>JAACJO010000021.1:0-672883 GCA_013368445.1 Leucocoprinus leucothites
TCACCCAACTCTCTTTCCCCGTCAGGCTGCAAGCCCTGGTCCGGCCCGCCTCATCTGGATCCCACACCTCCCACCTAGCTCTCGAACGATCTTCGAGGCCTCAAAGTGGAGAAGAGCAGCAACGACCGTCCACCCATGCCCGCATCCCTCCCAACTCATTCTTCTCCTCTGTGCGCGCCCATCTTGCTACCAGAACCTGAAATATATGAAGGGATTCGAGAACGGCAGGGTACGTATGGTACGAACAGCTAGGAAACAATCTCGCTGACGTTTGCACCCAGGGCGCCCTATTATCATGCTACGTGACAAAACCTCTCCCAGCCCACAGCTCCGGCCAATACTGGCCCTTCGCTCTCAACAGCATCAGCGACCGCCGATAATCTTCTCGATCAAGGGAAGCCAACACCCACCGATCCAGGCACTCTGACGCGTTCAGGAAACTCATATCACCCTCCAAACGGGCTCCACGAGGAAGCAAAGGGTTAGCATTACACGCTAGTGACCCACGATCGCGCCCAATCCCAACCAATGTAAGCCTTACCATTCCACTTCATAGCAGAAGCAAGAATCTTACTGACTCTGGTGAACTTAGAAACTGCCCCCGATAACGCACTCTCACACATCCACGTACCCCGTCCTGCTCGTGGTCACTTGAATAGCAACACCTCGTGTCCGAAAGTTGTTCCTTCAACCTCGAGGATCGCATACCCTCCCCGAGAAACGCAATCCGCGGAAGTCCATACACTCCATCTCATGTTACAACCACCACCCAATCAGATTCCCCAAAATACCGACCTCGCAACACCCCATCAATCACGAACACTAAGCCACCTCCATTCCGGTCACCACGTCGATGTCCAGCACTCCGAGCAATACTGCCATACCTGTTAAAAACACCAACACCGAGCGCTATCTCCGGGACCATTCCTTGGAGTAGCCCAGGTGCTGCTACCACGAAACCGCCGCTCACACCTGCGACAAGAGCCGCCACTCTTAGGGGGGGGGGGGGGACGGACGACGTCAAACCCGGAATCATATCGCGAGGTCGCAGCCCCCACGTTTAATGCATCTCAAAGAGATATCGCGATCATGGCGATCAGCCAAACTTGTCGGATGTTCGAGACACGAAGCAACGTTGATGAAGCAAACTAGTGCACGCTGACCGTGTGAGTCAAGCAACGGTCCATTGTGACATCGCGATCAGCATTTGTATCTCACCATCCACCACCACCACTGAACAGCAACAAGGTAAGATATTCGTTACTCACGGAAGCCGAAACCCAGTTTTATTAACGTGTTTCGAAAACAAATCCTCGTCACGATCCCGACTAACAGAGTAATGCCGAGCCAACGCTCAACGACAACTATGTAGAAAGCATGGCCACAAAATGTGGAATGGCCCTCATTTTCGCTAGTTCCGGGGGTTATCTGCCACCCAAAGGTACGACATCCGTTAAAATATCAAGACTACGCCTTCTCACACCCTCCTCTCTAGGCGTCCACTAGACGAGTGCAAACACTGCCAACCCCGAACGGCCACTGAAGACTCGAAATGAAGAGGTGCAGCAACAACTGACCACCCACTCCCGTCGTCCTTCCAAAGCTCATACTACTCCCACTGTGTGCACTCCAACTCGCAACCAGGAACTTGCGAAAGGAAAGAAAAGAAGTGAAGTAGGGTAAGGGTGAGTACAACAGGAACAATTAGGAAACAAAACAGCTGATACGTGCCTCCAAAGGTGACCGATAACCGTCCTGTACGACCACATATCCTCCAGAGGCCACACCTCCAGCCGGCACTAGCTCCCCGCCCTCAACAGCACCAGTGACCCTCAAAAGTCCTCCTCCCAAGGGAAAGCGGTATCCTCGACTCCTGGCTCTCTGATGCCTCGCCAAAACCTCCAAATTGGCCCCACAAACAAGCCAACAACCGAGGATTGCGCTCAATCCCCAACCAATGTAAGTTTACCGTTCCTCTTCGTAACAACAACAAGAATCTCATCGACTACGACTACCGCTACTTGGAGCCACCTCCAATGATAGCGCACGCTCACAACTCCACATGCTACGACCTGACCAAGGTCGCTTCGTTGGACAGCAACACCTCAGGCATGAAGGGTATACCTTTGACTTCGAGGAACGGTGTACTATCCCCCCTCAAACCCAATTCGCAGGAGTCCATACATTCCTGCCCATATATCGACCAAGGGCAAATCACCCTCCCCTTCAAATACCGCTCTCACAGCACTCATCAATCATGGAACGCCAGGTCACTGTCATACAGCTCGCCACACTGACGCCTGGCACCTCGAGCAACACAATCACATCCCGCCAGCGCCATTTTTGGGATTGTTCCCAGCGGCAGCACAAACGCCAGCACCACCATATCCACGCTCACACGTACAACAAGGGCCACCGCGCTTACAGGTGTGCCAACGCAACACCCGAGTCACTCCAGTACACCAGATAATAGGCTTGCATCACAGGGGGGAGAGGGAGGGCGATCGATTCTCCATCACTGGCCGCTTGTGCTCTCACTCTCGCCTCCCCCATCTCTCCCAATACCGCGGGCATAGAGCCCTTCCTCCGTATCAGCTCACGTCGAGGGAGCTGATGGTGCTGATGAACAGTGGGTTGAGCTTACTGGAATCAACCGCAGATGCCCTGTATCGTGCAGGAGGGCTCATTTGTGCGGGAACGACAATGCGAGGGAGGCACAATGCGACGTGCTGAATCTCATTGCCACAGGCTCTCAGCTTTGCTCTTTGATTTGCATGTATCGCACCCTTTGTCTGTCCTTACATATCCTCAACACCCCCGCTCTGTATTTCTACCTGCCTTCACTGATAAACATGTGTAGATTTTCGTCCAGAACCAATAGATCTTTTGGCCCACATTTTCACCGCCGACATGTGCTCACTCGAAGCCCGAAGAAAAGACAAAATGAGTACACTTCAATTAAGCATATGCATTACATCATGAGAAGGTCATTACGTTCCTCGATAAACAAAAACTGGCGTTGGCGAATCCTTTGCTTTCCTCCACCACCATGTCCACCCCGCCTGTGGCCTCCCTGCCCGAAAGCTCACTCCCAAAGCCCAAAGACCACGAACATATGGCCGTCGAGGTGCCTCTGGCATCTGATCTCATTAAAAAGACCCTTTTTGAACCTCTGGATCAAGTCATCCTCATCAAGGCGACAAAAGGCAACCAGAAAAATGAGCTCCTCCCACGACAGATATCGCCGAGCCAACGAGACGACCACACAACCGAAACCATTGAGAAAGACAACATGCAAGTCGTTCAATTCATTGCCAATACACCTCGTTCAACTGAAAAACATCTCGCAGAGTCTTTGTCGTCGCACCGGAAACACGTCGAGGACAGACAGAGGAACATGCAGAAACGTACTGGAAAGCCACCGTTACAGGACTCTATGAAGGAAAGAAGAAATCAGGCAAATTCGCTGACAAGGTATATGCCAGTTGCGAATGGTTTTACGAACGTCATGATTTCAGTGACGTCGAGTTCATCAACAAGAAGTTCAACAAGTAAGTGATTATTTTTTTCTCCTTCGAGATCAGCTCATCTATGACCCCAAGAACGACCGCCAAATCTACTGTGACACATGCGAAAAGTGGTTCCATGATGTCTGCTTCCTCGACGCACCCTCCATCACCACAGCCCCTGAAATGCCACTCGCCGACCAGATCAAATCGATTTCTTACATCCAAGGCCCCAGCAACGACGAAATCCCTCGCGGCTGGCACCTCACTGGCACTGGTTTCTTCCTCCTCGCTTTCGAAGAATGGTCAGAGGAGAACCCTCACGCGACTGATGACCAATTAGAAGAATACTTGGAAGATCTTGACGAGGGGTTGTACGATGTCATTAAAGCTGAGATAGCAAGGCCGAAGCTCAAGTGCCGGAAATGTCACAACCTAGTCTAGGGAAGCTTTGTAGCATCGGATAGAACCAATTTATCTCCACTATGCGCAATTTTTGATTTGAATTCTCGCAATGATAATCGCCACACGGAACGCCTGTTTCAGCTGCCCTACATGGATAAAGATGAAGACATTCAGGGGATTCAAAAGTCACTCGCCATCCAAGCAGGAAATACCGTCCAGTGCAAAAACTCCACAATGAAATCATCTCTCACATTCTATTGTTGTGTGATCAAGAGACGATGACGAGCTGGCATCTTGTATCAAAGGAATACTCGACAATTTCCACACATCTATGTTTCTCACTCCGCCCATCGATGCTCCCGCGCACACACTGCTTCCAAGCCCAGCACCCCGCATCAAAAATCATTCACCACCTTAAACTCCAAACCGGCCCTCCTATCCTGTAAAACACAGCAGAGATAAGGGAAGCGATCCTGTCATTCTCGAATCTCAAAACTATCACCATTGTCACTCCCGACAAACTCCAGCTTGACCTTTCCACCCCAACCTCTTCGTCAGACCAAATTCAGGCTGAGGTGCTGACCTCTAGCTTTCAAGAGAATCACAGGGGCTGGCTTGCGCAATTCCTGATTGATAGGTGGCCAACGCTCAAAATGCCTGCCAGACTCTTT
This sequence comes from Leucocoprinus leucothites, assembly GCA_013368445.1. NCBI lineage: Eukaryota > Fungi > Basidiomycota > Agaricomycetes > Agaricales > Agaricaceae > Leucocoprinus > Leucocoprinus leucothites. Next base: position 4,583 of record JAACJO010000021.1, read on the forward strand.
CGCGGCTGCGGTGGGCCACATTTTGTCGGATTGTGCATGTGGCATCCACTCCCACTCACAGAGCCTCTCCCACAGCTGCTTCCTGATGTCGTTGAGGAGGTCTGGATTGTTTTCGTTCCGTTGTAGTACCTTGAACCAATCCAGAAAGTACGGCGAAGTACTATAGTTTTGTGTTCCCTCCCTCACTTTTGTCCCTGGTGGGGGAAATAACCATTTGAAACTTGTTTCCCATTCTTTCGTTGTCGCACGCTTCGTGTATACTCGCCGGAATGTATCAGAGAGGAGGAGGTTACGGAAGATGCCTTTGTCAGGGGATCGTCATTGTGCATCAGGAAGATTCAGGTACGAGGAGTTGGTTGCGCCACGTGGATTTGGAGATTTGGATTTGAGCTCCATGACAAATTGTCTCCAGAGACGGGAAATGATGGCGTCAATACCGTCATCTGGGGGGGGGGGTGGACGTACATTGCATTTTTTTCCATTGTTGTTGGGCCAAGGTGTGATTTGTGAGGGGGGGAGGAAAGGGTGCGATCAGGCCCTTACCTGTCCTTTTGTGAGCTTGGATTCTCAAAGAAGCCGTGTGGGGCTCGCGTCGGTCAAGCCGTCTATGGCCTTCTGGGTTCTTTTATGTGTCACTTGTGCACCTTGGTTAAATTTTGTTCAGCGGGCTTCTCGCAGGTATGGTGGCACGAAAGATGTTTATTGCGTTTGTATGTATTGTATCTACACAATGCTTGTTCAATTTTTATGCTGTGTCAAGCTTTTTGTTAGCGACGCCTGCCGTTTGGTGGCTATGTGAACTGTGCTGACCGTGATCCTCCTTACATTCTCTATCCCTATGTTCGTTTGTGACATGGGTGGTGGGTGGGGGTGTTCGTTCACTCGATTGGGATTTGCGTACCCGTTTGCCTTGGGAGTGATTTGCGTTTATCGTGGTCGAGTGGTGTCGATTCGCGTCATTGAGAGGAGTGCACTCTTCCCCCATTCCCGTGGTTGTAAATGCGATATCTGAGTTTATGACACTGTTCGCATCTCAGTCGTCAGTAACAGGCTATTTGTCGAGGTAAAGCCATTTATTACCTTTTTCCCCCCTTGTCGTGGTCGTGGGTTTTCGTGCCATAGTCGTGATTGTCATTGGGAGGGTGGGTTTGGTCCTGGGCATATTCGCATTTCGAGGGATTGGCGCTGATATTTTCGGCGTCAGCAGTGTTGCTGTGCACCCGGACGGGTGGTTGTTTTACTCATCATTGGATTCTCTCGGGCATTCGCCGTTTCTCTGCTCCTTGACTCCACGGGGTGTGTGGCTATATGCGTTCGTTCTTGCATCATGCACCCGTTTTTGTTATCCTTAGTGCTTGTCTTAGGGGCGGCCGCCGTCGTCGTCATGCTGAGGATGATTGCGGCATCGTAGGCCACTCGAACGATCCTGGAAGTGATCATTGGCATCGTCATGGGGGTGCCTGCGCGGTTGTCGTGGTCGTCGATGTCGCTGCGTTTGCTGACGGCGGAATCGGCCGTGTACTGGTGGTGGGGGGTGAGAGGCAGTCGCATTGGAGGGTTAGGGATTACTCACCGAGGAACACGTGCGCGTGGCAGTGTTGAGTATTCCAGGGCAGTGGCCGTCGTCGAGGACTGGTAGGCGATGGCCACGGGTCATGGGAGCGGTGTGTTGCGCTGGATGGCCATCGGTGGCTGGGTGATAAAGGGGGAGATTCCCAGGTGGCGTCTTGAGTTGATCACATTATCTTCTCAATGGAGGGCAGGATGGAAGGAATGTGGCAGGATGGCGGAACGGATGGCGTGGATGAGGGGACGATTGGTGTGGGAGATGGCTGGAGATGGTGAGGTGGCACGGAAATGGCAGGGTACCACAGCATTCTTTCCGAGCATCCAATTTTTGACCATGTGAGAGATGCACATTATTGGAAGGGAAACTCGTGAGTAGAAGGGGAAGTGAACTTCTCCCATGGAAGTTCTTATCTTATATCTGAATTGCCATTTGAGAGCAGTTATTTTTGAAAAAGCGTCTCAGATTATCACAGCCCTTGTTCGCGTTTTAGAAATTTCCCAGCCCTTCAAGCTCCACCCTAGACAGAGTTTAATTTAATTTAATTTAATTTAAAAACACCAGTGGCCTACAGGTGAGCCTTCAATTCACCAATCCGTAGGCTGCGCAGCGCTCGAGCTAACTCTAAAGGAGCATCGATATACTTCTGCTTTCTCTCTCCGTCTCTCCTTCTCCGGTTTCCCACATTGTTCCGATGACAATGAGCATGAATATGGTATAGTGGGAAATTCAAAGAACAAGGTATACACAAGATGGCGCCTTTTCATTGTTCGGAGGTTACCACCAAACCCCCACAATGTCTACCAAGATACCGACTCTTAGCCAGCTCTATAACTCCAAGGCATACAAGCGGTGCGATAGCTATGCAATCAAAAGGAACGGAGAGAGCGTCATGATTGGTGTATACGACGAGTAAGTATTCGGAAGTGATAATTCTGCCTGAAAGTTGATGTGCTTGGAACCAGCGTCTTTGTGATGAACAAAAATACCCCTCGCGGAGAGAGGGTCCTGAGCGGTGAATATCACTGGAAAGCCCAGGTCATGGACATCTACATCAAGCGCCGCAGATCTACGCAAAAGACGGAGAGGGCGTGTGCTCAGGTTAGCTGGTATTACGATCGCGAAGATCTAGAAAATTTGAAGGTTCTGCGTGGTGATGGGTAAGAGTGGTGTGTCAATACTACTTTACACATTTTCAGGCAAATATTCTAGGGCCTCCTTTCTTGGATGCCTTGGGGTCGGGGAACTTGTCAGTAGTGACCCCCAGTGGAAAGTCAATTGAGCCTAATAGAGGACAATTGATTTCCATCGATCTTTCTCTATTTGACTCGTAGAATGACCTTCCCTTTCTCAATGTCACTCAATTTGAATCAATAACCATTTAGATATCTACAGTAACTGACAATAATTGATGTGAATTGAGACTAATTGATCTATGCTGAGCCATATCGACAACGCTCTACAAATCCCAACTCAGTGTAGACCATCATACTCACCTCATTATGTCATTAGGTTATCTATAACGCCTCAGTAGCACTAAGTCCGAAAATACTAAGTTGACACTTACACTATATGGAAGACAGTGGGGACAAGAGAGAGCGGAGTCAAGCTGAGGAACAACCTTAGTGCAGAGGGATAAGCCTATTGCATGAACTCGAGCGTGGACAAGGACTTACCGTACTAAATCTGTGATGGAAAGCCATGGGGAGTTAAGCGGACAAAGGGGATGATCAAGAAAGTGCAGAAGAGCGAACTCGGCGCTCTGATTATCTGCCATATGCGGTCAGTTAGGAAATCCCCCGAGGCCACAGTTGTGTCATCACTCACAGCATCAGATGACGGTGGAGGGACAATACTTGGTAGAGTAGCAAGGCGGCGACCTGATTCCCAGCTAGTCAGTCATTGAGGGACTTTAGCATATTGACTGGACACCCACCTTCGTGTAACAGTAGAACTGGAAGGACATGGAGATGATTCGCTGAATGTAGTCCGACGAAGGGAGGTGAAGATGTACGTTTATATGCCAGTGACGAGTAAGTGAGGACCTCATGAAAGTGTAAGTCTAGAGGCTGAATAGGAGTGTGGGATTAATGCGAGTAGAAAAGCGAACTAAAATCCGAGCGCCGACGTAACCTGACCGAATGAACACTAGAAAAAGAGTATATGAGCCTGAAGAAACACTCAATGACCAGAGGCAGCCCATTGAAACAAACCTACTAAGGCCACCAACATGAAAGCCGCAAATTGTATTGTCATGAGTTGAGGTGCATATAAGGAGATAAGGCTGTGGTTTTGGGGTGAACAAGGCAGTTTATGAGGGCGAATACTGATGAAATACATATGGCTCGTGTTTCAAAAACTCGGAAGCCTGCAGATGTAGCGTGGTCGAAGGAAAAGAGTTGTATGGATATGGCAGGCCGTGGACAAGTTCGGTGATGATGCAACAGGATGATTGGTTCTGTTTGTTACCAGGGTCACTTAACCTGAATTTCGATGCTTTACAAGTTTTGGTGCAAATAATATAACCCAGCTGGGTTTAAATTCAGCCATAACATGTGTAACAGCCTTGGTATATCTCTACTTTTATCAATCGCCTCAACAGCTCTCAAATCAATCAATAAACCTCTACCGAGCTCAATTGACTTTCCACTGGGAGTGACCATAAGAGCGTGATCAGCATGGATACAATTGACGGCAAGTCCTCAAAACGTGCACATGCGCAGACTATACAATTAATGAAGCAACCATAGACCACCTTGAGGTTTACAAGTCTGATGATTCAGACTCGTCTGGATATCCGATTGAACGCCGGTCCTGGTATACACGTTATGCCGTGCGCATTGACCCCAGAAATACTAAACGAGCTGATATCACCGTCAGTTTCTCGCTTTCCCCGTCTCGAGTACTGTTTTACGATGTACACTGATGATAATAATAAAATATTAAAAACAGGGAACTTTGAACAAATGCCTTTGCGGAATTCCGTACCATCCCGGAAAGTCCCACCAGCGCTACTGTTCAAAGTGCGAGAAGTGGTTCCACGAGAGCTGTGCGAACCCCTCAACTGCAGCTTTTCCGGCTCCCTCCTCCCTCCTCGAACGCGTCCTATCCATACCCATCGCTCGCGGACTCAATTATCCGTGGGCAAGGCCTTGGGAGATTGTCGGGACCGGTCGACCCCTCAAGGAATTTAACGGTTGGAAAGACGAACACCCCGATGCCTCCGACGGCAACATGCAGTCCAAGCTGAAGGAGATAGACGACCTGTTCTTCGAGAGGGCGCTAGAGAATGACTGGGAGTATTTCGAATGCAAAAAATGCGGGACGAAGATTTAAGCGCAGCAGCGGGACTTTGTGTAGGAAATAAGCCATTTCCGAACCTTATATTCCAAGTCGAGGACTCTGTTTCATCTCGTACCACCGCACATACTTTACTAGCCGTGTTCTCCCAGCCCCTTATTATTAGGTTCTTATACATTTCCCAATTATTATTGATTTTTGTCTCGCAGTGTTAACCCATTTTACAGCTGACGTCGCCCTTTCATCCACTATGGATCCCAACACGAGCTTACCGGGATATGGGTCCCAGGAGACATGCAACACCCGCCTTTACACAGGTCAAACAATTGTTTCTCCCATCCATTTTGGGTTTCCGTAGAAGCTTTGGGGTGTGAGCCATTGGTGCAAATCGCATCCTTTTACCCTTGGAACGTTTCAACGATTTCCTGGGGAGAAAAAAAAAAACTAGGTCTCTCCCGATCGGAAGCGAAGGGAAAGGCTCAGGTTTCGAAGGTAAAAGGGAAGCAAAAGAAGAGGACTCCGGAGGCGGAGGACGCCAACCAAGAGCACGCGTGTGCCCCAACCCCTACACGTAACAAGGTCACCGTCGAGTTCCCGATAGCTCCCACCACCCCGCCGGGTCCGAGACGGGGAAACAAGCGTTCGCGGACCGAAGAAGCGATCAAGGCCGATGACACCGACCGGAGGCCCAGCAGTCCAGCCAGGAAGAATCCCAAGCCTGACACAAAGTCTAAGATGGGTTGGGGGAACCAGTTCCTGTCGTGCGCCAAGGAGGGGGAAGAATTCCGCAAGCGATCGATTATGGTTCTTGACATTTTTTCCATATCCGCGATGCATTCCCCAAACGAAGATCTTAATTCAGGCATCCTTCACAAAATAGACGGCTCTTAGACGTGCGATACAACAATAACTGCCCAACGTAGTGAGCTTCATCAACGGGAGCTCTTCTCTGCAGAAAATGACTAGATCCAACATCACTGGGATGTAAAGTAAACTCATGAGTCATTTAATATTCCCAACCCAACTAATGTTATTCGATGGTAGGCACCCTGGCGTGAAAGCAACCATTGGCCTTGAAAGACCGTAGAATTTACATAGATAGCTAGAGTTTGTCGGAGGAACTCAAATTCCCTGACTGCTGTATTCTCTTAACTGGGACAATTAATTTCGACTAGATTTAGACCCAGCAGTACTTCAGGTACTCGTGCTTTAGCACCTGGCGGCTTTGAATGAAAACACCAACCAACAGGAATTCGCTGTTGTAATCAACCTCTACCTTTCCCAAATCCCAAGTTCACACCAACCTGAATTATCACACAATCGCCGACGCCAAAACACAAACACCATTTCAGGTTCCATTCCCAGGAGTGTAAGTGCTCCAGGAACTGCTACCACAGAAGTAGCCGCTCACACCTCCGGCAACAGGTCAACAAACGTTTTCGGTCGGCAATGATTGATTTGTCTCCCAGTCCAAATTTCCTGAAAGGGGAGTATTTCTCTAGTGCATGTAGTTGTAACCATTAAGGTAAGCTTCCACTTCTCTTGCAAAAATGTGGACATTTTAGGTCCTCGTAATTTCCATGTAAAATTACCGACTGGAATGAGCACAATACCCGTTTGGTCGCCATTGATAATAGCCTCGGGAGGAACGCCGTTCACGCGGGAGTAATGAACGACTCGGGAAAAAAAATCTTCAAATTGGGACTTTATCGGGCGTCTTCTGTGCAGCATAGGTCCCAGTTCTGCACGACCAACCTAGCTTGTTCTGGAGGAGTCTCCGAGGAAAACTATATGAACATTTGAACCCGGAAATGAGTTCTGGGGAAATTGATTCCACGTAGCCGTGGATCATGACCTGCACCATTGGAACGCTGATTAGAAGGCCAGAATGGCGATTGGTGAGAATGGTCGTAAGGATGAGATTATGAAGCTTCTGAGAAGACCATGAGACCCATGAGACCGTAGTCGGATTACAATTGTTATAATGCGTACCAAGATCCTTGGACGACGGACTGACTTTGTTCTCTCTCGACTTGCACAACCACCTTCGACAGCCTTTTTAAGGGTTTATCATTCCACCCTGGGGAATCACCACTCCAATAAATCCAATGCTCAATTGTTGCAGCCTCCAGCTGGTGATCCACTGTTGTTGTTACTCCCTTCCGCAGATGTTCCACCGTTGAGCGGGTGCTGAACCCCTAAATCTTGAACAATTTATCAATCTCTGGCCATAATTTATGATAAAACTAGTTTTCGGTCAGGCTCTTTTTTTTTCCGGGGCCTCATCCTGTATCTCTGCACCAATTAAGTCGTGTGAGGGTTGGTTCAAGGGTGATTTCGTACCTTGTTAACCGGTTTTCCCTCGCTGTTTCGGATTCCCTGGTCCCCATGGCAATACCTCTGTCCTTCTCTCTTTCACGGTGTCTCTTCCGCCTGTTCCTCGCAGGCTCATGTTTATGAGCCTTCTTATCCTTCGCTCTCTGCATCCGCTAGCTCTTGCTTCGATCAGGTACATTTCAATTATATGGAATTTATCTTTCTCTTCTCATGATTCAAACTTGGAAAAGTAGTCTATGACCTGGCACCCTGACATTGACTCGAGTAGAGATGAGGTTGTGCAGAGGAAATGCAGTGAATTTTGTATAAATAATCAGCTTTCATCTAAAATCATAATCGTCTACTGTCTACTATTTTCGAGCGAGAATCCGAAAGCCGGAATATCCAATATATCTCCCCGCGCAAGAACCCACATGTGTCCTAGTAGAGCGAGAAGTGCTAATTACACCCAGGGACTCGGAAATGCGTTGTGGCTGCATCTCCGGACAGAGGGGGTGACGAGGACACCTGCAGACCGCAGCGGATGACCTCACACGATTTTTAGGGACAGAACCGGGTACCCTTTCCATGTAATAGTCTTTGGGTCACTCAGAGAAAAGGCGCGAGGCACCTGGTAGTTGGTGGGTTCTAGTGCGAATGATCACGTGACTTTATGACCTGCTCGAACCCTGCTCAAACTCTGCTCAAACTCTGCTCGAACTCTGCTCAAATCCTGCTCGATCCAACCCTCGAACCCTGGTGGATACTCCGACATCGACTCTGCGCCTGCCCCTCCCCATCAATAAAACTGCGATAATGGACCAGTCACAAAACTTCCAAGAACGTACTCACGTGAGCAGAAAGGTGGACATATATAGCTATTGCGTGTTTTTTTCATCGCGTCCACCCGGAGATGGAGAGGGAGTTCCTGGAGACTTATGGATCCACTGTAAAAATGGGGATCACCTTAGAGCACAAGATATCGCCAAGAAACATACCAAGGCAGCCTTGGACAAGTTCGGGGGCGATCTCTTTCTAAAGACGTCCGGGGAGTGGAACCCTGTGTCTCGAGACGGTCACCCTCCCGTGAGCAAAGTCACCTTCCCGTACAAACAAGCAATCGTCCTCAACATAAGAAATTTGTCGTGGAGGACGAAAAAATCGGCGAAGGCGCATTTGGAGAGGACAGCTCAAAAATCCTCGGCTTCCGTTGACCCGGAGCTTAGGACGGGGGACTCTGATGCAGGGCCACTCACCAGGGACACAGGTGATAACCCTCATCTCGCTTTGACAAAACAAACTCTCACAATTTCTGAAGATCCCCGCGATGAAAACGGACGGCATGAAACCGTGCAGGTAACATCCTCACGTGCCCTCAACCCTCTGGTGGCAGAACCGGATCAGGAAAACGACCTGATGGAGGTCGATTCTCCCATGAACGCGTGGATCGCTCCCCTAGTCGAAGAGTGGAAATCAATTTCTGCCATAAACGGATCCAACGAAGACATTGGGATCGAATCCCTCACTCAAATCCTTCACTATCCCCACCCCCTTTCCTCGAGTCCCCAATCGAGGTCAAGGCTCATTAAGAACCCCCACAAACTTGTATGTGAGTCCCGTCCTCTTCCTAGGGACGTATTTCGCGACGCCATGCTGTCCGAGTCCGATCTGGTCATCATGGAAATGGACATGGGGCAGGCAAGGATGTCCAACGTCGATTTAGATGACGCTGTGGACTTTTTCGCTCGAGGAAAGGAGTCCGATATCACAATATGCTCCCTTTTCCAGATCAAAGACGTCCTTGTATCAACGGAAAACGGTCTCTCCTTCCCCGATTTCATGAAACCTGGGCCTGGTTATGTCGTTCACCACGCCCTACCAGAACACGATTCCCCGTGGCTCCATGCATATATACCTGGCGGTTCGATAACGTGGCCCCACATCGACACCTTCACCGATTCCCAATACACGGCTCATTTCACAGGAAGAAAGCTATGGTTATTCTGGCCACCTACTCCGGAAAACTTGAAAAAGGTATGTCTCGCTTCGTTCCAGGGCTCGGACCACCAGATAGATCCCCGGGAGGCTATTCGATCGCTCACGGGGCTGGAGACGCTCCTGCTGGAAAACGATTCAAGGCTATGTTGGATCATGCCTCCTGGCACAATCCACTGCGTGTTCACCTTCAGCCGCATAGCTACGCATAGTGGATTCAACGTCAACCACTTCGACTGGTGGAAAGATGCAATTTCACCCACAAAGGACATTCTGTCCTTGATTTCATCGCTCAAGAGCAACGCCGACACTGCCGCCCCCGAGTATCTGAGGGATATGATGAAGTCAATGCAGTGCTGGGAAGGGTTGATTTCTGAGTGCAAGAAACGGGGAAAAGGGAAGTTGTCTACATGGATCCAAGACACAACGAGGGAGTTGGAGGATAACATGGAGAGGCGGAATGTTGAGATGGACTGATCCCCTCCCCCTCCCTGAATTTGACCCAAGATATTTCCTATTTTATAGCCACATTTAAATAATTATCTGAGTTTATTTGTCACCACCCTTGCGTCAAAATTTTAAAGCATTAGGGGAGCTATGCAAATGGAGATAAACAGACAAAATATCTGGGCACTGGCGTTTCTCCGATTTCGAGCATGATATCAGACCCAGAGTTCCTGATTTCTTACTCCCGTGATGGGTATTGACAGCGATGGTCATATCTGTCCCGCAGCGGCTCCGGAACAGGTCTTATTTCAACGTCTGTGTGTGTAGACTTTCCAGTAATAAGATATATAAGGGAAAAGACGCATGCCTATCCATTTACTCCTCCGTGGTAATCGAATTTTGAACTTAAAGTTGGCTAGATAACTGTTTACGACATCCTGGAAGCCCAACGCGGGGTTTTGGGTACTTAATATGCAAACATATTCCCAGAACCAGCACTATTTTTACGTCCTAGGTATGTGGCTTAGGTCGGTAGCTGCTTTCATCTCAATCTTCCCATCTATGGATACTATCCTAGGAGAAACGTCATCGCGCTTATCGTCCTCGTCCGCAATAACAATAGAGAACGACCTCTTGCATATATTTAGGGTCTCATCAATATTACCCCTTGTCTAGTGACTGGAGACGGGGGACTGGGGCCCTCTCGTTCGCATGTAATCGAAAACGCTCTCTCGTGTTGAATATCCCTCCCGCTTTGGAGATTTATGGCGGAAATTCTTCACGATATGACCGTAATTCTGCATAACAACCGTCCGCGTCATGCTCACATTTCACGTCTCGCATTTTCGCCTCACCTGGTCGCTTACAGCTGCGTCGGCATCAGAATTTCCGGGCATATGTGAGGTCTTTGGTCATTGACCTCAGGATATCTGAGGTTCCCGGGGCCAGTGCTAAACCATACGGGCATATCCACACCCTTCACCCCCCGGAAATCTGTATCCACCGCACGAATCGCGGTTTTCCTTTGTCCTCGAAACCCAATAGCTGTGGAATCTTCACGAATATGACAAGAGAACGGCAGGTGAGATGTGGGGCTTTGTCGATTTTGTCTAAAAATGCGTGCACTCCTGAGCCTACAAGGTTGGTTGTCAGTCGTCCTTGGATGGATTTCATTTCGTTTCACGTAAAATACAGAATGATCATGATGCGCTGCTTTCTGTTCATTGTTTACTGAACCACTATCGGCCGGAGCGGTAAAGTTTGGCACTGTGGCTCCATGAAAAACTTCTCTATCATTCTTATTACTGGCCGCTTCACCCTCTAAGCTCAGCGCATGGACTTATGGTGCCACTTTTTTCTGTGCTTTTTTCTGGGTTAGCACGCTAGTGGAGAGCTTGGCAAACACCCATTGTTCGGTACAGCCATTGTTGTAAGTCCCTGTCATGGAGCCCTCTCTTTGGCTAACGTGGCGTGCCAATAGAAAAGTAAAGCGCATATAAGCCACGTGTTGGTATGAGCTCGTTCCAGTATCGCCATGCCCACTGTAAGTGCTCAGTTATTACACCTTACACTTGCTAACGCACCGACCGCAGCGTAGCGGGAGTGACTATCACCCATACTATCTCTCAGCCGACATCACCGCCGGTGGCATTATACAGGCTGCTGCGGATGAAGTCTCCTTGGTTGGTGATGACGAGGAAGAGACGGTCGCCATTCCCTACACTTCTGGGGATGATTCGGACCTCGAGATATCCTCCACCGGACCTTTAGGCCCAGCTTCTGCGGTTTTCCTTGGCGTACGCTTCCGAACTCCTATGGAGGCTTTGCAACAGGGGTCGAGTTCTCCGAAAAGGAAGAAGCTAGTAGGGTTGAGCTTGATTGGGCATTCGACAACGTTTACTTACCTTGTCCTAGGATCATTCTAACCCCGAGAAAGCCCCGCTTGATAGGCATCAGGAAAGTGATTCACCAGCAAAAGAACAGGTACGCATGCCGTCAAGCAACATCCGAGGGCGCATGTTCATAGCTTACAGAGTGGGCGCAACCTCAGGCGTAGGAAGAGGGGGCAAGAGGAAAAGGACGCCAAGGGTCTTTGGCCTCTACCACAAGCTGCAGAGATTATCGCTGGGTCGATCCCCAGCGCCATTCACTCCGTCACTACGCCGTCCGGCATACTCAAAGATGCGTCAAAGACGGTTTATTCAATGAAGAGCGTCCCCATGGGGGATCCTGCTAAGAGATGGACTGTGGAGAGCTTGGTTGCAATGAAATTCACGCTGGTCAAGTTTGAGGGAAAGTCACCTGCTGCCTTATTCCGCAGGTGCATTCTGAGCGGTAGCAGGTATGACACGCCGATTTGTCTCAGCAATGGGCGCATCATTGCCCTCCGTTCAGGCATTCCCAACGGCGGAAAATACTCCACAAATGTTGGCCTGTGCTACACGATCGCTAAGTCTCTCAAGCTCAAGGGAAAATTCAAACATATACCCTCGTATCACCGGCGCGGTACCTATCGTCTCATTAATTTTGGCATCAACCATGGCAGCGGAACGCAAAATCCGTGCAACTACAAGTTGTATGGTAACGAGGAGGTAGTGGTGGAGCTGAAACAAAGGGATGAATTTAAGGCACTTGTTGGGTATGTTGAAAGTAGGCATCCATTTGGTTCTTTGGGTTTGGGGGAGAAACTAACTCCGTAACAGGGGTGACAGAAATGTGGTTCCAAGAACACCACAAGCTGTACCGCGACACGCTCACAAAGCTCCGCCAGCATGATCCTGCCTTCGAGCAACCTTTTCGCCACTCCAGCTTTCCGATGTGCTGCATGAACTTTGGGCCACGAGTGCGGACATACCAACACAGGGATGTCCAGAATCTGCCATTCGGTATCTGCGCCGTCGTAGCGCTGGGAGACTTCAATCACAAGGAAGGTGGCCACCTAGTCCTCTGGGAGCTCAAGCTGATACTTGAGTTTCCTGCCGGTTCGGTTATCATTTTCCCATCCGCGCTCATCTCTCACTTCAACACTCCGATCCCTCCTGGTCAAACGAGGGCCTCGTTTGCCTTTTTCGCCCCCTCAGAGCTTTTCCGCTATGTGGAAAATGGAATGAGAACCGACAGAGACTACTCTTCTGAGCTTCCCGCCGAGTTCTAGCAGCGGTACAAAGAGAGGCTGGCAGCCAGTAGCAGCCGCATGGACATCTTTCCTGTAATACCCTCTGATAGCTCAGGCTTGACTTCTGTAATATCTTCTGACAGCCTAGGTGTGGCTCCTGCATTAACTTAACCCGCCGTGCTAATCATTCCTGGTTCTTAATGCTAATAGAGTTCCTCAGCCTATCCTATCCCCGCAAAGTCGCCCATAAGCAGAATTGAGACCGGCCCTGGATGCTCTGTTGCGGGCACTTGGGCCAACTTCTACCTCTTTATAGTTACCGAGACATGTCCCTCTTAGACCACCAACTTCGTTACGCCGTTGATCTCCACATGGCCACTAGTTCAAGGAAGGGATGCAAAACCTTTCAGATGAGAACCCACAGTTCGAGCACGCCCCCCAAGTAAAAAACAAGCGGCAATATCTGGTGAGAATATATGGCTGGATCGCCGGGGAGCCAAAAATGAAAATTGCGCCGGCACAGGAGTACTCTGTCCCTCTTCCCCGTGTGCGCGTTTTGACATTTGGTTCGTTTTGGGTTGTAACACCGCGGTGCATCACCGCATGTTTAAACGCAGCCTAAAATTGATCTGAGCCTCATGGCATGTTTTCGTACTATTTTATCGGGCCGATTGTGAGAAACCCGGGAAGTCGACTTTAAGAGTCCGTGGTTGCTGTTCTAGGACGTGGTTCAGTGCATCTTTGTGTGCGATGCATCGCACACGCCTCCAAAGTAATACCTCCCCGGTCTCTCAAACTTCAGGCTAATTCTTGCATGTCTCATTGGATAAAACGATGCTTGACCATACCCCTGAAACAATGTGGATGATGGTATAAACAAACCCACGTATTCTACCCATTAAAGGGCATTCAAAATCATAGTTTTCATAAAAATAAACCAAATTTCTAGACGGTTCTAAACTCCAAAAAATAGAAAAAACAAACATTACTGTGAGAATTTTTTTTTTAGATCCTCTGATGTCCAAACTGCTTGTGCTATAGGCTTTTATCTGAGAGAGCCCTCTTGAACCCCCGCGTTCTGCAGCAGACCCAGTGGTCCGATTTAGTAAATTCGTCTACCATGCTCCTCCACTGAGGTTGGTCCCTTCAACCAGCACGATGGGGATTTAGACAAGCTCGACAATCTTAGATTGTATTTCAAGGGTATTTTTTCGCCTTTCTCTTGAAGAGCGGATCGCACCACTCAAGATTTTACAGCCCTACCCAATGTCCCTCTCTACTGGATAACCCTAAAGGAGCACCGATGCATCCTTTCTTTCTCTTTCTCTCTCTCTCCCTCTAGTTCCCACGTATGTCCTGTGGAAACGAGCGCAATTCTTGTGGAAAATCCAAAAAAAATCTGTCCATTCGGCGAGACCTACCAAACTTGCGCAATGTCTAAATGTCTATAAAATCCCGTACTGTTCAAATCCCTCCCAAGATCCCCGCTCTTAGCCAGCTACAGGATACCCGGGTATCCAATCAGTGCGACGCTTATACAATGCAGAAGAATGGAGACGGAACGAAATTTGAGTTATACAACGCGTAGGCGTTTGAAGATTAGGATTCCGCCTCAAGTTACCGTGCGGCGAATCAGGGACTACGCCATGCACAAGAAGACCCCGCGTGGACACAGCGTCCTGAGTGGTGAAGGTCCCTGGAAAGCCTCTGTCTTCAACATGCACACCAAGCATCGTCTCTCTGCTCGAAATACGGAGAGGGCCCGTACTCTGGTTGGCTAACATTGCGGTCGCGAGGGTCTAGAAAGCTAGACGGTAGCTCAGCGGGTGTGAGTGCTATTAGAATGGGTTGATGCGATTGGGTTATAAGATGTATCAGTTAGATAACGAACTTGGAGTAGAAAGTCCCTCAGAGAATTTAAACTTCGAGCTGGGAGAAAGGAACGAGGTGGGAGTATTTTCGATGAAGAAAAGCGTAGATGCGCCATATAAATTATACGCAACCCCCTACGAAGACATACATAAGGGGTGGACGATGCAGATGAGTGAAAAAAAGCGTGTTCTTCTAGGATTGTCCCAGGTTTACAGGGAGGTAGCCCTTGGAATCATTCAATCATTCAAAGAAAAGGGGTAGGACAGTGGGCTCTACTGTAGTGGGAGATGATCACGTGACCGGCTCAAACCATGCTCAAACCATGCCCAAACCGCGTTCGAACTCTGCTCGATCTAGCGTTTCCAACCGGTGCATACTCCAATATCAGGACTCTGGACCTCCCTCCCTATCAACCACTGTCAGAAAACGACGCGTTGATTTTTTTAAGTGCTTGATACCTCAAGGAAATGGGTGGGTTTGTATCTGCATTTCGTATTTTATTTTTATTTTTATTTTTTCACCTCACCAACCTTCCCAGATCTGGGAAATAATTTCTTTTGGTCTGTCATAAATGCGTAATTCTGCAGAAATTTAATTACGTGATAATTTTGGAAGACGAAAAATGCATGTGTGAACTATGGAAGGATATAAAGGCGCTGAATAGACATCTATAGGCTTCGGATGCAATCTAGGTACGGAAAATCTTCAATATCCCAGCCATCAGGCAGTCCGAAGTTGGCTAAGAGAAAGCTAGGTGAGTCAGTCCTTAGAGGGTGACATCGCCGTTTCCACAAAGGTATTTTATGAGAAATCCGAATACCCCAACCTCACAAAATCGGCAACTTTCCATCCAGTGCGGCACCGGAAAATATGCCGAAGGTCTGCGTTGTTGATATCTGATCGTCCCGTCCTAGAAATATCATGGGCATAGGCTCTACAAAACCACTCATCCTGCAGCCGGATGAAATCCGTAACTGTTTGTGACACGTTCTTTTCATGGACGAGGTCCATAAGGGAAAGAGAGAGGAATTGGTGAGGTTCTCTGGTTGTTTCCTACAGCTTAGGCTCTATTTTCGGGAGATAAACGCGCGATTTCTGGTCCAATGCCCCATAGTCGAAGCCATTGGTGAAGTAGTCGTAGAACTTTGTGCATAAACAAGATTTACGGGTAAGGTAGATCTGGGAAGCACTGCATTAAACCATCCGAGGCGTGGTGCTGTTCCTTCATCACAAATCTCCGGGTGTGTCTGAGAAGATCGTGATTCCAACGCGCTAAAATCATGATCATTAGTTTGAGGTCTGAACAAATAGATGCGCAGTATTAATTGCGGTGCATTGGAGTCCCTTTCAAGATCCCTCCAATCGTAAAAGGGTCTTGCGTTAATATCCCGCATGCGACTGCAAAACGGATCTAAATTATGCGCACAACCCCATGATCTGCGTAACGAGTTTGCGTGACTCTTCACCACCCCCGTGTCATTCCCGGAGCTGTTTTCCCTGGAGGATCTGAGAAGAAGACTTTAGGAGCCCTCGATAAAGGATAAGTTGTAGTTCCTTTGGGAGTTGGGTTTTGCATCAAGGGCTTTCATCATTAGCTGAAGGCCACCGTCATGACGGTATACTACGTCATTTTACTGAGAAATTTGAACGGTCAATCATGAAGTGTTCCTGGATGGAGACAATATACAAGAAGGAAGATTTCGTGGGAGGACTCGGTCATCGTTTGGTAGAAGCGGTGGTTATAAACCTCCCACATTTCATCGCGTAGCCCCTCAAGCCCAATTGATGGATTTCCGATGAGACGTTCGAGACGGAATATAATGCAAACTCAAGCCTAAAATACGCCAGCACATGCGATGTTCTGACCTTCCAATGCGAGGACTGCGTTTTCACCCGGTGCAAGCAACTGCGTAAAAGCGGAGAGACGACCTACGAATTTCTAGCGCCCTGGTTTTTTTTTGTCGAGGTGTGGTGGTAATTTTTTCATCTGAAATTGAAGATGCGAGGTGAGCATTGGAGGACTCTCCATGGGTCACTGGGAGCGTGGGGGCTACGGCTGGACTGATGAAATATGCGGAGGAGTGAAAATAGAACTGCACTTTATTAGTTACTACACTTGCAGCGGTGAGGAATGCAGTGATCTGGTCAAGTGCAGACTGAAATTTTAATCTGTCCAGAGTCATATTGATGTGTAACGTGCGCACGGATGGGTAGGATTGCAAACGTTTGATAATGCTGTGGTAGGTTTCGTCGGGACTCCAGCCCGTTGCATGGGTGTAGAGCTCCGTAGTTTTATTTTATTTTTGTCCAGGATCGTTCCAGCGACGGTCGTCCCTAGATAAATGCGGGATTGTGAGGACTTGGGATGGCACCATAAACATAGTGTCCTTAGCGAGGGGGCCGTGTAGAGCTCGAAGACCGCGAGATACGATCATTCCCGAAGGCTGATATCGTCAGCTGAGAGAGTGTGAAGGGATGGTAGGTGGACACAGGCAAGTTCTGTACCGTAGTAATAGTCGAGGAGCTCTCCGAGGTTGATAAATTCGAGTTTGGTGAGGAGATGAGCATGGGTGTATAGAAGAGGAGGGAAAAGCATGCCGTTAAATGCGATATGTCGAAGGCTGTTTATGACGCAGCCGGAACTCCACATGTGCCTGAGGATGGGAATTGCGCCGCTCTCAGGTTGTATTTGGTCTGAGGAAGAGGTTGGGGTGGAAAGACCAGGTTGGAGTTTGTCGGGAGTGGCGATGGTGATGGTGTTGAGATTCGAGAATGACAGAATCGCCTACTTTATCCCTGCTGTATTTTCCAGAATAGGAGGGCCGGTTTGGAGTTTGAGGCGGTGAACGATTTTTGGTGCGGGGTGCTGAGCTTTGAATCAGAGTGTAATAGGGAGCGTCGATGGACAGAGTGAGAAGTATAGATGTGTAGAAATCGTCGAGCGTTCCTTTGATACGAGACGCCAGCTCTTCATCGCCTCTTGATCATGCAATGATGGAATGTGCGAAATGACTCCATTGGGGAGTTTTTTCATTGGGGGGTATTTCCTGCCTGGTGGGCGTGTAACGTTCGAATCTGCTGAAGGTCTTCATCCTTATCAATACAAAGCAGCTGGAGAAGGCGTTCCGTGTGGAGGTGATCATTGTGAGAAAATCGGTCAATAATTGCACAAATCCCAGCTATATTTCTTCTATTTGACACTACAAGGTTGCCCTAGACTAGGTTCTTACATTTCCGGCACTTGAGTTTCGGCCTTGCTATCTCAGCTTTAATGACATCGTACAACCCCACGTCGAGATCCTCCAAGTATTCTTCTATTTGGTCATCGGTTGCGTGAGGGTTCTGCTCCGATCGTGCTTCCAAAGCAAGGAGGATGAAACCAGTGCCGGTGAGGTGCCAGTCGCGAGGGACTTCGTCGTTTCCGCGGCCTTGGATGTAGGGAATCAATTTGATCTGGTCGGTGAGTGGTATTTCAGAGGCTGTGGTGATGGTGGGCGGCTCGAGGAAGCAGGAGTCGTGGAACCACTTCTCGTATGTATCACAGTAGATTTGGCGGTCGTTCTTGGGGTCGTAAATGTCGTTGTAGTGGTACTTTGACCGTTTAATGTTCTAAAGTACACCCAAATAGATTAGATTCCTCGAGGAAGACTGCCAGTGTACTCGCTTTGATCTTCGAAATAGTGATGGTGCTCTTCCTCTTCCGCCGAGTCCTGTCCATCGTCATCTCAAACCGCGAGAACCAGCTCCCAGCCACTATCTCCTCTTCAATTCCTTTCCTGCCGTCGAAGTGGTACACCTCGTACTTGTCTACAAAAGATTATTTTCTGCTCAGACACCGGACACTTCGGAGACTTACCCTCAATCGCTTGTATGGAAATGACGCCAAAGCAATTTGACTTGACGAGCTCTTTCTCACCGAGGCGAGTGACGAAATGTGCCCTGGAAACGTATGTGTGAGCTGCTCTCGAGGGCTGAGAAAATGAACACTTACTTGTTGTACTTCTTATTGGTGAACTCGACGTCGACGAAATCATGACATTCATAAAACCATTCGCATCTGATGTAAACCTTGTCAGCGAATTCGCCTGATTTCTCCTTTCCTTCGTAGAGTCCCGTAACGGTAGCTTTACAGTACGTTTTCGCATGTTCCTTGGTTAGTCCTCGACGTGTTTCCGAAGCGACGACAAAGAGTCTGCGAGAGGTATGTCAGTTGAACGAGATGTACTAGCAACGAACTGAATTACTTGCATGTCGTCTTCATCTATGGTTCCAACTGTCCGGTATTCCCGTTGGGTAGGAAATATTGGCTGTGAAGAGAGCTCGTTTTGTTGGCCGGCGTTTTTTGGCTTGACAAGGTTGACTTGATCCAGGGATTCAAACAGCGTCTTTTGATGAGAAAAGATGCCAGAGCCACCTCCGCGGCCATATGTTGCTGGTTATTGGGCTTTGGGAGCGTGCTTTCAGACAGAGAGGACACAGGCAAGGAGGACATGGTGGTAGAGGAAAGGAAAGGGTTTGTCAGCGGAGGCTTTCGTTTATTGGGGAACCTACTGACTTTCTCATCGTGTAATACATAAGCTTAATTAAAGGATACTCATCCTGCCTTTTTTCGATCTTCGAGGGGGGGATACCAGTGATGAAGCTATGAGCCAAAAGCTATCTGGGTCCTGGTTGAAAATCTATATGTTGTAGGGTACGTGGGTACGTGTTGGTGGTAGCGATTAGTGGGCGATGCGAAGGTGAAGTTGGAAGGGGAGGATGAGTGGGTGATAGTCGAAACATGTACTATCGAAAGCAGTTGCTAAGTACTAACGATCATCTTCAGTTATTTCTGGTGCCTATTTTTTAGAAAAAGAAGGAGATACTGTAGAGATCGGATGTCGCGTGACGTCATATCACCACCGTCACACGTCCTCTCTCTACTACTGATTAAGTCTCCTCCCTCTTCGACAACTCCTCGTCTACTAACCGATATCCCACTACCCTGGAAACAAACCGATCGTCAAACATATCCGGCAACTATATCAAGACAACCCTGCAGATTCAACACTCAGTAGCCGCCGCTTACAGCCACTATCCCCCTCAACCTTCCCCTTTCCTCTTTCAATTCCACATGCCCCTTTCCTCTCTCCATTCTACACTTTCCTTTTATTACTCGCTACGCATATTTCGCATTCGGCATCTCCGCTTCAACGCAACCGAGTTAGGATCTGTCATCCAACTGACAGAAGTCCGAATATTTAATGTTTGCTTTATATTCCCTTTTCCATTTCTCCTCTCTTTCTCATTCTAAAAATCTAATAAAATCGTCACTCGTGCTCCGGCTCAACCGCTATCGTTTCGTCTCATTGCCTAATGTAATAGTGTAGGTCTAAACGGCCACATGGACCCTTCTCTCCACCTACTTCTCCACCACTAATATTCCTTAGAATTCCCTTTCCCTTACAAAATCTCGACAAATCGTCTCGTAAATTGCTCCTTCCTGCTCTCTATAGTCAGCTGCAGTATTGTAGATACTCATAGAACCGTAGCTTTAAATACTGCGATGTATTTCCGTTTTTCTTTAGTGAAATCTACCCCATCTCTCCGACTCAGTTTAGCTCTAAGTTTGAGCTTCTTAAGCATCGTTCTCACTCAAACCGGCTGCCCTCATCATCGTTTCACTCCTCAGCAACGTCTCACGTCATCGCACGAGCGCTGAGTTATTATATCAATTAAAAATCTCATTAAACACATTTATTAATCAAACTATCTATTTGGGTCAGAACCAACGACAGACGGACGCTGTCGTGCTCGTAACTTAAACCGCACTCACCTAGTCCACCTTCCCCTCAATACTCACGTTGGCTGTGGGTTGGGCGCTGTCCTGAGTCATGAACGTGTAGCGCTAGTGGTTTGATTTCTTGTTTGGTCTGTTTGGAGGGTACGGAAAGCGCTTGGACATGTGAGAGAGAGCCACTGCTGCTGGCGCCGTTTATTGCGGCAATTGCGTCGAATGATAAATGTCTACATCGATCCTCTGGTGTTCCTTCCGTTCAGTCTCGGGGCGCGGTGTGCCCTTCAAGCGAGTACGTGAACAGGGTTGCGACACGGACCGTTCCAAGTCATAAACACGTTGAAGCTGGTTCTCTATCTCCAGCAACCCCATATACACGCCTTTATCCCATTCTTAGCGAAAGCGCCTCAGGGGCTGAAAGACACATGCTAATTTGCTTTGTATTTTTTTGTCATATGCGAAGGTAACCATTCAACCCTCTTTTCAGCAGCACCTTTGAAAACGTTCATTTAATCTGGAAGTGCGTTTGCCATGCTGCAAGCATACGTAATTTCTCCTTACAGTAGAGCCTGCGTTGTTCCCCGCATGCAGTAAAACTCTGCTTGATCTAATGAGAGATGCATCTACCCGATCGATGGAATTTTGGAAGCATAATCGATGGGGATACTGATCATGCGGAGAAGACGGATTGCATACCTAGGAGGGATGCGTGACGCATACATCAACCCTTGTAATTGTGTGGCATTGTCGTTGGGACCACGCATCACTACGTGCGTGATCCTGGCCCATTTGTCGCTCGTAAAGAATATCCATGGCCTTCTCGGCGTTGCATGCTGCGACTGGTTCCTGCGTGTTGATCCTTGGTAAAACCCCTCTTGAGCTTATTTGTTCCGGGGAGCGTAAATCACCCGAACCAAAAAATAAAGCACCCATAGAATGCGCGGGGAAAGGGAACCGGTGGCAATAAGCAGCCAATTTCCTTGTTCGTGAGGAAGACAGAGAACGCGGGATCAAAACCAATCATCAATAAATGCAGCTGATGTCATTGAGGATTGAATCAAGGGTCCCGAGGTTGAGGACCAATTTGGGATGTCTGAAGACCACACCGCTGCACCGAAGTATCTTGTGAAATTAAGCAAGTGGAATCCATTCCGTAGTGTTTAGAACAATAAACCAAAGTTCTAAACGGTTCTAAAATCGCAAAAACGGAAAACCTGAACATCCCGCTGATCATATCGGGTTTTGGATCATCGGAACTCTAAACTTCTCATGCTGCAAGCTTTGATCTGAGAGACGCCTCTCGACCCCCCTCCTGGATTAAAACACCCGTTCTAAAAAGCAATTTCGTACCCTGAGTAGTCGCGTGGAAGATTCGATTTCCCGAATTAGCAAGGGAACTATCGTATTCCCCGCTTTGTGGTCGCCATCGCGCTCCTCAACCAGCATGATGGGGATTTGGTCAAACACAACACACTGAGGTTATCCTTTTGGTGAGTCATTTGACCCTGCGCTTGAATTACGGTTCATACTACTCAAGTTTTTCCATCCTATGCGGAGCAACTGCTGCGCCCGTCGTGGTAACATCGTCCTCTTCCTCCTCCTCCCATGCTCTCCGCTGGTGCAGGAACACGAACTCCGCCGCCTTCGTCACAATATTCTACCTACAGGACAGAGGTGTCTGCCTACCTCGATACATCGGTGTTTTGAACTGTATGTTTTAGGTAAATGTGGTGAATTAAATCATTACAGTTTGGAAAACTTGATATATACCGTCGGAGTCTCAAAATCGGGAAGGTTTATGCAACGATCTACATTTATAAAGCCTACGGAAAGGCATCCAATTATTTTCTTTACCTTGAGCTCAATGTTTCGGACATATTATTTAAAATATAATTACAACAATTCTACAATAAGGTTCTGGGACTCAGGGTTACTGAAATAGTATCATGATAATCCATCAAAAATCTCTCCAGATTTTTGAGTTTGCAGTTAAGAGAAATTATTAGTTATAATTCAGGATTTCCTGGTGTATTATTGATTCAGAGCTGCGGTGCTTTGAAATACTCAGAGAAAAGGCGCGGGGCACCTGGCGGTGGGATGGTTCTAGTGCGAGAAACCACATTATCAGTTAGAGCCCTGCTCGAACCCTACTTGAACCCTGCTCGATCCAACGTTCGAAAGCTGATGAATACTCTTACCTCAAGACCCCTCCCCTGCCTCCTCATCCATAAAATGGCATAATTTAAGAGGAAAAAATTTACCTTACACTCATTCACGTGAGAAAAAAAGTGGATATATATATGTATTCCGTGTTTTATTCATCGCCTCCACCCGGAGACGGAGAGGGAGTTCTTGGAGACCTATTGCTCCACTGTAAAAATGGGGATCACCTTATAGCACAATATATCTCCAATAAACATATAAAGGAATCCTTGGACAATTTCGACGGAGATCTCTTTCTAAACACGTCCGGGGAATGGCGAAGGGGAACCGGAAGTTGTACCCCCGTAAATAAAATAAATTCTTAATGCGAGGGCG
Organism: Leucocoprinus leucothites; assembly: GCA_013368445.1. Taxonomy (NCBI): domain Eukaryota; kingdom Fungi; phylum Basidiomycota; class Agaricomycetes; order Agaricales; family Agaricaceae; genus Leucocoprinus; species Leucocoprinus leucothites. The sequence goes on from JAACJO010000021.1 coordinate 27,509, forward strand.
AAAGAATCCAACAGTTTCCTGAATTAAAAACTAAAATAGGACGTCTTCGAGGGTATATGTAGAATTAGAAGAGGAACGGAATTCAACCAAGCGAGATATAAAGAGACAAATGAGCATCAATTTTTAAAAAAAGTAGGGGGGATTTGTGAATGGAGAACGACGACAATACGGCTGGACACTGCCGTTTCTCCGATTTTGAGCCTGAAATAAGACACAGAGTTCCTGATTTCCTAGTCCTGTTACTGGTCTTGACAGAGATGGACACCCATGGGTGGATTTTATTCCGAACGAGGTTATTTTTTAACGTCCGGATCTGTATACTCCGCGGTCGTGGTATCCAGAAACAACGAAGAAAGCCTATGCTTCTACCGCGGCGCAGAATTGATGCTTTAAATTTAAATCTTGCTATACGGCGGTTGACGTATTGCAAGTATGCAATATACAAAATATTCCGCGTAACCTGACGGGAAATGTAAATGCGAAGTGGGAAACGAAAATTCTTTTGTACAGAATTACCGTCATAATTTGGTTTAAAAAAGAACCTATTACGAGTTATATCTGATCCTAATACATCCTGTTAGTGATCCAGATCCTCATCCGGAAATCAGTCCTTGAGTTAGGAGCCTATCAGGCCCGCTATGTTATCGCAGCATTTCCCTGTGGGAAGATATAGCACCATGGATAACCTCTAACAGTTTCACGATGCTCGAACCTGACGTTATCTCCTGCGTTTGAACTCTTGTAGCACATCTTTGAAACGATAGTCCCTGCACATACCACCTCTATGTATATGCGCAGTTTACCTCGTTATATGTGAGAATTAAAGATGTCATGAAATAGGTTTATAATCTAGCCGTGTGGATCAGATCAACTGGTAAAGTTTGGGGTTTGCGGCTGTCAGAACTTCCGCTGGGATTCATGGCTGTTGAAGCCATTTACGTCACGTGTGGCCTGCACGAAAGTCATCATATGCAGCACAGCAAATATAATTATTCTACAGATACGAGACATAGAAATAGCACAGGCGAGATAATTATACTACAGATAAGAGACGTAGAAAGACGAAACAAAAAGGGCGTCGGAGTGGGAAATCATATCTGTCCAGCGTCTGAAAACTCGCGGAGCTCAACGCTGCTGCTGTTCTCCCGTAAACGGAAAATTCTCTGGTCAATGAAGTAAACGACGTTAGGAAAAAATAAATAAAGACAGAGAGCTAACCGCTCACCTGGATGTCATCGTGTCGATGGTCACAGTGAAAGACTCAGTCACCGAGACGCGTGTTCTGATACCGGCCCTAGTAAACTTTTTAACCCATGACAACATCCTCCTGCCCATCCGTGCCGCTTTTCGGGGCCTGCGAAATCTCGTCTCTCCCAGTGGCGGCTGAGTTGTTCTGAGACTGTCAACTGGTAGTAGTTGGATTTTAAGCAAGAAATAGCTCACAATCTGCACCTAATGGCTTCTCTGAGATGGCGCAATACCCTTGGGATCATCGTCTAGTGGATGTTGGAACGATGCTTGTGAATCACCGCGCATAATCGCATTATCCCCAAAACTGTACACAAATGAGTACGTACAAGTCAACGCTGCATCCATGAGACCTTGAGGGCGCTTATTTTGATGAGCCCCAACCGGACACTTAATTTCATTAGTGGGTGCACTATCCCTGACTCAGGAATTATGCGACCGCGACTCCGGATCTTTTCGATTCAGGGAATTTACTCGAACTTGCATGCCTTTGCGAGGCTATCAGCGCCGTTTCAACGCTCTTCATCCTATTGTTCTCGGCCTCTGCGGCCGCTGACCCGCTTCACGCTCTTTCCACCGCACACCTCCTACCAGTGTAATGGAGCATGCACCTCGACCTCGTGCAAATCACGGCAATGCTACTAGAGGCCATACCATCCTTACCACATCATCATGCTGACCACGCCACCAGCAAACATGCTGAGGACACAGGCCGTCAATCCAAGTACGATATCCTCTCTGAACTGGGAGAGGGTAAGCTTCCCAATCGCGCTGCACTCTTCAATCACTCCCCAAAATATCAGCTCATCATCCTTGAAAATGTGTGGGCAAGGGACCTCAGTCGCCCCACAAATATTTTTCAGAGGCGTACCTTTTGGGAACTGCCTGAGCGATATTTTGGTCCATGGTGCTTCACCTCAGTCACGGAACGATCATCAGTCGCCCTGTGCACCTTACAAAACTCAGTTCACTTTGGTATACCTTGTGGTGGTCGCTGATATACTGCGCCGCCGGATAATCCTATCAGACGGTGACTTCGTCTGTATAGAACTCAAAATGAAGCCCTTATAAAACGCTTTCTAACGCACCAAGCTTCGAAAAAATTGGTGAAGACCTTGATTTTTAATGGGATAAATTTCATTAATCCTACCCCAAACAAACGGAGGAGAACGTAGATGACCACACGTGAGGCCACCGCCGACAAATCCCCGAGCTATGGCCCACACTCGACACCATCAATGGCCCTCGCGCAGGCCACATTGACCGTCGTGGTCACAACCGCTGACCAATCATTGGCCATCCATGGCCATTCCCAGCACCATTCCCTCTAGGTCATCAACCACCACGAGGGTCACCAAGTCACCCAGGCCATCGCTCGAGGCCACCATCCGCGTCCCTCCCACAGATTGCGGCCACCGATGGCCATCCTAGCGCACCACTCGTGCCATCCCGTGTCGCCCTGCGTCCTCTGTGCCATCGCTAACCATCCCACGACCACACAACGACCACCCACCCACCCCCTCGGCGTACCATCCACGACCATCTCCGATGGATTTTGGCCATTCCGGGTACCCCGCGCTCCCGCAAGCCATCTCTTGTCTATTATGACCATCACCCCCGACGATCGCCCTCCCTCCGCCGTCCCATCCTGGCCATCCCACCAGCTAGTGTCGTTTTATTCTTCTGAAACATACGTATTGGCTTCCATCCATGGATCACCGCCGGTTTCACATGGTGTGTACAACAATTGTCAGAACCAGTTCGGGCTGAGCGGGAACCAACAGCGACATCAGTGATAACACGGCAAGCCCAAGAGGCGCCTAAATCAGGGATAGATCACCGGGAAAGTATGACACAATTAGATTATATTAGTGCTGTATTAGATATCCGAGCATTCCGTCCAAGTAGAAAGTTATGTCAGAAAGCATCTTGGTCAATAATAGCAGAGCAGTTTTGTACCGGTGTTGAGAATAAAGAAAAAATTGAATTCAAATGAATTGTAGTCTAAGTAACTAGGACCTGATGGGTTGAGTTCGTCGATGGAAGACCCAGCTGACAACCGTCTCATTGACCAACTTCAATAGATAAGCTGAACTGTCCACCGCTGAGTATTCTGCGATCATCTTGATTTCATGCTTATTGCACTGGGAAAGCTTGTCTGAGCATGATAAACCAGCGAATAGGGCTCAAGAGTAGCGCAGTGGATACACAAATGAGTAGCAACCGGAAATCTGCTGCCTGCTGCCTCCTTCTAAACCCCGAAATTCAGTAAATAATCATTTGGCAATGTTTGTTTGTTTTTTATGTAATTCTCGGAATCGTTCACCTTGCCCTCCATTGAACCAATAACATTATTTATAAACAGTGCGAAGAGACAACCTCAAGCCTCATGCTAACACTCAACTCAAATATGGCTGTCGATTGAATTTAGCGTTTGGTCCTCAGCAACCATTATTGATACATTGAAATGCATTCACCGTGAACACGCGCCATCATGTCCTAGATATAATTTGGTGCTTCAGGACTCCAGGCCTCAGGGACAGGCGGTTGTTTTGGGCGAAAGATGTCTCTCAATGTGAAGTGTTGGGGGAATAATCCTGCTCTTTCTCCATCACGTCAAAAGATTATCCTTATCATTCCGACCTGGAAGAATAATGATCTCAGTCGTCATATTAAAGGTTAAGCGAGGGTAGAAGGATAAGAACAGTTGCTTGCGTGTCCAATCTTCTTACAAATACCAGGCATGTGTGATCTGGGCCGGTGTTAGGACATCTTTTTGTCTTACTACGTCGTGAAGAGATGAGAAACGGGTTAAAGACAAAATAAAATGCGAGAGCGACCGTACCCAACAGTCTCTGGGCTTCAAGACCAACCCATGATGTCGACGAAGTGATTAGCGAGGGATCGAGATGTAAAGTAAGCGGCGAGAGCGATGAGAGAAGAAAGAGAGAAAATGAGTAGAAAAGATAAAGAAATTTCTTAGAGACTTGGGATCTTCGAGAACAGGAGGAAAACGGGGTCTAGAATTCACTAAAGGTAGACTAACGCGGTACAGTTTATATACGGACGATGTCTAAAAATTTTTATGACACAAAATTTCGTATGAAGGAGAAAAGTAAGACATCAGTAAATTAGTGTCGAAATTTGTTCAGTAATTTAATATTAAGAGGCATAATGAAATGTAAAACCGAAGAGATGACATAAGGAGAGATTGTATGAATAATTATAATGCAAAACTTTAACAAAATTTCTATGAAAGCAAAAAAAAAAAAAATCAAGGAGAAAGGTTTGTAGAGATCGGACGTCGCGTGACGTCATATCACCACCGTCACGCGTCCTCTCTCTACTACTGATTAAGTCCCCTCCCTCTTCCACAACTCCCTGTGTACTAACAGACATCCCACTACCCTGGCAACGCACCAATCATCAATCATAGCCGACTACTATATCAAGACGCCCCTGCACAGTCCTCGCTCAGTAGCCGCCGCTTACAGTAACTATCCCCCTCAACTTTCCCCTTTCCTCTTTCAATTCCACATGCCCCTTTCCTCTCTCCATTCTACACTTTCCTTTTATTACTCGCTACGCATATTTCGCACTCGGCACCAACGCCTCAACGCAACCGAGTTAGGACTTGTCATCCAACTGACCAAAGTCCGAACATTTAATGTTTGTTTTATATTTCCTTCTCCATTTCTCCTCTCTTTCCCCTTCTAAAAATCTAATAAAATCGTCATTCATGCTCCGGCTCAACCGCTATCGTTTCTTCTCGTCTCCCAATGTAGTAGTGTAGGTCTAAACGGCCACATGGACCCCTCTCTCCACCTACTTCTCCACCACTAATATTCATTAGAATTATCTTTCCCTTTCAAAAACTTGACAAAATGTCTCGTAAACTGCTCCGTCCTGCTCCTTCTAGTCTCCTTCAGCATTGTAGATGCTCATAGAACCGTAGCTTTAAATACTGCGATGTATTTCCCTTTTTTCTTCAGTGAAATCTACCCCATCTTCTCGACTCAGTTTAGCTCTAAGTTTGATCTTCTTAAACATCGTTCTCACTCAAACCGACCGCCCTCATCATTGTTTCACTCCTCAGCAACATCTCACCTCGTCGCACAAGCGTTGAGTTATCATTTCGATTAAAATCTCATTAAAATAAATAAATAATCAGACTATCTACTTGGGTCAGAACCAACGACAGACAAACGCCGTCGTGCTCGCAAACACATCCGCACTCACCTAGTCCACCTTCCCTTCAGGTTGAAGAGATATTAAAGAGGATTATACCCTAATATGTCCAGTGCCGAGGTATCAGCTTCCCGGTAAGTGCCCACCGGCGTCATTTCCGAGATGCTGCATGAGTCAGAGTGCTCGGTGTGTCGGGGATTGGAAGGTAGAGGGGAATTGGTGGAGTACTGTAATGGGCGCTCCGGTGTGATTACTTGATCCGGTGATTGATAGTGGGAGATGTCATCGGATGCGAAGTTCACGAGTAGCCCGTGACATATCTCCACACTCGGATGATGTAATAATTAGCGCCTTGGATTGCCAGCGTGGACCAAACACTTGACAAGAACTGCGAAATCGACCACGCATCTTTTTCCTAAGTTACATTGCCATGCCCTCAGATACATTCGTCATTCCTTCCAACGGAATTGGAATTCCTCTACCTCCACTAGCTCAACATCCTCCTTCCGCTGCTGACGTTGCTCAAGCTGGACGGTACCTGGATGACCTCCGGTCAGGTAACCGTCTCCCATGCATTTTCGTTTGAATTTGGTAGGCTCATCCATACCCACAGCACAAAAAATAAAATTGCCTGTCACAGATGAAAAAATTGGGGAGGGACGAGTTGCACGTCGCGTCCACCGCTCTTCAGGAGATCAAAGAAACGACGACGCGAACCGCTGCCTCTCTGGAAGGTTATGTTCAAACCATCACTCCCAGCATCACTTCTCTGACCGGCACGATTGAACGCCTTGAAGCTCGCATGAGCACTCGCATGGAACGCATGGGGAGGCTCTTGGATGGCATGGAGAGGCATATTGGAGGCATTGAGGGACGCCTTGAGGGTGTTGAGAGGCACGTAGGGAATATTGACGGCGTCCTGAAAGGGATGAAGCAAGACAATTTGAGGAGGGTGATCCTCTAGTATAACGACAAGGTCCAGCCGAGTGAGCCGTTATGCAACCCACAGCACGCACCCAACTGGATAGAGTTCATGCAAAAGCTAACAAAACAGGCCGTGGTGTTACTTGACCGTGAGTTGACTGAATTTGTTCAACAGAGCATTGAAATGATCCTTGTCTCTTAAATAACATTTGTGACACATATGAAGCGCTCCTTCACCTTCAACCGCTGATACCAAGGCCGACTCTGAAGGTGGGCAGGTATTGGACTCCCTGCCATGTTGGGATAGTGGCTCCACCCTTTCAAGACCCAAATAACAACTAGAGGCCGCGGTTTCCACCCAGTATCATTCTTGACACGGCAACCAAAACATAACGTTCTCTTCACCTCTGTATTTTACATCTCGTTACGATATGCACACGAGAATGTTCTATCTATGCTTGTGCACCAGTCCCCTGTGTTGGTGCTGGAGCCTTCACGAGCCATCTACCCCTCATGGTCATAAAATAATAGACCTTGAGAACAAAGAGGATCAATAACGCACTTATTCCTTGCAATTTCGCCGAATTTTTTATTAAACGCCAATTCAATTCATCCATAACGCAGAATAAGGGCTGGCTAGCGGCTGTACCAGGAATAGTGCAAGTGATCACGTGAGAATCTCGAACCATGCTTGAACTCTGCTTGATCCAGCATTTGAACCTGGTGAGTGTCCTAAAAGCGATGGAACGAAGAACACAAGGACAATTAAATTTAGGTCTATTTATCACACCCAGAGGCTAGTCGCCGAAGGTGAGGGGTGTTCGCAGAAGCCTTTTGAAGATGGGTAGGTTTCGAGGAATGGGTGGCAGATGCTTACTTGTGCGAATGGTTGGCCTATGATGAGCAGGTTCCGTAAATACATGTCCAAAAACACCTCATTCATTGAATAGTGCATGAAAATGGTCCCTTATAAAGTGATGGTGTCGCGGCTGGCCCTCATCGTGGATTCAATCCCATACGTAGTGACAACCGCAGTGCTAGGCGACTACACCTCTGATTACACGGCATCGCCACGAAGGACGTACGGCATAAAGTTCAAGATATAATTAACTTAGGCTGATCGTCGGAATAGAATTTCCACTCGTGCTCTGCGCCGACAGGGAAAGATATGAATTTGGCGTTGAGCGTGTGAGTTTACATTTCGCAGCGTACCTCCACCGAGCTCTCTTCTCTCCATAAATGGTGGAAAGACCTCCAAAATACCTCCTCATCACTCCTCTAGCCTCTCGTGCTTTGTACCCCGAATCACCACTCTCTTCGGCAGCATCCCTTGCCGATTCCCGTCTCTCTGGGATCCCTGCTCTCACAGAAGAAGTGGAAAAAACTATGCGAGGAAAGGGAAAAGCGGATTCGCCACATCGCCGAGGAACAAGAGGAGGGCTGAGGAGGCAGGCTGAGTATCTCTTGAAACTGGAGGGAAAAAATATTCGTATGTGAAAGCACAACCAGTCTCTCGTGGCCAAAGTCTCTTATACAGAATCCTTTCGGAAAATAATTGGCGGACGCGAAGCCAAGATAATGCAGGAAAAATCCTCTACCCGTAACCTCTCACCACCCTTCACACCCTCCATCTCAGACACCCAAGCTCTCTCTTTCCTCGTCCTCAAACAAGCTTCCCTCCTCGATGCACGCTGCTCCACCTGATGGTGCGTAGGATCAAGTTTATGGGCTACCTTGTCACGAGCCTTTGAGCCGAAGAAGAGGTGCTAACAGAGTCAGTTAAAGAGGATGGTACTAGTTGGACAAGGGGACTTGAACGCTTTTTACGGTGGAAGCCGTTGTCTGGTGCTTGTTAGAAGGCCCTTTTCAAGCCACTTTATAACGTACCTAGCCTCGGGTTATTTGGTGAAAATGTCGATTTCATATGCAATAAACTTTATTTAACCCTCCCCAAATAAAGGGAGGAGAACGTAGATGACCACGCTCTAGGCCATCCTCGAGCCATCGCCCTCACCCAACTTCGATGGCTCTCACGCAGGTCGTAGGTGACGTCTATGGCTTCCACAGCCATCAATGCAACAAGCTTGGTTTGGCTATCAGGGGTCACAGCCACTGATCCCGGTCATCAATGGTCGTCAATGGTTATTCCCGTGCCATTCCCTCTTGATCACCAACCAACACAACAGCCACCATCAAGGCCACCATTCACCTCCCTCCTTCTATCCACATCCACCCTTCCCGCTATCCTGGATACCTCCTGGGTCATCCCCGTTACCTCTGAACTGCTCCAAGCCACCATTAGTTGATTCTGGCCACAACTCCCGACGACCGCTCTTCCTTCGCTGCTTCAGCATGCCATCCACGGCCATTGTGAGAACATCGACACCCACCGCTAAAATGTCAGGGACAACAACCACTCCCGAAAGAAGAGGGCTCAAGCGGATGTAGCGACTTAGGTTGTCTACTTGATGCCACGTTAAGAGAACAAGGACGCGGCAATATCACCGTATACAAGGTATGTAGCACACTCGCCTGTACACGTACCATAAACTAATTACCCTCGCAGCCCCTTGAGATGAGTACGCGTGCACGCTAAACGCATATGTTGGCTATAACAATCCAATTGACACCTCGCATGTCTGTAGGTGCGTATCATCACCCATTATACTTGAATTATGAGTTGAGTTTTTTTATAGTTACAAAATCGGATGTGACGAAGGATGAACAGAATACAACGATGTGAAAGGAGAGACATCGAGATGGAAAGATGCTGAGAAGCGGTGTTGGATTGACGACGGGATTAAGGCGGCCTGATAGGCAAGTTTCCCCCCCTCGCACTCGCCTTACCTCCAGCTAACACATCAGCTTTTAGTGAGTACGAAAATGCACCATCGTCCCTTACTCGCTGACTATCCGGTCTAAACTTGTCAAGGCGCTCATCAGCGACGTCAAATCGTATGACTGGTGGCGGTTGGCACGGCTCCAGGCATCATTCACATTCGAATGGGACGAGGAGCGTCAGTGCGAGTGTGACCTCTGTCATCCATCCTTTGTCGAGGGTGTAAACGGGTAAGGTCGCACGCGGAGTTGAAGAGGAATTCGAGTTTGATGAGGGAGAAACCGCCGACAAGTTTGGTCAGCGCGCTCCATCAGCTGCGGCATTATCAAAATTGCTATCGGCTTCGTCGGGGAGATCGAGGGCTATTCCACGTCGAGTACAGGTGAAGCAGACTATGCATCCACACCGGCTTCTCCAACCCCAGGTGAGGCTCAACCCCAGCCCGAGCCCATTCCTCTTCTCACCCGAGAGATAGCTGAGCGGCTCCAAACTGCGCTCGCGAACATCCGTCAAATCTGCCTGTTCTGTTACTTGCGGGGAAGCCTCGACATCCATCATGACACACACAACTGCGCACCCCCTTATAATCCCACCAAGCTTGCAACCAGCCATGACGCATCTTTTTTCTACTTCAAGAACCAGGTACACTGCCCCATTCACCGCACATTCTATTACTCTTGCTATATACCTCGTGCTGTGAGTCGTACACGTTTCCAATATATTAGGTCACCAACATAAATTCGATACTGTCAGCTCACGTATCAAAAGCACCCGAACCGGCTTGTCAGGTGCCACTCACACGCGATGGGGCACACGAGGTACGCTTGGGTTAATGCCCCTTGTTTATCTCATCTTCAAGAACCCCGTTTTACGTTACCTCCTCACTCGCTGGGACATCCCCAGCGCCGATTTTGAGACGATCACTGAGCACGCCTACTCCCAGCGGCTCGTTGCCAATCCCCACGCTGCTCATATGCCCCCTGCCCTCCTCGTCATGTAAACCATGATCCTTGAGCTCGGTGATCCCCCTGCTCCTATTGCTAATCGCAATTAATAAACAGTACGTCACCTCACTCCTCTTTCATTAGCACACATAGATTAACATTAAACCAGGCGTATCATTATTAAATAACCTTATTCGCTCTTTCACCCAGAATGATCTAGTTTCAATCACACGTTGTGATCTTGTACTCATCCAGCTTTTATCATCGCCACGTTTTCACACCCGCATTCGCATTATTCCTGCCCGTTATCAACCTGCTTACATCCAACTGCCGTCTGTCGTTACTCTATCGTTGTAAATGCTATTAACCCCGCTCTTGAACTCGTATTCCCATAATTCTTTCTCCGTTCGCATATTCAGCATGCTTTTGCACGTTCCTGATCCAATCCTGTCTTTACTGGTAGTCGCACCTGTATTCGAGGTATCTGTAGTCCTGTATGTCAACCATAAATGTGCCTGTCGAGAATCTCGAATAGAACCAATTGCACCCGTGTCGTGCTCAAACATGGACTGAATTCCGGCAATGATCACGCACACGAGGAACAACTTTCTCAACGGCTCTGCACAGTCGAAGCAGAGGCCTAGTATATACGAGGACAACCTCCTCCGAGTAGGAATCACCTACCAATGCAGAACCTCCCCAACGAAGTCATCTCGCGCAGTCTCTCTTTGTGCGACCAAGAGACGATGAAAACTTGGCGTCTTTTCTGGAAAGAGTTTTTCACAACAGCCACACAAATCCGATTTTCACTTTACCCATAGACGCTCCCCCAGACAGCCTCTGTGAAACCCCAACACGCCGCGCCAAAAATTGTTGAACGCCTTAAACTCCACACAGGCCTTCCGGTCTCGGAAAATTTCAAGCAGATAAGGGAGGAAATCCTGTCATTACCGAATCTCGGCACTATCGCGGTCGCTACCCCAGCTAAATTTCGACTTGACTTTACCACCCCAACCACCTCCTCAGATCAAACTCTGGCGGAAAGTGGGGCAATTCTCGTCTTTATATGCTTGTCGAGTTCTGGCTGCACCATAAACAGCCTTCGAAATATCGCCTTTCATGACACCCTCTACCTTCCCCTTCTCTCCATCCATGCCCGCCTCCTCACAACGCTTGAAATGGTTAGAGTCGGAGGGATAGACCGCTACTATGGTCAAGACTTCCCTCGCATCCACCTACCTTCTCTTCATACCCTCTCAATCGACAATGTCAGCCTCCGGGGATATTCGTACCTTGCAGATGTCGAGCTCTACACGGCCCCCTTACTATGGACACTATGCTTATGGTGCTATCAAAAATTCTCTACAACCCCGCATTCTTCCAGCGATGACAGCTGCGGGAACAATTCTAGATAACAATCAAGTCACAGAACTTATCATCAATTGTGCAGAAGCAACAGGACGATTGAGTGCGGCAGAAATTTACCGCTACATTCTCGAACCTGTGCAGCCTTATCTATCGACGCATACACTACATATCCATTTTACTCTGCGCGCCATAAACTTCAACCGGCGCTCGACCAGTTCAGTTTACTCCCCAACGGAACAAGTGCAGTCGTTGTCAGAGCAACCCCTCATCTGCGCTCCTGTGAGCATTATTTTGAACCTGTCGTAGCTTCTATACTACACGCACCGAAAATAAGGGCCGAAATCACGGTCACCTCAAAATCCAGGCAGCTTCTAGAGGTGAAATACGATAGGCAATTTCAGAGATGAATGAGATATGTTGTTGGTAAAGAGCTGCGTGCGATGCCGGCGTTTCGCCGTTGAACACTGAGGATCTAGCTCCCGTGAACATACTGCATTGTTCAAGGAATCAAGCGTATCCACCACATTCGAGTTCTGCCACTAGCGAGTCTCGCTTGATAGCAGGAGCAGTAGTCCCCGTAGATGATTGGCGATGGCACGGAGGATGCAGGGATGGCACAGGATGGTGCAAGCGATGGTCTAGGATGGCCGTTGATGGTAGTGGGTGGCAGGAGGGATATGGGCGGTGGCCATCGTGGCGGTCAGTGATCAACGACCATTGATGGCCGGAATCAGCGGCTGTGACTGCTATTTGACGACTGTGGAAGCCACTGGCCTCACCTATGCCTGTGCGAGAGCCATCGATGGCGTAGGGCGAGGGAGATGGCCTCACGCGTGGTCATATATGGCCCCCTCCCTTTATTTAGGGCGGAATTAGCATAGTTTATCCCGTATAAAATCGAGATCTGCACTAAACAAGTTGAGACTAGGTGCATTACATGGAGGATTGAAAGAGCTTCTTAACGAGCACCAGACAATGGGTTTCGCCGCCTAAAGCAGACATATCCCCCTTTTCCCACTTGTACTAGGTCCAGGGAGAGTTCAAAGGCGTTGTGGATGCTGAAGGATATGTTACAAAGGAAATGGAAGTAGTTCATCAGCATTCTGGGCGTTGTCAACGACCGAAACCCACCATCTGTCTTCCCACCGTTCGGACCCGTCAGCTCCTCGAAGCGGACTCGTCCTTGTTTGCTTCAGTCGACAAATTGAAGGGAAGGGACCGCATCTTTGGCCCTGCGCTATCCATTGAAAAACTTCTCAACCCTGCTTATGAAACTGAAGACCTAGCCAATCTGCCGCACGCGTGCCCAGGGGGTGAATGCGAGTTATTTTCCCCAGTTAATCATGAACCAGGAGTCGCACGAGGGGAGGGTGTAGATGCGGATTCAGAGGATGAGGAAGGTGAGGATGACGAGGATGACTCAGAGCCGGGTTTGGCTCGACGCGATGCGATCGAACTCACAAGTCAGCAGGAGCGATTAGCTATTGAGTTTACGGGAGATGAGGAAGAAGGTGCTTCTTTAGAGCTGGTGGAGTCTCTTTGGAAATTTCGTGCGCACCTTAGTGGCGAGGAGCTCTCGAATAACAAGTGCTCAACGCCCAATGTTCAGCGCTCAGCATGTGCTCGTGTGACTAGGGGCTTATATAATTTTATTCCCAGAATCTAATCAAAGCTGATACCATCCCAGAGCGCTCACCGAAGTCACCATCCCAGTGGGCATACCAATAAGCCAAACCCTACAGCTCCCCAGCACACTCAACCCAGCGAAATTATTTCACGCTCAACCAGTAAATCTCCGCAAGACGCTTCGTAAATATCACCTATTCAAGGACAAGGATCAGTTCAACATATGAAGATTGAGGTACCAACCCCAAGCGTCAGAAAGCCCCAGAAATATAGGCGCCCATCTATGACCACAGGTCATCGTAAGCCCACTACCGCACGGGTAAGTCTTCTCGCCTCTACGCATTCGTTACTAGCGACCAACGTCTCTGCACAACCATGAAGCCTCTCAACAATGCTCAACATGCTGCCGATGCACGCGACTTCTCCAACACCGCCGCTTGCACTTCTACCGCTTCGATCTCACGCGACAGCGCACCACCACCGCCAAACGCTGCATTCCTTCGTTGTCTCGGCGATATAATCGCTAGCCCTCCTACACAAAGCCGCCCACCTCAGCCCCCAACCTCCGCTGTCCCTGCGCCGCAGCTCCCGCCAGTCCGTCGTCCTCTCCCAATGCACTCCCGGCCCATTGTAGCGGGAAAGAGAGCGCTCGATGCATGCAGCGAGCTCTTCGATGAAAACAAAATCAACCGCCGTACCGTGGACAGCATCATAACGATATACCAACAAGGTCAAAGAATGCTCCGAGTAGCCCGCCTTGTTAACCCCCGGCTCAAACGGCTCCGGGAACAGCAGGAGAAACTTGAACTTCAACGGAAATCTGAACCATCTTCCCCAAACAGCGACTTTTTTATGGAAGTTCGATATGAGATGATCAATGAGGAGGTTCAGGAGGTCCTCATCCTCGATGAATAGGAGGGGTGTCTTTTTCATACCTTATTCAAGGTGGGCATGCCGCTCTTATATACGTTACACAGCGTTTTTATTTCTTCTCAATCAGAATATTCACCGTCTTGTTCCAGCTCCTCTTCTTACTTCGTATATGATGTTTCTTGCCACAGGCCCCACATCTTCCTCCTCGCCCGCTTTTATATAACTAAATAGGAACAGTACCAAGCTTTTTTCACCCACGGAGAGGTAGTATGTACAGGGATTATCGTTCCAAAGAGATCGACCTGTCACAAGAGTTCGAGCGTAAGGGATAACGCCAGGCGCGGGCATCGTGAAACTGTTAGATACTATCCACGGTCCTATATTTTCCCACAGGAAAATGCTGCGATAACACGGCGAGAATTTATACGCGGCCATTGAGGCTGCCTCGAAAATAGAATTCTCAGGAGTCAGCGTCATTTGACTCTCCTGCCCTGAGAGCCGCCGAGCATCTATCGTATTTGTCTCTCATCGAATCGGGCCAGCCGGTAGCCCAAGTTATTGGGCACTATAAATTAGTACGAGCCTGGTTCTATGGGGTCTAGACGCTTTATGAGGCTCGCGTGCGCTGTGGGAATTGGATCAGTTATTTTTCCTTGCTTGAGGGTTATTCTAGTTTCTGGGAGCTCTTTTGACATAATAACAATGCTCCCAACGCCAACGAGAGTTTTTATTTTATGTTTCTGGCATGAATATTTTATGCACAGACTCGGCTACAATTATGTCTTGCGGAATTTCCATCACAAGTTTCCAAACCAGCTGCCTTACCTGCCCATGTGTGTCCATCACCGTCAAGACCCATCGCAGGACTCAGAAATCAGGAACTATGGGTCTTATTTCATGATCGTTATCCATTCACAAAGCCCCCCTACCGTTTTAAACAATTTATGCGCAGGTGGTGACAGAATAAACTCAGAGTATTATTTATATGTAGCTCAAAGATAGAAAGGATTCCACAATGGATTCGGGGAAGGGGAGAGGATCAGCCCAACTCAATATTGCGCCTCTCCATGTTCTCTCCCAACTCCCTCTTTGTTTTTTGGATCCATTTAGACAAGTCCCCCTTTCCCTTTTTCTTGCACTTAGAAATTAACTTCTCCCACCGCTGCATCGACTTCATCATATCCCTCAGGTACTCGGGGGCAGCAGTGTCTGAGTTGCTCTTGACCGACGAAATCAAAGACAGAACGTCCTCTGTGGGTGCAATTGCGTCTTTCCACCAGTCGAAGTGGTTGACGTTGAATCCACTATGCGTAGCTATGCGGCTGAAGGTGAATACGCAGTGGATGGTTCCAGGGGGCATGATCCAGCATAGCCTTGAATCGTTTTCCACCAGGAGCGTCTCCAGTCCTGTGAGCGATCGAATCGCCTTGCGGGGATCCATCTGGTGTCCCCCACCCTGGAACGAAGCCAGGCATACCGCTTTCAAGTTTTCCGGGGTAGGTGGCCAGAATAACCATAGCTTTCTTCCGGTAAAATGGGCTGTGTATTGCGAATCCGTGAAGGTGTCGATGTGGGGCCACGTTATCGAACCTCCGGGTACGTATGCATGGAGCCACGGCGATTCATGATTTGGTAGGATCTGGTGAATGACATAACCCTCCAGAGGTTCCATGAAATCGGGGAAGGAGAGACCGTTGTCCGTTGATACAAGGACGTCTTTGATCTGGAAAAGGGAGCATATTGTGATATCGGACTCCTTTCCTCGAGCGAAAAAGTCCACAGCGTCATCTAAATCGACGTTGGACATCCTTGCCTGTCCCATGTCCATTGCCATGATTACCAGGTCGGATTCGCACAGCCGGGCGTCTTGAATTACGTCCCTAGGAGGAGGATGGGACCCGCACACAAGTTGATGGGGTTTTTTGATGAGGGTTGACTTCAGATTGGGACTCGGAGAAAGAGAGTGCGGATAGTGAAGAATTTGGGTAAGGGATTCGATCCCAATGGTTTCGTTGGATCCGTTTATGGCGGTAATTGATCTCCACTCTTCGATAAGGGGAGCGATCCACGCGTTCATGGGAGCATCGACCTCCATCAGGTCGCTTTCCTGACCCGGTTCTTCCACAGGAGGGTTGAGCGCATGTGAGAACGCTTCATCCATCGTTTCATGTCGTGAGTTTTCATCCCGAGGATCTTCAAAAATTGTGAGTTTGTTCTGTTAACCCGACATGAGGATTCTCACCTGTGTTTCCGGTGAGTGTCCCGGGGCCAGGTCCTGCTGTCCCGAGTTCGGGGACAACGGAAGCCGAGGATTTTCGAGATGTCCTCTCCAACTGTGCCTTCGCTGATTTCTTCGTCCTCCACGAAAAATTTCTCATGTTGAG
Source organism: Leucocoprinus leucothites (assembly GCA_013368445.1). Classification (NCBI taxonomy): domain Eukaryota; kingdom Fungi; phylum Basidiomycota; class Agaricomycetes; order Agaricales; family Agaricaceae; genus Leucocoprinus; species Leucocoprinus leucothites. The sequence goes on from JAACJO010000021.1 coordinate 43,903, forward strand.
GACGATCCCTTGGTTGTACGGGAAGGTCACTTCGCTCACGCGAGGGTGACCGTCCCGAGACACAGGTGCCCATTCCCCGGGCCTCTTTAACAACAGATCGCCATGGAACTTTTCCAAACTTGCCTTTGGATGGTTCTGCGCGATATTTTGGGCCAAAAATTGATCCCCATTTGTACAGTGCAGCCACAGGTCTCCAGGAACTCCCTCTCCGCCTCCGGGTAGACGCGATGCAAAAAATACGGAATATCTATACATGAGCACCTTTCTTTTGACGTGAGTACACGTTTGGGAGTTTTGTGACTGGTCCATTGTCGGATTTTTATTGATGGGAAGGTAGGCGCAAGTCTTGAGGTCGGAGTATCCACCAGGTGTCGGATGTTAGATCGAGCAGAGTGTGAGCGGGGTCCGAACTGCTCACGTGATTAATCGCACTAGAACCGCCTGATCTAACTGATCTTCTTGGACACCTCCAACCTCATTTACTACCTGCTTCACCCCCAGACCCTCTTGGTTCTCTGGCCATGAAAAGGATCCACCAAACTCCAGAACTATTCCCGGTAACCAGAAGCCGCAACTGAGGGTGGAAGGCCAAGCATACAAATAAATTTCACAACTGCAAGGTCATGGGTGCCGCGCAGAGCTTTCCCTGCGTTCTTCTTTCCTTAGGAGACGAAGGATGCAATCCATTCACCGCTTTTGCAGATACATCATTCATATTTGTATGGAGCGCTCATGGGGCTTGTCAGATCATTCAACGGCAGATGAAATTGGCCGTAGACAAGTCGAAGCCCTTCCCCTGATTCTAACCAAAGGAATGGCCACCATCGAAGCCCGAGCTCCCCTCGTTCCCGACACACCCCCAATCGCTTACGGGGGTGGTGTTCCAGCTGAGTCTGTCTTAGCTCATGGCGAAGGGAAGGTGGTGTAGAGATTGTGAGTTTGGTTGCTCATGAAAATGGCAACCTCTCGCAAATCTCTAGTGATCTTAACCACTCAGATCACTGTTGATTTCGGAGCGCCCGCCAATGAGCCGCCCATTCCTTTTCTGGTTTTGGTATCTATCCACCTCCATTCCTCCTCTTTTTCAACTTTCCTCTTCCGAATTTTATGTTCAAATTTTCATTCTTGCGTCGTCATGTTGTCATAATAATGTACCTGTAATCTGTATTGAATTAGGTACTTTTAATTGCTTTGTATAATATTGTACTGACATCTCTCCATCTCAACTTATGCCCATTTTTCCTCTTCCCTCTAACTAGTCCACTGCCTCGATATTGTACTTGTATTGCATATTTATTTAGCCCCTGTTTCGTGTACATTTCGAGCCGCCTTATTGTTCTTTTCTTTTACTTTCAAATTTCCTTTTTTATCTTCTTTTCATCTTTCTACTTCGAAATATTCGCTCAAAATTATTATTTCTTGTTGTATATAAACCCTGTACAAGCTGTAGTTGTAGGATATGAAATTTACTGCCTATCTCACTCGTCTCTAATCATCTGAACTTGTCTCAAATTTATCTAAATCAAAACTTGATCTATTCCTTTATCTACTACATCTCGAAGTTTTCCTCTTTTCCTAAACTCATCTCCACTCGTTCTCTCGTCGTTCCACCTCCTAGGACGTCGTCTTCGGTCCAGAAGCCCAACGGCTGTTGGAATCGGCCGTGCTCGCAGTTTTATTTTGTTGTAAAAGGGTTTATTACTCTTCAGTGGGGTTGGTGAGTGCAGATGAAGTTGCGAGCACGACAGCGTCCGTCTGTCGTTGGTTCTGACCCAAATAGAGTAATGTTATTAAATGTTACTTAATGAAGTTTTAATTGAAACGACAACTCAGCACTCGTGCGACGACGTGGAAAGCTGCTGAGGGGTGAAATGGCGATGAGATCGGTTGATTTGAGTGATAGCGATGTCAATGAGCTCAAACTGAGTCGGGGAGATGGGGGTAGATTTAACTGCCGAAAAAAGTTTCAATCTACGGTTGTACGAGTATCTACAATGCTACAGGTGACTATAAGGAGCATAAAAGAGCAGTTTACGAGATTTTTTGTCAAGTTTTCGGTAGAGAAAGATAGTTCTAAGGAATATTAGTGGTGGAAAGGTAAGTGGAGAGAGGGGTCCATCTGGTCGTTTAGACACAAAATATTCTGGTTAGGACTTGTCGTTCAGCTGACAGAAGTCCGCTCTTTAACGTTTTGTTTTATCCAATCATTTTCCTCCCTCTCGTGCCTTACTCCCAAGAGTCCCTATAAAATCTCCATATATACTCCGTTTTGCATTATTTCCTATTGTATAGTTGTCTCATGCAATAGTGCGGGTCTTGATGATCGCATGGACCGCTCTCTCCACTCTCTTATCCGCCGCTAATATTCCTCATATTTATTTCTACAACCTCAAAATCTTCGCCCTACATGCTCGTTTCTACCCGTCCTTACTTCCTCAGTCCTACGTATGTCATAGTAGCAGGTTTTGTATCAATAATGCGATGTATATCCGTATTCCTCAGTGAAATATACCCAATTTATTATCTATTCAACATCTAACTTTTACATTTACAGTTGGGTCATTAGCCAGCGACATACGGACGCCGTAGTGCTCGCATCCCCCCCTCCTTTTTTTTTTCTGACGTTCTCACATCGTCACCTCTTCGTTAAAATTGAAGCGTATGTGTAAAAACAGCAATATTCTTTGGATATTAAGCGCCAAAGAATATGTTGCGCGAGCGGATGTTTTGAGTCATTATCAACGACGGAAAAGACCTATAGGCACATGGGACAAAAGCAGCGACCATATCCGCACCAGGAGTAGCCCCAATGTGCTTGGGTCGAGCGTTTTTCACCCTTGGAAAAGTGCAAGTGTACTTTCAGCAGATATTCCCGCGAGATGCCGGAGTGCTCGGCATAGGCCCAGAACTTAGGCATTTCCAGTTCTTTAATTTTAGAAGGCCAACGACCGGGGATGAACACCAATCAAGCTCGAAAATCGTCTATTCTGCCATATATTAGGCTTCTGGGCCCTCCAGGACGGTGTATTATCCGGGAACGCCCGTGAGTTTTCACTCCTTCCCGTCACGTGACGCTTTGTACAAGCTGGAGCGGTTCTCATGAATTTGTCAACTGCTAACGCGTCCCGACGTTTGGTCTTGACGTTTGCAGGGACTCGCTTTGACAACGTTGCGGATACGATGCGGAATCCCACATATTCCGGGAAGAATGGCTGCCGATCTCTGCGTCTTCTGCTCCCCATTGCGACGTACGGTCCCCTTCGTCCATCGGTGCCTTGAACAACCTGCCCCGGAGTTTTTTGCTTTCCCATAGTTTCTGGAATCGCTCGTCCCCAAGCAATTTCTCTGTGCAGACAAGGGTTACACGATAGACAGCATTCTCAACGTCCTGGCTATTCTTCAGGTTTATACCTCGAAAACTTCATTTGTACAGTTTTCCGGAAGCAAGTTGATTTTTCTTGCTCCTAAGGACTCCAACTCTTTCAAATCTTGGTCCCCTAGGGTATTGAGTGTGGCTGTGAGGAAGATGAGGTAGTCCACGATGTACAACAAAGGAATCCAGAACGTGAAAGTTTTTCCGGACCTAGTGACAGCAATTGCAATGACATCTTCGCCTCTAAGCTGGGCCTGGGCATGATATTCTTGATATAGGCAAGTTTTAACGCCAAATTTTGCATTGACGTCGCGACAAATCTAGTCTATAGACGGTAGAGGATATTTTGACGGTATCGCGAGGCATTCGGAATGCTGGCTTATAGAAAGCGCCCCGTGACTGGGAATGAGTCTGGACCTATTAGGTATTCGCTCATACGTCTGCTAACCAACTTGGTCACGGCCCAAACCTAGCAGGTAAGGCAGACCATTAGTTATGATGGCCATCAGCTAAGACGGACTCCGTTTTTGCGGGGTGTCTTGGCTTTTCCTAGGACCCCGGATAAAAATTGGTGTCCCGGACCAAATAACCTGGTAAGCGCCTGCGGATAAATTTCGCACATTTCCTAGACCTTTGTCAACATAGGCTTGCTCAAGGCACGAACCCCCTAGTGTCAGCCAAAAGAATATATATATTATCATACTTTTTTGTTGAAGCGAAGTATCATACTGACAGCCATGCCAACCAAGGATGGCGAGGTGTTTGAAGGTCTGGCGGAATGTTGAACATTTGCACCTGTCCAGCTTTTACCTCACCGTCTCATTTCGTGAGCTTCTCTGCCGAGTCAGCGTCAAGACTTGCAGAAGTGGAAGTGATCATCGTTGATTTACTTGAAGAGCCGTCACGCATTGACAAAGATAAATGGATTGGAAAAGGGCAGGAATATCCTCGAAAATCCTCTGGAGGTGGACCCTGGCGTCCAAGCCTACTGCGAAGGACTACGCGAGATTCCAGCCGCTTTCACCCACAAGCACCTCCCTCCTCACAATCTCACTGTTGCATCCTTCCCCGAGTTTAGTCTTCCATTTATCAGGGAGTTGCTTGGCAACATCCGGGCGTTTCAATGCTTCACTCGGCAAGAGACACTGCCGAGCAAGCGATGTCGCACGTTCTACCCAGCAAGGGATGGCTCAAGGACCTTGACCTTGCATTTGGTCAAGCCGTGCTTGATGGAAAAAGTTCATTCGAATATCTATATTATCCAGGGCTATACCCCCAACTGTGGATTATTGCTGTTTGGCAGGAGTTGTGGGCGATGAACGTCGTTTGGACAGCGCGGGACAAGGCGCGAAAGTGGATGACGGGTCAAATATGAGCAGCAGAGAGTTCATTCCATGAAAAGGAGTTACTAAATGAGGCCAAGGCGCGGATGGGTCAGTTGAGATGGAGAGAGAAGATGACCATTCCACGCGCAGATGGACAACACGCGTTAACATGCGATCCACCAACACTTCTATCCCACGATGGCATGATGAAAACGGATCACATCAATATATTTTTTGCGCACCTATCTGAACGCATTGAACCGCATCCATTTGATGAAGCCGCCGTGATAGAAACGTTGCGATTCTCGAATAAAATCGTGAAGGCGAAAGATATGAAGTACCGGGAATATGAGTCACCCGCTTGGCTGGATGAACTGGAAAAGAGAGCAACAGGGGAGATCATTGCGATTGTGTGTCCACGGTTCATCATTGATCAGTCGCATTGGATCACAGTTCTTTTGGGCTTCGAGGAGCAAGGGATAACTGTTGGTGAGTCTCAAACCATATACCGGCGTTAATACAAACTCATGTACGGCGTAAGTGGAATAGGAGGTTCACGTAGTCACAAAGGGAGAGAGATCTCAAAGCAGGATGTAAAGAAACTCGAGTGATGGACCAAAAAGCGATTCGGGAAGGCTTTCAATTATGTCGCAGAGCAGCTTACGCATGGGAAACAGGAGAACTTTACGAGTTGCGGTGTCGGTGCTGCAACCACAGTGGCCCATGATGGGTTGAATAATCCTTTGTGGACAGCGAAGGAGAAATCCGTGGATCGAGCAAGGCGGTTCTTGACGCTGGCTCGGGCACATATGTGCGAGGTACGTGTCTCATTCTTCACACAGTTTTCTGCGAGCTGAATTAAGGAAATAGGTTAATGAGTCAACGGTCGAAGACCTAATTGCGTACCCAATTGCTTATTCGCACTCAATTCCAACTGACGATGAAACACAACCCCCGCGAAACACCCCTACATTCGCGCAACCCGAGTCCTTGAAAGAGACCATCGCAAATCTGCTTAATCCAGTGCCGGAATGTTTGAAAATCCAAGGTAGGAATCCTATAAATGTGCAGCATGAAGAGAAGCCTGTTGACGTAGACACGTTCTCAACGTCAGCACCGAATGAAATGACAATGGGCACCCGGCGATATGGATTTGTAATCAATCTGATCTTTCTATACCACCACACCTCCAGGGTTCGACCTCGACGCATGGAATAAAGCAGTCTTTTGAACTCCACTCTGACGACTTGGAAGACATAAACTTGAAGGTTCCCCGGCTTGACAACCAGTGTGATAAACCGCTTCAGTCTCATGGCCCATATATCCGCTTTGCTGGTCTAATGGAGACCGATCCCTCGAAATCAACAACGCGGCCTCGGTTACAGAACCTCAAATACAAGTCTGGAGAAGCATTGAATCGAGAATAAATAAGGTTGCGTTTATTTGAACAGAAGCTGTGTCGACACGGTCCTCACGCTGTGATCATTGACCTAAAGACTGTACGCCATACGAAATGTGGGAAATTATTCAAGATGAAGCGTCCTTCCAACACGTGGAATTTATACACCACCACGGGAGATGGAAAGGTCCGCCAAAGTCATCAAAAAACACCTGGAGGTGGTGTGAATCCAATTACCTATTCAAGTTGCTGCAAAGCGAAGACGACGCAGGGAAGTTTATCATCTGCTACTACAGCCGCACCTTCGGAGACCTGGCTCCAAACGCGAGGAGCACTTAACCACCCCATGCCCTTGCCTACGTCCTATTTATAATGCACAAGTTGGATATTACCTTAATCGGACGGGAGCTCTAGGAGGCGGTGGCTCTTCGGCCACCTCAATCGCGTATGGGCTGTTTTGCAAGAAAATTTTGCAGCTGTGAACCCGTCGTAAGAACCACGTCAAAGCAACGCAGGTACATCAATGGGTGTGGAGAAACAGTCATACGATAGAAGCGGTCTTCTCAGAAAGCTGTAGCCTGGTAGCTTGGACCCGAAATGTCAATGATCGACCCCATCTGTGTACAAACTGCGCATGAATTCTGCAGGATAAACGCTTTCGAAATGCGCTACGAGTTAAGCAGCCAGAGACAAAAAACTATAAGCCCTTGAATAAGGGGCACTTCCGCAAAGAAACTTGGACACCTGTATGCACGATGTGAGGGATTGAAGGGGATCTTCGAGGATACTATCCTGCTCGTTAAGTATAAACAGGGTGTTCTTTCTGGGAAATACAAAGGGAATGAGTTTTTCGGAAATTTGGTTTATGGAATGCTGGTCAAGAGTGACGAAGCACGGCGGGGAGTCGGGGACAGTAATTTGAGACACGCACCCGATGTTGTTGAGCTTGCGCATGCTATACAGAAGCATAGCACTCGAGCATATAATGCGCTTCGGGAGTTCCTTCCCCTACCCACGGTCCGCACGCCTCAGTAAGTGATTTTTGCGCTATTAACAAGGCTGCATGACAGACTGTCACCCGGAGCACAACGTGCGAAGATCCCTCGTTTTCCAGTTGGGATTCATCCTCGCATATTTGATACGGGGTTAGATCGGCTTAAACAACAGGGCTATTCTGGACCTGTTGTACTCAGTTGTGACGACACCAAGCTCCTTCCATCTCTCCGACCATACCATGATGAGGAGAGAGAGGGGTATTTCCTGATGGAGCAGGTAAATGCCCATAAGAATCCTGTTCAAACATCGGACCCAGAATTACTCAGTCAGCTACCATAAGGTGGACAGATCCAGAAAGCGACAAAGGTTTGTCATCATAGGTGTTATTATTTACTACCTACTGCCTCGGGAGGCACAACTGTGCGTTTGGTGTATGCAGGTCCCACTTCCAAAAGTATCCCCAATCCTTGTGGCGGCTGCTGGAATTAGCGACGATTCTCAAAAGACCTATGGGAAATTGTGTCGGGCCCAATTGAACGTGATGTCAACATCGCATTATACGTTTCTGATGGGAGCGCTGTCGAGCGAAACACACAGCGTCTTCTCGAGACCCACACTGCATCAATCAAATCGCACATTTTGGACACGGCGTTCAAGGGAAGGCAGGATACCAGGTTGATATACACGAGTACGGGAAAAGTCCCATTGCGACACACCAGGACTCGAAGCACCTTCTGAAGACACTTTAGAACAACGCATCAACCGGAAATCGTGCTCTCACTTTTCCCTATGGGACGGTGATGCATAAACACCTCGAAGAACTTGCCAATGCACCTGATTCGCCTATATACAAGCGCGATGTCATCAACGCGGATCGTTGAGATGATAATGCAGCAACTCGACTCTTTTCAGCTGCCACCTTAGGATGGTTTATCAAGCATCGATCCAAAACGCATCACGATGTCTTCTCTTATCTCTTCGTCTTTGGAGAGCTTATTGATGCCTCCCAAAGGCGTTAAATCGCTCTTGCTGATCGGGTTAAACTTGTGTTTCGAGCTGATTTCTTCCTAGAGATGGGGGAGAAATTTCTCGAAACCTCAAACCATCCCAAACACCGTCATTTTATCTCCTCCCAGTGCACCGACATTATACACACATATATTCAAGGAATTTCTCAGGCCTTCATCATCTATCGTGACCATTTCTTCCTAGGCTCCACTCAACAGAAGCTGTGGAGCATACATTTAGTTTATGCCGACAAGTAGTAAAGGACTTCACATTGCAGGACTCCCATTTCATTGCGCCAAAAATCTTCTTGTCGATGCGTCAAGCAGTCCTGGCTGATAAATTCTCCAATGGACGGGATAGGGCCGTTGGATAAAACCACTCCTACGCTGATCTTCACGGTCTCGATCTCATGGCCCTCTCAATCTACCCATCCGCTGGTGAAATTGACTCCCTCGCCAACGCCGCTTTTTCCGAGGCAGGGGTCGCACTTCGCTGTTATGAAGGCGTCAGTCAGTAATTTCTATGACAACAGCATTCCAGCACCTTTTCCACGGATTCGCAATTTAATGGACGAAGACAATGAGGACGCAGGAAGCGACGATCATGAGAAAAACAACTGTTACGAAGTTTTGTCAACGATTGATAGATTTGAGGAATCAGGAAGGTTGACAGAGAGTCAAGAAAGGGTTGTCGAAGGACATCGACCAGGAGTGATTGCGTTCTCTCTTCGTGATCGGATCGGAGCGTGAGTTTTTGCTGTCACATTACGTTTCAGCAACTGCTGACGTCTGCTGGAGTCCCAGTATGTCGGATCCTGAAGAAGGCGAGCTTGAAAGGCGCGTTTTGATGATGCCTGTCGTATTCCTGATACGATGGAGCACCTTCGTCGAGATATCCGCACTACACCTGAATCCTCTGCCGGATTACCTCCTGTTCAATATCTGAAAACAACAGTGGAGCAGGTGCGGGTATCACAGAACGGCAGAAGGCTCTTCCGATATTCTCGGAAATAATTCGTGTGCGGGGTGGTAAAGGAGTGGGCTCTGGATTAGAGCGGTCAGTAAGGTGGAAAGGTGGAAATAAGGAGGAGGCCATCTCAAACGGAAACCCGGAAAATGCTGCAGGAATAGCACGGGAAAAGGCTGTATCGGTGCGTCTCACCTGTGAGCCTGAAATGGGGGCTTGCATTCATTGCATTAGGTAGGAGCTAGGTCGTCGCACAAACATGTTTAGAAGACATCGATTGGCAGCAGAATTCTTCGTTGCTAATGTCCGAGCTACATGGGTCCTTCAGACTTTTGATTACAAGGAATTCGGTCCTGTCACAAGTTTTGGGATCCTATACTCCCCTACCTTGAATAAACTCGTTGGCCAAGGTGAGAACAACGTGAAACCTACGACAACGCTTGCCCTTGATAGAAAGGAGGGCGCTGGGAAAGGCTCTCGGCGCATGAATGATTCAAACACCTCAAACGTCATGGCTGTCTCGAATATAGTGGTTCAAGTCTATGAGCAGGTCGTTGGTTCAAAATTCCGAGAAGAACCTCGGAGTTCTCGCCTGAGGACAAGCTACTTTGACCTGATCCCTCCGCAAGCCTTCCTCCATGCCTTAAAGCATCAACCAGACCAAAGTGGCGTGCTAATAAGGATCAACCAAGCTGATTTCGAAATCTTTCGAGCTCTCCAGCAGCAGACAAAAACCGTTGTTGCTGCACTCAAACAGTTTCGGCAACGGGCTACCAATCATGATCAGAATCTAGAGTAGATAGAACAGCTACATTCATTTATGACGTTCAATACATGCTCTACCATCCTTCTTGGTGAACCCCTACGGTGATGTTGTGTAGCCAATATGCAAAACGGCGGGTAAAGAATGAAAAATCGCTGAAACTAACTTGAGCAGCGCCCGGATCCTGAGCCGTCGTGCGGATAAAAATTGGAAAATTTTGGCCAAAAATCGCGATTTCGGGATCAGGGATCAAACGGCATTCATAGGGTCCGCTTTTCCTCCAGCAATCCAAACGGGTGACTCTGACGTTAACTTGCGGCTTAATAATCAGCGCTAGTTCCAACCTGAACTTCTTGCGAGCGGCCAAGAACCCGTTCAACCTTGGCGAAGGATGCGACCTGCCTCCGCAGGGGCACCCATGCGCCTGCATAACGCCCAACAGGGGCCGATTCTGGATTCCGGAAGCAAGCCCCTGCAGCAGAAAGCCCGGACGGTAGCTCGGAGGACCTTTAGCCGACAACGATCCAACCCTGGAACCGCGTCGGCCTGAAGGCAGCCCCTAGCCCCGGCCCAGGCCGGCCCCCAGCAAACGCCGGAGATGCCGACCCCATCCCGGGACCGCATCGAGCAGCCCTGCGCCCACGACCTCGCCTATCCGCCAGAAAAGTTGACCTCCAAAACTGCTGCCTCACCAGACCAATTGAGGTGGACCCATGAAGCCCCTTCAAGGGAGATATTTTCTGCGTAGCAATCGGGTGAGCTGCTTTTCGGGTTGGGTCAAGAATTTTGCCTTGATTTAACTCGGGATTTGCTCTCTGGAAGGCGTCGCCGTCCAGGGCTCCGACAGCAATGGACGTGGATCCAGTAGTGGCGGTTCCAAGCCACGTTTTAGACTGCCTTTCAAAAATAGCAGTCGAGCAGGAGGCTCAAGATGGCGTCGCGGAGGGTGACTCCGCCCCGCATTTAGAAGACCCGGCGCGGGGCCTGAATGCGAGAGGAAAATTCAACAATAGTGAGTTTGGAGGCTTCACGTCGGTCTTTCTATTCTCACGATCCTGAATCCACACTGTATCAAAATTATCAGCAGAACCTGAGCCCGGAAAAGACCAAGCCCCCTGGTACAACAGCGAAGCGCAGGCACCAGGCCCCCTCAATGCGCGGCGTGATGTCAAGAATGCCCTCGCCGCTTCTCGTGGCCAAGAGCTCGCGCCATGCAAGGACCGCAGCGACTCAGCCTCCGGGCCCAAGCGCCCTGTCTCCTTGATCGACCACGACGGCAGCTCTGCCAGCGACCCGGCCCTACCCCCGAAGAAGCAGAAGCGATCCCCGTCGAAGGAACGGAGGCATAAGGCCAGGATAAAGAAAAAAGCTGAGGAAGGCCACGCAGTTCGACCCGGTGTTCGTAAAAAACTAGCTCTAGAAAACCAACCCGTTCTGACAAAACTTTTCACGGAGTCCCTGCCAAGAGCAGCTGGGGCGTATCAGGCTCTCAGGTTCATATCGAAGCCTGAGGATTCAGAGCCTCAAACGCTGCAGAGCCTCTTGGATGCAAAGTACGCCTTAATAGCATGGGATGGTGGGTTGTCAGTCTTTCTTTGCATTGAACTCTGTGGGAAGCTACTTATTCCAGGGATTTAGGTCAGACGCCCCGCCCATTAATAGACAACCAAGGCCGGGTTTTTGGGGTCCTTGCTGGACACCCACCTGTGTCTGACTGGGATGATGTGTGTGAAAAGATGTACCTGGCCATGCAAAAAGAGGCCGCCCTGGTTGAATTTGAAAATGAACACCGATTCCACCAACGAGTGTAGAGATCGGACGCCCACTGATGTCAGATCACTGCCATCAGCCGCCCTCCCTCTACTACCGAGTCTGCAGACATTCCCTGTTTCCCCATTCATCACTGCCACTACACTATCTCAACAACCTCGCAATCATCAAGAACGGCCGCCGCCTATGCACATCAAGCCGACCCGTCACATCCGATCAAGAATAACCGCCGCTTGCACCCACAATCTCTCCCTCACTTTCCCCTCATTTCTTTATTTTAAATCTCGTCCCTCATTTCCCCGTTATCATTTCCCTTTCCAGCTTCCAACCCACTCTTTCTACTCGGTTTTGATGGCTTCAACGCTGCCGAGTTAGGACTTGTCATTCAACTGACAGAAGTCCGCTCTTTTTCATTTTGCTTTATCCAATCATTTTCTTTCCTCTTGTACCTTGCTCGAAAAATCCCCATAAAATCGTCATACGCGCCCCACTCTGCTCTCTTGTGCCTTGTCCCATCGCTTCGCCTAATAGTGTGGATCCAGGCGACCACATGTATCCTCTCTCCACTCCCTTTTCCACCACTAATATTTCTCAGATATATCCTTATGACCTTAAAATATCGGAAAATCGTCGCCATAAACACTCGTTTCTACTCGTCTCTATTGCCCCTAACATTCGTAGGTACTACCAGGCGGTTAGTATAAATACTATCATGTATCTATGAATATTCCCTTAGTGAAATCTACCCCTACTTTCTATCTTATTCTTGTCTGAACTTAGGAGCTTAAGACCGACCCTACAGCTCAAAAGCGCACTCTACCACTCGATCTCACTCCTCAGCAACGATTTGCATCGTCGCATTCGCGCTGAGTCTTTGTTCCAATTTATTTTCCACTCAAAATTCTAATTACTCTGGTCTATATTTGGGTCACTAGCCAGCGACAGACGGACGCTGTCGCACTCGCATTCAAATTCGGACGAACTTGCTTCGTCATCCCTTCACGAGGAAACTACCGCGCTGTTAATTTCGGCTCAAGCCCTGGTCAAGGTTGCCCGGAACCTGTTTATCTGAGTCTTGGTCGCTACGAGCACATGGTGGAGGAGCTGTTGAAGCTGAAAGAGGTCATCCGGGTTGCTCATTACCAGAGCTGTGTGTATAGCTGTCACAATCCCAGCATTTTCTCGCTAACTTTGACAACTCTATGCTCTAGTCTCATTGCGGGTTTGGTCACCCGATCTTTACAACTACATCAAAACAAGATTGGATGCGCTTTTCGCACACCCCAAATTTGGAGGCATCCTGAAACGCATAACCCCAGCTGGCATCTTCCCCACCGCAGCGCTCAATTTTGGACCCAATGTATGGACTGTTCGTCACCGTGATGCCAAGAATCTAGCCTTTGGATGGTGTGCCATTACCGCTCTTGGTAAATTCAACTCAACAACAGGTGGCCACCTAATTCTTGAAGATCTTGGTCTGGTTATTGAATTCCCCCCTGGTTCAACAATCCTTATCCCTTCTGCCACCCTCACCCATGCAAACGTTCCGCTGCAGAAAGGAGAAAGCAGGGCATCTTTCACCCAGTATTGCCCTGGTGGACTTATTCGCTTTGTAGAAAATGGATTTGCGACTCTTGAGAGCATCAAGGCCAAAAACAAGCTGCAGTACGCCCGGATAATGGAGGACAGGAAGTCAAACTGGAACATGGGGGTGGGATTCTATAGCCCTTTAGACATGTTGCTTGAGCGGGTTGATTAGTTTTTCCTTCTCTTATTTGGGGGGGAGTTTTTTCCGGGAGCATAGAATTTAGAGAGATGCTGGGTGTGGTAAGCCTGAAAAGATGACCGACGCCTCGGACATGGAAAGTGTGAGCGTGGACCTGGGAATTGTGAGCGTGAACTTGGGCGCGATTTCAAGCGGGGCCATTGTATCTTGAGCGCGAAGGTACGCATGATGGTGAGCACGGAAACCATGATATCCAGCATGAAATAATCCTACAAGCGTGATGGGGAATTCACTGGGCGTGAGAAACGTGCTATGGCCCTACATCTGAGCACGGGTCAATACCTGCAAGCGTGAAATCATGGTGAAGCGGGACGAGGCGTGACAAAGCCTGTAAATTGTTCTGGGAAGCATGATTCTGAGCGAGGTTTTCTGAAATGCTTTTACTGCTGTTAATCTCTCAAATATACCGCCAGCTAAATTGTCACTCTGAGATCGATACGTACAGTTTTTTTACAACCACCTCACTCCGATCGCTAGTCCGGTGCAGGATCGGAGAAATAACGGTTTACTTTACACTATATCCTGTGATAGAGGGCTCCAGCTTATAGATAATATCACTTACCGGCTTATCTGGCTGAGTGTAGGATTGAATATTAAGCATGAGTGGACCCTTCACGCTTCCACGCTTGGCGTGAGCCCCTCACGCTAAAAACACGTTTCCTGGCGTTTTCATACACACATCACTGAGTTCAAACCGATCGTTAAACGCTTCGCACAAGGTGTGGAAATTTTTTTCTGGAAAAGGTTTGAATGGGTTGAAGAATTTCCTTCGCATTTCTCCATCAGCGGCAATAATGAAGACATGACGAAACATGCCCGTCATAAATTGAGTGCGAGCGCGACAGCGTCCCTCTGTCGCTGGATAATGACCCAAATGTAAAACCGAATAGCTCTATTTTTGAGTGGATAAAACGGAACAATGAATCAGGGGGAAAGAAACCATGCGGGGCGTTGTGGAGGAGTGAGAGTGAGTATCAGAGTCTTCTTTCGAGCTGCAAGGCTGGTCTTGAGCTTCAAAGTTCAGGAAAGAGTAAGACTGAAAGTGGGGGTGGATTTGACTGAAGAATAAAATCGTAAATACACCGTAGTATTTGTACTAAACACCTACGAGCACCTGAAAGAATTAGAGGTATTAGGAAGGAATAGAAACGAGTGAGTACGGTGACATACTTCCGAGATTTTGAAGATACAAATATAAATCTGTGAGATATTAGCAGTGGAAAATAGAGTGGAAAGGGAGCTCCATGTGGTCATTAGGACCCGCGCTAAAACATGTAACGATAAGGTGAATCGAAAGAGAGGATAGCAGGTCAAACTCGGTCTCCCCAACTGCGATCGCCTCCTTCACCACGACCGCATGGCCCCATTTTTGTACCGCTGCACAAGCGACGGGGTTCTCTCCAGCCGCTTCATGGACCGCTTATAATTCATCAGGTGGTTTTTTAAGAGCACCTACGGAGCCTGATAATATTAGATGAGCCGTTCGCATAAGCCAGCATCCGTCTCCTATTCCCAAATGGCCCAAAACCCACCATCTTCAACGAGCGTCTAATGACATGGGATGACCTTCGAAGGGTACCCATTAGGATGTAATAAATGCTCCTGCACTTGTTTTTCCTTTTTTGGCGTTCGTTGAGTCACGACGTGCTTCAAATGATGGATTGAGCAGAGTTCGAGCATAGTTCAAGCTAAGTTCGATCTGTGCACGTGATCACTCGCACTACTTGACCTTGCTGATGTCACGCTTCATTCCCTCAGTTGGAGTCCAACAGCACGGTCATCAACCGGGTTGCTCAAGTCAACGCCAGGTTTGGTTTTATTTAGAAAGGGATGGTCCTGCAGGCCTGAGTCATCTGTCCCTGCATCGTTTGTCTGCTCGTCCCCAACTTCTTTGGGGTTTGACTCGCCTCACTAGAGACAAGGCCGGTTCGGTGGCCGGTCACGAATGTACTAAGGAATAAATCCACGAGATTAGTTCTTCATTTAATTCGTGACCTACCGCGTGTTCCATGCCAGGAATGAAATAGAGAATTGATTTGATGAAGAATCAAGGTGCATCGTCACGAACTAAGCATCGTACAACGATCACGAGACATCAACTCAATTGTTTTTTAGGTTCCTTGGCTGTTCTCGGTTCTAATTCAAGGCCAAAGACCTTTATCCATCATCAAACCAATTGTGGATTTTTATTCTTGGATAGGATCGGTGGTAAGTCACGATTCAGGCGCCGGTTTTAATTCTTGATTTAATTCATGTGTACTTTCGTTGGCGATCACGGATCCGGATTTGTTTCTGGTGCCTGCATTCATCGCAGGACCAGCGGCCGTCTTCTCCACACCTTCATCGGCTGCATTTATAAATAAGTATATTATACATCTTCTGGTAAAAACACCCGTCGCCCGTGAAAACTCGTCCCTGGTGTAGATAGACAACGGATGAACTCAGAAAGTGCAGCACCTGGCTCGTCCCTCGCCAGATGCGATTTCTCGCGCCTTGATGTGACAGTCACACACGGCATCCTCTGGGCCATAGTTACACATCTTACTTGCTTACTTAATCTCCCCGTCCTCTGTGTCGCTCTCGAGTAGACATATTTCCAACCTATTTTAATTTTCCCACCCACCACTAGCCCAAAGAAGACAGGAACAGAGTTGTAACTGCACAGTGCACCAAAGGCGGAACGCTAGGGGCGACCTATCCGCGTTCCCCTTTTGGCTTCACACCCTGGGTGTTTGGAGATCCTGTCTCCAAATCCACCACTCCCAAAATCCTTCGTGCGCAGCTCTTATCCCTACGGAATAACAACGCTTATCATTTCTTTATATCTTATCATTGGTTACCTTACAGTACCGGTGCGAGATGTGTTTTCCATCCTGGACCAGGCATCCTGCTTTTCGCGAGCCCCGTACCCAGCTTCGGCAGCCTTTTCATTTTCTCTGATGGAATTCTCCTCATTTATACTTAGCTTTCCTCTCTGTTGTCTTTGGAATGGATTTCTATTTCCCGTTGTATGAAAAGTTGACATTTTATTTTGTACTGCGAGAAAGGCCAGCGTTGACCGCGGTGAACCGACTGTGGGGGGATAATTGAAAGAGGATAAATGCGCGAGTACGATGGCGGTATACAAGGGATAGAGGAAATCCGTGCATGCTGGGCTTCGTTACTTTATAAGTTTAACTTCGTGTTTGATCACTCACCGCCTCTGCTTGACTCGGCGCCTCCACTCGTCACCTGTTACCAAGGAAATAAAACCAGAAAACGGCTCTGGTATCCCCTCAAGCTCCTCTCGAGGTTGACGCAGAAGGTGTTCCAGCGATCCGCCGCTGGGGGTGAGTTACTTCTCGTGTATGCATCAGCGTGTTGACACGACCTTTTTCTTGCTGGAGGCTGGACGTTCGACATTCACTCCTGCGCAATCGCATTCTGTCAGGGGTAAAAACCGTTAAGATCCGATCATTTCAGAAAATGCTGCACGCTGCCACCTCATGAGGCGTTTTTTGGACCTCCAGGGGGAAACTGCGGCTGCTTGGTGGGTGATTTGTAGGATGCTGTCACTTGCTAGTTAGGAAGCCCCGCCCTATTCATCAAGCGCCCCGCAGGAGCTCATAATCTATGCCGAATTCTACCCATCACCACATATATCTCCATGATATGCATCCATTTCCAAACTCCCGCCTTCTTCCGATACGAGAGTGACTGTGGATGATCATACTAGCAGTTGGAGTGGCCGGTGTCATGCTAGTAAATCCCAATAATCTGATTGGAACGACTTATGCCGTTGATGATACGGGCCGAGCCCTGTTCTTTTCGGCGCTAGTACTGAATGTATTCATAAACCCCTTCGCGTCATGCAACATCATCATTTGCCTTCTCCTTCACAGCCAGACCATCATCGCTGCATTCGTTAAATCATGAACTCTGACTGAACATTCCCTTAGGTGTGTTTGAAATACGTTTCTTGGAAATTTATTCCCCCAGTAATCAGACGAATCGAGCGCTCATTTGCACGACGCTGCAGGTCCCCTACCCTTAGACGGGCATCCAAGCGAGGGTGCACCAAAGGCCGAAGAAGAGGATAGTGTTGTTCCTACTTCTGATGCATCCAAGCACTCCGAAAATATTATGCATAAACGCGCCATTATTCTCTATGCTGGCTAGACGTTCACAGCATCAACGGACCGGGAGAATGAGAGCCAGAGGACGACGGATGGTCGAAAGGGCGAGGATGGTTGGTGGGAGAGGGAGGGTGCGGAATGGGGACGTCGCGTCAGTGAGCGTCCAATCTGTATGGTAGAGCTCGTAGACCAGATCGGCCTTCCTCTAGGCGACATGCTTCACCCACTCTGCACGGGGTCTCCCTCCTGGATCTGCACGGCTGGGAACTGGAAAAATTGACGGGGGGAAGAGGGTAGGAGAGGAAGATGGAGGAGAACAGGAACTCCTAGCGTCCTGTACCCTTCCTTAGTGTGGAATTCTGCGTCAGATTTTTGACTTGAGGAACCAGTAGGTGGTGACAACATATTCGCCGTATAACAACTTCGTGACAAGTCACAATCATCCACACCATCATAGTCAAGGGATGTCCTCTTGAAACTTCCTCCTCTACTTCAAATCCAGCAGGCGCGGGTGGGAATGCGAATACCTCTGGCTGCACATGCATGCTCGGCTACACCCTTATTGACATTAACGTAGCTGCGTACTCACTCAGACGCCCGTCATGCCCCACCCGATGCAACGCCGCTGAAACTCAGACCAGCTGTTGAACACGTTTCATTCCCAGCTTTTCAACATCCATCAGCAGTCTTCAAGACGGTGGAGAACGTGGAGGATCTATTTGAGAAGGAGAGGGTGTTGGAGATATTGAGCAGAACTACTTCCGGTCCGTTCCTTGCGATTGATAAAGGCCTGAAAAACGCCGGGGGCGTTGTTTGTGCTAAACCTACGTGCGGAAAAAACGTATTGCAATACAGAAAGAAAGTGAGAACAGAAACCAGATCGAGAGAGTTTTCCAGATTGTGGGAAACAGAGTCGTGCGTAAGAAGCACATCGTTTGAGTCGAGTCAAGAGGGGAACACATCAGGAAACAGCACTTGCCATTTCGGGCAGCATTCTGCACTTTGGCATTTTTGACGTCACTTGACATTCGCATTCGATGCTCTGGCATTCTTCATACCTTTGGCATGGAATTCATAACATTCTTAGCATTTGGGTCACTCGCAGTCAGGGCGTGTTCATTTAACCGGAAATCGGGAACGCTTAAGAACAACAGAAATCGGCGCATATAACGACTGAGGCGCTTCGGAGTGTGAATAGCAGCGAGTATTGGCTGAGTCTCAACGAGAGCAGCCTTTGAGGGCTTTCTGCATTCCCTGCATTCCAGGAATTCGTGGCCTTGCTTGATTTGGGAGAATTGTCAGCCTACCAAGGCAAATGTCGCATATTATGTTCCGAATGCCTACCGAACTGGCAAGCGGTGTTTCCTGATGCATCCCAAGAAGATTGAAAGAAAACCGTTCGTTTACTCTTTTCCGTTGTTCCCGCGTGACGACAGCAGCAATAGAAAAGCTGACATGAATGACTCCCCTGTAATTGGGGTGGTGGCCGCCAGTCGATGCGGTGTCGTAGCTGCAGGTGTATATGTAACCGTCCTGTACAGGTTCTCTATCCCGTTGGTCCCGACATGCCGATCTCTTAGAACGTTTACCACCTCCATGAGGTCCTCCCCCAACATCTCCATGACCGTGCTCTCAATTAATAGCATCACAAACACAACGATTGGGTTCATGACTCTCTTCGAATGCGATGTCCGCTATCATCCACCTCTTCACTACGCAGAAGCAGCCATATTTTCTCCAAGCCCTGCTCTTTCAATGCTTTACTTTTCAACATCTCCTACATCTCACAAACCCGCGGGTATAAACTTCCTATTGGCCGCAGATTGCTGTTGAGCGGTGAGAGGACGGAGTAATGAGGTTGATCAAGGACGTAATTCATGTTGAATGACAAAATGCATGTCAAATGAGCGAGAGGCAAGATTTCCCTGGCCTGTGATGAAACTATCGCCATCAGGTGTGGGGATGGTCCCTTTGGTGCTGGTGGGCGCGGATGGTAGAGGGGGATGTAAGAAGGGGCGGTTGGAGGAGCGAAGGTTGAAAATTCTTTATTAGAGCTGAATTCCAAGTCTTGAAGCCAATCCAGCGTCTGGTGAAGGGAATCAAACGAGATCTGCCCTTGATTGTCTGTTACTGGAAAAACGCGAACGATTGATGGGACCTGTCAGCCAAGGCGGTTCTCTCGGGAGGTCAAAGGGCTGATTTCCCATCTAGGCGGAGGTTTTTGGACGCGAGGGCCTGCAATGATTTCACGAGTTTCAGCGGAAGGAGGTTGAGAGGAATACAGGGAAGTGGAGATGGGCGGGGAAGGCGGTTTGGATGTAGATAAAGGGTGGGTCAACGACGATAGATAGGGTAAATCCGCCAGTTCAAGTCCTGTAGCTGCGCATAATCGGCCTTTCCTTGACGCCCTTCACCACGCATTCCTCGCTTAGCATGATCATGGCTCGCCACTAGGCTGCTCAAAATGTTGACCTCGCGCCCCATCAACATCGCCCTTGTACCTTGGTGTCGAAGAGATTTAACGAGGGATGTGTGGCCACAAGCTCATAATCGAGGTCAGAGCGCTAGAGTTAGAGAGACAGCAGACGAGAGATGTGCATCGAAGCGGGGGGCATGTGCGAAGCAGAGACAGGGAGGGGTAGAGGGTCGAGGACAAAGGGCACTCCAGAGCGAATGCAGGACGGTAAGAGGGTGGACGTCAAGGCTATTTCCTAGGCGAGTTTACCCTTGGACTGGAATAAGTTTTTTCGTAGATGCGCGATTCACGCGCGCAAATATTCACCAGAACGGCGCCGTTTTCATAACAACAAGAGTTCAGATTTCATGCGACTCTTGCGCCCCCAATTACTGGAGAACCCGACCTGGAACTTGAGCTCTCTTCCAGAGACGGTCCAGTCCTGGCCCACAGTGATGACAAGAGCATTGGAAAAGGAATGACGATTCGAGGTGTGAGGGGTGAGCGAGGTGTAAAAAGCAGAAAAGACATGCTACTCATGAGCTAAGCATGATGATGTAAGTACACCACTCGGGCGACCCTCACTAAGGATGAGGTAGAGTCTGAGGGGACATGAACTGGAACATTGAACGTCTATTTGAGGAGGAACTACCAAGCTCAACCCCACTTATGTAACTATATAGGAATGCATGGACAAGGTGCTTCTACCAGCCGTCATGTTGGGGAAGCGGGAATCCCGGTTGTAAGCTAGGCCCCGAGCCTTACAGATGACACCAAAAGCGAAGCCGGGTATACAGCACTGAAGTCCAAAGAAAAACTCATTAATAATGCCAGGAATCGTAGTTTGCATGCTGATGTTGCACGGCCGGGTGGTAGTTTCCCCACTGGTGAAAATGCGCAGAATATGCGGGAGAAGGTGCGCATGAAACACCAGACCACTCTTTTGCATTAGGGTGGTGCTGAGAAGACGCATCATAACGAACTGCATCGCACTGATCATGCGTGGAAGAGAATTGATTCAATGATTCAGACACCGGAGAAGCCGACGTGGCGGAGGTAGAGGAAGAAGAAGTTGGCTCAGGGGTGTCAGCAAGGGAAGCGTGTTGAGGGGGGGAAGATGCGCCCTGTGGGAATTGCTGGTCTGAGTCAGCGAGGTGTAGTCTCGGGCCTAGACTTGCTGCTCACCTGGGGCTCTAGAGTGGACCCACCCGTTCCATCGCGCTGCCTGGGTGAGCTTCTGACCAACTTCCGAGATGAGGTCTTCAACTTAGATTTTCTTCTGCGTCGATGATCACGTCTGGGAGACAGCAAGCGACCACCCATGATCAAATGGAGGACTATAACTTGGTTAACATCGCGAAACTGGGCTATTTTGAGAAACGTACTGCGAAGCTCGCGGCATGTGTCTTTGAGCTGCTGTAGACGGCTGCCTACTTGCTTCGGGGTCCGTTGCCGACCAGTTGCGGAATTCACATAGTGTGACAGGAAGTGGTTGCGGCCAATAAAGAGACTACGGTGCCTCATGTGCACCTGGTGAAGGTTGGAATAGGCGTGTAAACCTGCGATGAGCGCTGCTTCCCTGAAAATAATGACAAGAGCCAGGTTCAACAACCAGCAAGCCAACGACAGAGAATAGCCACCACGTACAGGTCGCTACGACTGAGATCATTACATATCGCTGCTCGTGGATGCTCAACGGAGCGTGTCAGTACACGAGTCAAGAATTACCACCAGTTTCCCATACATGGGTCTACTTGCTGCTGTTGCTTGACAAACAGCTCCAATCCCTCAGTCTCCCTGTAAACCCGCTCTTGGGCCTCATCGTCTTCTGCCTGCCTTGAAATCAATGCTTGATGCACATGAACAACGGTGGAATACCTAAGATATTATAGATCCGATCATAGGGGCTTGGGATGTGCCCGCGCAAAAAGACATCCAGGGAGGCCTCATAAACTCTCATCGGATCAACGGGCCCAACAGCACCAGATCAACCTGAATTGTTTGCCTCTCCAAGTCACTGGGAATCCCCCTGTGATGCCCAATGCCGAGCCTTGCATGGAAGGTTCCGAGAGCGTACCGTTACCTAATGTAGCAGAAGCCAAGCCAGGCTAAAGTTGTGTGGTCCCCTTGCGACGCTTGGAACAAGCGGCCGCTGATTGGTGTTGAATGGGGAGCCCGATTCAACAGGATAACACCTGGCGGGGTGTCACAGAGCCCCTTAAATAGAAGCTGAAAGTTTTGTAATTTCCTGCGCGAGAAAGAGGGGTCACTTGCCCCAGTGGCCAGGCGCTGAACCGAGTATATCCAAGGAGTGCCTATTCAATAAATCAGCCTGGAGAGCGCTGTGCTCTCCATTCCTCAGAACCACCAAGGCCGGACGTTTCAAAAATACGGCGCTTAGGACACCCTTCCCGCCGTGTCTAGACAGGTCTTCCTCAAAGAACTTGTTTGTGAGGCCAGAGGAGACAGGCATTCAAAGCGATTAACGGGCGGTTGGTGATCATTTTTGCACGCGTTTCTTCTTCTCCGAGTCTGTCGTCGATGCAGATGTCCATTGCGGAAAACAACGATGGAGCGACTAAGTCTACAGTGACACCTTCACCATCGATGCTCTCCTTGACGAGCATGGCAGGGTCAAAGTCCATCTTCGGTGTGGAACTCGAAGATCCGTTTGCATATGGGCGCAATGCGTAATTCATTGACAAAATCCAAGTTCCCCGCCTATTAAATTGTCCGGTTCACCATATGCTCATGAAGGGAAGGTGGGATAGGTGAGTGCGGATGTGTTTGCGAGCACGACAGCGTCCGTCTGTCGTTGGTTCTGACCCAAGTAGATAGTTTGATTATTGATTGTTTTTAATGATATTTTAATCGAAATGATAACTCAGCGCTAGTGCGACGATATGAGATGTTGCTGAGGAGTGAAACGATGATGAGGGCGGCCGGTTTGAGTGAGAACGACGTTTAAGAAGCTCAAGCTTTAGAGCTAAACTGCGTCAGAGAGATGGGGGTAAATTTCACTAAAGAAAAGGGAAATACATCGTAGTATTTAAAGCCACGGTTCTACGAGTATCTACAATGCTGTAGCTGACTATAGAGAGCAGGAAGGAGCAGTTTACGAGACGATTTGTCCAGATTTTGTAAGGGAAAGGGAATTCTAAGGAATATTAGTGGTGGAGAAGTAGGTGGAGAGAAGGGTCCATGTGGCCGTTTATACCTACATTATTACATTAGGCGATGAGACGAAACGATAGCGGTTGAGCCGGAGCACCAGTGACGACTTTATTAGATTTTTAGAAGGAGAAAGAGAGGAGGAATGGAAAAGGGAATATAAAGCAGACATCAAATATTCGGACTTCTGTCAGTTGGATGACAGATCGTAACTCGGTTGTGTTGAAGCGGAGATGCCGAATGCGAAATATGCGTAGCGGGTAATAAAAGGAAAGTGTAGAATGGAGAGAGGAAAGGGGCATGTGGAATTGAAAGAGGAAAGGGGAAGGTTGAGGGGGATAGTGGCTGTAAGCGGCGGCTACTGAGTGTTGAATCTGCAGGGTCGTCTTGATATAGTTGCCGGCTATGTTTGACGATCGGTTTGTTGCCAGGGTAGTGGGATATCGGTTAGTAGATGAGGAGTTGTCGAAGAGGGAGGAGACTTAATCAGTGGTAGAGAGAGGACGCGTGACGGTGGTGATATGACGTCACGCGACGTCCGATCTCTACACTCATTCACTGATTACCCTGAAAAGTCCGCATTTCGTGTCATGGCGTGCTCTGTTCATGATATGAAAGTCATTTGGCTCCTTGTTTACGTTAATGTCAATGTCACTCCCTGGATTTTGCAGCGTTGGAATAAACACCTAATATAATCTCATTAATGTTGAGTTCAAAACGTCCGCTGCGAACCGTAGCGATATCTGCCGTCTTGTGGCATTTCGTGATGACCTTCCATCCGATCTCATATTGAATTATGACAGGCTCTATCAGCTTTTCAATACATCCCCTTCCTGTCGACATGTCGCTGCCCCCGAGTGTATGCCTGTCCCATATCCTCATCCAAAATTTTATTCTCTAATTCCACCATCCCATCTTCCATTGGCATCTAATCTCTGAACAAAAACAATCAGAACGTCGTTTGGTATCTCTGGAAACAAAGACCAATGATGGTTTCCACTACCAGGGCGTCCTGAGTGCCTGTGTTGGGGTAATGTTTGTGGTAGGATCAAGATTAGCCGAGTCCTTCAAAGGCGATTTGACGCACGAAATCCACTTTGGATGGAATTGTTACGATTTCGTGCCCTTGTGGGTTATCTGCCGCTCGCTTACAGGCAAACTAAGGGCTCCGGGATGTCGAGATAACGGCAGCACAGGCTTTGAAGTAGACGATGGTTTCGGTTTACTTTCTTGTTAGAACCAGGAAGGACATCACAGACTTTGAGTTTTATTGGTTTTCCAAGAGTAAGGATCGGCAGAGCTGCAGAGAAGATGCAACGCGCTGTTTAGCGCAGTCGAGAAGGAGAGCGAAGAAGACTACAAAGGGAAGCTGTACGACTAGACCGACAAAGAAATCAAGTCACGGCTGGCATGTTTCCATCTACAGGCACCAGTGTGTCCTCGAGGACACTTCTTAGAAATCGCGACCTTCGACCTTCGGGTTCACGGAGAGCGTTATTGATGTTGCCTGGCGCACATGCGCTGACTACCCATAACGTTTGTCGCAGAAAAAACATATGTTTCCGTTGATTGAAATATGTTTTACCATGTTCCTTTAGATCCATTGAAGCCATTCAGGTACATGCAATGGCGGAAATTTGTTACATCAGAATAGCCCCGTGAATCCACCTTTATTTGAATCCTGCCTTTACATGCCGCCAGCTCTGGAGTAGTATCACTCAAGCCGCACCAACAACACCTCCCAGCAACAAGTGCTCCCTGAAAATTGATGGAAACCAGCTTGTATGAGGTCCACAACCCGATTTCTCCAAATGGATTGACTGCCAGCTATTACAAGCGTCATAAGTGCATGCTGGAATGCGCGTGTGGTGTGGATGATACGTCCTCTCTCCCAGATACCTCAAGATATTTCAATTGGCGAGCGGCAGTCTCTCGTGAAACCGAGGCACGCTGGAGTCGTCGTGAAACCCTGGGAGGGTGCTCCGATATTTTATCGTGGCCCTCTTTCGCGCGATATACATGCTGCAATCGAGGCATGGAAACCAGGGAGCCAGGGAGCCTTGACATCCGTCTTGTTGATGCCCCCCCCCCCCCCCCATCAACACAAGCGCTGTAGAACCTGGTGTTACTAGGGCGGAACGGGCAGAGAAACGCGCTGAGAGCCGCACCCATCTTTGTAAGCCGGATTGTCAACTCTGACTTCAGCGTCTACTTATGTTCGCTCAGATTCAAAGTCTCGACCGGCGAACGTTCATTCAAGTTCGAATTCGCAAACCAAACAAGAGAAGGGCTCGCGCCTCAATGATGCATTGTTCAAGTAACCGACTTCTGAATACTCTTCGAAGCCTTCTTCGGTGTGGCTCGCAGCACTGAAAGCTGTCAAGAAAGAAGAATCTCGTGTTGTCCGAAATTCCACCATCAACGTATTTCGTGGCTATCCCTTTCCTCCCCCTCACATCTTATGTGCAGAAAATGAGCAAAATGCTATTGATGCCATTCTTGCTTTTCTAGCTATTCGGGAGTCTTGGATGGAGAAATTAGGCCAGGACAACAATACGACTGTCCCGTCTCCACAACAATGGCGAAACTACCTTCGTGACGTCGCACTTGAACTTGAGCTCACTCGACCAAACAATCGATCGCGATTTTCATCTTTACCTTGTTTCGCATCCTCGACTCCTTCCGCTTCTTCGTCACCTTCAACGTTAGCTTCTACTCCTCCAGCAGCATCGTCGGCGCCCTCTACTTCGGGGCCAGTAACTTCAGGCCCCTCCTCGTCACTGTCTACGTCCTCTGCTCCCAATGACAAAGCAGAACAGCCCCAAAAGATCAGTCGCACGGTGAAATCAAGAATGTTTGCAAAAAATATCTTCAATATCCAGTCGTTCTCTCAGAAAGCCTTGTGTTCGATCAAGTGGCATAACCGGATTGTCTGGCAACACAGCAGTCGTGACCTCTCCCCTTTCGTTCGCCAGCAGGTTGTTTGGTTCTGTCAAGAGAACAATTTCCGACTGGAAGTTGTTGCTCTGAATCGTTTACTTTTACCGAGCGCCTGGTCGAGCTCCGCGGGAGTTGCGGCACGCAATGCGAAACTTGGTGCATTGTGGTCTAACAACTATCTCTTAATGGACTACGTGCCGGTTGCACCATCGGGGATTGCATCCCCCGATTGGAAGGTGAGGCGTGGCTTTGTCGAAGCTTTTCGCAACATCATCTCGGATTGGCCTCATGTACCGAATCGCCTTGCTCATCTCGCTCTCTATAATATCGACATGACAACGCACGAGCAAGAATGGAACTTATCAAGCGTCGAGGAGGCTGAGGAACTGGCTACGAAGTTCTACTGTCAGCTGTTCTTCGATTATTTTGGTAGAGCTCCATCTGTCCCCCATCTTCTTCCTCGTGCATAGTCCGCATTTGTATTACTCTCTGTACATGTTTTCCGTCTTCGTTGCTTTGTCTCGTCACATGTTTTTTCCCTTGATGTCGTGTTCCTATCTGTCAGTTTGAGTTCTCTTGTTGCCTCCAGGATGAATGAATTGTCTTTGAGATCTCTACACGTCAGCTGAGCACAAAACAATATATTGCCGTATTCCTGTTAGATCTCAAATCTTGAATTTGTGTGCCGCAGAAGTGTTTCAAGTGTATTGTTTGTCACTATTTGGCCTTACGATTCCATATCCGACAGTCCCGCATCTCTTTCCACCTACTATATCGCAATGGTCCCTGCAATGGTCCCCCTACTCTCCTTCCCCTCCATCACAGTCCGTGCTTCGAGTCGCATGACGTCCCGTCTGCAGGTTTCTTCAAGTCCTTGGAACAGTCACTTGACGTCTTGTCCGTGAACGCTGCTTCCATTATCCGAACACGATATACTGTTACATGCTCTGTAATCTCGCTGAGTGCGTGGCCGAGATCGCCAGTCTCCTTCTTGTATCACGCGGAAATCATAAGTTGACTGGCCAAGATAGCCGACGTACTACCATGAAACATGCGGCAAAGCTTTTCCGCCTTCCAACGACGAGCGAACCGCACCCACATCCCCTCAGCACGTCTTTTCTATCCCTCAATCAACTTTATATCTATCTATGCTGCCATCACCGTGTATATAAACCGAGGAATCTACTCTCTTACAATACACCAACGTTACTCATTCTCCCCTTGGTTTACTTGACATGCAGAATCTGTACAACCATCACACCATGACCTCTCATAATGTACCTGGGTTCACCGACCGCTGTTTCTCATTCCATCAAAACGGGTTTTCGACAAATTCCTGTGGTGCTCTTTCACAGATGAGTACGAAAGGGAGGAGGACGGAGCACCGCGTCAAGTTTATATGGACCTCGATCTACACTACCTCCTTCCTGAACATACTTTCACAACGATCCACGACATCAATTCTGCTATTGGTGTTTCATCCAACATCCTTGTTGCCGGGCTAATATCGGTCTGCACAGCTCCTCATACCGGTCATGAATTGGCAGCGTTAATTCATCTTGTCTACTCCAAGCTCAACGTGAGCCATATGTGCATTTTCATTGATTGTTTCAACTGATTTTCGCCACTCCAGGGAGACACAGGAGCTCAGTACCACAAGATCCCCGTCTTCCAGCTCGCTACCTTCGGCCCTCGTCATTCTGTTAACATCTTCTATTCAAAGCTCTGGGACTCCCAACGCCCTCGACCTCATTTGCACCGAGATGGTCGATCAGATATTCGCTCCCCTCCTCGCCGGCCAAATTCGCTGTGAACTCAGGAATAACCCCGAACTTCCCAGGATGACGTTGAATGGGCAAGTGGCTTTTTCTTTATTCATGTTATTCGTGGTGTGAAGCAAGCCTACATTCACGATCTTGATTTCTACGACCCTGAGACCTGCCAAGAGCAGTTTTTCGCAGACGCTCAACTGGCACACGACGTTGCCGTTTGTGGAAAGTGGTGGATTGACGTTGGGCTGGAGATCAGCACCCCTGAGAGACTGGTTCACATTGAAAGCTGGTCCAGTTGACCCTTGGGGTAGATCGAGAGATGACTACACAAATGACACGTGTCAACTATAGCCGGTAAACACTCCCTCCATTCCCTCATCTTCTCAATATTGAATTCTTGATAGATATGACCGAGATCCAGCCAGGCATCTTGTCAACGCTAGTGGTTTCCGCCTTGTTCCTGGGAGAAACAGCACTGGAATACACAACGCAACTTATCTTCAAGCTTACACCACCGACAAGAGCGTTACTTACAACATTGATGGGACCCGGCGCGCAAAATCCCTCACCGTTCGCGAAGCGTTAGGTCAGAAACAACCCTACCGTACCATCGACGCCATCTGCACCCTTTATCCAAGCGCTCGTCTTCACTACCTGTCGAAAGTTTGTCTAGAAATACGTGTTCCACATCGGGTCGCCACAGAAACGTCGACGAAGATGTGCTGAGAGGATCCCTACTCTCCTTCACCGGAAACGAGTAACGGTGTGCTGTTTCGCTTTTTCAAAGAAATCGCTTTCCATTGACCCTTCCTCGAGGAACCTCCGTCTTGTTTGGCTTGCGGCTTGCAGCCCGGTCCTTCGCTCAATTTCACCGCAGGCAGCTACTCCAGTCTATCCGTGCTCGAAATCGCCAACTCCATTGAGAGATCCAGTCGAGGAAGCCAGAGATTTGAGCAAACATGAAAGCAGGAGAGATATGACAGATCCATTCGGTGAAGTCTATGACCCTGACAAACAAGCCCTGGTTGTACAACGTATATGTCACCTTCACCATCTTGTCTTTTATCCGCTAACTCTAACTAATGCTTTGTTTGAAGAACTGGTAAGGACGCCGCAACGTGTATCTTTGGTGAAAGCTGCCAACAACGAATGGTCCTCCGAGAAAGCCTTTCGCGACTCTGACTTCGTTGCCGCTGGTCAACTTATGATACCCCCTGACTACTGCAAACCGACTAAAGCGACCAAAGATGATACATATGTATAATTTGCTCCTTCAGTACGGAGTTTCTCTTAACCATTCTCATTAGCCTTTCTACGTAATTGAGGGAGCAACCAATTTTAAAGTCCATAAAGTCAGCAAAGCTGTAGCAACTGTACGGAACATTCATTGCTCTACGTGGTTCATACCTCTCCCTACATACTCGTTCCCTGAAACGCAGGCCCCACCTCCTAGGCACTACTCATTCTATCGAAAACGTCTCCACGCGAGCAGCCAAGCTCTTCTTTACTCAACCACACAAAAGCTCCCAAATACAATATGGAACCCTCGGGGAGTGCACCACCACAACGAAGAGAGAATAACAAATCCCTGGAAGAAGTGAGGTTGTCGAGTCGCAAAAATCGTGGTTCTGCTACTGTTGGTGGTGGAAGGGCTGCGTAGAGTTTACCGCCGTAGGCGTCGAAAGCTCGACCGTAACACGAACTGGGAAGAGGGCACCTTCAGCAAAGGTATAATCCTTGGCCTAAATCACTTGCTGTGTTTTGACGTCCCTTTCCATTCCATTTCTATGTAGTCGAGGTGTGGATATGATTATGCACGTCATGGTATAATGGAGATTCACTTATTATTATAAATTATTTGCATAAACCAGCATGGTGAGCTCGTACTGTTTCCTGCGTTGATTTTACCACTCATGGCCTATTTGATTTATGAACTTTACTCACTTTTATCTCGATACCATTCATCGTATTCAATGTACAAAATAACAACGCAAATTTTGTAAGTATGTGCAGCTTGCTGAAGGTACCAGGTTTGTTGAATTTGTAATGCAGTGGTTCATTGGTCTGAGCTTGCGAAGCCCGTTCAACCGGCTTGAAGCTTACAAATCGTTCCAAAGCGATTTTGGTAACTGAAACAGGTCAAGATGATTCCTCGATGCTATCGAGATAACAATGGGAGAATGTGGTCCCCAGGCGTCTCAAGTGACAGAAAGCGGTGCAGCGAACCCAATCGTGAGAGGTCAATACTCCTTTGGAGTATAAATTGGATTCGACGAATGGCTCGCCGATCACCTTGGAGAATCGGTGAGTTCAAACCACGTCGTGCAGAACGGCTGCATTACGTTTTGAAGGAGAGCAAGGGTGGAGTCGACTGAAGTGCTCGAACTTGGCACTCAGAAAATATAGGCACCCGAATTTCTTGAATCCTTCACTGTCTGAAACAATGCAGAGACTCACAGTACTGCCGTCTGGTTGGAGAGACAATTAACAACTGGTCAATGTGGTAGCAATCCCCTTGTGTCTAGGCTGAGTGGACCGATGTTCTTTTGCCAACGGAATATCTGGATTCCGGGCATGAACTTAGGTTTATGCTCCTTCAATGACATAATACATAAACTCAAGGCCTCTTACCTTCGCTGACCCAATATCTGGACTTCGGGCATGATCTTGGGCTAATTCTCCTTCGACGACATAATCCATGAGCTCAGGACCTCTTACCTTCGCCGACGTGATATCATCACTGGTATGAAGGGCCGCCAATCCTTCGACGACGTAATATCATCATAGATATGGCGGCCTGTCACTCCATCTCCGAAGTGACATATGCCCTCGGGATCTAAGGACCTATGACCATTCCCCGAAGCAACATTTCCCTTTCTGGCATGAGCATGCCTCCGGCGTAAATGCTAAGTCGGCGAGTGAGCAGTGAACTTGCTTGACTGCTTTTAAAGGGGCACAACGAATTAAGATCATATGGACCCTGCATCCTCCATTACTATACAAACACGCTTCAGAAAGTTGACTGCATCTGGTGGTTTTCGGTGCCGGTACAAATTCAGTTTTTGCAACAGCCTTAGTTATCTACCTTCTCCGACGTAGTGCATGTTGCTCGGAAGCTTCATATCATATCTAGTTGCGCACTCCTCCGAGGAACTTCTTGACTATGGGATTCTCTTTTGCTGTTTGGGGTGCGTTTTATCCCTTCTGTGACGAAATGCAAGCAAAAACCAACATATTCGACGTATGGATCATACACACGCCTTACCTCTTCTTCAGGTTGATTGCCTGTTGACACCGACGGAAAATACCTTTTTCATCACCATCGCCGCAGGGACAAAGTGCAATTCCCTACTTTTTTCACCCACTAATTCCACCCTCGCCTTGCCTCAATTACACACAAAACTTCGTGACGCCGTGATGTCTTCCTCAAAAGCTATTGGCATTGATCTTGGTACCACCTACTCATATGTTGATCTACTCTTATTCTATTAGCCGCCACTGACCGCTTGCTTGAAATTCTTTCTCGGCCTGATAGATGTGTCGGTGTCTGGAAAAACGACCGTGTTGAAATCATTGCCAATGATCAGGGTAACCGCACGACCCCTTCCTATGTCTCCTTCTCCGATAATGAGCGTCTCATCAGTGATGCCGCCAAGAACCAAGTCGCCATGAACCCCCACAACACGTGAGTCTTCGATTTCTTTAAAATTTGTTTGGCTTTTATCGATGACTCATCTTTGATCATAGCGTTTTTGATGCCAAGCATCTCATCGGTCGCAAGTTTGACGATATTGAAGTGCAGTCTGATATCAAGCACTTCCCCTTCACCGTCTTCAACAAGGATGGAAAGCCCTACATCCGTGTTGAATACCGTGGCGAGCAGAAGGAATTTGTAAGCGATATACTTACTCCTAGATTTAACTATGGGGCTAGCATGCAACCCAATTAGTCTCCCGAGGAAATCTCCTCCATGGTCCTAACAAAGATGAAGGAAACTGCCAAATCCTATCTCGGTACCACTGTCAACAACGCTGTTGTCACGGTTCCTCCCTACTTCAACGATTCTCAGCGTCAGGCCACCAAGGATGCCGGAACCAATTTCTGGCATGAATGTTCTCCGTATCATCAACGAGCCCACTGTGGCTGCCATTGCCTACGGTCTTGACAAGAAGGTGACTGGCGAGCGCAAAGTTCTCATTTTCGATCTTGGTGGAGGAACCTTTGATGTTTCTCTTCTCACCATCGAGGAGGGTATCTTCGAGGTCAAGGCCACCGCTGGTGACACTCACCTTGGTGGTGAAGATTTCGATAACAGGCTCGTCAACCACTTCATCCAGGAGTTCAAGCGCAAGAATTAAGAAGGGTACGTGATTTATATTTGGATTCCGCGCAATGATGTTTCTGAATTGAATTGTTCATCGTCCCTTTTAGATTTGTCCGGCAACCCTCGTGCCGTCCGTCATCTCCGTACCGCTTGCGAGCGTGCCAAGCGCACTCTCTCCTCTGCAACCCAGACTCTATGAGGGTATTGATTTCTATACTTCTCTGACTCATGCCCGTTTCGAGGAGCTTTGCCAGCATCTCTTCCGTGGGACTCTTGAGCCCGTTGAGAAGGTCCTCCGCGACTCCAAGATTGACAAGGCCAACGTGCACGAGATTGTCTTGGTCGGTGGCTCCACTCGTATTCCCTGCATCGTCAAACTCATCTCCGACTTCTTAAATGGCAAGGAGCCCAACAAGAGCATCAACCCCGATGAGGCCGTCGCCTATGGTGCCGCCATACAGGCTACCATCCTCTCCGGTGACACGTCTGAGAAGACTCAAGATCTTCTCTTGCTCGATGTCGCCCACTTGTCCCTTGGTATCGAGACCGCTGGTGGTGTCATGACCGCCCTCATCAAGCGCAACACCACTGTCCCTACCAAGAAGCCCGAGATCTTCTCAACTTATTCCGACAACCAGCCCGGTGTCCTTATCCAGGTGTATGAGGATGAGCGTGCTCGCACCAAGGACAATAACCTCATTGGAAAGTTCGAACTCTCTGGCATTCCTCCTGCTCCTCGTGGTGTTCCTAACGCCAATGGTATCCTGAACGTCTCTGCCTCTGATAAGACCACCTGCAAGTCAAATTGCATCACCATCACGAGCGACAAGGGCCGTCTCTCAAAGGAAGAAATCGAACGCATGGTCAATGAAGCCAAGAAATACAAGGCTGAGGATGATGCTGCTGCTGCCCGTATTTCTTCTAAGAATGGTCTTGAGTCGTATGCTTACAACCTGTGTACCTCGATGTGCTCAGGAATGGCTGGGCGGTTATTCTATGCAATATCGTTACATTAACTGCGCTTACAGCAAAGCCTGAGCCCTTGCTGAGTCTCGTGATATTTACATAGATAGTGGCAGCAATTGATCTCAACCTTGGCTTATTGGAGGAAAAGCACTGATGTTGAGCTTATTGTCGTTAATCAGTGTTCAGTCGGCCCCACATTCCTGGGTGATTAATGACAATACAGAATCTCTAGTCCACCCACTATCATCTTCACGAACAGACGTTGTTTTATGCTTATGAATTCACCGTCAAGACAACACCATCATGTATTTATCACCCAAAATACCCATTATTTCAAATCTTCGATCCACATTCTTCACATACGAAGGCCTCCCACTCGTGCTCTAACGCGCCTTTGAAAAACTCCTCGTCTATCTCCTTGAGCTGGGCCTGGATCTCGTTATGTGATGCATGGAGGTGCTTGCTTCGCCAGTCATGAAACTCTTCGAGTGGTTTGCCTGTCCCAACAGTCTCCCAATGCCGCGCCCATGCAGCAATGAATCCGTGAGCTGTAGGGATAGCAAGGATGTGTTGAAGGAGGGGGGAGGGGGCCAGTGAAGGTAGGGTCGGCGAAGGTGGGGCCGGTGTCGATGGGGTCAGTGTTGATGGGGCCGGCGAAGATGGGGCAGGCAAAGTTGAGGATGAGGCCAGTGCAGTGGGAGTGAAGCGTTTGGTACAGTGCTCGTGGAACCATCTCGTGCAGTTGGCGCAGTATCGTTGGCGAGTGTTGGGTTGGTAGGGAACTCCACAGCGGCATTTGTTCACAGTACTCTGTTTATCATCGTGCGTGGTAACGCGTTGCCCAGATGAAAAGGCAAAGGACTTACGGTGATATGGCCCCGTTTGGTGTTGTCGGGGTCAATGTGGATAGTGTAGCGCATATACCAGGCACGACATTCGATCAGATCTCCGGACGAGTCTGCATCATCGAACTGGTGGACTTCAAGGTGGTCTATGGTTCTGATCAGTGGCGACGTCCGTATGTGTATGTAAAAGAGGGCTCACCGTCAATTGCATTAATGCTTATAATACTCAGATGGTCGCTCTTGACGAGTTCTGTGGCGCCGAGGCAGCGAGGAAAGTCTTCTCTGAAAGGGTCGTTGAAAACAGGCAGCTAGGTGAAAATTGCAAGAACGACTGACCTATCACGGCGCGGAAGCTGCAACTCTGCTATATCCTGACGACCGTAGTACCAATGAACTAGAACCCACGTGGTCTTTTTCTTCTGAGCAGAGCCTCGTTTGATGTAGATCTTGTCGACTGTTGCCTTCCAGTGCCCATCACCATTCTCGACCTTTCCTCGCGGAGTCCGCTTATGGACCACAAAAACGCTGAGTTACAGGGCATCAGCTAGAGTTGGAGCCACAGCTTTGGGACACTTACTCATCGTTTTTCTCAATCGCCAGGCTCTCTCCGTCCTTTTTAACTTCAAAACGCAAGCGTTCCTCGTACATTTGGGAGTTTTGGAGCTGATCAAGGGTGGGTTGCTTGGGTGCCATTGTGGAAGTATGACAATAACCTCGAATATCGGAAAAACCGTACCGCATGGCAATTAAGCTTGTTGGTCTTCCCACCAATTTTTAGCTCGTATAACGAAAGAGAAAGTATGTGTCAGTTGACACCCTCTAAAATATACCACTCTGAAGCATGATATGGCCTGCGGGAGGAGGAATCGGAGGCTCACCTGTGGGGGAGCAGCATGCTTGTTCGCCTCTGCCGGGGGGAGAGAGGCTCTTGGCCGGTCGTATCTCGAGGAAAAGGGAGGGGTGCTCGCAATGTGTGAAGGTTCGTTGTTCGGGTGTATGTCGAACAAAAATAAGTGCAAAATTAGATCATTGAGGACGATTAATGCAGCAGCCGAGTCCGAGCAAGATCAGGCAACAGTAATGGTCAGTCAACGGCCAAGCCATTCCTCGTCGACGAACATCGGTCGATAACGTGATCCAACATACACGCGGCGAAGGTATCTAAGTGCAGTGTTTGGTAGTATTTGCTCCGATTCGATGCGGTACTGATTTTATTTGGCAACCCCTCGTTGTCTTCCCCCATGATGCCAGACTGCATGTCCGCGACACAGGATAAAGCTGCCCTTTCCATAACGCCAGACTTCGTGTTCGCGATATCGTATGGTTCAGCTGGATGACCAAACGCAACGCTCGATCTCGTAGCAGCCATCGCCAGACGCCTTTGTCCGCGGTGTACGCTATACCGTCCTCAGCCCCCTGTTTTCGTTGATGCAGCTTCACATTCGCCGAGGGTGCGTACTCACGTTCAACGATATGATACCTTTGACTTGAGCTCAAGATATCGTTAGGCTATTTCTCACACCTTCCCTGCAGGTGGCCTTCCGGAAGGCATAGGTGGTTCACGATGGAACGCGAGTACGGTCACATATATGTAAGAGGTGCGTCCCACTACAATCTCTAGCCCTATCGGCTCTCATCCATCCAGGCTGCCCCTTTCATAGGTCGCACAGTCCTATAAAAACCTTCCTGGCTGAGCGTCACCATCAGGTATGTCTCTGATTCTCCGCGGTCTCTCGCTCTCTGACATTGGTTTCAGTCTTCGTCCGTATCGTTGAGGTTGTAGAAAGACAGAGATACTACGAGGATGCGGCTGCCGCTCCTTCTCAGATCTTCCCTCGACAGGACAGTTTTTACCATCGTGTGTGTACCTTATTCATGCGTATAAAAATTATCTTCTACCAATGTCACTCGGATTAAATAAATCGTCCTTCACCCATAGCATACGCGACGTCTCTTCACAGAAAGACACATTCTTGCCCATAGACCCCCTGATGATCCTGGAAACATGTCTTGCAAATCGCTGTAGCCGATTGCTGGCATGTTTTCGCTGTCTTGTGGTCGTAGTCTCGATACTTGTTCCACCTTATTGCCTCTCCGGGCACACAAACCCTCGCATTTCGGATGGGCGGAATACGCCGCATGACTATGCGAAGTTCCTCTCGCTCAACGCTGGTTGCAGTCGAGTTGGTAATGCCATTTGAATTGAATCCGTTGAACGATAGGGGTAAAGCTGTAGCATTTTCAATTGAGGACTAGGGAAAAAACAAGGAGGAGAGAGGCTCAACGTTGGAGAGGGAGGAATGAAATGGTTTTCTATCAAAGGAGCTTGTGGGATAGCATCACCAGGGCCGCTCTCATCAGTAGGCGACGAGGTTGATTGAGATGTTGGATTATCTAAATCAAATAGAGATACGCCGGTATCACCAGGGGTGGGCAGCACGACATTATTAAGATTAGGAGGAAGAAAGGTTTCAGAATGTGGTGCTGGGTGACTGCTCCCGGTGGTAGAGGAACAGCATCCCCTGAATCTACACCATCAGGACGAGTGTGCAATTCATCTCCAAGGGCGGGTGATGAAGCCATCCTCTCATCACTACCGCGTGTAGATGCATGGTTGCGATCAAAATTCACTGCTGGGGGGCCCTATAATAAAAAAAGCGGCACCACCGAGGGATTTGTACCATCAGGAACTCGTTCAATGAGGTGCACACCACCACCTGTAGCGATTTGATATCTACTGCCGTCGCTTGTGCCGGGGGACTGCTTCCCGTCCCGGAAATCATGTGCGACTCCGAGCTCCTATCCATTAGGACGAGGTAACAATTTCACATAGAGTAATACCGTGCACTTGAGGAAGCAGTGGAGGCTGTAGAGACTGGACCTGGCCGGTTCTCTACCTCTTCTTCTCCAATTTCCCAGAAGAACTGCCAGCTTCAGATGCCCCACGGAGTTTATCGCGTTCCCACTTGGCCTGTGGGTGCACAAACTTTCCATGGCATGTGCGACAGTCGCGTAAGACGTTATTGCCTTCGGCAGACCAGATGAGAGAGCCCATTGAAGGGAAGGTGGACTAGGTGAGTGCGGTTTAAGTTACGAGCACGACAGCGTCCGTCTGTCGTTGGTTCTGACCCAAATAGATAGTTTGATTAATAAATGTGTTTAATGAGATTTTTAATTGATATAATAACTCAGCGCTCGTGCGACGACGTGAGACGTTGCTGAGGAGTGAAACAATGATGAGGGCAGCCGGTTTGAGTGAGAACGATGCTTAAGAAGCTCAAACTTAGAGCTAAACTGAGTCAGAGAGATGGGGTAGATTTCACTGAAGAAAA
This sequence comes from Leucocoprinus leucothites, assembly GCA_013368445.1. Lineage (NCBI taxonomy): Eukaryota > Fungi > Basidiomycota > Agaricomycetes > Agaricales > Agaricaceae > Leucocoprinus > Leucocoprinus leucothites. The sequence goes on from JAACJO010000021.1 coordinate 81,209, forward strand.
GGGAAATACATTGTAGTATTTAAAGCTACGGTTCTATGAGTATCTATAATGCTGTAGCTGACTATAGAGAGCAGGAAAGAGCAGATTACGAGACGTTTTGTTGAGATTTTGTAAGGGAAAGGTAATTCTGAGGAATATTAGTGGTGGAAAAGTAGGTGGAGAGAGAGATCCATGTGGCCGTTTAGACCTACACTATTACATTAGGCGACGAGACGAAACGATAGAGGTTGAGCCGGAGCACGAATGTCGATTTTATTAGATTTTAGAAGGAGAAAGAGAGGAGGAATGGAAAAGGGAATATAAAACAAACATTAAATGTTCGGACTTTTGTCAGTTGGATGACAAGTCCTAACTCGGTTGCGTTGAGGCGTTGGTGCCGAGTGCGAAATATGCGTAGCGAGTATTAAAAGGGAAAGTGTGGAATGGAGAGATGAAAGAGCCATGTGAAATTGAGAGAAGAAAGGGGAAAGTTGAGGGGGATAGTGGCTGTAGGCGGCGGCTACTGAGCGAGGACTGTGCAGGGACGTCTTGATATAGTAGTCGGCTATGATTGATGATTGTTGCGTTTCCAGGGTAGTGGGATGTCGGTTAGTACACAGAGAGTTGTCGAAGAGGGAGGGGACTTAATCAGTAGTAGAGAGAGGGCGCGTGATGGCGGTGATATGACGTCACGCGACGTCCGATCTCTACACCATGGTACCAGGTGGGTGTAACTTCGGTGTACCATTATGCGAGCCGGTTCCAATAGCGCTCCGAGCTTGAGCGGTAAACGCATGCTTGGATAAAGTAGGGCTTAGACAAGTTTTCCACCACAAGTAGGGAGCAGATGTCAGAGTTAGACAGAGGAGGACGTCCAGACGGAAGGGGAAAAGTGACAACGTAGCTACAGTTGGATTCGGTGGGAATTACTAGATACGAGTCGTTCGCTGTATCAGATTTGTCTTTGGCTATCACGACAGTGGAGTCTACATACCCGGACGTTGAAAAGCGGCCTCATCCGGAACCGCAGCGGATCAGGTATGTCCACTGCTGTCAAGACCCATCACAGGAGTAAGAAATCAGGAACTCTGGGTCTGATTTAACTCTCAAAATCGGAGAAACGTCAGCGTCCAGCCATCTTGTCTGTTTGTCTCCATTCGCATAGCTCCCAGATTTTTTAAACAGCTCATGGACGGGTGGTGACCGGATAAATTATCAGCATTATTGAAACATGGCTAGAAAACAGAAAAGATTCTATGCTAAATTCAGGGAGGGGGAGGGGATCAGTCCAGCTCAACGTTCCGCCTCTCCATGTTCTTCTTCAACGCTGCCTTTGTTTTTTCCACCCATTTAAACAAATCCCCCTTTCCCTTTTTCTTGCACTTAGAAATTAACTGCTCCCACCGCTGCATCGACTTCATCATATCCCTCAGGTACTCAGGGGCGGCAGTGTCGGCGTTGCTCTTGACCGATGAAATCAAGGACAGAATGTCCTCTGTGGGTGAAATTGCGTCTTTCCACAAGTCGAAGTGGTTGACGTTGAATCCACTATGCGTAGCTATGCGGCTGAAGGTGAATACGCAGTGGATGGTGCCAGGGGGCATGATCCAGCATATTCTTGAGTCATTTTCCACCAGGAGCGTCTCCAGTCCTGTGAGAGATTCGATTGCCTTCCTGGGATCTATCTGGTGTCCCTCACCCTGGAACGAAGCCAGGCATACCGCTTTCAAGTTTTCCGGGGTAGGTGGCCAGAATAACCATAGCTTTCTTCCGGTGAAATGGGCCGTGTATTGGGAATCTGTGAAGGTGTCGATGTGGGGCCACGTTATTGAACCGCCCGGTATGTATGCGTGGAGCCATGGGGAATCATGTTTTGGTAGGGTGTGGTGAACAACACAGCCATCCCGAGGCTTCAGGAAATCGGGGAAGGAGAGAGCGTTTTCAGATGATACAAGGACGTCTCTGATCTGGAAAAGAGAGCATATTGTGATATCGGACTCCTTTCCGCGAGCAAAAAAGTCCACAGCGTCGTCTAAATCGACGTGGGACATCCTTGCCTGCCCCATGTCCATAGCCATGATTACCAGATCGGATTCGCAAAGCCTGGCGTCTTGAATTACTTCTCTGGGGAGAGGACAGGACCCGCACACAAGTTCATGGTGTTTTTTGATGAGGGTTGACTCCGGATGAGGGCTCGGGGAAAGAGGGCGCGGGAAGTGAAGGATTTGGCTGAGGGACTCGATTCCAATCTCTACGTTTGCTCCGTTTATGGATGTAATTGACCTCCACTCCTCAATAAGAGGAGCGATCCACGCGTTCATGGGAGAGTCGACCTCCATCAGGTTGCTTTCCTTATCCGGTTCTGCGACAGAAGGGTTGAGCGGATGCGACGACGGTCCCTCCATCGTTTGACGCCGTCCGTTTTCATCGGGGTGATCTTTAGAAGTTATAAGTGTTTTATTTTTAAATATGGATGAGCATTATCACCTGCGTCTCGGGTGAGTGCACCGGAACCAGGGCCTGCTATTCCGAGTTCCGGGTCAGCTGAAGCTGATGATTTTCGACCCGTCCTTTCCAAATGCGCCTTCGCCGATTTTTTTGATCTCCACGACAAATTATGTATGTTGAGGACGATCCCTTTTTTGTAAGGGAAGGTGACTTCGCTCACGCGAGGGTGACCATCCCGAGACACAGGGGTCCACTCCCCGGACCTTTTTAAAAAAAGATCCCCTTCGAACTTGTCCAAACCCGCCCTAGTATGGTTCTGCGCGATATATTGGGCTGAAATGTGATCTTCGTTTTCACAGTGTAGCCATAGGTCTCCAGGAGCTCCCTCTGTTCCTCCGGGTGGACGAGATGAAAAAAAGACAGAATATCTATATATGTCCACCTTTCTGCCCACGTGAACGCGCGTGAGGGAGTTCTGTGACGGGTCCATTATTGTGTTTTATTGATGGGGTTTCAGGTGCGGGGTCTCGAGCTCGGAGTATCCACCAGGTTTCGAATGTTGGATCGAGCAGAATTCGAGTAGGGTTCGAGCAGGGTTCGAGCAGGGTCCTAACTTCTCACGTGATTGATCGCACTAGAACCAGCTCACTGTCAGGTGCCTCGCGCCTTTCTCTGAGCATTGCAAAGGACATTGCGTCAAGGATGAGTAGGGCGTATCCTTCTCTGTCCCAAAAAATCCTGTAAGCCAACACTCCCTGTCCTTGGAAGCCCCTTGTGTCCGGAGATGTCGTCGCCGCATAATTTCCTGGGTGCAATTAACCCTTCTCGCTCTACCACGGTGCGTGCTCCCATGTTACGCAAGCCCAGCAAGCCCTGGACCCTCAGAGACCCCGTCCAGAAACTTATGTAAATCCCCCCGATGAACGACGAGAAAACAGCCGCCGCATTTTTTAAAAACGCATTTCACGACGGATGAACCGTAATTTTGAAGTATGAATGCGTGATTGACCCCCCATGTTCTCCGACCCTAGGATCCTAGGACCAACCCGACTGAATGGCGACGCATGTGCTGAACCCACGAGCACCCCTTGCACCTCTGTTCCAACAAACCGTTTTCCTTCTACCTGCATCCTGCTCTCAAAATTTCCCGTAGAGTGGAATTAGGCGCTCTATATCATAGAGTAGGTTCAGACGGGCGCTTTCTTCTTCGATTGACACCCCTATTTTTCTCTGCGAACCTGGGAGAATCATCATAGCACCCCTTGTTTTCACTCATCTTTACAGTCCACCCCTTTCTTAGGTCGTCGCTGCGGGTCCCGTACAACCCCCACGGCGCACCTGCCCTTGTCTTTATCGAAAACCTTGTGCTTGACTGTCGCCTTCATGCACAACTTGGACGTCTTCCTAAACCTCTCCCCTCTGGCTCTCGTCTTCGAAATTCCGAAAAATGCGCGGGGTTGGTGACTCGAAGGATTGCGCGCGTGGATCATCGCGATCTCTAGGCGATTGATGTCCACGAGCCGCACAGTTGAGTTCCATCGCCGTTGGCTCTCCACACGATACAGGGTCTATATTGTTGGAAGATGCTGACATCGTCTATAAGTTGGAGTGGAGGAAATAACTCGCTTGGTGACAACGCGGGTACGCCCATCCATCCCCTCTCTGATGCAATGCATCGCAAGTTGCGATCGGGGTTTCCGAATCGATTTCCTGATTTGAAAACGAGTCTTGTCCTCGGGCTCCTCCTTCTTTAGACCATCGAGATAGAGGGGAAAGCTCCCTCGTTCGTTAATACCAAGCCTGTGCCGCATGCAAGGGTAAAACAAGAGCCCACTCCGCCTTCCTTGCCCATCGATCCATTATTCCGTTACCCTTACTGTGGCTGTTATCATTTTAATATAATACGTGTTTCAACCGTTTATCCTCTTGTGGAAGAACCTGTAAATGAGCGGCGTTATATAACATTTCTGATAATTTGAGAGCCCGGGAACATTTCAGGCCCTTTAACGATTTATATCCTTTGCACCATTCAAAGTGTTGTAACGAGCGGCAGGGATCTGAAGTGAAATAAGACAATCAGAGTCGTAGAACGAGACTGATATATTGATATAAATACCTGAAGTGAGATAATACACTACAGGAATGATAATTAATGAATATTTAGTCCATAACATAAAATATGCTCACCTCAGAATCGTAGAACGAGACTGAGGTGCACGAAAGGCTACTCGAAAAATAAGAGAGTTACTTATGTAATACGCGAGGTGAAAAAAGGAAATAAGCCCGAAGAGACTGTGAAGGGGTATATGCACAAAGAAAATGACTGGGAAGATTTACGGAGTTACTAGCTACCCAATGCTGGCTTATTTTATAATGATAATGAGCCTTCTAATGTTTCTCGGGCAGAATCGCAAGAAACAAATCCGGATCTGTGAGCATCAACAAAAGTACAGATTAATTAAATAAAGAATTAAATCCGGTGCGTGAATCGCGACCCGCCCCCAATCCTATCCAAGAAAAAAAATTCACAATCGCTTTTATGATGGATGAAGCACTTTGGCCTTGAATTGGAGCCGAAAACCTAAAAAATAATCGAGTTGATGTCTCGTGATCTTTGTACGACACTTATTTCGTGATGATGCCCCTTGAAGCTTGAAGCTTGACTCTTCATTGAATCAATTGTCTACTTCATCCCTTCCATGAAACATGCGGGAGGACACGAATAAAATGACGAATTAATCTGGTGGATCGATTCCTTAGCACCTTCGTGACCGGTCACCGACATCGGTCGCAAAAGCCTGGATAATCCTGGCTTGGCTATAGCAAGTGATCACGATTTCGACAATTGCGATTATGATTATTAAAATCACGATTACTGACTGTTTAATAATCCTCGTATTTAATATTACCGCAGGCACCCTGTTCAATGCTGAGGAATCATATAATTTTGAAGGATAATCTTAACATAATCCTAAAATAATCGGCTTATATTGGATAATCCTAAATCCCATGTCCTGGATAATCTGACCTAAGATAATCTCAAGAAAATAATTGAACATCAACGAGGATTGAACCAGCACCTTGAATGTATGGACGCTAATCAACGAGTAGTAGAAATGATGGCACAAACCACTACACCAAACTGGCTTGTAATATATGGAGAATAATATATATATATACCCTTGTCAGACCACAAGAAATGATGCAAGCACGGCCAAACAATGAGCACAAATTTGACTAAGTCCACAATCCCAAGCGACTCATTTGTGGATGATGGCTATCCCTCGCATTTTGACACTAACGGTGCACCTATCATTTGAAATAAATGTCAAATATGCACTACCACATGGTAAAACACATATCCAAGTCCCTCGAGCATGACTTTAACACCAGAGGATGACTATATACCTCATTAACCCTCCGTGTATATGTAAGGACATTTGGTGTAATGGTAATGAGCAGATATTGCAGCCTAGCGGTTGAGGGTTCAATTCTCCATTCGGTGTTTTTATTTGTTACATAATGATCACTCATTAATCTTATCTGGATTATAATAATTTAATCGGATTACTCGAAATCGCGATTGCTAGCTATAGTCAAGCTCGGCTTTTGACGTCCCTGTCACCGAACAGGGCTTGTCTCTAGTGAATGAGGTTCACAAGCGTTATGTAACATTTGGCTGCAATCTGGGCATTTGAGTATTTTTCCCATATTGCTGCGCTTTCCACTTCAGTTCCTATGCAACACGGATGGAGATTGCCCTGTTGAACTCAACACGTTACGCTCCATTTCCCTCACCAGCCGCTGACTCCCATGGCGTGCCCTGTTCGTAACAATTGCCCTCTGCTCAAGGGAACCGATCCGATTACATCCGAGAGCCTTCTCGTCATCGAGATTCCCCCTTCCCCACCGGTGTCTGGTCTTCAGAGTGCCGTCGTCACCCGCATGCAAGGTCTCGTCCTACAATCATCGGCGTTTCGGCCTGCGCTTTCAAAGCATCAACCGACGTTGACCTGAACGTGCCGGGCGAAGCTCACCTTCCCTAAGCCTCCTCTGTCGAAGTTAATACCCATCAACTGCCCCCACGGATCGTCTCCATTGTGTATTTCCAGAACCTCTAGATGGCAGCCACTTCCATATTGTTGTCAAAGCGCTTGTTGAGGAGCTCAAGCGTAGTTTTAAAGAAGATCCTAATGACACTGCGTTCGCTATCGAGATCGGACCTCAAGAAAGGTTTCGACGCTGAAGGAGATTAAGGGCTTCGTGGGCCCCAGATTTGATCACGGAGCCTCAATTGACTTGGTCGTTTGGAAAGGGAGGCGTGTTTTTAGCGTGAAAGAGGGAAGGGTCCGCTCACACTTGATGTTTAATTTCACGCTCAGCTAGATAAGCCGGTAGGCGATCTTATCTATGTGTTGAAGGTCTTAATCGTAAGATGTAGGGCAAAACGACTCGCCATTTCGCCAACCCAGCATGGGAGTCGTTGTCAGAGTGGGATTTTTGTAACAAATACTGAACATATCGGTAACAGGATACCGATTTGGGTGGCAGTAGATATAAGAGATAAGATAGGATTGATAGGATTTCAGAGAATCTCGCTCACCTTCACGCTTCCCAGCGCATTTATCACACCCCATCACGCCTCCTCCCGCTTCATCACACTTTCGCGGAAAGGCGACCAATGGTTTGGCTTATTCCGTTCATGCTCGCAGAAAACGTGGTCCATCGTTGCAGCATTGTACCGATCTCTTCTTCAGAGGACGCGCTCTCTGGAAATGATTCCTTGTCCTGAGAGCGTTCTTTGATAGGACACAAAGCGGTAGGGCAATCCTAGTTGGTTTGTTAACTACTCGAGAATTATTTTCTGCGAACACCATGCTTACGTGGCTTCGGTCACTTACCAACTGAGTTTTCCAAGACAATAGCTCCATTCCGCGAGGAGGGGGGCATGATGGCCTTCAAATGTAGCGACGGGAGCTCGAAAGCATATTCATAGATACCGCGGTCGACGAGGGCTTGTGCCTGGTAGGAGAAGGTATTGTCATGGCAGGCGGTGGCTGGGTCCTTTCTACGTTGGAGAAAAAATTGAGGGCTCGAAGTAGGTGTGGCGGGGAGTGAGGTGTTCTTTCCATAAACGCGAGAAGCGAGGGACGGCGAATAAACTTCGTCTTGTTTGTAAAAGGAGAGGCGCTAAAATGTGCAACAGGACGCGAGGCGCAGGGATCTGGGATCTGCCAGGCCAGGAAAATCCCCTACGGGATGATCATATCTAAAGAGGAATGAGCCATCAGGATTAAATGCGATGCACCCTCCACCTGCAGCTGGTACGCTCAATCCCTTACCCTGCTTCGCCGCTTGAAACGCTGCGGCTCTTTTAAAAAAGAATGGCGGCTTCCCAGCATAGGTGGATGGGTGGATAAGGCCTCGTTGAGTCACAAAAGACGATGAGACCTTTTCCGGTCTCGACAGCTGTGTAATGACTAAAACCAGGGGGATGAGCACCGCAACCGTCGGCGGAAGAGAGCCACGTACTCCGTCACTTCCAAGAACAGCGAATGTCCCGCGAGGCAGGGAAAACCGCTCTTGGTTTGTGTAGCTCCCTGATGACGACAATGCATTCTGAATCAGCGTAAATAGGGAGTTCATCCCAAAGAAGGCAGTCCACAATAGGATTAGAACCGACCACATGCATCCAGAGAACACCAATCGACGCAACACGAAACCGCGGCTTGAGATTTGACAACCATTCTCTCGATGGGTCCCACAAAAAGGACGGCGGCGCTGAGTTGGAGTTTGATAGTCTGTAACTGAATGCAGTGACAGAACAGAGTGGTGACTTCGCCAAGCGTGACAGTAACGGCAAATCACGGTCCCTTTCCCCCCAACCACTATGTCCGCTGCTAGCGGTCGTCGTGCAGCAGGGACCACGCTCGACTTGCCGCTCCTCTCTCACTTCAAAACCCCACCCAACGCTCCCTCAACGCTTCTCCAAGCGTGTATGTTTCCCTTTTCACTTGCATCGCTCTCGTTATGATGACAAGTGACTTATGCATCACAGGAGCAGCTTCGTGACATCATGCATGGTGCACTGTAGCATCGCGCCTGCTGCTATGCCCATTCCACTGCAGGAAATCTCTCACGGAGCCCACCCACCCCGTCGCGGCCTATCTTGCCTCTTGGGTTGGGCGTTTCCCACGCAGGAAAGCCCTTCGGGCTTCCACCCAACTCCGCAGCTTTGTACGCGCTTTCAGATGATGCTTAATACAGCGGATTGATCATCCGCCAGCACGATAACGCGACAGGAAAATTCCCCGAGGAACATCGTCAGCCTCGCGCCTATGACCCAAGAAGAGGTGTCAATGCCGGAAGGTCTTGATGGAGATGGAGAAATGATAAGCATGGATCTGCGTAGAGACACTGAACTTTGAAGGGGTGGATAATGAAATCGATTAAAGACATCGAGTGATAAACGTCAATTTGGGTGCAATTCAGTTGAAGACTCAACGTTTCGAAGGGAAATGGCATTATTTTCCCATAAAAACATGACCACGTGTCATGAATGCGCATTACACGAGTACATAGCTATTTATATATTGTTGACTTCGACCACCATGGCCCTCAGAATCAGGTTGTCCATCCACAGCTTTTTCCACAAGCTCTTTCATTTATTCAGGATGTCCTCTCCACCACAATGGCGTGAAGCCCCGCGCCAAGCTGTTCCCATTGAATCCTACTGCGAATTGCTCCAATTGCGGCACTACGAGTCCTTGGGCACTAGCTCGATGAACTCGTTTCGAGTGGCTGAAGTCAAGGCTTACAAATCACAAAAAACCTCGAGGCATGAATACATCGCCCTCAGAGTTATCGCCCCAGATGACACCACTTTTTACCTGGCCATCGAGCGCGGTCCTGGTGGAAAAACCAACGAGATAAACGGTGGCAGAAACAGCAGAAACAACCGCCATGCAACGCTTACCAGGTCACCCCCTGAGCCTGAAGTCGCACAGGCCTCCCTCTCCCCCTATTCGGCCATAGCCGGGCACCCTAGCACTCAAAGCCCGCACTCGCTGTCTGAACCCAACGTCTCTGGCTGCAGGCCTTCTTTCCGAAACAGGTTCTCCCCCTCTGCCTCCTCCACCTCCTTATCATCGGCTTCGACTGGGATCGCATCTTTTGACTCATCCTTGCATGCATTTGAAGCAAAGGATATGGTCATCTGCCTAGACCCATCGGGGAAGCATGACTCCATGGATGAGCTCCTGTGCACCCTGACCTTTGCCGGTCCGCCCCTGTCTACCTCATCGCCCTCATCTTCAGCTTCCCCTACCATCACCCCCTCTAACGACCCTCGACCGCCTCTCTATCAGGTCGCTGTTCTGGCCAATACCCTTCATAAGCAGAGGGATAAATACCGCTTACTTGAAGACAATTGCTACTTCTATGCCGGGACCATGGTCTATTTTCTTGAGAAGAACTGGGAGGATGTTGTAATGCGGGAGTCTCAGTTGAGGAGGAAGGACAACTCTGGAAAATGGTTTGGATTCTCAATCTTCAAAGGGGGGAATGTCAACTTCAGGAAACTCAAAGAAGACTTTGAGAAGAATTTGGAAGAATTTAAAAAACCGGTATGTTCTCCAGACCATCCTTGAATTATTGATTCACTGATTAAATAATCAGATTGAAGCAAGTGAGAACGCATCAAGAGCTAAGAATGCTGAGCTGAAAAGCATGGCAGAAGAGATGGCCCGCCTGAAGGAGCAAATGAGGGAAATGGAAGCACAGTCATTCAAGCAGCAATTGTAGCCTTTTTCTTTTAAATATATTCCAGGTTCTCTGAATACATGCTCCCTCAATGTTGAACTCTCTGGAACAAGACATCATAGCAGCCACAAGGAAGGTTTCTCGCTTATTCATTGCGCACATACCCAGGACACCCAAACAGCAGAAACCCTCACTCATCTTCATCACCATTGATAAAAAATGACTATGATCATTGTTTTCCAGAGATTGGATGACTACAGAAGATATGAGGGTGGAGCTTGTACCTTGATAGCTTATGGACTCACGGCAGCGGCGGGGTATTGGAGCAAAAACCCCCATGAGGGTCTTTAAATAAATAACCCATTTAATCCGAAAGTGGTCTGCGATGCATTCAACCTATTCTTAGTGCGAGAATCGTGTCGGATTCGGATGACCAAGTTGTCGCGTAGGACCACCATCCAGAACACCGGCAAGATGGACTTGAAACCATGGCGTATTTGTGCGCAGGCTTTATGTACCAGTTTGAGTCAACCAGAGCGGGCACCCACAAACGCAGCATTGGCTCCGAGTATTCTCAGAGGGGTGTTCTGCGGCCGATTTTCGGCGGCGATGGATTCCAGGACAAGAGTTGTGAGAAGAGATCAAGCTGCGTTAAAGGTTCAAGTTAAGATTATGGTGAAGGGGAATGCATATAAACGTGCGTTATCTGGATCACTCGCATCAAGGAGCCTTCAACTGATGCCTTGTGCAGAATCGACCCCGGAATCCGTTGATTGGCTCCAAAAACATATCGCAGAACAGAAACACGGAGATCCCTGTGCGTCTGCTGCACCTGTCTTAGTTGATGCGCTTCCAGCGGTGCAGTGCCGTCGGAGGTATCCCAATCGAACGGTTCTGCCTGCATGGGCCTACTGCAGGAAAATCGTGGAGGTGTGCATCGTAAGGATTAAAACAATGCACGAGAGGTGCTCGACTGCATGGCTTTGCCGCTTCGAGTACTAGTGCCGCAAAAATAGAAGAGGCGCTGATCAAAAGTGATGGGAAAAGGGCGCACGATTCGACTGATGACTTCGGACCATCCAACGGCAAAAGAACTTTTCCGTGGGACAGTCGAAGCCCGCATGCTATGCTTCTAACTAAAGGAATGGCTTTTTTCAAAGCCCGAGCGCCTCTCGCTCCCGATGTGTGCCCAGTTCCCTGCAGTGACAAATGTGCAGTAGATGCCGTTCATAATCCAGCCATTCTGTGCGTCCTGAATTTCCAATCTTTTTCCCCCCGTGTGCCCTAAATGGCTGATTCTGGTGCTGTCTGGTGGTCACACAGGGCCTGTGCTAATTATGGTCTGACCTTCTAGCGTATGGTGTAGAGATCGGACGTCGCGTGACGTCATATCACCACGGTCATGCGTCCTCTCTCTACTACTGATTAAGCCCCCTCCTTCTTCGACAACTCCCTGTGCACTAACCGACATCCCACTACCCTGGAAACGCACCAATCATCAATCATAGCCGACTACTATATCAAGACGCCCCTCCACAGTCCTCGCTCAGTAGCCGCCGCTTACAACCACTATCCCCCTCAACTTTCCCCTTTCCTCTTTCAACTCCACATGGCCCTTTCCTCTCTCCATTGTACACCTTCCTTTCAATACTTGCTATGCATGTTTCGCACTCGGCACCAACGCCTCAACGCAACCGAGTTAGGACTTGTCATCCAACTGACAAAAGTCCGAACATTTAATGTTTGTTATATATTCCCTTTTCCATTCCTCCTCTCTTTCTCCTTCTAAAAATCTAATAAAATCGACATTAGGGCTCCGGATCAACCGCTATCGTTTCGTCTCATCGCCTAATGTAATAGTGCAGGTCTAAGCGGCCACATGGACCTCTCTCCCCACCCATTTTTCCACCACTAATATCCCTTAGAATTATCTTTCTCTTCTAAATTCTTGAAAAAACGTCTCGTAAATCTGCTCTTTCCTGATCTTCTAGTCTCCTGAAGTATTGTAGATACTCATAGAACCGTAGCTTTAAATACTGCGATGTATTTCTGTTTTTATTTAGTGAAATTGACCCCCATCTCTCTGACTCAGTTTAGCTCTAAAGTTTGAGCTTCTTAAATATTGTTCTCACTCAAACAGGCCGCACTTATCATTGTTTCACTCCTCAGGAACGTCTCACATCGTCGCACAAGCGCTGAGTTATCATTTCGATTAAAATCTCATTAAAACCAATTAATAATCAACCTATCTACTTGGGTCAGAACCAACGACAGACGGACGCTGCCGTGATCGCAACCACATCCGCACTCACCTAGTCCACCCTCCCCTCAATGGTCAGGGATTTGTTTAACCCACACGTCCTGCCGCTGCGGGGGTACCCGTACGCTTGAGGAATATATAAACAACGGCGGCTCTGGAAACAGCCTCCTGTGGAGATGGGCTTCCGTCTAGGCTTGGATCTCGCACCCGAGCACCCATCACCTACTATTTATTGGACATCAGTTTTGTTATCATAGCGCCCATTGATTCTTTTTTTAGAATAAACTTATTTACTTTGGTTTCAAACTTTAGGCACCAGTTTTCCACAGGGACCCTAGTAGTATGCGTTGACGTGTGGTAGTCAGTATTTTCGAGCTAGTCAATGAACCACGACCGCCTTTTCCTCAGCCTCTGTCTGAAAATCTGCAAATAATCAAAACTTATTCATTCTCTATCTATCTCAGTCATCTCTTTATATCTCGCTTAACTCTACTCCCTTCCTCTCCAAATTCTGCACAGTCCCTCGTCGACGTCTTCTTGTGGTTTTGACACCCAGCGATCGTTGGACTCGGTCGCGCTCGCATTAATATTTTATATTATTTACGGGGGTACACCTGCCCGTTCCCCTTCACTCCCACTGCAAGAAGGCGCAGAGCGCAGATCAGATGGGCTTTCACCGACAATGATCCAATACTGGAACCGCATCGACCTGGAAGCAGCTCCTTACCACCCGGCGCTGTGCATTGATCGCATCCTAAAGACAACAACCCGCTCCCGGGACCGCGTCGAATGCTCCCACGCCCCCACCCCAGGCCTCAAAGCTTCATGCATAGGACTGAGTGACACATCTCCGACCGCAGATATATCTCCTTCAAACCACCAACTCCAGAGCTCGCTCGTATTTATAACCACCTTCCGGATGATCGGACGCCGTGCCTTTGGCTATTCGTGGGTTGGTTATCCTTAGCCACTTGCGGAGAGATATGAATTGGACCATGTTTCCAACACGCCGTTTTCCGGCCCCCGCGCCTCCTCGGCGAGATTAGACTCCTACGCCATCAGCAAGGACTACTGCAGCGGCTGTTGGCGGGATTCGTTCTCCGAGGAACTCGAGCATGGTATGTTCGTTCAATCTTAGCAGAATTCTGTATTCTCAAGCATTCGGCTTTCGCCAGCGCCGAACATAGCTCTTGACCGACAATAACTCCCCACGTTTCGCCCCTGTGTCAGCTGCTGCGGGCCTGTGAAACGCACACGGACAAACGAGACAAGGCCTGGAGAGTGCTGGCTAGGTGTCGAGCATTTAATAGCAGTCCAGCGGGACTCGCTCGCTGCAGAACTCGAATGCGGTACGTACTTTCAATCCCGGCATGATGTGATGCATCCGTGATAAATTACACCCCGGCTTTCGATACCAAAATATCAACTCACACCTCTTCACCGACGGCATCTACTGCGCTTCACACAGGCGCTAATTTATACAAACCCAGGCAGCACGTATGGCGCTTGGATGAAGCTGGAAGAAGGGCAGCTGCCCGCCGACCAGTTAGAGCGCGATGCATGGTGCTATGCAAACAGAAAATGGGCAGAATGTAAGGCTGGCAGGTGGTTTCAAGCTGAACAGGACGCTGAGTGCGTTGGACTCCTTTGTTGTATTCCGGATGTCTCTGAAATTGAAGCTGTAGAAATGCGCATTTACCAAGCTCCACCGCTTCTCAAGCGCCCCTCTCTCCCCAGAAGCTGCGCGTAGGAATCCAGAACTCCTCCACCCAGCTCTCTCCCAACCCCTCCTGGTCCCTTTTTCAAAACCTCGTTATCTCGCTCATCTCTAGCACCTCACACCGCCCGCCCCTCTGCCACTCTCGTTACCCAGCCCCGTCTCTCAGCAATCTATGCTTTCAAGGGAAAATTGGATGAGCTGCAAGAAGGGAAAGAAGAGCTGATCACGATGTCACGTTGAGCAGGACTTGGCCGTCATTGGAGGGGGAGCTGAAGACCCGGGCTGAATATCGTCCGTAAAATAGAGGATGCAAAGAGTCGCATGAACACCGGTCTTACGCTGCCACATGCACAACACCAGCTTATCTTGGCGGTGGAAAAGGGAGTGAAAATGCACGTAATGGCCTGTATCTACACTATTAGACGAAGCGATGAGACGTGGAGATTTTTCGAGCAAGGTACCAGGGAAAAGAAAATGATTGGATAAAGCAAAATGAAAAAGAGCGGACTTCTGTCAGTTGAATGACAAGTCCTAACTCGACGGCGTTGTAGCCAAGAAAACCGAGTAGAAGCAGTGGGTTGGAAGCTGGAAAGTCAAGTGATATTTGGGAAATGAGGGGAAGGCGAGTGAGAGATTGCAGGTGCAAGCGGCGGTTATTCTTGATCGGATGTGACAAGTCGGTTTGGCGTGCATAAGCGACGGCAGTTCTTGATGATCGCGATGTTTTTGAGATGGTGCAGTGGCAGCGATGGGTGGGGAAAACAGGGAATGGCTGCAGACTTGGTATTGGAGGGAGGGAGGCTGATGGCAGTGATCTGACATCAGCGGGCCTCCGAACGCCTTAAATCACAACAACGCCTTCTTTTTCGTATGCTTGAAAGACCTAGAATTGATAACCGCCAGTTATTTTATTTGACAAGAAACGGAAGCCAATTACAGTATTGCTGCATCTGGTGAATCTGGTGCATTCGTTATATGCCGCACTAAGAGGGGAGTTTCGTAACTGGGTGAGAAAACCACAAATCAGATGTAATATGGATCCGATAACGGCACTTGCACCGGATCCGTTGAGGTGCCGGCACATTTATCCCGTTGGGTGGAGCATGTATCCGAGGAGGTGTAGAGATTGTGAGTTCGGTTGCTCATGAAAATGGCAACCTCTCGCAAATCTCTAGTGATCTTAACCACTCGGATCACTGTTGATTTCGGAGCGCCTAAGAGCCGCCCGCTCCTTTTCTGGTTTCGGTATCTATCCACCTCCATTCCTCTTTTTTTTTCAACTTTCCTCTTCCGAATTTTATGTTCAAATTTTCATTCTTGCGTCGTCATGTTGTCATAATAATGTACCTGTAAGTTGTATTGAATTAATGTACTTGTAATTGCTTTGTATAATGTTGTACTGACATCTCTCCATCTCAACCTATGCCCATTTTTCCTCTTCCCTCTAACTAGTCCACTGCCTCGATATTGTACCTGTATTGCATATTTATTTAGCCCCTGTTTCGTGTACATTTCGAGCTGCTTCATTGTTCTTTTCTTTTACTTTCAAATTTCCTTTTTAATCTTCTTTTCATCTTTCTACTTCGAAATATTCGCTCAAAATTATTATTTCTTGTTGTATTTAAACCCTGTACAAGCGGTAGTTGTAGACTATCAGATTTACTGCCTATCTCACTTGTCTCTAATCGTTTGAACTTGTCTCAAATTTATCTGAATCAAAACCTGATCTATTCCTTTATCTACTACATCTCGAAGTTTTCCTCTTTTCCTAAACTCATCTCCACTCGTTCTCTCGTCGTTCCACCTCCTAGGAGGTCGTCTTCGGTCCAGAAGCCCAACGGCTGTTGGAATCTGCCGTGCTCGCAGCTTTATTTTGTTGTAAAAGGGTCTATTACTCTTCAGTGGGAAGACCACCGAGCTTAATTGCCATATGGCACGGTGTTTCTGATATTTGAGGTTATCGTCATACTACCATAATGGCAATCAAGCAACGTGCCAGCTTTGAAGTTAAAAAGAACGGAGAGAGTCTGATGATCGAGAAAAACGATGAGTAGGTGTCCAAAAGCTGTGATTCCGACTCTAGCTAACGCCCTGAAACTCAGCGTATTTGTGGCCCATAAGTGGACTCCCAGAGGAAAGGAGGTCGAGAACGGCGATGGGCATTGGAAAGCAACGGTCAGCAAGATCTATGTCAAACGAGGCCCTGCCCGGAAGAAAGAGACCGCGTGGGTCCTAGTTTATTGGTACTGCAGTCGTCAGGATATAGCGGAGTTGGAGCTTCCGCGCCGTGATAGGTCAGCCACTCTCGCGATATTCACCTAGCTGCGCGTTTTCAGCGACCCTCCCAGCGAATACTTTCCTCGCTACCTCGGCACCACAGAACTCTTCAAGAGCGACCATCTGAGCGTCATAGGCATCAGCACAATTGACAGCGAGCCCTCCAAAACACACACACGGACTTCACTGTTTATCAGAGCCATAGACGACCTTGAAGTTCACCAGTTTGATGATGCAGATTTGTCTGGAGATCTGATTGAATGCCGGTCCTGGTATATGCACTACACAATCCACATTAACCCCGACAGCTCCAATCAAGGTCATATCACCGTAAGTCCTTCGCCATTTCATCCTAGCAATGTGTTACCACACACGATGATAAACAGAGTGTCGTGAACAAATGCGGCTGTGAAGTTCCCTACCAACCCAACGCTCGTCAACGATACTGCGCCAACTGCAGGAAATGGTTCCACGAGCACTGCACCAAACGCTTCACCCCCGCTGTGCTGGACTCACCCTCAGCCTTTCCGGCCCCATCTTTACCGGCCCCATCAACACTGGCCCCATCAACACTGGCCCCGTCAACACTACCCCCCTCCCCCCTCCTTAAACGCATCCTCGCCATCCCTACAGCCCGCGTATTCATTTCCGCATGGGCACGGCGTTCGGAGACCGTTGGGACAGGCAAAACCCTGGAAGAGCTTCATGAGTGGCGAGGAAAACACCCCCATGCATCAGATGACGAGATCCAGGCCCAGCTCAAGGAGATAGACGAGGAGTTTTTCAAAGACGCGTTGGAGCATGAGTGGGAGGCCTTCGTATGCGCAGAATGTGGATCGCAGATTTGAAGCAATGCGTATTTTGGGCGATTAATACACGGTGGTTATATCTTGACGCTGAATTCATGAGCATGAAAACAACGTCTGTTTGTGAAGATGATAGCGGGTGGGCTAGAGATTCTAGATTGACACTGATCACTCAGTACTCAGGAGTGAGGGACCAACAGAACACTGGCTGACAACCATGGGCTCAACGTGTTGGAATAGCAATCCAAGGATTATCCTCGTGATTCATTTTTAGTTTAAATATATTCTATTGTTTCTATGGTATATAATCTTGTAGTCTACATTCCTGTACCCTGCTTGTTTGCCCTCCAATACCACCGTGTTCGCCTCGCATCGAGTCCCTTCAACACAACGTCGGTCATTTTCTCCAATAAGTCAAGGTTGAGACCTGGATCTCTTGTTTTCCGCTATTATCTATGTAAATATAGCAGGATTCCGCAGTGGCTCAGGCTGTATCCGGGATCCCCAGTCCCAGCTGGAGTAAAGGTTCAACTACGGATCCAGAGCGTGCTCAGACCTACAAGCGAGTCGCAAGAGTCGAAAGGCTCTCTCAAAACGCTTCAAATAGATCATAGAAGCATGCGAATACGAGGAGAAATGAATAAGTTACGGATTGATCGATGTTTACTTTGAAGGAAGGGAGGAGATGATACCATCGCCGTTAATCACTCGTCCCGCCATCACCCAACCATGCCCGACTCTGCGAAGAAAGAGGAGGGTTCTGTCAGCGGAAAATTCTCACGCTTTTCTACCAACTGCATGCAAGCTGACATGTATGCGAACACCTCAGCACGTCAGCTCTCAAAGCGGATCAAGCGTCCACGGATTTGTGTAGGGATTTGCGTTCAATGCAAATGCCACGCGACGTTGCTAGACGTGCGCATACAACCCGTCGTCTTAGGTCCCGTGGTTAGTATGCACAATAGAATGGGCTTCTTGTTCATTTATTCTGGTGTGAATTTCCATCTGCGATCAGTAAGTAAAGAGAGCGCTTATATTCGTCAGATATAGTAAGCATATACGAGCACTAGACCAGAGAAACATCAGAGTCGGGGACTACGGTGCAGGCTTGCACCGCTAAGGATCAGATGACCATTAGATGCCCATGGTCCAGTGAAGAGTAATAAACCCTTTTACAACAAATAAAACTGCGAGCACGGCCGATTCCAACAGCCGTTGGGCTTCTGGACCGAATACAACGTCCTAGGAGGTGGAATGACGAGAGAACGGGTGGAGATGAGTTTAGGAAAAGAGGAAAACTTCGAGATGTAGTAGATAAAGGAATAGATCAGGTTTTGATTCAGATAAATTTGAGACAAGTTCAAACGATTAGAGACAAGTGAGATAGGCAGTAAATTTTTTGTCCTCCAACTACCGCTTGTACAGGGTTTATATACAACAAGAAATAATAATTTTGAGCGAATATTTCGAAGTAGAAAGATGAAAAGAAGATTAAAAAAGGAAATTTGAAAGTAAAAGAAAAGAACAATAAGGCGGCTCGAAATGTACACGAAACAGGGGCTAAATAAATATGCAATACAAGTACAATATCGAGGCAGTGGACTAGTTAGAGGGAAGAGGAAAAATGGGCATAGGTTGAGATGGAGAGATGTCAGTACAATATTATACAAAGCAATTACAAGTACATTAATTCAACACAGTGAAGGGAAGGTGGGATAAGTGAGTGCGGATGTGTTTGCGAACACGACAGCGTCCGTCTGTCGTTGGTTCTGACCCAAGTAGATAGTTTGATTATTGATTGTTGTTAATGAGATTTTAATTGAAATGATAACTCAGCGCTAGTGCGACGATATGAGATGTTGCTGAGGAGTGAAACGATGATGAGGGCGGCCGTTTTGAGTGAGAACGACGTTTAAGAAGCTCCAACTTAGAGCTAAACTGTGTCCGAGAGATGGGGTCAATTTCACTAAAGAAAAACGGAAATACATCGCAGTATTTAAAGCTACGGCTCTATGAGTATCTACAATACTGCAGCTAACTATAGAGAGCAGGAAGGAGCAGTTTATGAGACAATTTGTCGAGATTTTGTAAGGGAAAGGGAATTCTAAGGAATATTAGTGGTGGAGAAGTAGGTGGAGAGAAGGGTCCATGTGGCCGTTTAGACCTACACTATTACATTAGGCGATGAGACGAAACAATAGCGGTTGAGCCGGAGCACGAGTGACGATTTTATTAGATTTTTAGAATGAGAAAGAGAGGAGGAATGGAAAAGGGAATATAAAGCAAACATTAAATATTCGGACTTCTGTCAGTTGGATGACAGATCCTAACTCGGTTGCATTGAAGCGGAGATGCCGAGTGCGAAATGTACGTAGCGAGTGGTAAAAGGAAGGTGTAGAATGGAGAGGGGAAAGGGGCATCTGGAATTGAGAGAGGAAAGGGGAAAGCTGAGGGGGATAGTGGTGGTAAGCGGCGGCTACTGGGCGAGGACTGCGCAGGGGCGCCTTGATACAGCAGTCGGCTATGATTGATGATTGGTGCGTTGCCAGGGTAGTAGGGTGTCGGTTAGTGCACAGAGGGTTGTCGAAGAAGGAGGAGACTTAATCAGTAGTAGAGAGAGGACGCGTGACGGCGGTGATATGACGTCACGCGACATCCGATCTCTACACTACGCTGAGCGCCGAGAACTCACATCCATAGACCTTCACCTGTTGATCACTGAACTCAAACGGGACCGCAACCGCGACGACTTCAACAGCAAATCGCGCGGCATGGACGGCACCGATAGCCTGTCAGGGGTGTCAATAGCACAGGGAAGCTGACTCTGATCCGTGCTAACCACCGTGAGCTCTCACGCGATGGGTGAATCACCCAGGTAAGTAGACCCAGTGCATGTCCTAGTACTAAAGAAATGTAGAACATGAATATAAGACTTGAATTCTACGCATACCGCCCGTAAACCAACGCCTCTGCGGTCTAATAAATCACACAAAACCAAGAGTATCGAGATCGAAGTCATGCCAGAGGGCCCGACGTGGATCTCGAGTTTGACATCAAGCCTCTGAGGGCACCAGTCGACCAGAAAAAATCTGCGGGACGACTCAGCTGCTTCCTTTTCTCCCTATTTCTACACGGAAATGACGGAGACCAGCACCATTTACGTGCAGTCCTTGATGTGGTAGAGAGTCGACTGACAACCATCACCCTGACAGCCCGAAACAAACCCGCTCAGACGACTCTCAGTCCAGCGCACTCGGAGATGATAAACCAAGGTACACATTTTCTCCATGTGAAAAAGAGAAGCCGGCCCACGAAAAACAGGAAGAAAATATGGGGAGATCACACCGCTAAAACGACATGGTACGTGCGGAGCGATCGAATCCACGAATCACCAGCTGACTTGAGAAAAAATAATAGATGCACAGCCTCATTGCAGGCAATGATTGGAAAGGGATACACACGCCCTGCATCCGCGCGATAATTCGCACAGGACCAGTTCAAAAACGGCACCATGACCATGAAGACCAGGAAGAACAAGAAAACCAAAAACTAGGCTACATCTTTTGCGGAAAAAAATCTTTCTTGAAAATTACATCGGGGCAGGACATTCACAGCATCAAGAAACCGCATAAGATCACTCGATTATCAGGGGAACCCAAGGAAAGGTACGACCGAGTAGTCGTCTCCCATCCAGTCATTCAGGTCTACAAGACACGGACCTTCCAAGGCCACCAATCACCACCCGATTGCACCAGCAGCCACTCATTCCCTCGAGTCACCAGCACCTTTGCGCCCTCCACCTGGACCGTCCAACGCACCGCCTAGCATCGCCGTTGCAAGCCTAGCGGCGATTCCACCTACGTCATCCGGAGGAATCATTAGGCTCGCTAGCGGTGCTTTTTTGTGCACAAGACTTCTGGCTCTTTCAAGTCAACATAAAACCCGTAGACGACGCAGGTGATTTTACAAACTCAGTAGGGTGTGAGGAAGGGGGAAAATACGGGTAATTGGTCATCCCATCCGTAGGCATTGGCAACGGGTGGGCATCATCGCATAACAAGAGACAAATTAAATTTTGATACGTGCTAGATAAGACATTCCTACCCTTGTATAGAGAGCCCTTGTACGAAAATATACGCTCTGTTCAGCCAAAGCGGTGTATAGCATCGTGCATGATCGTGCATGATGCGGTTCCCGTTGGTCTTCGAACGGCATCAATCGCCCATACGCGCTTTTGTATGGAATCTTCTTAGAGCAGTTGAATTACGGGAGGGAGTAGAGTCTGCTGAAGGGAGAGACATGGTCCGCGTGGTCAGCCTGACCAAAGATGCGGCATGTCAAGTCAGGCATGGATCCCTAATATTGACATCAGGTAGGAGCTCTCCGGACGGAGACACCCTTCTCCTAACGGGAGTACCATCCTGGAAAATTTGTAAATCCCCAACCTCCCATGATGTCGGTGAAGGTCGATGGGGAGGCAGGGGAGGGATCCGGCAGGTCCGAGTACCCACCAGATCCAAATATTGGACCGAGCAGAGCTCGAGCGGTGTTTGAGCATGGTTTGAGCAGAATTTGAGCGGGGTTCGAACTGCTCACGTGATCACTCGCGCTAGATCCGGCCACTGTCCCGCCCTAAATCATCCAAGGGCTATTACACCAAGAATGGGTTAGACACAAAAATCTTGCGAAACAGACGCTCCGTCCTCACCTCCCCCTGGCGTCATCATATGGTGGATTAGACCGCCGCCTTGTTTCCTTACTCCTTCAATTTTCACCTCCATTCTGGCCTGTAAACCTGGGAGAAGCCCCAAAGAACCCGCGTTTTCCACCCGTCTGCGTCGTATACCCCCTACGCAGGTCGTCACAGCGGGTCCTGTGTAATTTACACGATCCATCTGTCTTTTATTGGTTGAAAACGAGCCCACCTCCTTCCTGTCTCTCAGCTCGAGCATTCAAGCCCCTGGGCGACGTTCTACACCACCTTGATTCTCGCCCTGGTGTCGCTTCCAACCATATGCTATTCACACATTCCGGTAGAACAACCACCCGCTTGGTTACTTGCGTCGTGCTAAAGGGTTGGACGCCGATAAATAGGTCCTTAGCACCTCCAGGCTGCGTCGTTCAGCACCAAGAGGGAACAGATATTTAGACACAAGGCCAGCGCTTCTGTAGGCATGGGTGAATAAAAACTTGGCAATATTTCTTGCTCATGAATAAGGAGAATGCTTCCTTCACTCCCCATCACAGAGTCCTTAAAAGGCTGAAATTCTATCAAGAGAAGCAAGAAAGAAACGTCCAAAAAGGAAGGAAAAGCGGGTGGACATGAGAGAGGAATGGTTTCATCCGAGATACCAAGATTGGGGATTAGATCTGCCTCATACCGGTCTGAAGCTCAGAGAATAATTAAGAGCATGAACCGCGAGCGAAGAGCGGTCTGGACGCACCTTTTGGGGTTCCTCACTTTCTTACAATTCCACAAGTTCAATAACCTTGCTTTCAACGGGCTTTACAGGGATTCCATTTTCTCCTTGGGTTTCGTGGACTTTGGGAAATGAAAGTCGAGCTCCTTGGTGTCTGAACGAGGTGGAAGGCAAGCCAGGACGGGTGGGGGGAGATAACTTGCCGGATCGCTGTCCTGCGTTCTGAAAACTCCATTGGGCATTACCAAGATGTGTTGGCGGGCCGTCGTTTTAGGAGGCCGATGGATGAGGCCGTGAGCGAGGAAAATAGCCAGACGGCTCCGAAGTTTGAATTCAAATGAGCCATAGGAATGAATACCAGAGACCTGTGACGTGGATTTCAGGCGCGCAGAAAACAAGCGATCTAAGTCGGAGCTTTCAGCGCATTATCGATTCGAGAGATCAGCAGGTTTCAGCCTTAGATGCGCCATAGATGTTGTGAATTCTCATTCTTCTTATGAAAACGATGACCTCTCTTTGATCTCTTGCTGTCTTTATTCTCAGGATAGCTCATGACGTTCTGAGAACAAGTCGTTGGGCTCTCTGTCGCGTTATAAATTTCTCCGCCCCTAGCTCCACCCATTGAACCATCAATTTACCACCGCTTTGGACGACAATCTGCGCTCTTATTCATACTGCACTGGTTGCCGATGTTTATTGGCCTATGCCCCTCTCCTCCTTCCCTCTTTACCTTGTCCACCGTCTTGATAATGGGCGTTTATTGTACGCATTTCGACCTTATTTCTTCTCCCTTTGGACTGCGTTACTCCACTTGATGTTCGCTTTCGGCCTTCTTTCATCCCCCCTCGTTTCTACTTAGAAATAGGCTTCAAAAGCTATTTATTCGCAGTATTCAAGGTTCACAGCGCGTGTTTTTGGGTGCTTGAATTCGCAGCCGATGTCTAGCATTCAAACCCCCCGAAAATCGCTCTCGTTAGCCCACTGCCTTCAATCCTCTTGGTTTCAACCCTCTAACGATCCCCTGGCTTCGTATACGTCAAAACCATCACCCCCTTTCAGCTTGTTTCAGCCCGTGGTTGGGACTCTTCGACTCTGCGAACGCATGCATTCAGGCTTCGAGCTTAACCGTTGACAGAATTAACCGTGCTTCCGCTGCATAACGGCTTCTTTCCGGGCAGGGATATCGTATCGATTGAGGTGAACAAAATTTACAACTCCAAGATTTTGAGGCAGAAAGGGGACGGTTAACTAGCACCATGATTTGGTTCATTTAGGCATAAGCTCTTTGATGCACTTCCATGCGTAACATTTGGCCACTGAAAAATTTAAGGGAATCGGCAGCCATTGAAGGGGAACGGGCAGTTGTACCCCCGTAAATAATATAAAATATTAATGCGAGTGCGACCGAGTCCAACAGTCTCTGGGTGTCAAAACCACAAGAACACGTCTACGAGGGACTGTGCAGAATTTGGAGAGGAAAGGAGTAGAATTAAGCGAGATATAAAGAGACGACTGAGATAGATAGAGAATGAATAAATTTTGATCATTTGCTGATTTTCGGACTGAGGCTGAGGCAAAGGCGGTCGTGGTTCATTGACTAGCTCCAAAACTGACTACGACACGTCCAAGTACACTACTAAAGTCCCTGTGGCAAACTAGTGCCTAAATTTTGAAACCAAAGTAAATAAGTTTATTCTAAAAAAAAGAATCAACAGGCACTATGATAACAAAACTGATGTCAAATAAATAGTAGGTGATGGGTGCTTGGGTGCGAGATCCAAGCGGAGACGGAAGCCCATCTCCACACCATCGTAATGCGGATTCGGCGATTATATTCTTCTTATAACATGATCGTCCAACCAAATGAGTAAATTCAAGGGGCTTGCAGAACCCAAGCCACGAACTGATTTTTTTCCAGGATCAACCGTTTTGATGCCTGTCTCAAGGTCTCGCAATATCTCGTAAACATGCCGCAAATACCACATACGCCGCTACAAAATTGAATTCATTCAAGAGACGCATAAAATTCGCAGAAGATGGTGCTGGAGTAATGGGGTGTGGGGCGATGTTCGTCGATCTGGTTGGTGCAGACCATAACAGCCAGCATTTTTAGAGTCAGCGGTTGCCCAGTATAACTAGCGCCTGCCTGATGCGCTCGTTCGTGCCCCCGGACTGGTACTAATCAACAAGAGACTGCTGCTCTGGGTTGTTCAGCGCATGAGCACTAAAGAACGCATGGGGCTTTTTCGGAGAAGTCTGCAGGGGTTGAAGGCCTCTAGGAAGAGCGCTGCGAGGTGGGCGTGCATGCATGCGTTGCAAACGCCGCGTCGTCATTTGTGCAACGGGGAGGCCCGGGGTGAAGGCGAGGTGTGGAGTTTATGGTCATGCATTTCCATGGACGGCTGCCGGGTAACCAAACGGTGCGTGCTGACGATTGTCCCGAATCGCTTATGCGCGGAGCAAAGAGGCTCATGCTCAGTTTAGCTATCTACGGGTTCGAAAACGACGCCGCGTTGTGCGAGGGCTGGATTTGGGGACCCAAGGAGCAGGTTAAGCCTGCATTTTCTGCTGCTGACGAGGCTGCAGGGGTTGAAGCCCACGCTGAGCTGGCTGCATCAAGGGGAGGGGCTGGGCAATTGCAATGACCTGTTTTGGGTATACCAGCAAAGTATTCACTCATATTTCATGATTTCAGCGTCATATTTCTCGCATTTTATGTGGATTTTGAACGAATGCAGTATTGTAGCGGAATGCGTGGTAGATGTGGAGATATTTACAAAATTCTGCAAGATCTTGACCCTTGCATCAAAACGGCCGGTCCTGCAGAAAAATTAGCTATCACCTTGAGTTCTGCAACCTGCTGTAAGAGCTAACAGAGTTCAGAATTTAAAATAAAATAAAATAAATAAATGGGGCGCCGACATAAGGAACATTGAGAGCACAAAGGAAGTACAGGAAAAAGAGCTGCTCAATAAAGACAGGGGTGAGGAAAGGCGAAAATCGCTGAAATAAATGGGGGGGGTGCTGGGCAGCAGCAAGGCACCAACCACCAGGCATAGCCGCCTCCAACTGTCAGCCAGGATTCTTCTCCCAACATGCCACAAGGGGCTTATATGCTCTCAAACCCGCTCGATGCAGGTAGTTTCTAATATCTTCAGCTTCTTTTCTCTTCAATAGAACTTTTCTTGAAATCGGACGATCGCTCGCAAGACAAACGATTAAGATCGCAGGCTCAACTGGGTCCTCCAGGTCATGCATGTCAAATCCAGAAACGCCATACTTCTTCAGGAGGTCCTCGTAAAGCCATTCAATGGCGTTGTATTGTTCGTCACGTTTGTAGGATTTTCCAGTGAGGTGATGCACGAGGTCGAAGACTTGGAGAAAGGTGATGACATAACCGACGGCGTAGTAGGGCATGCGGTCTGAATGAGAAAAGTAGAATGAGGGAGGAAAGATGGAATGAGGGGAAGGCGAAAAGGCCACCGGAGGACTTAATGCAGGCGTTGGTTTCCGTTTAAATGGACCCAGGGAGGGAGGTTCAAGGAGTTTCCCAGGGGAATGGGGCTGTGGCAAACAAGGACCAGATTACAGGAGGCCAAGGTTGTCAAATACAAGGAACTCACGGCCTTAACCTCTTCTGCTAATTTATATTGGCAGCTGTTGGGCTCGCGCTAGGAATGTCGCAGAGAAGTGGGGGTGTGTATGCGGTTGCGTGAGAAGGAAAAGAGAACTATCCCTATTACATGACGTGGCAATGCTGACTTGTAACGACCCTGAGGCCTGAGCCCGGAATACTAATTCAGAACATTCCACGTGGAAGATTTTGAATCCAGTTCTTCAGACTTCAAGCTTCAAGATTTGGATACATACTCAGCACAAACGCCATGAACACCCAAATATTTTTTTCCACCACCAAACCACCTTTCGACTCCTTCAGCCATACGGGGGACACCCTGCAACAAATTTTCAACAGCAGCCATAAAGACGCCGAAGGCGGCTGGGGCTAGTTTAACCCTCTCTTGGGGGTGAGCTGGCCTCAAAGAAGATCATCGACGGGCTTGTACCTTGGTGCATCACGCACGAAGTTAGCGCCCGTAAACCCATTGGGCCACCACGAAGTCGTCCTCTCCCGCCGACCCCGTACCTCCTACACACCAAGGACGCTGAGGCGATGCTGATCAGAAATCTATTTGATCTCGTTTGTTCGTCCGTCTCATCCCTCGCCGATAAAATGCGGCAATGATCCCTATGAGACCCCGAGGTCGGAGGTTCTGGAGAAGGTGATGAAGAGCTGATGGGCGGGGCGGTGTTGTTGAGAGAGCCTAGTGTAGAGATTGTGAGTTCGGTTGCTCATGAAAATGGCAACCTCTCGCAAATCTCTAGTGATCTTAACCACTCAGATCACTGTTGATTTCGGAGCGCCCGCCAACGAGCCGCCCATTCCTTTTCTGGTTTTGGTATCTATCCACCTCCATTCCTCCTCTTTTTCAACTTTCCTCTTCCGAATTTTATGTTCAAATTTTCATTCTTGTGTCGTCATGTTGTCATAATAATGTACCTGTAATCTGTATTGAATTACGTACTTGTAATTGCTTTGTATAATATTGTACTGACATCTCTCCATCTCAACTTATGCCCATTTTTCCTCTTCCCTCTAACTAGTCCACTGCCTCGATATTGTACTTGTATTGCATATTTATTTAGCCCCTGTTTCGTGTACATTTCGAGCCGCCTTATTGTTCTTTTCTTTTACTTTCAAATTTCCTTTTTTAATCTTCTTTTCATCTTTCTACTTCGAAATATTCGCTCAAAATTATTATTTCTTGTTGTATATAAACCCTGTACAAGCTGTAGTTGTAGGATATGAAATTTACTGCCTATCTCACTCGTCTCTAATCATCTGAACTTGTCTCAAATTTATCTAAATCAAAACTTGATCTATTCCTTTATCTACTACATCTCGAAGTTTTCCTCTTTTCCTAAACTCATCTCCACTCGTTCTCTCGTCGTTCCACCTCCTAGGAGGTCGTCTTCGGTCCAGAAGCCCAACGGCTGTTGGAATCGGCCGTGCTCGCAGTTTTATTTTGTTGTAAAAGGGTTTATTACTCTTCACTAGTACGATTTGAAGCCAGTGGAGACGCTGGTTGACAGGCCGCGCCCCTGTAGAACGACTTGGGGTCTAATGCACTCATAACTCACCCCTTCTGCATCCATTGCCGCTGGAAAAATCTGCTCATCCTAAACCCCGCGGTTTCAACCCTCCATTCACAGGCCTCGGCAGCGTCTGATCCTGGGCATAAAGGGGGAAATCCAAGGCGGTGTTCCTGGGCTCTCGCAGCCTTGCATGAAACGGGTAATATTTCTCCGCCTCCTCACGGAATATGCAAAAAATTCATGGAAGAATTCTGCTACGGTATGCTGCGAAATTGAACCATGGCGCTGCGAACGACCGCTGGGTGCCAGGGCACTCGAGTAAAATATTCGCTCCGAAACGATGTGCGCCCGACCACCCCGTCACCCGTCCGTTCTTTCTTCAAGACCCAGACGTCTGTGCATCTGGCCTACCGGCCTAATTTGACACGGCTTCACACCAGGAAAAAGCTCCTGCCTTTTTGGGATGCTTTCGCCGCTTCGACATTTCTGACATCACTTGACATCCACATTCAGAGCTTTCGGTGCCCTAGCATTCTCAAACATCCTTGCCATTGGCATCTGTGGCTTTTGTAGCTTTAAGAGACTTGAAAATTTTAATAACCTGCGTTGCCACCCTTTATGTTGTTACAAACGCCAAATATATGCGCATTTGTAATGTTCTTTTCCATTAAGTTTACCTTTGGGTTGTTATCAATGACTCACAAATACATATTCATAGCTCTCTCAGCCTCGCTGAGGTTGCTCAAATGCATCTGTGTGAAGACTTCTAGGCGATTATTTTGGTCTGAGCATGAATTTATCTAGTGCACTCAAACATCCGATTCTCTAGGGAATGTTGTCGGTAGGACTGAGGTGCTCGATGACAGCAAGCGTTAGCCGAGCATTTAGCTATGCCATTTATTGTGGCTTTGGGAGCTTTGGCTGTCTTACTCACTTTGGCTGCTTACAAAGGCAGTCGCGCATTCATTGCCGCCCAGAATGGCAAGAGCTTTTTCCTGATGCATGGCCGCAAAAAGCCGGCTGGAAACGGGGAGGCGCCCGTGGCTTCGCACGCTACCGAGGGCACGGTTGACAATTAGGACGACGGCAGCGACGGCGATCGCTCTAGGCCAACCGAGTTTAATAATAAAAGCGGTCTGCAGCCCTGAGGGCAGGGAGGAGGTCCGGGAGACTCAGAGGTGGAGCTCGTGGTTTTCGGTCGGTGGCGGGAATGTGCCGCAGAGGGGGTGTTCCTTCTCTGATAAAGTAACAAATCCGCTAGCTCATCTCCACCCCTTACCGCTGCTGGCGTTCGGGTGCACCCACGGGCGCTTACACCAATTTAATTCCATGCAAGGGCCCGTTCGTAGTTATACGATGCGGTGTGATTTCTCAGCTGCGCTAAATCTCGATTGGGGCGATAAAATGGCACTGAAAGCACGACGGCACCTACCTGCTCGTCGTCGCCAAATATGTTGAGGTGGGTCAACTCTGACTTCCTTCCGGCTTCCTGCAAGCCGCGAGCTTTCAACGGTTCGGCAGCTTCGCTCCAGAATGGGTGATTGGCTGGAAACGGTTATGGTTCCGAGAGAAGGGGGCCCAGAGAGCAGGGGGCCCAGAGAGTGACGGGACCCCGTGAAGCTTCGCGGACGACCTAGATGCAGGAGGGAGAGAAGTCAGCCCTCGAAGCCCATGGCTATAAAACCTAGAAGGGGGGTGCAGGTGCATTTATGATTAAGGGAGATGCGTGGGTAGGACAAGGTCTCCCCTCGAATAGATGCCTCGTTCCTGTGCGGTTTCTCAGCCCGGTCCCAGCGGGGCCGTTGTGATACACGGCGACTTGCGTGCAGGACCTGGATCGCCCCTCGCCAGGTGCGATTCATTGAGCCTCGACGCGACCGTCGCATGGGTTTCAATGGAACCTGGGCCATTCGCACAGAATCTTACCTATAGGCCCTCGCCCCTCCTCTTCCAGTCGCTGCGCTCGGGTAGACCTCCTAATTCTATCACTTTTTAACTTCCTTTTTGTGAATAAATCCCTAAGCATCAGAAGCCAAGTCTGCGGAAGCACGCAGTGTGCCAGAAGCCGGAACCCCGGTGGCGACCCGTGCACGTTCCCTTTCTGGCTTCACACCCTGGTGTTTGGAGACCTAGTCTCCAAGTCCACCACCCCCAAGCCCTCGCATGCTTCCGAATATATTCCAGGATTTAAAGAATGCTACCGTCACCTCGCCTGCGCGAGAACCCCCTTTCCCATTCCATAGTCGACCAAGCCAGTGGATCCACTCAAGTCATGTGGAAATACCCCCACTCTCGACAGGAATGCTTTTAAACCTCGCCTGAAAGCCGGTCAATGCGTTAGCTATGAGTAGAGCTTCCAGAGAAGAAAAAAACTTGTGCTGAGAGGGTGGTGTTGAATTCACAAACTTGCAGGCCCCAGACGACTGGGAGAGGGCCGATTCTGGTACGAGTGATCACGTGATCAGTTCGAACCCTGGTCGAACCCTGGTTGATCCAACGTTCGAAATTCAAGCCCCAGCCGATGAAAACTCGTGGGGAAATTCTTGTGGGAGAAAAAGGGACGGTTTATCCAGGAATTCTGGGTTTATTTTTTCACCACGTATAACCGGAGAGAAAGCTCCTGGAACCCGCAGACTTGCTGCAGAATAGGTATTTTTAGAGACAAGTGTCCTGGATATTGCACCAAGAGGTTTTGCACAAATTTCACGCAGATTTTTTGCTTTCAAAAAGCTCCTCGTCCTTCATCATCCACCCCTTGTTAGAATTCGAAGATTTCCGGAGGAAAAAATCTACTTTTCAGCGCAGGGTTCTGTTGGCATCGACCCTCCTCCTGAATTCATTCAGACCCTCTAGCCGAGGCATACAAACCTCTTATCGGGCGCAGGAAGGGGAAATAAAGGAAGAGGAATAGCAGGGTGAATAGGTGCATTGAAACGGCGATAAAAAGGGTCATTCATCCTGGATATGGGCTTCTGTCTGCGCTTGAATTTTGTATTCTAGCACCCATCTCCAACTGCTGCTCAATTCGCATCTGTTTTTTCTTCTGTGGCGCCTTTTATCTTTTTTTCATCATGAGTAAAATGAAGCGCCTATAAAGGAGCGATCCGGGTGAAAAATCTCGTTCCCCTACGTGGACCCCACCGGAAATGAAATTCCCCGTAGAGCATTCCCTCATCCCACCACCCCCCAGTCGTTGCGCCAAATCCCATAGCTTTTTAATTTTCTTACCCTGCGCTTCCTAGCTATGAGTTTATTTTCAGGAAATAAGCTCTAGATGCCATAAACCGAGCCTTCGGAAATGGGTGGTGGGCCAGAAGTCGGACGGAAGCGGTGACCCGTCTGCATTCCACTTCTGGCCTCGCAACCCTAGCACTTGGAAACCCACCCCTCCAATGCACCGTGTGCAAAATAATTCGTGTTTCTTACCTTGTACGTGACCTGAACCTCCCTGGAGTGGCCTCACCGGCGGAAGGTTTTGAAGGGGAACCGGCAGCTGTACCCCCGCAAATAATATAAAACATCAATGCGAGCGCGACCGAGTCCAAAAGTCGCTGGGTGTCAAAACAACAAGAGGACGTCAACGAGGGACTGTGCAGAATTTGGAGGGGAAAGGGGTAGAATTAAGTGAGATATAAAGAGACGGCTGAGATAGATGGAGAATAAATAAATCTTGATTATTTCCTGACTTTCAGACAGAGACTGAGGAAAAGGTGGTCGTGGTTCATTCACTAGCTCGAAAACTGACTACGACACGTCCAAGTGCATTGCTAAAGTCCCTCTGGAAAACTAGCGCCTAAAGTTTGAAACCAAAATAAATAAGTTCATTCTAAAAAAAGAATCAACGGGCGCCATGATAACAAAGCTGATGTCCA
Source organism: Leucocoprinus leucothites (assembly GCA_013368445.1). Lineage (NCBI taxonomy): Eukaryota > Fungi > Basidiomycota > Agaricomycetes > Agaricales > Agaricaceae > Leucocoprinus > Leucocoprinus leucothites. The sequence continues at coordinate 112,906 of JAACJO010000021.1, forward strand.
ATAAATAGCAGGTGATGGGTGCTTGGGTGCAAGATCCAAGCGCAGATGGAGGCCCATCTCCGCAGTTTCCTGGGGGGGGGAGTTTTATCGCTTGGTCTAGGACCGCATCGTCGCCTCCTGCTCCTGCAGCTCGTCCAAGAGAAACCCTCGCGCTAGCAGCGGGATTTTCCCCCCATGCGTCCTTCAATCGGGCTTTGATCTTGCTGCAGATCCAGCTGATGATCCCCGTTCTTCTGCTGGGCAGGGAGCGCTGGGGCAGCAGGGGCTACGCTGACGCATATTTCTCCCCTTACGACTGGGGTGTTTCTTCCGCTCAAAGGTGCCTCGTTGCATCTGGATGCGCGTCCATTTTCGTTCTCGTCGACCCCAGCGCCCCCCTACCACCACCCCTTCCCCTCCCCGGGACCCCTGCTTGACACCTCCGCAGCAGCGCCCTCGATGGAGTTCCCTCCAGCCGCGACAGAGCGGGGGTTGAGGCGGTTTTCTGATCAAACCGTGCGTCGCTGCCACCCCGTTCCTTCTTCCTTCCTCATCCCAATAGCTTGCCGCCAGACTACTCAAAGCGGGAGTCAAGCGGGGTGGGCATGGACCTGAGCGTGAGCCGAGTGCAGTGGGGGTGAGTTGAGCGTGGGCTGGGTGTAAGCTCTAGGTGTTCAAGCGCGAGTTGCCTGGGGCCAAGCTTCAAGGCCCAAGCATGGACCTAGACGTCACCAACGCCTTCAATCTCCCTCACCGCGCTTTGATGCACCCAGGCCCTTTGAGACGCACCGTGGTCCATCCTTTGGTGCAAATATTTTAACGCGCCCTGCTGCCTTTGGTGAATGCTTATACGAGTTTTATTTGTGTAGTGGTGTCATTATTATAAGCCGTCATCATGCTCGAGTGTTTATGCATATGTTTGTGTAAAAATATTGCTCACGCGGTTGCAGCAACCAATCTGCCTACATAGACCCGGAATTCAATCAATCCTTAAGTACCCGATTGACCCGAGTGCGATAAGCGTGAGCCCAGGCGCGGACCTATGCACGGTCGTTGTAGCCCGGGCGTGAAGGCGGGCGTGATGGCAGGTGAGGTGGGTGTGATGGTGAGTGTGGCAAGCGTGACACGTGGCGTGAAATATTCCTACAAGCGTGATGTGGATTTCCCTAAGCGCGAAAACCAGGCCATGGCCCTACAACTGGGCGTGAGTCAATGTCTGTAAGTGTGAAAACACGGTGAAGCAGGACGAGGCGTGATGAGGCGCGAAAAAGGTTAAGGGAGGCATGAGGCTGGGCAAGGTTTTCTAAAATGCTTTTGCCTCTGTTTAATCTCCTAAATCCACCACCACCTAAATTAAAACTTTGGGATTAACATCTACGGGTTTTTTTACGACAATGCCGCTTCGATCGCTGGTCTGGTGGGGATCAGAGAAAGGATGGCTTGCCTTTCACCAGATGCTGCGATCGAGGGCTTCAGTTTATGGATAAGAGGACCTACCGGGTTATCTGGCTGGGCGTGGTGTTAAGCACAAGGCGTGAGTGGACCCTCCACGCCTCCGTGCCTAGCCCGAGGGGCTCACGCTAAAAGCACGTTTCCCATAGCCAGCACATTGAACGGCTATAGGGCGGGCTGGGAAAATGCTTCTGCCGAGGGTGGAGGACGTTCTTCACGCTGATTGAACGAATTCGCCACTGCGGGTGTTGTGGGACCGGTTGCTCGTGAAAATGGAAACCTCTCTCAAATCCCTGGTGATCTTAATTTCTCGGATCGCTTATGATTTCGGAGCGCCCGCCAAAGGGCCGCCCACTCCTTTTCTGGACTCGGCGTCTGTCTGCCCCCGTTCCTCCCCATCTTCAGGCTTCCTCCTCTTCGGGTTTCCTCCTCTGAGCCTTCTGCCCAGCTTTGCATTCTTCTGTCGTCTCGTTGTCGTGCCAATGCGCCTGTAATTTTGGCTGAAAGGTGACAGGGCTGGAGGCGCATCCCTTTTTTTCGCTCTTGGCGGAATGGCCCTCAGATCACTTGGATAAAAGGCGCAAGGAGCCTGCTGGGGGGCCAGTTCTTAGTGTGAAAGATCACGCGATCATCTCGAACCCTGCTCAAACGCCTCTCGATCCAACGCTACGACCCCGCCTACCCGCCCCCCCCCCCTTTTAATCAAAAAACAACAGAAGGCGCATAAAAACCCCTAAGGGATTAATCCTGCGGGAAGAAGGCCGGTCGTGCTTGGGTGCTCTGTTTTTTTTTTTACCTTGTCAGCCCCGAGATGGAGAGGGTCCCCGGGAGACTCGGGCCCATGCTGCACAAACGTGGATCCACTTAGAGTCTAAAAAACCCCGGGTGATCACGCCGAGGCTTATTTGGACAACCTTGACACCTGTTTTTTCAAAAGGGTGCTCACCTTTCGCCCCCGCCCCTTTTTGATTTCGAAGACTGCAGTCAGCGCAACCAGGGACCAACGGACCTGTCGGCGCAGGGCGCTTTCTCTGCGAGCCCTCTTTTCAAACCAGCAGTCCCCTACTTGGCGAATGCGGGCCTCTCCGTGGGCGAAAAACACAGAAAAAAAGAGCACCCGGCAGCCAAATCAAGAGGGGAATCAAATTTGTGAGAAAAGGGATCAGGAGGCGCGGGGATGGGCTTCTGTCCTCCCTTGGTTCGTTGGCGCGAGCACCGGTCACCGACTATGCAATTTGCGTCGGTTTTGTTAAGGAAGTTCTTTTTCACTCTTTTCTCACGGGTGAATTCTCTGCGGCTTCGAAGCCAGGGCGTCGCTTTTCCAGAGGAGCTGAGGCAGCATGCGCAGACGCACCGTGGTCTGCGGCTTCCAGGAATTTGAGGCAGCGCCGGCGCCTCTGCCTCAGCCCCAGCCAGGAAGCCAAGAAGGGATTCAACCGCCCATGAATGCCGTACCTACCCGTCTCGCTTGGCTTTATGCGGCCCTCCCGCCTTGTCGTTTTTTTCTCCAATTTATGCACGGCCCATGGACGTCTTGCTGCGTTTTTGGCTCTCAGAGACCGCTGGATTCAATCGCACTCGCGCTTTGGGTTTCAATTGGCTCCGGGGGGAGAAGCTGCCCGCCCCCCCGCTGCAGCGCGTTGGTTGAGTTGAGCTGAGAAGGGAGGACTGCGGGAGGGCTGGAGGGAGGAGGGGGGGGGGGCTTTTTCTCGCCTGGTTCAGGACGGCATCGCTGCCACCTGCACCGCCGGCTGGTCCAAGAGGAATCCCTGCACCAGCAACGGCCCCCGTCCCCTCCCCCCCCCACCGCCTGGTTGAGGGGGTGGGGGGGGGGGGGTGGGGCAGTTTGTTGGAAGGGGGTGGGGCAGTTTGTTGGAAGGGGGGTGGGGCAGTTTGTTGGAAGGGGGGTGGGGCGTTTGGGGGGGGGGGGGGGGGGGGGGGGTGGGGCGGTTTGCCGGGGGGGGGCGGTTTGTTGACGATGGGGAGGCGAGGGAGTTTTCTGACCAAACCGTTTGTCGTCGCCCCTCCATGCCGTTTGCCCTCCTTGGTCCGATAGCCCGCCGCCGGGGTTTCCAAGGCCTTGGCTTCACACCCCATCCGTCTCGTCCTCGCACCCTGTCATCAGCGGGTTTTGCGGGGGGGGGGATGGGGCAGGGCGGTTTTCTGCTGAGGGTTGGAGAAAGAGGGGGGGCAAGGGGGGGGGGCTGTGCAGGTCGAGGGCGAAGGGGTTCAAGGCGTGGAGGGGGGTTGAATGCCAGGGGCGGGGGGCGCATAGAGCAGCGGGGGGCCGGATGCAGAGGCCTCTTAAAGCCCTTCCAGAGGCAGCGCTATGGGAGGGCCTCAACCTGCGGCTGGGGGTGCGTGGCGGCGAGGTCGGGGCCCTGGGGTGCTCGATGCGGTCCCGGGATCGGGTCGCTGTCTTGGGGGGGCGGCAGCCGTGCAAAGGCACCGGGCGGTGGGGTGGAGGGAGGCTGGCCTCGGGCCAACGCGGTTCCAGGATTGGATCATTGTCGGCGAAAGCTCCTCTGGCTCGTGCCCTGCGCCTTCCCGGGGGCTTTTTCCAGGGCCAGCGCTGCTTGTGTGCTGTGGGTTCCTGGAGCGATTTCGTGGCTCTCCCCTTCGCCTTATGCCTATGTTATTCTATGTTTGTCTGTTTACATAAGCTGATGGAAGAACGTTGATATATAAGCAGCTACTTGCGCATTAGACAGCTCTTCGGACTCTTGAATATCAAGATTTGCTCCTGTCGAGTTATCGGCTCCTGAGCTCTCCCTCCGTGTGTCGCGACTGTCAACGCTCTCGCGCCGCAGTTCCATGGCTCGAAAAACGCATCACGTCACGTTTGCCGTTTGTTATTGCTAAGGGACCTCGGGTTTGTGGCAGGGCCGGATGTCACGCCATCCCGGAGTAATGCCAGGCAGTGCCACCCCAACCCCTGCCCTTCACTCCCTCCGTTTTCTGCACCCACCGACGACTTCCTCGGTCGTGCACCCCTCTAAATTCACCTGGCCCATCCAAGACGTCGCCCCCCACCATAACCCGGGCCATCCGGCGGTGCTCGGGATCTCTGGTCCGGTCGACTGTTTCTCGAGCACCATGCTCAGACTTGCGTCTGCCGCCCGCCTGGGTCTCCGCCTTCTTTCATCGCGCGGATCCCCCTGCTGCTCCATTTATGAAGGGCGCAGCAGGGGAGTGAACGGCGCGGGTAAGCGTTGTAGAAACAGGACTGCTGGCCCGGCTACCGCCGTCCTTCAGGCACCCAACCGCTCTAGATGCGCCTCGGCGAAGTAAACTTCGTTTCAAATTTGAGGGATTGGCGATATCACGTGAGAGGTTCGAACCCTGCTCGAACTTTTCTCGAACTCTCCTCGATCCAAATATGGATCCGGCGGATACCCCAGACCGGCGCGCCATTGAGTACAAAAATAATAAGTACAGAGGGAACAAATCTTCGGTGAGATCCCGTGAACCCAAATTTAAATTTAAAGTTAAAATTCCCCCAGGTGACTAAAGGATAGACATGGCGCCGTCTTTACCTACCTCGTTTCCTTTACCTACCCTGACCACAGACCGCCCAGACTCGAACTTTAAAAGAGACACAGAGCATACCAGGGAGATTTAATTCTTTCAACCCCCTTCCAGCAACCGTGGTTGGAGTGGGGCTTCCCGAACCTGATTTTTGTCTCCGAAACCAGATAAACGACACCCTTTTCCCCACCTTCCTTTCTCACAGAACCTGCGTCTTTTCAAATAAAACGTTATTTCGCGGCACCTCAATAAAACAAAGCCGTCTGATTCCATGCCGCTGAAAAATCAGCCCAGGGAAGCCTGGGGAGAAACGCCGGTGAAATAAAACAGACCAAGGGAAAAGGATAATCAAGCATGAAGCAGCGGAGGATGGGAGGGGAGCCCAGGAGGTGATCCGATGAATCCCGTGGTAGAAGGAAGCCGGGCTTTACTGGGGCCTTTGTTGGAAACCTGGGAGGGGGCACTCCCCAAAGCGCGGTTATTTGGCGACTCCAAAGGCCTCACTACCAAATGGAACCCCTTAACCAGGATTTCAAACACATCCCATCGCGTCCAGAAGGGAACCCGGATTTAATCTCCCCCTGCTACGCGCCTGGACCTTCTGCGACCGCTGCACCATGGGAGAAGCTGCGCACGGCAGAGAGAGCGGAAAAATAGCTCACGCAGGAGACCTCTGCATCCTGTTTCTTGCGCTCCTTCCCCAGGATTTCCAGGATCCCCGGTTCGTCGCACCGGCAGCGATCGATCGCATAGACGTAGACGCTCGACGGTCCTGGTTCTCTTTCTCTGGGGGTTCAGCCGAACCACCCGCTGCGTGGCAGCCGTCTCCTCCCAGATACCCTCCCTCCATCCCCATCCAAGTGCTGGATTTCTCCACATACGTCTCGGATCACCAATCCAATTTCCTACCAGGGGGGGAGCAGGTACCCCTTCTTCGGCTCCAGGAAAGGGCGGTCAGGGTATTTGATCTCCAGACCCTATTTTTTACCGAAGCCGCATTCCCTTCTACCTGGACCCCCGTTAACTAGTCGCCAGGCCTGATCCCAGATTTCGAATCTTTATCCGCATTCTTTTTGGTCAAAATGCATCCGCATTGGGACCAAGCTATCCCAGACCCCAAATTTTTATCCGCATATGAGCTCAGGGTAAGGGCGCTTAAGTTATAATCGTCCTTTTTTTTTTCTCCTTCCTTTTTTTCCCCTGGTTCTCTGCCTCGGTTTCATGGCCAGGACTGCCATTAAAGTATACATGCAACATTTTTTCAGACAAATGGCGGGTGTAAAGTAGACGTCACAAGAAAATCTATCAGACATTAATCCTCGTTTGTGATCCTCTGCCGAAAATGCTTCAGAACAGCAACTACATCTTGGGTCTGATTTTTCAGGGACAGAAAGACCTCTAAATCATCTTGATTGACCTTCAGTAATGTGCTGTTTTATTACGGAATATATGTTAAGGAATAGAGAAAAGCTTGTGGCGGTATCAAGTTGAAGTCACTTGTCCGCAAGCGAGAATTCTGGGGTTCTTCGCGGAATTTCGAGCCAACACCTTTCTCGTAAACTTGAACAACCAAGTTTGAGACCTCCATAATGTTTGATGTGCTCGAAATATTCATGTGCCGAGGATCCTTGCCAGCGCCATTCTTTTTGTAAAGGGCGAGTGCTGAACATATACATAATATACGACGAATGATGATCAGAGAGCGTCGGCACGGTTGAAGCACACTGTTGGCTCTTACCTTCACCGAGCACAGGCTTCTCAAGTGCTGGGGAGTACAAAAAACCAAAGCCCATACCAGGACCGGGTGATTTGTCATCTAAGGCACGGAGGACCCAAGTTCCTCCGACGCTTGCATCGAAGGTGGTTGTAGGTAGTCCGTGCTCTGGATAGACGCCCTTGCGATGATGCAATCCCTGTGTTCCCAACAACGGTAACCTTCAGCAAGATCGTTTTTATTGCCAAATTGACAGAGAAAACATACCGATATCGCCTGTGTCCTCAAAATCTGGGCCGCATTTGCTGTATTACCACTCAAGGGAGGTTGACCTATGGTGGAATCCTCCCCATTCCCCATCGGGCATGATCTCCACCTCTGCAATCGGTCCAGCCCTGAGCCAACACCCTTGGCCTCCTGTGCATCACGGATGATTTGGTTGATTGCCCGAAGCAGCCGCCGCCGGTCCAAGTGCTCTGCAATTTGACTTCCTTGCTCCACACCGTCCTGTGATACGGCGGTACGAACACCTGTGAGAGCCTGCTTGGTTTGATTCTCTAAGCGTAGTTGGACAAGCTGATCAAGGTCAACGCCTGCTGGGTCAATTGAATTAAAAGGGCTCTGAGGCTCATGGTGCTGGATAGGTGGGAGGGAGGAAAGCTGGGAGTTAGCATTGAGCTCTCGAGTAAGGCCATCCATTTCCTCAGCAACATTGTGGGAATCATCAAAATAAGCTTCTTCGAGCTCTCCATCCTCGGGATCTGGCAGGTTTGGGCTCAAGTAAATTTCAGGACTGGTGATAAAATACAAGAAAAAATCTCAAACTCACACTGAGATCCGATCATGCGGTGATGGTGCAATACTTGCGAGGCGATAATCCTCAGCCTGCTTCTCCTGCGCTCGCGACAGCCTCCCCGGCGCATCCCAGCCCATCCATCCCCTCCAATGCCGCACGGTGGTCGCCGTCCATATCATCGGACTGGTCCCCGTCATCATCATCTAATTCAAGACCTTCTTCCTCCATCCCACAGATCCGAATCCGAGGCAAAGGGATCATAACGCCTTCGTTGCATAGGCTATTGGCTGAGACCTTCATGATGGCGAAGGGCGACTCTGCCTCATTGAAAGCAGTGCTAGCTAAGCCATCAATCCCATCGTCAGATGGGTGGATTGAGAGAGCAGCCGGGTTAAGATCACGAAGGTCTGCGTACGAATGATTGTATCCAACAGCCCTATCACGACCATGGGAGAATTTGGCAGTCAAAACAGCCTGTCGCATTGACAGAAAAATCTTTGGGACGATGAAATGAAAGTCTTGTAGAGTAAAGTCTTTGAAGACTTGCCGACGCAGTCCAAATACGTGCTCAACTACCTCCGTGGAGTGAGTCCAGGGGAGGAACGGCCGCTGTCCTCGAAAATTATCACGAAAGATGATGAAGGACTGAAGGAATCCTTGGATATGCGTACGGATGATGTCGATGCACTGGGAGGAAAGGAAATGTCGGTGCTTGGGATAACCAGAAATCTCAAGAAATTTCTCCCACATTTCAAGAAAGAAATGTGCTCGAAAAACAAGCTTGATCCTGGTTGCGAGGGGTATTTAACGGCTCTGGGTGGCATCAATAAGCTCGCCAAAGACAAATAAATAGGCAACGACAGCCTGGCGTATCTTTTGACGATGTTTGACGAACCATGTCAACATCGCTGCAGAGAACAGCCGGGTTGCCGCGTTGTCATCCTGGCGGTCTGAATTAATGACATCACGCCTGTAAATGGGTGGGTCTGGTGCATTTGCAAGCTCCTCAAAGCGTTTATACAGGACGGCTCCACAGGGAAGGGTGAGGGAACGATTGCCCGTGAAGCTGTTATTTCTGAGGGTTTTCATGGGGTGCTTTGAGTTCTGCTGAGCGGCGATGGGGTGACTACCGTAGCAACGGATACCGACTTAATACCCAGGCTGTCCAGGAATTCCGTGGCCATAGGTATGTGACATCGAAACAGATGCGGCGTGCGACTCAAGCAGCCGTTGAATGCTTCGTTCCACAGCGCTTCCATCAGATGCATATATAGCAATGTGGACGCCGCATTCAAGCAGTCCTGAAATGAGGTACCAGAGATACCTGCAAGGAGTCATCGCGTTGGCGCTGTCACCAATTCCAATAGCAGCAACAAGGATTGCAGGGATTTCAGGAAGCGGTGTTTGCAAACACCACACGCGAAGCTAAGGAGAAAAACAAAAGCTCAAGGACCTTGTCACCATGATTATGTCGAAGAAACGGACCTTTGTTGCACGCTCAATGTTTGCACCTTGAATGGCCCGTCGAAAGGCTTTGGGATCAACGAGCTCAACCGGTCCTTGATCAGTGCTGACATCCCCCATAAGAAAGCATCCTCCTCGTTCTTCATCGTAGTACGGTCGCAGTGATGGTAAGAGTTTTGTGTCATCACAGCTGAGGACAACAGGGCCTGAGTAGTCATACTGCTTAAGCTTTTCGACCACTAATTGAAAAGTGCGAGGCTGAATTCCAACAGGAAAGCGTGGAACTTTAGCTCGGCGCTGCCTGATAACAAGACAGCGAGATCCCTCTCTTTATGCCATCGTAGATGACTCAATGCAATGTACGAACTGCCGGGAGGGGAAGAAACTCTCGAAGAGCACCATATGCCCGAGTGCTATGCGACTGTATGACGTGTGCAAGTTCGACTACATCTGGTGCGTGTTTGAAATTTGTATTGCCAACTCCATGTCGTGCCTTCTCGCTCTTGATCAAAACCCCGTGGACTAGACTGCCAAACATCTCGTTCCCGCTGCATTTACCCGATAATACACCTCGAGTGCACCTAACGAGAGGACTTACGTCCTAGAAGATGCAGGGTAAAACCCATTAGAGCACAACGAACAGCTTGAGTTGTCGAGACAGGAAGTACAGCGGATACCTCCTCCAAACCCTTACATCGAGCGTATAAATAACCAAGCTTTTCACCCCGGCATTTTTTATTCAAGAACTTATAGCTTTGCTTCTCTGGTTGCTTGACTCGGAGTGCATTCTTAAAGCGTTTATCCCTCAAGAGAGATTCGCAACTCGAACAAGGGTAGAACCGGCTGTGAGTGCTCGACGGTAGAGCCGTTCGAACGCAGTCTGTTGAGAAGATGGCTTCAATGGTACAATTATTCCTCCATGCCCACTCGTGCATCTGGGCCCCCTTCAATTGTCTTTTCCGCCGAATGGACAGCCTGCTGAATTTCTTGCTGAACAGGTCAAAAGCGATAGAGGTGACTGAAGATCCCCCGCCATCTAGAGCTCCTGCTCGGTTGAGGTAGTGTCCGATTCGCAAATCATCAATGGGTCGTAGGCCGGGGCAAGGAGGTTTTGTATTTCCTTGAGCTATCTTCGTTGTTCTGGCTGGCGTGCTTCCCTTCATATTATTCATGAAAGCTGCGATCGGCCTCATACCCCTGCCTGGTGTTTTCGACGGCTTAGGTGGGCCCTTGCAACGTTCATGGTGGCTTCTGAAATTGGCAGTGTTGAACGGACCCTTCATCTGAAAGTTCTTGCCGCATTTGAAATGCCGTACGGTTTTTGAATCAACAATAACGGCGCGAGGATCGATTCGTAGTATTTTTGGTTCAAACAGGCGGAGCCGTGGCTTCTCTCCATTCAATGCCTCACCAGACTCAAATTTGAAGTTTTGCATTCGAGCCCAGGTGGATGATTGTTAGAGATTCTTGTTGAGATTACTTGTGAATTGAAAACGATATCTGGACGGTTTCCCCCGGTCACCAAGCCTCGCTGCTTTCACCGGTGCATCTTCTTCATCTGAGATGTCCATAAAGCGTTTTATTCCTTGAGATTTTGCGTTGGTGCTGGGTAAATCATGACGAGAGTCTCGATTGGGTGATAGGGAGGCATTGACGCGATTACAAAGCTCGGGCGTGTGACTTTCCGTTGACACCTCTGCTCTTGGTGACCGTGCGCTGCCCACACCAACCTTCATCACTTCGTCTGTCAAATTCATAACGACATCGCTGGGCTGGCTAGGTGCCGGGTTCAGAAGGTAACTAATGGGTGCACGAAGCTCCATGGTGCCGAAGGCGGTGTCCTTCATCGACGACGTGGGCGATCCAGCATTTTGCGCATTTGGCACTCGGTGCTGGTACGTCATCGGGTACGCGATTAAGTCACCAGTTCCCGAATCATTGACCCATTTTCCTTGTCAGCCTCATTTGTAGCTGCATTGTATGAGCGCCAAGTACCTCAAGCATATGCGCTTGACCCAATATCATAAACCATTTGACCCGCTCCCTTACCCCCCCTTCGGTTGTCCGTAATGGCTCGTTCAACACGTCGCGGGCAGCCGTGTTGGCTGCAATGATTCCGCATCTTGTCACATCCTCCTGTTGCCCATGTTCCAGCTCGTCGCCAATGTGTTTGAAGCCCTCGCCGAGGCGCTTCTTTGTCCACCACTGTAGTTTTCTCAAATCCTTCTGTGGGATTCTTGTCCCTCTATGATTTAGTGAGTCCCCTATGTTGCGTATCAGTTCCTTTTCGGAAGAGAAGCACTCCGCATACACTTACCCGCAGCCATTTCCCGCTCCTCAAAGTCAAGACGGACCGTGATCCAATGGGCTTGCTCTTCAACATACCAAGGGCAGATGAGGGCGACAATTTCTTCCCCCTGTACCCTTTCCTCCAATCGTTCAAGCCATCCAGGTGAAGAACGGTCCCAATGTGCGGGGCCTTGTGCTTTACCATTCTCATGTGAGAAGCGCAATGCTTCGACTACTACGACTTTGTCAAACGCGACGGTTTCGGCTCGACCTGATGGGCGAGAAAACATCATATTCGTGCAATCCGTTGTCATCATGCCCTTTTCAGAAAGAAAAGTTGCGAGGTCGCAAGTTGTCGTCCATTGTTTGTCGGCGCCGGGGATGGACATCCCCTCTCTCCATCTCAGGTTCTCCAGGTAGGCTTTTGCCTCGTCCAGTATTATCTCCTCTTCTGACGTCTCTCCTGATTCTTCGGCAGCCCATATTTGAACCATAAGCCGCTTTCTCGCCTTGCCCAACTCCTGCTGCACATTTATCATTGCTGACAACTCCTGCCATGCAGTGATGACCCAGAGTGGGTGGTATATGCCGGGATAGCATGGGTCCTCGATTGACTGCTTGGTGTCCAAAACAGCCTGGCCATGCACGTTTTCAACATCTCTCATCCATCCTCTGCTAGGCGGCGTGCGTGGCATGACCTGATGTCCGTCATCGTTCGGGGGTCGAAGACTCAAGCATCGTGGCGCTTTAGCAGTGCCAAGTTCTTCCCTGATTTCGGGAAGATGGAATTCGAGGAAGGATTTAACAGGCAGGGTGGGAATAGGGAGGTTTTTGCGAACAAATGCTTCGGGTATTTCGCGTAGTGTCTCGCAGTAGTGTTGAACTCCAGTTTTTACGTCGACAGGGTCTCGTGGATATTTCTTGCCCTTGCCAATCCATTCATCCTTGTCGAAAGGCGGTAATTCATCGAGGAGTTCGATGAGAGCTTCTATCACCTCCGGTAGCTTGCTTTCAGATTCGGGGAAGAAGTCCTTCATGGATGGAAATATGAAGTAAAATGTTGGCTGGGTGTCAGGGTTCAAACGTTCAACTTTCAGAGGTAATTAACGGGGGTCCTCTTCTACCTTGGAAAGGGTCTGGCCCTTGAAGGGGAACGGGCAGTTGTACCCCCGTAAATAATATAAAATATTAATGCGAGCGCGACCGAGTCCAACAGTCGCCGGGTGTCAAAACCACAAGAAGACGTCGAAGAGGGACTGCGCAGAATTTAGAGAGGAAAGGAGTAGAGTTAAGAGAGATATAAAGAGATGACTGGGATGGATAGAGAATGAATAAATTTTTGATTATTTGCTGAATTTCGGATAGAGGCTGAGGCAAAGGTGGCCGCGGTTCATTGACTAGCTCGAAAGCTACTGACTACCACGCGTCAACGCATGCTACTAGGGTCCCTGTGGAAAACTAGTGCCTAAGGTTTGAAACCAAAGTAAATAGGTTTATTCTATAAAAAGAATCAACGGGCACCGCGATAACAAAACTGATATCCAATAAATAGTGGGCGATGGGTGCTCGGGTGCGAGATCCAAGTGCAGACGGAAGCCCATCTCCACACCCTCCTCTTCTTCTTTTCTCTGTTTTTTGACTTCTAGCGATTTCCTTGGGTTTTCAGGCCTGCCTCAGACACGCGCAGCCTCAGTCTTTTTTTCCGTTCTTGGGCTTCCTTTTCTGCCCAACCCGCAGCTTTCTCTGAACCCCGGGGAATTCCTCCGCTTCCTTCCTGATAAATTTATCCCCTCTAGTTGAAGCTTCAGTTGGAATGCAAGCAGGAGTCGGTATATAACATAATACAATCAAACAAACACGTCGCAGATGCAACAGGAGGGCATACCTGACCCCCGTTGCACGTGCGCTTGATCTAGGCGCTCTCCTTTGATGGACGGGGCTATGGATGCCGCAGGACCCCTGACAATCCCCATAGCATCACTTACTTTCACCATCTTACATTGTGCCTCCCTCGCACCGTCGCCCCCACGCAAATCAGCCCTCTTGCACCATACCCCGGCTGTCCACAGTTGATGCCAGAATATTCAACCCTCTATCCATCAACGACCCCAGCTCCCGGAGGAAGCGATCTATGCCCGCCGCCCGGCATTGAGAGAGGTGAAGGGAAGCGAGAACGAGAGTGCAAGGGGCCAGTGATGGCCACCCGATCGCCCCACCTCTCCCCTGCGGTGCAAGCCTGCTATCAGCTGTTGCTGGCCAAATTCAGTGCTGCGTTGTCCCTGCTGTAGGTGTCGCGGCACTTGTCGCATGTCCGGGCAGCGATTCATCCCGCCAGCACTTGGGCTGATCCCAAGGATCGCATTTTTGTTGGAGCTGGAGGGCTGCGATGTCGCTGCTTGGTGTTGACGTGGAAGCAAGCATAGCAGTCGCCTGGCATTTGTGGCTGATAGGTGCTGGAAGAGCTATATGGGGAAGGGGACGGTGTTTGGGGTGCATTCGATGCAGGGATGAGGGCGCATAAGCTCTCGCGGATTCCATTTGTCAGCGGGGAGCATAACCTTCTCTAAGTCAAAGATATTCCCTGGCTGGTGCTGTGGTGCTGGCGTCCAATGAAGCGACCATGAGAACGTCGCTTGTGTTATTGAGGGCAGTTCTAAGGCACCGATGCTTATAGTTGGTGAGGTTTTCGTTGCTATTATCATGAAGAGGAATAATAAAATTGCCTTGGTTGGGGATTGAGCGCGGTCCTCGGTCGTTGGCGTATTTTTGGGGTCCGCTAGGATGGTTCGGCAGGGCGGTTGAACGCTTCGAAGAGCCAGGAGTCGCGGCTGTTGGCTCTCCCTTGAGCGGAAGGGTGCGCGAGGGTCGCCTTAAAGGCACACGTTGACGCTTTTGTTTCTTAACCGCTCTTTCTGTACGCAGCTTGCCCTATTCGGCCTCTTTTCTTCCCGTTGGGGGATTCCAGGTCTTTGTAGCTAGCGGGGGTGCACGCGGCGGGGGAGGATGATTCCTGTTGGTTGGTGTTTTCATTCAAAGCCGTCAGGTGCTAAAGCACGAGTACCTGAGGTACTGCTGGGTCTAAATCTAGTCGAAATTAATCGTACCAGTTAAGGGAATACGGCAATTAGGGAGTTTGAGTTCCTCCGACAAACTCGAGCTACCTATGCAAGCTCTATGGTCTTCCAAGGCCAACGGTTGCTTTCACACGAGGGTGCCTGCCATCGGACGGCATGGGTTGGGAATCTTAAACAACTCATGGGTTTACTTTGCATCCAGCGGTGTGGATCTAGTCATTTTCTGCAGAGAAGACCCCCCATCGACGAAGCCCACTACGCTGAGCAGTTGCTTTTGCATCGCATCTCCAAGATCCATCTAGTTTGTGAAGGATGGCTCAAATACGATCTGCGTTTGGGGATGCATCGCGGGTATGGAAAAAATGTCAAGAACCGTGGTTGATCGCGGCCTTGCGGCATTCTTCCCCTGCCTTGGCGCACGACAGGCACTGGTTCTCCCCACCCATCTTAGACTTTTTTCCAAGCTTGGGCTTCTTCTTGGCTGGCCCGTCGGGCTTTGGGTCAATGTCATCGATGTCGATCACTTCTTCGGTCCGCGGCCGCTTGTTTCCCCGACTCGGACCCGACGGGGTGGCGGGAGCGATCGGTCGCTCGACGGCGACCTTGTTATGCGCAGGGGTTTTGGAGCCCTCTCCCGCTGGGTAGGGTTCCTGCGCCTCCGGAGTCTTCTCCTTTTGGGCCTTGTCCTTCGCTTCCGATCGGGTCTGAGGAACCTCCCTTGGACGGTCCAGCCCCCTCGTCCTTCTGGTTTTTGAGAAGGTTAGGGTAGTTCGGCTACTTGAGTAGGATAAATCAACGTTTATAATTAATTAGTATCTATAATAAATTGATTTTCATGCTGAACCCCATGGATTCTGATAGACTGGGCTTGAAAATAATCAATGAATGATGCTCGGCTCAATAGATCCTGAGGGAATGAGCTCGAGAAAATTCGCGAGGCATCACTGGGGGTCATAAATATGGTGTCAGCTTTTGATTTTACCGGGCTTTCATCAGATTTATACCAGCCTCAATATAGCTTTGACTGGGAATCATCGCTGTCAGCTCCCCGAGGCTTGCAAAATGTTACGCTTTGTCACAGAAGGCAACATCTTCCCTTTTCTCTCTATTCCTCAGCACATTTCCGGAAGCTGAAGCGCTTTGCCTGCGGCTGCCCTATTAAAACTCAGACCACTCGAAATCCCATGCTGAGGGCAGAAAAAATATGCCAAAAATATGCCCTGAAACCGCATTTCTGACCGAGCCATGTTCCGATTAATCTTTTGTCAAACGTTGCCTTTGTGGAAAACAATTTGATCCTGGATTATTCCGGAAAACTGCCAACGATTTCACATGTCAGATCTGGGCAATATGAACGTGACTTTATTAAGAAAAATCCCAGTGTATAAAGGACCCATGGTGTATAAAGGAAGTAGAAGAGGTTCAGGAACCACCGTAGCTCGCCTTGAATTCTGGCAGTTGACCCTCGCCTGGGGTAGGCGGCGTATATAGGGGGTCACGTGAATAAATAGACCCCTTGCCGACCCCCGTTCCATCCGATCAGGTCTTCCAGTTGCCGCAGATCCCCCACGGACTAACATGTGCTCCTGTGATACCACATCAAGTGCTAGAGGGGGTGTTTCCGCTTATATTTCTGCCGGGGAATTGGTCCTAGTACCAAGAAAAAGAGTGGGCGTATATTTTCCATAGTATGACGAATGAGCGATAGCAATAGCTGGTTCCAAAAATATAATAAGAAAAAGAAAGGAGGAGTCCCAGGTGATCGGCACCATTTCATCTCCCACCTCCCACTATCTCCTGCGACCTGTGGCCATTCCCTTGCTCTTCAGCTTACCAGAACCTCCCGAACCACCCCCGGTTTCCTGCCCAATACCCCTTGTGCTGCCCACCCCGGTCATCATGACAGGTGGAGGCAGATGGGAGGGGGAGGCGGCGATACCAGCGTCCGTCATCCCCATCTTTTTAGAGAGAACTTGAAACAACGTAACCATCCCCTCCATGGCAGAGGCCGATTTCACCAGAGTTTCATGGATACCGGTGAGGGTCTTGTTCAGCCTCTCCTGCTCTTGTAGGAGCCCCTCGAGAGTGTCCTTCTGGTCCTTTGATAACTCTGGCAGGTCGTAAGCGTGGTATTTCAGGAGCTGTGGTGATGGTGGGAGGCTCGAGGAAGCAGGAGTCGTGGAACCACTTCTCGCATGCATCACAGTAGATTTAGCGGTCATTCTTGGGGTTGTAAACGCCGTTGTAGTGGCACTTTGGCCGTTTAACATTATAAAGTACACCCAAATGGATTGGATTCCTCGAGGAAGACTGCCAGTGTACTCACTTTGATCTTCGCAGTAGTGACGGTGCTCTTCCTCTTCTGCCGAGTCCTGTCCATCGTCATCTCAAACCGCGAGAACCAGCTCCCAGCCACTATCTCCTCTTCAACTCCTTTCCTGCAGTCGAAGTGGTGCGCCTCGGACCTATCTACCAATGATTATCTTCTGCTCAGACACCGGACGATTCGGAGACTTACCCTCAATCGCTTGTATGGAAATGACGCCAACGCAGTTTGACTTGACGAGCTCTTTCTCACCGAGGCGAGTGACGAGCTGTTCCCTGGATATGCATGTGTGAGCTGCTCTCGAGGGCTGAGAAAATGGGCACTTACTTGTTGAACTTCTTATTGGTGAACTCGACGTCGACGAAATCATGGCGTTCATAAAACCATTCGCATCTGATGTATACCTTGTCAGCGAATTCGCCTGGTTTCTCCTTTCCTTCGTAGATTCCCGCAACGATAGCCTTTCAGCATGTTTGCTCATGCTCCTCGGTTAGTCCTCGACGTGTTTCCGAAGAGAATCAAACATCGGTCGCAAAATCCTGGCATGACTACAGCAAGTAATGGCGATTTTGATAATCGCGATTATGATTATTGAAATCAGGATTGCTGAGTATTCAATCTTTGCATTCAATATTAATACGGGAAAACCGTTCAAGTACCAGGGGAGTCAAGAATTATCCTCGGATAATCTTGGCATAATCCTAAGACAATCGGATTATACTGGATAATCCAACATCGATAATCCTGAATAAGCCGAGCTAAGATAATACCAACAAAATAAACCAACACCATGAGGGATTAGAACCTTTCAGAAAAAATGCGCTTATTCGAAATTAGTGCGACAGGTACCAAAGACCACCGCACTAAATTGCCTTATAAGATCGAAGAAATAATATAGATATATACCCGTATTTAACACACGGGAACTAAGCATGGACAGCGAAAGCACGGCCAAACAACACGCACAAATTTGACTAGGTCCACATCTCCAAGTGACCCCTTAGTGGATGGCTGCTACTCGTCCCACTTCGAACCTGAGGACGTATCCACCACTCAATATAAACACCAAACTGACATTTTTCTGTATTGGCACGCATATTCAAGGCCCTCGAGCATGATTATGGCGGGCTGCTATGCCTATATATTGCAAAAGCTTTGCTATGCATCTCAAAGGTGTTTTGTGTAATGGTAGGTAACGGACGGTGTTTGTTTAGTGGCAGAGAATTCTAACCCCGGTCGTAAATTTTATTTGTTACATAATATTTATCAGTTAAACCACCCAGGCGACCCTCACTAAGCGCGAGGTAGAGTCTGAGGGGACATGACCTGGGGCATTGAGCGTCCATTTGAAGAGGGACCGCCAAGCTCAACCCGCTTATGCAACTATATAGGAATGCATGGACAGGGTGCTTCTACTAGCCGTCATGCTGGGGAAGCGGGAATCCCGGTTGTGAGCTAGGCCCCGAGCCTTACAGATGACGCCAAAAGAGAAGCCGGGTATACAGCACTGAAGTCCAAAGAAAAACTCATTAATAATGCCAGGAATCGTAGTTTGCATGCTGATGTTGCACGGCCGGGTGGTAGCTTCCCCACTGGTGAAAATGCGCAGAATATGCGGGAGAAGGTGCACATGAAGCACCAGACCACTCGTTTGCATTAGAGCGGTGCTGAGAAGACGCATCATAATGAACTGCATCGCACTGATCATGCGTGGAGGAGAATTGATTCAACGATTCAGGCACCGGAGAAGCCGACGTGGCGGAGGTAGAAATTGGCTCAGGGGTGTCAGCAAGGGAAGCATGTTGAGGGGGGAAGATGCACCCTGTGGGAATTGCTGGTCTGAGTCAGCGAGGTGTAGTCTCGGGCCTAGACTTGCTGCTCACCTGGGGCTCTAGAGTGGACCCACCCGTGCCATCGCGCTGCCTGGGTGAGCTTCTGACCAACTTCCGAGATGAGGTCTTCAGCTTACATTTTCTTATGCGTCGATGATCACGTCTGGGAGACAGCAAGCGACCACCCATGATCAAATGGAGGACTATAGCTTGGTTAGCATCGCGGAGCTGGGCTATTTTGAGAAACTTACTGCGAAGCTCGCGGCATGTGTCTTTGAGCTGCTGTAGGCGGCTGCCTACTTGCTTCGGGGTCCGTTGCCGACCAGTTGCGGAATTCACGTAGTTTGACAGGAAGCGGTTGCGGCCAATAAAGCGACTACGGTGCTTCATGTGCACCTGGTGAAGGTCGGAGTGGGTGTGTAAACCTGCGATGAGCGCCGCTTCCCTGCAAATAATGACAAGAGCCAGATTCAACAACCAGCAAGCCAACGACAGAGAATAGCCACCACGTACAGGTTAGGAGGCCACACGGCCTCACCTACACCTTTGAGGGTTTTGTGGCATCGGCGGCCAGTGGCATCTTGCTGGTTGACGACTGCAAGGGATTCTTCAGCAGTGTAGGAAGAAGAAAGATCGTCGATCGCCATGATCAGGGTAGCAGCGGTGCCTGCGGTTGACCCACTGGCCTTGAAGTTCCCGCGAGCTTGAAAGGTGCTGAGGTGCATGGTTCAAAAAGAAGGTTTGGGTGAGTCTTAGGCAATTGGACGAGGTTGAGTTGCCTTTCATATAAGTGGGAGCAAAAGGTGCTTCAATGCGACCTCATGTATAGACTAGCCCAAACTAGTAGCGATGCCAGTGCCAATCGGGTACAATATCAGACGCTACGACTAAGATCATTACACATCGCTGCTCGCGGATGCCCAACGGAGCGTGTCAGTACACGAGTCAAGAATTACCACCAGCTTCCCATGCATGGGTTTACTCGCTGCTGTTGCTTGACAAACGGCTTCAACCCCTCAGTCTCCCTGTAAACCCGCTTTTGGGTCTCATCGTCTTCGGCGTGCCTTGAAATCAATGCTTGATGCACATGGGCAAAGGTAGAATGCCTAAGACGTTATAGATCCGATCACAGGGGTTTGGGATGTGCCCGCGCAAAAAGACATCCAGAGAGGCCTCATAAACTCTCATCAGATCAATGGGCCCAACAGAACCAGATCAACATGAATTATTTTCCTCTCCAAGTCACTGGGGATCCCCCTGTGATGCTCAATGCCAAGCCTTGCATGGAAGGTTCCGAGAGCACACCGTTACCTAATGTAGCAGAAGCCAACCCAGGCTAAAGTTGTGCGGTGGGCCCCTTGCGACGCTTGGAACAAGCAGCCGCTGATTGGTGTTGAATGGGGAGCCCGATTTAACAGGCTAACACCTAGCGGAGTGTCACGGAGCCCCTTAAATAGAAGCTGAAAGTTTTGTAATTTCCTGCGCGAGCAAGAGCGGTCACTTGCCCCAGCGGCCAGGTGCTGAACTGAGTATAGCAAGGGGTGTCTATTCAATAAATCAGCCTGGAAAGCGCTGTGCTCCCCATTCTTCAGAACCACCAAGGCCAGACGTTTCAAAAATACTGCGCTTAGGACACCCTTCCCCCCACGTCTAGACAGGTCTTCGTCAATGAACTTGTTTGTGAGGCCAGAGGCGACAGGCATTCAAAGCGATTGGCGGGCGGTTGGTGACCATTTTGCACGCGTTTCTTCTTCTCCGAGTCTGTCGTCGATGCAGATGTCCATGTCAGAAAAGAATGACGGAGCGATTAAGTCCATAGTGACACCCTCACCATCGATGCCCTCCTTGACGAGTATGGTGGGGTCAAAGTCCATCTTGGGTGTGGAACTCGAAGATCCGTGTGCAAATGGGCGCAATACGCAATTCATTGACAAAATGAAAGTTCCCCGCCTATTAAATTGTCCGGTTCACTATATACTTATTCATTGATTGCCCTAAAAAGTCCGCATTTCGTGTCACGGTGTGCTCTATTCATGATATGAGAGTCATTTGGCTCCTTGTTTACGTTAATGTTAACGTCACTCTCTGGATTTTGCAGCGTTGTAATAAACACCTACCATGACCTCATTAATGTTGAGTTCAAAACGTCCGCTGCGGACCGTAGCGATTTCTGCCATCTTATGACATTTCGTGATGGCCTTCCATCCGATCTCATATCGAATTATGACAAGCTTGATCAGCTTTTCACTGCATCGCCAGCTTGAGAGTCAATGCATCCCCTTCCTGTTGACATGGCGCTGCCCCCGAGTGTATGCCTGTCCCATATCCTCATCCAAAATTTGATTCTCTAATTCCACCCTCCCATCTTCTGTTGGCATCTAATCTCTGAACAAAAGCAATCAGAGCGTCGTTTGGTACCTCTGGAATCAAAGACGAATGATGGTTTCCACCACCAGGGCGTCCTGAGTGCCTGTGTTGGAGTAATGCTTGCGGCGGGATCAAGATAAGCCGAGTCCTTCACAGGCGATTTGACGCACGAAATCCACGTTGGATGGAGTTGTTACGATTTCGTGCCCTTGTGGATTATCTGCTGCTCGCTTGCAGGCAAACGAAGGGTTCTGGGATGTCGAGATAACGGCAGTGCAGGTTTTGAAGTAGACGATGGATTCGGTTTAATTTCTTCTTAGAACCAAAAAGGACATCACAGACTTTAATTTTCATTGGGTTTTCAAGACTAGGGATCGGCGGGAGCTGCAGAGAAGACGCAATGCGCTGCTTAGCACGGTCGAGAAGGAGAGCGAAGAAGACTACAAAGGGGGGCTGTACGACTAGACAGACAAAGAAATCAAGTCATGGCTGGCATGTTTCCATCCACATGCACCAGTGTGTCCTCGAGGACACTTCTTAGAAATCGCGACCTTCGACCTTCGGGTTCACGGAGAGCGTTGTTGATGTTGCCTGGCGCACATGCGCTGACTACCCATAACGTTTGTCGCAGAAAAAACGTATATTTCCGTTGATTAAAAATGTTTTACCGTGTTCCTTTAGATCCATTGAAGCCATTCAGGTACATGCAATGACGGAAATTTGTCACATCAGAATAGCCCCGTGAATCCACCTTTATTCGAAGACACTCCAGCGACTCTGCTCTTGGAATCCATCCAACTCCTGCCTTTACATGCCACCAGCTCTGGAGTAGCATCACTCAAGCCGCACCAACAACACCTCCCAGCAACAAGTGCTCCCTGAAAATTGATGGAAAACAGCTTTTATGAGGTCCACAACCCGATTTCTCCAAATGAATTGACTGCCAGCCATTGCAAGCGTCGTAAGTGCATGCTGAAATGCACGTGTGGTGTGGATGATGCGTGCACAAAGGGCTTCCAAGCGTGTGTTCCTTGCATCATAGGCGCCCACAACGCCAATGCACGCATCAACACCCGCATCCAAGAGCTTCATCAGCTCCAGGATGTGTCAACGGTGCTCCAGGAAAGCATAAGCTCCGCCCATATTAGCTCGCAATGAAGGGATGAGCACGAAGAAGAGGGGCGTGCATTCTCTGGCCCACCCAAGTTCGGGGAAACGGCCTCAGCTCCGTCACAACAACGCCTACCCCGGACTCGGCGGTGCCCTCCGCAATGAGATTGGCCTCTGCTGCGCCAGTGAAGGCAAGGTCAATATCGCTGTGTGTCGAGTAGCAGTATGATTCTTTGAGTAGGATGGGGGTTGACATAATACCCGCACCGTCAATGCCAATGGCGAGTGAGATAGCTCTCTGCCCAAGCAAGCATGGGACTCTCGGAGTAGAAAGAGTAAAGAAGGGAGAACGACGTACGTCGCGAACACGCTGCCAAGCTGTTGTATTGGATTCAAACAGCGGCTGACGAAGGGCAGCGATTTACGTGCCGATGCTTGCGCAGACGCTGTGGCTGATCGTGACATGCAACGAAATCTCTTCTTAAAGCATCGCATGAGGTTCAAGAGAGTTCATGGCCCCAGTGAGAAATTCAGTCGAAAGTCCTTGAATGATGCCATTTCCTGAGGGAGGTGTTATAGCACGGGTGACACCTCCACGACATGCATGACTAACCAGATCGAGTTGAGGCAACACCCGTCGTCAACGTCGCCGAGTAGCGAGGAAAGCTTGAACGTGCAGGAGATTGCGCCCATTTAGGGCCAAACCATCAACCGCTCTCACAATCGCACCCGTCCCGCCAATAATCGAAGGTACACCGCCCGTTAGCGCATCGGGTATTCCCCCATCATTGGTCAGGGACTCCTGCGCTATTTCTTCTAGGCCAAGCGGAGATCCGAAAGATGTGAGGCCGGGGAGAAGAGAGCCACCCTTGAGATCGAGGACTTCTTCAACATCTTGTGAGTCAATGATGGATGAATCGAAGGAAGCACATGGAGCGCCGGGTTTGGTCGTGCAGATTATTTGACCATTGCGTAGATATACGTCTTTCAGACCATCGGCGGTAGACCTGTCGTCATTCGACATCTCCCCCGTCCAGATGGTGGAAACGTTGGCCACCTTGACAACCTCTCCATCGACCTATCTCCGATGACCATGCGGACAAAGCGGCGGCAACCCAT
Organism: Leucocoprinus leucothites; assembly: GCA_013368445.1. NCBI lineage: Eukaryota > Fungi > Basidiomycota > Agaricomycetes > Agaricales > Agaricaceae > Leucocoprinus > Leucocoprinus leucothites. The sequence continues at coordinate 135,956 of JAACJO010000021.1, forward strand.
CGTATTCAATGGCTTCCCTCGACTCTTTGTGAAAGTTTGGCGTATGAGGTGGATGTTGGAGGAGGAAAGATTTCATGTTGACGTGGTGAGAGGAGAGCCGGTATATGCCGTCGATGGTAACTTGCGCGGGCGTCGCAGCGATTACGAGAGGGTGGGAATCCCAAATTACAACGCCTGGAGCTTATGTGGATGAATGGTGATGGAAAAGTGAGCTAGAGAGATGGGTGCTTGCCGGCACCATAGCCTGATGCAAAGGATGGCAGAGGTGAATAAAATGGCGAAACAAATGACGGTGATTGACGCCTTTGCTCAGGAACCCAAGCCGATGACTCATCCCAGCGGCTTTTGCAGGTGTAGTCATAACAGACGCCAAAGCAAGCTCAGCACCCAGGCCATAACAACGGGCTTGTTGAGCCCCCTAGAGAAGGCAAAGACTATTCAGCACCGGGTGGTAGGACCATAGCAATGGTCGAGGTCGGCAAGAGTTAGGTGTTCAAGGCTGAGAAAGAGCGACGGGTACTTTCATGACAACTGATATATCGTTAGCCACCAGAATCCTGGGAGCAAAGCTGGAGCTCTGGCATGCCTCGCTTTGGAGGCGAAGGGTGAAGTTGTTGGTGCACCTCCCTGTGCCATTGCATATCGATCATTCACCGACGAGGCTTGAAGGTATTTGCGAGAAATATGACGTAAGTAGGTTTCTTGGGCGAGTCGGGGACGGGGTGCGCATCGCCTCCGCGGTGGAGGGGATGAGCAGGAAGTTTGAACTCGTTGGAGAGCTGGAGAATGAAGGATAGGGAGGGTAAGCCAATGTTGAGGAGTTGGTGGGATAGAGCGCTTATGCGGACGATCATGTCCAAGTCGATGGCCTATCAATTAAAGGCATGAGAATCAGCGCGTGGCGCAAGATGAAAACCTCAAGGGATTGCGGTGTCCCTCGTGGCAGTGGATTGAGAGCTACGCTCACCAAGTTAGATAATCTACTCACTGAAGAACGACTCACGGCGCATCAACCAAGCTCTCCGAGCATTGATGGTCCTCCGGTCAGCCCTTCCCACCTACAGCACCCCACTCCTCAGCTTCGACGACATCGAAAAAGGCATCTTGAGCGTTCTTGGCGTCATTGGCTCCGTCGTAGTCTTGACGAAAGTTCCATGCAGCGCCCGTGCCAATTTGAGAGCAGACCCGGTCAACGTTTTCTCCGCATGCATGCCTGGAAAGTAAGAGATTAATCCAGGGACGTACAGATGAAAGGAGGAGTACGTACCTCATATGTCTCCAGCGCAAGTGGGAAAGGTTTGAAGGGGGTGTGATGAGCGCTTGCAGAGCTCGAGGACTTTGGATGTCGTAGATTTTCGGAGGTTGGGCATAACTTGATAACGAATGCTTGACCACCCGCGCCAAACGTGAGCCATAGAGATGGAGCAGCGCCAAGCAGGAGGACAGATCCGTATTATTTGCGCTTACAGGGAGAACCTGTACGGTAGCTACCCCGCCGGAGATAGCGAGCTCGAGTGCTTGATCGTGCGTGTTGATTCCATCTATGCTTTTCAGCCATCGGAGGATGGGTGCTAGTGTCGGAAGCACCTATGTGGGTTAACCAGAACGTCAGAAGTTCTCGTTGAATATGGGGGCTCAATCCCAAACCGTTGAGATGCGGGGAGCTGTCAACACCGATATGGGAGTGTGAGTCCGCCCAGTCAGGGGTCACCCAGCGTCCTTTCGCATCTATCACGTTCAAACCTTTCAGGCCTTGAAGATGTTTGTCGTGCATCTTTCCGGCGTCAACCACGAGCCCACGACCCAAAAGAACATCTTCATGAATGACCTCCTTCCCGTCGTCATGACCCGTCCATATTTTCGCGTTTCGGATCAGGGTAGGCTTCGTTCCCTCGACAAAAGGTCCAGAAGGGCCGTCATTGTCGAGGCGGGTCAAATCCGAGAGGTGTGGCCTGCAGGAGATCGTGTTATATTTTACTGCTCAGTGAGAGCTTGTCTGTGGGCCAAGATGTCCGGGCGAGTAGCAATCAGGAAGTGAGAACCATTGGGGATGTCAAAGTTGATGTAGCGATGCACAAGCCCAAGGGAGCAAGTGTGAGAATGCGAAATGCCAGTCTTTAATGAGGCGACGGCCGTAACTCACGATACGGCGATGGAGAAAATGCCTGCAGAGGCAAGAACCCGCCAGGCTTCATGACAATGGTGATTGTGGAGATCAACGTGTGGGACTCTCGGCGTTCTTGAAGAAGCCGAATAATGCGATTACTAAAGCATTTTGAGGAAAACTGAGCGTGGACGATATTTCACCTTGCTTCTGTATCTCTTCTAACGAGGGACCAAGGCTCCTCGGAGAGGTGCCTGTGTTCGTGTCAGAAATTTCTCATAAAATCTACCTGTGTCGTGATGGTGGTTGTTCCTAGCGCTTCTAAACCTGACATCACCAGCGGTCTTCTTCGGTTAAATTTCCGAGCCCACAAACCCACCAGCAGAGGCGCCCCCGTTCGTATGTCTAACGGGCTTTTTTCTCGGAGCCAAATTTGGAGCAGCGTGGGGGAGAACGCGGCTGGGAGGACCATACCATACCAGTCACTGGGGCGTTTATCGCTTCTCAGTACCTGATGACCTGATCAAATAACAGCGCCCCGTCCGCTCATCCTGCCTCCCATCGATCACTGCACCTGAACGGCCACCCATCCCATGATCTACGAAGCCCGTCTTATTACCAGTACAATCTTTTCTTGACCGCTAAAGCGCTTGGGCTCCGGAGCACAAACCTAGCTGGGTCTGCACGGTGCTATCTGACTCTGCATTGGCCATCGAAGGTGGGGCTCAATATGGAGTCATAGCGGTGGCTCAGGTGGGAGTGCGCATTGCGGTACTTCTACCGTTCCATCGCGATTTTCGGTTCAAGCCCTCAACCCAACGTTGATATGATTCATGCGCTCTCCGTCGTTTGAAGCGACGGCCCGTCAACAATCTTAGGGAGCATATATGCGGTCCTGAACAAATCCCGCTCCGCGTCTCACCAACAAAGTTACAATTGAGGCTGCAGCTCCCACCGCCTGTTTCAACATGATCCCTCCACCTACCCCCCACTCTCTCAACCCATAGCATGCAGGTGACGCACACAGGTGAAGGGCACGCATTGGGGTATCCGGCAGTGCAATGGTGGCTTTCTGGAATGACGATTCCAACCGTTGCAAAAGATTCGCCTCCCGGTGCTAGGTATTTATTCTACTCATCTCAGGTCCCCCGATCGTGTAGTCGCATACGAATCTCACTAATATGCTTTTATTCTCGCACCAGTAGCCCCTACCACCGATGCTGCCTTCGACACTTCCTAGCGACACCGTACATCCCATCCAGCGCAGTATTCTCCAAAAATAGTTCCTGTCAATGCGGAACTGGCCTCTGGTCGATGTGAGATCTTCGCTCCAGTGCGACCGGTGCTCTTCAGAGGCAAGCAGCGAGTTCATCCATCTGTGCCTCTTCGACAACGTCTAGCTGGAGCCTCGTAGTTCATATCCTCACAGACGCCTCAATGAGATGGGTGAGTATGGGTATGCTCCTTCCATCTGATAGCTAGCAGTTTGCTGATATTCCTCCCCTCCTTCAGGTTGTATCCCGCGCAGAACGATCGAGGCCAAAATTTTCATCACCGAAGGGTTCCAGGGCCATATAAGGATGGAAAGCGTGTTGAGGGGTGGGGTCCAGGCAGTGCATGCGATATGTAAGCTTCTCAACATCGACATCGTACTCTTGTTTCTTACCCATGTTTGAAGGCCTTGTAAGAGGATTAGGTGGGTAAGACGTGGAGGAACTCTCGGAAAAATTCATCAGCGGCCGCTTGAGCAACCGCCCGTTTCTTGGCGTTAAGCATATGACTCAGAAGCCCCCACTGCCTCCACGCCCCAAAGTCCACAGTTTCTCCGACCCGCACCTTATCATCTCATGGCGTCGATGCTGAGCTACCAGCTTCTTGAGAGCGGACGATGGCTTTCCAGACTCAACCATGCCTGGACTCTCGTTCGATAAATTCACAGAAACCTTCCAATGACCACCGCTTCTCAGGAATCCATATATGAGGTGTTTGACGAGTTGGTAGAGGATGAAGGTGAGCCCGCATAGGCACAAGACAAGACCATCTCCTTCTGGTCGAAGAACACCTGCCTTCTTACCATTTCCGTTTCAGCGCTGGGTTCCTTGGGCTTTGATATCATCAACAGGAAACTCTCATACAAATATACATCACAGGAATAGGCCATCGTCTTTTTCAGTTTGAATTTGTTCCAGCTCACGGCCCGCGGAGCGGAAGAAGATCCTCACCCGCGCTTTATTGCGACAATGCTGGGAAAAAAACTCAGAGTTTCCCCTTCTTCCTCACGGTTCTATGCATACCGCCCATGCAGTTTATCATGCAGAGATTATCGTCTCTCGATGCGAACCAGCTACAAAATAACCGAAATTGACAATCTCAGAACTAACACGTGACACGCAGACTAGAACCGGTGCAGACGATTTCGTGATGGAATGTGAAGTGCGAAGGTAACTGATGACGAAATGTGACGCGCAATGCTGCAGAGTTATAAGGTCCAGTTCATAAGCATTCCGTCTCTGCGAGTGTGCCGCACGAACTGCCAGCTGCATGAGATCATCGTACGAAACCTCGTCGTGAGTGACGTCGTGCCGCTCAATCAAGGCCGTCAAATCTTGGTGGTTCCTCTCCCTCTCACCATATTTCCAGGGGGGCCCAATGACTCCAATCCAGTAAACTTTCTCCACAGCCAAACTACCCGCAAAGGCCGAATCCGGATGGTAGTTTATCCGTTGCATGATGGCTGTTTGGCCTGGTTTCCGGTTCTGCGAGCTCCTTATTTCTACAATATGAGCGTGTCTGAGAGAATTAGGCAGGGTCTACATCCGGTCAACTACGACAAAAAATTCCGGGGTATTTATCTCGTCTACTATGTAATGTTGAGGAGCGACGACATATCCTTGGCTCTAAGGGAAAAGGGTTGTGAGAATTGTAACCCAGAATCCATACCAGACTTTTTGCTACGGGGTGGGGGAGTGATGTAGTGTTCCAGGGGAGTGCGCATAGCAATATCGAAAGGCGGTTCTTCTAAGATTCGCCTTGGTCGAAAACAAGAAGATTTCCTGCAGTCCATGGTTGGAGATCTGTTCTCGGTCATGGTGCACGGCGGTTATGGTGGAGAAAAAGAATCTTTGCATATCGTCAACTCGCGGTTAAAAGATTAAATATTACGTGACTCGAGCTCGCTTGGTGCCTGCTTTGTTCCGTGGCTTTGTCCCGAAAGCTGCACCTAGCGCACAGCGATCAGGTATTCAGCTCTTATTAAATCGACGAATCCGCAGGCGAAGATATTAGGCTTTGGCAGGGTTGAGTAGGTTGAATTGGTAAGGGCCTCCCGGTTTGGAGGGCGCGGCTGATAGACGCTCTCCGAACCTTGAGCGCTGAGTACTTGAAGGCGCTACCCCGGGTGGTTTTTAAATCGTCGTGAGGACGCGGGAGAGACCCAGAGGCATCTCAGGCATTCGCAGACGTGTTTGGGATAGAAATCGGAGCACACGCCGAGGAGAGAGGAGAGATACGGGGCGAATGATTCGCTCAGGAGGGGTATTGCAATCCAACGCATCTCCGAATCAGACAAGGGAGAAAGGGGGGAGAGGGATCTTAGCGGGGGTTGGTCTCGGTTTTAAGCACTATGGATGAAGAGGTTGTTCCTAACTCCGTGTGGGAAGTCAAGGACTCTGTGATGGGAAATGAAGGAAGCATTCTCCTTATGCATGAACAAGAAAGACGGGCATGATTTTATTCACCCATGCGTATAGCAGTGCTGGCCTTATGTATAATGAGCTGTTCCCTCTTGGTGTCGAATGACGCAGCCTGAAGCCCCTGAGGACTTATTTATCGACATCGCAGCCTTTAGTACGACGGAAGTAACCCAGCTGGTAGGGGTTCTACCGGAATGTGTGAATAGAACATAGCTGGAAACGACACCAGGGCGGGAATCAAGGTGGTGTAGAACGTCGCTTAGGGGCTTGAATGTTCGAGCTGAGAGACAGGAAGGAGGTGAGTTCGTTTTCAACCAAGAAAAGCGTAGATGGATCGCGTAAATTATACAGGACCCGCTGTGACGACATACATAAGGGGTGTATGGCACAAGGGGGTGGAAAAAACGGGTTCTTTGGGGATTCTCCCAGGTTCACAGGCCAGAAGAGAGGTGAAATTGAAGGAGTAAGAAAACAAGGTGGCGGTCTGGACCCACCATATCATGGAGTAAAGGGGAGGTGAGGACGGCGCGTCTGTTTCGCAAGATTTTTGTGTCTGACTCATTCTTAGCGTAGTAGCCCTTGGGTGATTCAGGGCGGGAGAATGGGCGGATCGAGAGAGTGATCACGTGATTAGTTCGAACCATGCTCAAACTTTGCTCGATCCAACATTTGGATCTGGTGGATACTCGGACCTCAGGATACCTCCCCTGCCTCCCCATACCCCTTGATAGACAAGTATGGAAAATTGGGAAGTTACAAGTTTTCCAAGGTCATACTCCAGTGAGGAGAAGGGTGGACGTAATTTTAGATTCGCCATTCCAGAGTTTTTTTTTCACTTCATCAAGCTCGCGTGGGGCAGGAGGACCTAGGGGATGACTCCTTTGAGCGTTCAAAGACCCCCAAAAGTTTTCTCCCAATGGTCCCAATTGACAGGGGTGGCTCTATTCTTTGGCTCTTATTTTTCACGGACAGAAATGCCTCTAAATATTCATTATTTAACTCAATTAACGCGATCTTGCTCCAGTACATATGTTAAGGAATATATATAATAGCTACGGTGGTATAAAATTGAAGTAAATTGTCCGGGGAGACCGCTCTAGGTTTCCTCCCGGAATTTCGAGCCAAAAGAAGCCTTGGAAGCTCGAAGAAGAAATTCTGAGGCTCCCATTACGCCTTATGTGCTCGAAATATTCATCTTTCGAGATTCCTTTCCAGGCCCGTTCTATTTGTAAACGGCGAGTGTCGAGTATGTCCATAGGACGCAATAAATGGTTATAAGAGAGCCCCGGGGCATATTTACGGCTCGTATTCGGTTTCTTGAGCGGTTTTGGAGGCCCTACCTCAAGAAAGACACCCGCTGGTTCGAAAAGGCTGCCATGAGTCCCGAAATCCACTCCTTCATCCAATTTAAACCCCTCACACTGTTACAACACCCCTTACGCTCTTCCAGAAGTCCTAAATCAACACCACATTCATGGACAAGCCCAGCGGCTTCAGAAAACCCCCGTGAGCATGAGAGGCGGTGCTGTAAGACCTGCGGCTGATCTAGTCCCGGCTGAAACTAAACCAACGCTCTCGAATTCTCAACCGGCTCTGAAAATTACTTGAATGAAGCTTCTCCGCAAACGTACTCCATAAAGGAGATAATTGGCCAAGATAAACTGAGGGAATTGCGGTATGTGGTCCCACGGACTGTATTTTTATAACAGAAATTATGAAATTATGAGGCCCCGAAACAATTCACTCAGAGCAGCGAGCAGACATCGTGTGTGGATGCTTGCATTCTGACACAGAAAACGGGTGAATACTTGACTCTTCTCCGCAGCGATATCCAGGCGGTGGTGACCTGACGCTCTTTCTCGCTGTGGACGCTAAACTCATTATATATACATCATGGTTTGTTCATCTTCGTTAACCAACCCGTTGACGAAACGTTAGGGCTTAGTCCCCGGGTATGAATATTTCCACTTGACCCCGACGTCCCAGATCAGCTGTCAGCTCCATTCCCTGCGTCCGATCGTCTCTTGTCCCAGGGCTGCACCAGAGGTCTTTTTCACAGGACCCGAGGGAGACGATCCATCGCAGCGCTCGCAGGAGTGTCCCATATAACGGGAGGAATCTTCCTCTGCCTCCGAAATACCTGCTATTTCCTATTTATGGACATACACCCTGAATTAACTCTGTATATTTGACCACTGGAATAAAAACGAAATAATGACAAAATATTAAGAGAAATTGAAGGGAGAGAAAAAAAGAGCGAGGGGCGATTTTAGCTGCAAGCGGTGACTGCTATTGATGGCGTGCGCATGCCAGCGGCCGACTTGGTGGGCATAAGCGACGCTTATTCCGTGGGGCCATTGATACGATGCAGGGGTGGCGGTTCCAGAATAAAACTAGTCACAACCATCCCATTCGATTCCCCGCATTTTCCCAATCTCCTGCAACAGCACCTTGGTTTCCTCAACCCAGGACGAAAGCTCCTTAATCCTCGGGCTCTCCTTATTACCCCTGGAAACAACAACCCCCCACCGATTCGTTGATTGCATCATCTCCTTAAGGTACTCCGGGGCGGCGGTGTCGGCGTTTGTCTTGACCGAACGAATTAGCAAGAGTATGTCCCTTGTCGGAATCACGCCTTGTTCCCACCAATCAACGTGATTGATGTTGAATCCGCTATGGGTTGCGACCCTGCTGAAGGTGAAAACGCAGTGAATCGTTCCGGGAGGCATGACCCAGCAAAACCTTGAATCGTCGTCAACCAGAAGCGTTTCCAGGCCAGTGAGCGACCTTATTGCATAGGAGGGATCGATCTGATGGCCTAAACCCTTGAAAGATTTCAGGTATAGCTTCTCCATATTTTTCGGGGTGGGGGGCCAGAATAACCATAGTTTCCTCCCAGAAAAATGCGCAGTGTAAGGCGAATCCGTCCAAGTATCGATATGGGGCCACGTTATTGAACCTCCAGGTATGTATGCATGGAGCCAAGGGCTTTTATGGCCTTGTAAAACATGATGAACAACCCGACCCTTCTGGGGCCTCATGCCACACGGGACGGAGAGCTGATGTTCCTTAGAAACGTGGAGGTCGGCGATCTGGAAAAGGGCGGTGATGGTTGTGTTTGACTCTTTTCCACGACAGAAAAAGTCAACTGCATCCTCGAGATCGATTTGGTACATCCTTCCTTGCCCTTCATCCATTGCCATAAAACTCACGTCTATTTCCGCCTCTCGAGCGTCGCGAAATACGTTCTTTGGACGAGGAGCTGTATGGCAAATGAGCTCGTGGACATTCGTGACGAGGTTTGAGTTGGGAAGAGGGGTTTCGAAAAGGGGGCTCGGATGGTGGAGAAGATCGGTGAGGGCACGAGCACCCCTTTCCGCGTTGGCTCCATTTATCTCCGTGATCCATAGCCACTCCTCGATGAGAGGACGAATCCATTCGTTCCTGGTGGCAACCTCAGGAGCAGGTGCGTTGAAATTCACCCTTGGGCTTGGATAAAATTCTAGAACGTCAGAGGGAGCAGATGCCGCCGGTACCATCGGAGAGCTTCCCGTCCTTTGAAACGAAGGCTCTTCCAAACTTTGTAAGATGAAATACACGAGAGGGGCGTAGAATTTTCAAACCTGCGGAAGCGTTGAGGACTTCAGCCATCTCCTTAGACCCTTCCGCACCCCCTTCTGCTTCGCATTCATTCCTCCACGCCCTCTCCGACGAGGCCTTCGATCTCCACGTGAGGTTTGTGGTGTTCAAAAAGCAGTTTTTCTTGTGCGGGAATGCAAAGCTTTTGGCGGCGGTCTGGCCATCACGAGGAACAGCGATCCATGAGTCGTCTTTTTTGAAGAATAGATTCCCTGAGTAATGCCTGAGGTCAGTCCTGGGTTTTAATTCTGCGGTTGTATGGGCGTATTTGTGATCCCCAAATACACAGTGGAGCCACAAGTCTCCAGGTATACCCTCGTCAAGCTTTGGGGCGCGCTTGGAGAAATAAACGAAATAGCTGTGCTGGAGGACCTTCCTCTCAATGGGAGGGCACACGTCCGAAATTACGCAGCCATCCATTTTTTGGAGCTCAGAGGTTGATGGTGGTTGTCGGTCACGGAGGAGGATGCGGATCAAAGTTTGGGTAGCTCAACCTGGGAGCCAACCCTTCTAATTTCAACCCCAGCGGGAACCAAATCAAGCCAAAGCCAGAGCGACAGACCGTCTCCACCTCGCTTTCTAGAACCCCCCCTGCTGGTCCCTAATTCTGGTGTTTTAAACCGATTTTTGTAAATAAAATAGAAAAACCTCTTCATCGACCCGCACTTAGTGATCGAGTAAGCCGCATGCAGGTAGACTGCTGATTTTATTTCCATAGACTGCGGTTAACAATGCACAGCAATTTTTATTTATTCAACGCCCGATTTCTCCCACTCGCTTGCTCCGTCCTGTCCTGCCTCACCACCTCGCATCAACACACACCATACAAGCTTCCCCGGAAATTTTATCCCTCCTACACCTACATGCCCGCGGATCAACCTAGAGCAACCTGGTGTTGAGGTAAGCGCATTCCAACATAGCGTTCCAAAAATCTGTTCAACCGGCGGTTGGTGTTCGGTGAACAGAGAGCAAGCACATAGAGAAAAGAGACAAGCGGAAAATCTCTCCACCATCATGTCATTCACGTCGTTGAAATAAGGTTGTCCAAGGGCGGTTAACAGCAGGGGAGTAGGGGAGAGAGGCGTGAGGACGAGCCTGGCGAATTTGCATCGGAATGGCGCGACGCGTTTATTTGCAGCTGTGTATTTTTCTCCTTTGTTTGCTCTTTGTTCATCCGATCCTGTTCTCCCAAACGCCCTTGCAGTAAACAGAACTTCTTTTCCTCAGCATCCTATCTTTTACCAATTCATTTACTTCTGCATTCGTTGGGTTTCGGTCGTCTGCTTGTTTCTTTGCTCGTCCCTTATCTCTTATACATCCTGTTCTCGACAACCTCGGCGCCCTGTTTGTAATTCGCTTCAGCCTCCCCTCGTACCTACGTATGGCACACCATCTTCAGTTCGCACCCCCTGCTTTCGAGGTAGCGGCGGTGAATCCTAACGCCCTTGCTGAGGTTGAGAAGCATCAGTCGCTTGCTTATTTAGTATAGAAGCATAGACCCCATGTTTTCGTCATCCCCGAGACCAAATCTTGTTTACCTTTTTGCGATCGATTTCAACCCTCAGGCTGCTGTTTATTTGAGAATCCTTTTATGCCACTGCAGGGTAATTTTCGTGATAAATGGGGGGTGATCATCGCCGTTAAACGCAATTTGCTCAGCGTCCAGCAGATTTCTTTTCCGGAAACTCCGAACGGGCGAGCTTCTTGCCTGGACATAAAGATACCTCCATCCAACGGCCGGGGGTTTACCCATGGGTCCCTCGCGATTGACGCCCCGTGGGGCCCTGGAAATCTGATGACAATAGCAATCGATTTTGGCCGGAGATCACTTACCTATGCTTGAATGCTCAATATTCCCAGTGAAAAGTACCACATCGGAAACCTGATGAATTCCGAAAACATCCACCGTGTCGAGAATATCAGACTCATTGATCTCCTGTCGGACAATTTTCCCCGATATATACGTCAATAGCTGGGCCGATCCACCTTCGGGTGCACCAGGTGTTTAATTTACTCAGATCATCCGTGTATGCTGTTTTACTTAGGAAATCCGGGTGCGGATTCTCTCAGACGTGGATCACAAAAGCGGAAAAACACCGGCGGATCTGAATCCGTCACATCCATACGAAGCACGTTATCCACGTTAATCCAACGCCGTCCCATTCATGCTTCCTCCAGCGCTGTTGCTGGCTCACGTAGTCGCTAAGAGGACTTTTTGAATGAAGACTTGGAAGCCGTCAGAAGCAGTAAGAGAATGGATGAAAACAAGACCGCTTGCGTGGTCTATGTTTTTTAGTCACGTGGTGCAGTTGATTCGAGCCGTCGATGGAGGACATACTAAGTCATCTGCGCGACAGGGTTGAGGCTCGTCAGTACAAACCTCAAACCAACATATGAACATATAAGGGTTTCATTTCAACACGTGTGAACAGAATGAACGTACAAGGCTTGGAAAGAAGATACATTGACAATACTAGACCTGGATGCGGAATACATGAGTAATATATTTCAATACATTGCCCAGGAAAACCGACAGCAAATATATTCTTATATATTGATTTGAGGTTTTCACTGACGCTGTAAAGCCCACCAGATAATTGTTGGGATCGCAAACACGCGCCCGAGTCCCGGTCTCCGTTCCCAGTATGTTTCGTTACATTCTACTTGCTACCATCGCCGTATATTACCCCCGTCTCTTATTGTACCATGATTGTATCCGAGACTTATCGTATCTATTGTGTAGTCTAGTATTATATAAATAATGTACATAGACTGTAAGTCCTTCAGCTCTCCTCCGAGAGGCTGAAGTGAGTTCTCTTTCGTCGTCGCCTTACCACTATACTAATCTTCTCCCTTAGTATATATTGTACCATTCTTACAGGTATTCATTACAGTGAAGAGCAATAAACCCTTTTACAACGAAATAAAACTGCGAGCACGGCCGATTCCAACAGCCGTTGGGCTTCTGGACCGAAGACGACGTCCTAGGAGGTGGAACGACGAGAGAACGAGTGGAGATGAGGTTAGGAAAAGAGGAAAACTTCGAGATGTAGTAGATAAAGGAATAGATCAGGTTTTGATTCAGATAAATTTGAGACAAGCTCAGATGATTAGAGACGAGTGAGATAGGCAGTAAATTTGATAGTCTGCAACTACCGCTTGTACAGGGTTTATATACAACAGGAAATAATAATTTTGAGCGAATATTTCGAAGTAGAAAGATGAAAAGAAGATTAAAAAGGAAAATTGAAAGTAAAAGAAAAGAACAATAAGGCGGCTCGAAATGTACACGAAACAGGGGCTTAAATAAATATACAATACAAGTACAATATCGAGGCAGTGGACTAGTTAGAGGGAAGAGGAAAAATGGGCATAAGTTGAGATGGAGAGATGTCAGTACAATATTATACAAAGCAATTACAAGTACATAATTCAATACAGATTACAGGTACATTATTATGACAACATGACGACGCAAGAATGAAAATTTGAACATAAAATTCGGAAGAGGAACGTTGAAAAAGAGGAGGAATGGAGGTGGATAGATACCGAAACCAGAAAAGGAGCGGGCGGCTCGCTGGCGGGCGCTCCGAAATCAACAGTGATCCGAGTGGTTAAGATCACTAGAGATTTGCGAGAGGTTGCCATTTTCATGAGCAACCGAACTCACAATCTCTACAACAGCTCTCCTTCGAGAGGCTGGATATACGTTGTACTATTCTTACAATAATTGTTTGTGCAGAGAATGTCGTCGGATATGGCTTCATGAGGCATATATGGGATGTCGGATAAAGCAGTGGCGTATGAGGGGTGTTTAAGCGACCTGAGCAGTCGATTTCGAAATGTTTTTGCGAGTTTTCTACGGCTAGGTCGGCCAAATGCACGAAAATTGATGAAAATCGCGCTTAATTTTGTAGGAGCCAATGCTTCCATCGCCGCCCCCTCTCTAGACTTAACAACCCATCTGTAAAAATGCGCAAGTTTAAATCAGCATTACATCGGTATCAAATCTCACTTTCCCCTTTCTCAAGATCAGAGAGTTCTGTCCAGTGCTTGACAAAATCAGAAACTTTCCCTTTGGACTTTTGTTCTACCAGGTGCCGCCGCAAAAAGCTCTGTAGTCCAAGGTTTAAGTATGGGATGGACGGGATATGCATCAATCATGCACTCGGGGCTAATGTCATCTTTGGAAATTTTCGGGGGGTGATTAGTTTTGATTTTTGATATGTTGTACGATGCCAGGCCATACGTCATCGCTTTTCTTTTCCTCCTCAACCGCGGTGTTAGAAGCGATGTCTATCGTATGTGAATAAAAACTCGACGTAGTAAACGATTCTGGAGCAGCGGAACTAGAGGCTCTCCCCATCGTCGTCGTCGTCGCCGGAGGTGCTGATGCCAGCGTAATCGTCTGCGTAATCGTAGCGGGTGCGGTCGCAGTCGCAGTAATTCCCGAGATCCCCAGGGAAGCCGTGGCATGCACAATTGTTTGGGCAGTCGCAGTACCGTTGGCGAGAAGGACATTGGTCTACTTTGACCCAAAAGGCAGGTCTTGGCTATTCTTGGCGAGGTACCACTGGGTCCTGGGACCGCGTTACTTGCTCGATGTGACCTCATGCCAGTACACTTTTGTTTTCAGATTGATAACATGATATATCTGATTTCCTTACCATTCAATATTCAGTAGTGACTGATGATCTTCACAACCCATTACTTTTCTATGCACTTGATGGTCACCGGGCTTGTTTGACTGGTAATGTGCACTTGTACCGCCCCCGTTTGTAGTTGAGTTGCTCGCTTGACTCAAGCAACCGAAATTCAAGTTGCGAATTTCATCTTCCATTTGTCTTCCTATGTACACTACTTAGAATTATCTAATAATCTTGGAACGGCAGTGCGAGCCACATCACTGCACGGGTTTCAATTTGAGTTCTCGAGCCTTGAGTATGGTAATGCACACCCAAAATACGGCAACAAATGCATAGTATTTTGGTCAGTCAAGACCAAGGAAAGGAAGGATTTCTTCACTTCAAATGCGAATAGCTTCGTAGAAAATAATGCGACTAACTTGAAACAACCTACAACCGAAAGCATCGCCGGGGGAGGTCTAATACAAGCCCGAAGATGTGGCACCGTTGGACGACGGTGATGCACACCTGAGGCCTGAATCTCCCTCCCCTCTACCAAATACACAAAATGCTCCAGCGTGCAAGCGGTGACTGGCGCTGCAGCACGGGCTCTGATTCGGATTAGTCGACCTCAAAAATGGCCGTACGCACCAAGAGTGCGATCGCTAAAAATGCCCGGTATGTGGCCCAATTATCCATTTATTTTATTGCTTACCCCGGGTTCATTCCATCTCCCTAAGTCCTTATACTACCCCTCCCCTACCATCACTTTCTCGCGAGTAGGTCAGACGTGATTTACACACCCCTAATATATTGCGTTCTGTCACATTAGCCTGCGTTGTCATGCATCCATCATTATGATCTTGTGCGATTCGGCACAATGACAGGATATATTTCATGATGGAAATAATAAAACACCTCCGACGCGCACATCAGAATATGTGACAGAAGTCAGGTGGCAAGGACCCCGAAGCATCGATCACATCAAACGAAATGCAAAATAGACCAATGTCCTTCTCGCCAACGGTATCACAGGCACACTTCGAGAATCCTGCATCTCTGCAGCGGCATTCGACGGGGTATCGTCGGATGCATCCATAGGGGTCTGTGCCGCTGGTGTGCTCTGTAACAAAAAAGTTAATACCGAATTCTGGCTCCTACCTGGAACGGGACAGATAACAGCTTCCGGGGCGCTGGTCCCATGACTCCTGTTGCACCGTTCTGCCTGCTTGTAAACGCCTGAGCAAGAATGGGAGTTGTATCTTGAGCTGGCGTCGGGTCCAGAGCTGACAAGTGCGTTGGAATTAGAGGAGGTACAGAGGCCTAGAACGAATAGCGGTTGGTAGTTTTTAACGCCGTTGTGTGCACATAGTGCACGCGAAACCACTATCACCTGATCGTCAACGCCTTCTGTAGTCTTGTCTAAGGGAGCCGGGTCTCCAATGATAGAGAGAGATGCAGTAGTATCTGATGGCTGAATTCAAGCATTAGATGTTAGAATGAATTGAGACTCGAGCCATTGTCACAAACTTCGCTGCTGAAGCATTTTCTCCTGGATACTTCGAATCTGACCTCGAACGTTGACATGCATAAAAAGAATCCGTTTGCGCAAGGGGCCCGCTATACGCAATGCAAGTAAATAAGGGCACTTATCGCGCGGAACCATTAAAACTCCGGAGAACTACCGAGCACATCGTCTGGTTCTATAATGGGAGAAAAGGGATAGATCAAGAAGCGATTTGTTGATGATTATGACGGCTTTTGCATATGCCGCCTCAGGGTGGGTTTGAAGAGATAGGTAGAGATAAAGGGACAACTTCGTGTTGAAGTCATCCTCAAGATTGACCTCCTCTGTTGTCGGGTGCCTCAAGTCATTGATGTCCTCTGGGCTCAAAGCAGCGTCGTAAAGACTTGCATTTCGGATGGGCGGAGTGTGATGTATGGCTATGCGAAGCTCCTCTCGTTTAATGCTGGTTGCAGTCGAGTTGGTGGTGCCATCTTCATTGACACCGCTGAACTATGGGGGTAAGGCTGCAGAGTTTGTCAATTGAGGAGTAGGGACAAGACAAGGAGGAGAGAAGCTCAAAGTTGGAGGTGGAGGAATGAAACAGTTTCCTATCAAAGGAGCTTGTGGGATAGCGTCGCTAGGGCCGCCCTCGTCGGTAGGCGACAACATTGATTGAGATGTGGGATTATCGAAAGGAAATGGAGATTCGCCGGTATCACCAGGGGCAGGCAGTACGACCCCATTAGGATTAGGAAGAAGAAAGGTTTCAGAGTGAGGTGGTGCTGGGTGACGGTCTCCCGTGGGATAGGAGCAGCAGCCCCTACATCTACACCATCAGGATAGGTGTGAAAACCTCCAAGGATGGGTGGTGAAGCCATCCTCTCATCACCATCGCGCGTAGATGCATTTTTGCGATCAAAATGCACCACTGAGGGTCCCGATAATAAAAAAAGCAGCAACAGCGAGGGGTTTGTGCCATCAGGAACTTGTTAAATTCGGTTTACATTGCCATTTGTAGCGATTTGATATCTGCTACTGCCGCTTCTGCCGGGGACTGCTGCCCTTCCCGGAGATCATGTGAGACTCCGAGCTCCTATCCATTAGAATTACGTGTCAATTTCACGTAGAGTAATACCACGCGCTTGAGGATGCGGCGGAGGCTGTAGAGACAGGACCTGGTCAGTTCTCTACCTCTTCTCCGATCTCCCAGAAGAGCTACCGGCTTCAGATACCCCCGGAGCTTACCGTGTGAAATCTCGGCCTCTGGGTGCACAAACTTTCCACGGCATGTGTGACAGTCGCATAAGATTTTATTGCCATTCGGAAGACCAGATGAGAGAGTCCGTCGTACAAGGTAGGCGTAACGCTGGTGTACCATTCTGTGGGATGGATCCAATGGCCCTGCGAGCTTGAACGGTAAACGCATGCTTGGATGAAGTAGGGTTTAGACAAGTTTTCCACCACCAGTAGGGAGCAGATGTCAGAGTTAGACAGAGGGGGACGTCCAGATGGAAGGGGAAAAGTGACAACGCAGCTGCAGTTGGATTCGGGGGAATTGCATCGTGTGGATTGATCGCTGCATCAGCTTTGTCTTTAGCTACTACGACCGCGCAGTCAACAGACCCGCATCGAAAAGGGGTCTCGTCCGGAACCACAGTGGGACAGGTATGTCCATCGCTGTCAAGATGCATCGCAGGAGTGAGAAATCAGGAACTCTGGGTCTTATTTAACGCTCAAAATCAGAGAAACGGAAGCGTGCAGCTATCTTGTCCGCTTCTCCCCATTCGCATAGCTCCTTACTTTTTTAAACAGGTGATGAACTCAGAGCATTATTGAAATGTAGCTAGAAAACATAAAATATCCCACGCTAAATTCAGGGGGGGGAGGGGATCATCCCAGCTCAACATTCCTCCTCTCCGTGTTCTTCTTCAACGCTGCCTTTGTTTTTTCTACTCATTTAGACAAATCCCCCTTTCCCTTTTTCCTGCACTTAGAAATTAACCGCTCCCAACGCTGTATCTACTTCATCATATCCCTCAGGTACTCGGGGGTGGCAGTGTCGGCGTTGCTCTTGACCGATGAAATCAAGGACAGAATGTCCTCTGTGGGTGAAATTCCATCTTTCCACCAATATAAGCAGCTGAAGTTGAATCCGCTATGCGTAGCTATGCGGCTGAAGGTGAATACGCAGCGGATGGTCCCAGGGGAAATGATCCAGCATAGTCTTGAATCATTTTCCACCAGGAGCGTCCCTAGTCCCGTGAGAGATTCAATTGCCTTCCGGGATCTATCTGGTGTCCCTCACCCTGGAAAGAGGCCAGGCATACCGCTTTCAAGTTTTCCGGGGTAGGCGGCCAGAATATCCATAGCTTTTTTCCAGTGAAAAGGGCCGTGTATTGCGAATCTGAGAAGGTGTCGACGCGAGGCCACGTTATCGAACCCCCCGGCATGCATGCGTGGAGGCACGGGGAATCATATTTTGGTAGGGCGTGGTGAACAACGCAACCATCCCGCGGCTTTAGGAAGCCGGGGAAGGAGAGAGAGTTTTCTGATGATACAAGGACGTCTTTGATCTGGAACAGAGAGCATATTGTGATATCAGACTCCTTTCCTCGAGAAAAAAAGTCCACAGCGTCGTCTAGATCGACATGGGACATCCTTGTCTTCCTCATGTCATTTCCATGATTAACAGGTCGGATTCGAAAAACCTGGCATCTTGAATTGCTTCTCTGGGGAGAGGACAGGACCCGCACGCAAGTTCATGGTGTTTTTTGATCAGGGTTGACTCCGGAAGGGGGTCGGGGAAAGAGGGAGCGGGTAGTGAAGGGTTTGGCTTTGGGGCTCGATCCCGATTTCTACGTTGGCTCCATTTATGGGAGTAATTGAATTCCACTCCTCAATCAGAGGACCGATCCACGCGTTCATGGGAGAATCGACCTCCATCAGGTCGCGTCCCTGATCCGGTTCTACGACAGGAGGGTTGAGCACTGGTTGAGCGGATGCGACAACGGTCCCTCCATCGTTTGATGCCGTCCATTTTCACCGGGGTGATCTTCATAAATTATGAGATTTTTCCCTGTTAACTACAGATGAAGATTATTACCTGCGTCTCGGGCGAGTGCACAGGCACCAGGACCTGCTATTGCGAGCTCCGGTTCAACCGAAGCTGAGCATTTTCGACTCGTCCTTTCCAAATGCTCCTTCGCCGATTTTTTCGATCTCCATGACAGCTTATTTATGTTGAGGACGATCCCTTTTTTTTAGGGGAGGGTGACTATCCCGAGACACAGGGATCCACTCCCCGGATCTCTTTAGAAAAATATCGCCTTCGAACTTGTCCAAAACGGCTCTTGTATGGTTCTGCGCGATGTCTTTGGCTGAAACGTGATCGTTATTTGTTTACAGTGGAGCCACAGGTCTCCAGGAACTCCGTCTGTGCCTCCGGGTGGACGAGATGAACGGAATATCTATATATGTCCACCTTTCTGCTCACGTGAGTACGAGTAAGAAATTTTTGTGACCGCTCCATTATGGGTTTTTTTTTTTGATGGGGAGGCAGGCCCAAGGTCTCGAGGTCGGAGTATCCACCAGGTCTCGGATGTTGGATCGAGCAGAGTTCGAGCAGGGTCCTAACTTCTCACGTGATTGATCGGCTAGAACCGACTCACCGCCAGGTGCCACCCCCCTTTTCTCTGAGTATTCCAAAGGATATTACATCAATATTGAGTAGGGATCAAGGTCCCGGATAACATTTGGACAGAAATATTTCGGATTAAATTCGAGAATTTTCGGAAAGGAATCATCTCCTAGGATCTCCCGCCCCGACGCGGGCTTGATGAAGAGAAAAAAGAAAACCACGGAATGCCGAATCCCAAACCATGTCCACCCTTCTCCCAACGGGAGTACCACCTTGGAAAAATTTTAACTCCACAATTTCCCATTATGGTCGATCAATGTCGATGGAGAGGCAGGGGCAGGATCCTGCAGGTCCGAGTACCCAGTAGATCCAAATATTGGACCGGAGTGCGACCAATGTTCGAACAGGGTTCGAGCAGGGTTAGAACTGCTCACGTGATCAGTCGCGGTAGATCGATCCGGCCACTGTCCCACCCTAAATCATCCAAGGGCTATTACACCAAGAATGAGTTAGACACAAAAGTCTTGCGAAAAAGACGCTCCGTCCTCATCTCCCCCTGACGTGATCATATGGTGGATTAGACCGCCGCCTTGTTTCCTTAATCCTTCCATTTTCACCTCCATTCTGGCCTGTAAACCTGGGAGAAGCCCCAAAGAACCCGCGTTTTCCACCCGCCTGCGTCGTATAGCCGTGACCAAAGTCTGGTGAGTTACGACATTGGATGGCCGCACACTATCCCTCTTTAGTCTCTAAGCGGGTCTTCTTCCACTCTTGTGACCTTTACAGTGTCCCACTCAGGTTCCACTGGCTACTTCGTCGCTCTCGCTCTCACTGTAACATCGAAGCATTTCCTTCGCAGGGTAGAGTGCTCCAAAGTTTGTCCCCACGCTTCAAGCTGCAACCTAAATCTCGACCCCCAAAGCTTCGACTGTAAGAGTTGCCGTACTCTTGAAGCTGCGACCTTTTCCAGACCTGCCCTTTCCTCTTTTCTGCACGCAGGACATAATTCCTCGCCATCGGCCCACATGCCTGAAGCGCTGTGCATTGAGTTTTTCAAAAGAGAGATCACTACTTATCTCTTACGCATGGCAGAGATCTTGGGGAACGACAGAGGTATGTTTGCATCTTTGCAGCCTTGGAGGGCACCTTTCATTTCTATATACACAAGGAAGGCTTCGGTTTCACCCGGAATGCTGTGCGAGGACTAGCGGTAAACGACAGTCAGTCAGCATACACCCCTGTCGCAAGGCAAATGAATTCTTTCTTGAATGGCCAGCGTCAGACCCACCTCCTCCATACGCAACACTTGGAAAATCAAAGGAAAAGGATCCGCTACTACGCTGTGCTTTGTGCAATGAGAGCAGGCAATGTGCCGTGCTAGGCGACGAATATGTGAGTGGCCATTAGTATTGCTCATAGTCAAGCATGGACTCAGCCGCCAAAGAGGCCTAATCCAGCTTTAAACAACCTTCCCGCTGCCGAGATCGTGAACTCTATGGAGGTTGAAGGAACTCTGCAGGTTGCCTCGCGTGGAAAGGAGCTTGTTCTGGTTATTGGCCGTGTGAGTAGACAATGCATGGTGGCTTCCACTTTACCTGAAGAGTTTGATAGTATGCCATTCGCGTTGCATTTGGCCTGGAGGGACACTGCTTTTGGGTTCCGACGCCCATGTACAGGGATATTGTGTCGCGCCCGGTTGTACAACGTGGGAAGAGGAGCTGGGGATATAAGATACCGCTTAAATATTGGGACGGCCTCAAGGACGGTCAACGAGTCGTGTCTATACAGGCCGCTTTTGAGTGCCCTGAATGGACGTTGTTGTTTTGTGACCACAACGTCCTTATCAATTTCCATGTTTTGGCCCTTCGCGAAGCACCTGTTCCTGAGGACTTGAAACCAGGGTCTGAGGTATGCGACTAGTTGAACCATTTGTCTCATATCCAACTGCTAACATGACGCTACCCAAGCTATGGCCTTTATTATGGAGCAAGACGCACGGACCTTCAATTGTCCTTGAACGCGAAGCTTTTGATGAAACTCTTGCAGACTGGCGAGGAAAACATCGTGATTCTCGTTCCAGAACTCCCATATGGCATGCAGTTCGCAGTACTCAATACGTTTTCAATGGCTATGGTGCCCAAGAAACGAGCGATATGCTAGCAAGAGCTCATATCCATCCATTGATGCCTATGTACAAGATATGCAACAGCGATGAACTATGGAACACTTTCCGTTCAGCAGTTATTGATTATCAAGTAGAACGCATTACACTGGTTGCCACCTGGACGAGACTGGTAACAACGTCAGGACCCCGCCCATTCTTCTTCAATGCAACCGCCCACATCGACTTTATGGGAAAAGTAGAAGTACACAAGCGACATCGATATCGGGCACCACAGGCGTGGTTGATGCAAGCCAACGAAATGGGGCTTGGTGATCCTAAAAAAACAATTGGAAACGACGGGAGAGCTCATGGTGCACTCAGCTGGATTCTATTTTTTTCCCGGCTGATTTTGTGGTTTCTTCAACCAGATATTGAGCGACATAGTAATTTGTGGACACCGAATATCTTAAAGAAGATCCCCGAAAAATGTAGAAATGGATATGCAACTCGCTTTATACCTATCTACTGCTATCAATTCAAGCTGAGCAAGCGAAGCATGAGTGAATACAAAGTATACACCCCAATCAGCGCACAGTTTGGGCTTGACTGGCAGGCAACCATCAAAAAAGGTAGTATAACTCCCGGATTGATTATTCTAGTGAGTTTTATTCTTAGTTCACTAGGTGCTTGACCTAGCGCTGAATTATTGTCATTAGAGCGTCAACGTGGTCAATACTGATTTGAAACACGACCTGACTACCACAACACTGGGCCCCTACAGTTTCGGCGTCTTTGTTTCGGCGTCTTTGGATCCATTGAGGTTGAAGAACTTACCTGCTGGAAGGCGCAAGATTGAATACCCACAGCATGGGAGCTTTGCTCACCATGGTATACGCAAACGTCGCCGTGTAAAAGATCTCCGAAACAGGGGGAGGCCCTCAAAGAGAAGAAGGGTAGAGTAAACTTTTTGTTATTCATTGTGATTGGTAGAGCTACATAGGCTATCCAAATTTGATTTCCTTTTGTGACATTAGCCAGTGCCCAGCAAGACAGTCGTTGTTGATAGGTAAAAATTCTGCGCAAAGGCATGTGAATTACACGGAGCTCTCAAGTAGCATGTGGGCTAAACTCGTCGTGTCCGGTCCAATTACGTGCGTGAGTCTGGGAGATGACTGCAGATTTCGGCTAGAAGAACAGCGCATCGAGGTATTCGTTCTCCCTGCACTTCTTGGTGTGATTCAAAAATGCCTGAAGCAGACCTTGACCGACTCACCGGAATGGATAGGTAGTGGGCAGGCTTTATCTGATGTGCAGACAAGGGTTGCTGACGAGCACCAGGTTCTTTGAAGCAACGGCGTTGAGACGATGGGACCGACGGGATGGCGACAAGCAATCCGGTGGCTTTGCTGTAGATCGGAATTTTGGAAATGGAGCTAGTATCCAGAAGCGGGTGAAGAAGGGTGAGAACGAGCGTTCCGAGGAATGCCGCTTCAGCTTTAAACGAAGGGTGCGTCCTGTGCACAATGCATAGTGAAGGCGCTAATGAGTCCCTACATAAGCCCCTGGGCAAAGCAATCAAGCAGCGAGTGACCGGCTGATATAGAGCATTGAAAGCCGGAAAACCGTTGTACTTGAGCCTGAACGCAGAGCACTAAGCTATGGGTGGAAGCTAAACGACGACTTGGACAAGGCAGGTTTAATCGGAGGCACTTGCAGGGCAGAACCAACTCCAGCTCTTACGCCAAAGGCCATCGAAGAGGGATGTGGCGGAGAAGCGGGCCTGCGCTCGGGTGCTGGCCCACCGTCTCTCCATTGAAGCGGGCAGCAGTAGGAAGGGCAAGATCCAAGGACTATGGTTGGGTTTTCCTTCGAGCCTGTCCATCAGACCTGATATAAGATCAGAGTAGCGACTCTGAGCTCAACAATGCGTGACCGCATTGTCACGTGTTTATCCACTGACCAGCCTGCCGAGTATTGGGGTACTTAATGGCAGAATCCTTCCATCTTCGCAAAACCTTCCATGGAATTCGCAAGTCCCAGACCTTTGCTTGACCAAACGAGGCACTGCTGCTGCTGCCAGCTGCGGGCGCTGTCACTAGCCCGTCGGCGAGTCATGCTCCGCCGAGAACCAACTTGAAATTTAAGCGCGCCCCGTCTTTTTGACAAGAACAAGTTCAACCTGGGAGGAGATCCAGCGAAGGGACATAAAGGATCTGTGGCGGACAAGTTAAGGTGCGTGGGACCATATCAAGTTTTAATTCGCATATTTATGGTGTATTCAGGTTCAACCGTTTGACTGGTCCTACCTCAATCCAGCAGGTCCACGAAATGTGGTTGCCGCCGATCTTAAGAAGGGTTGGCTTATACTTTGTGATCCTTCTAAATCCCTGCAGCTCAAGGGTACGTGTTTGCTACTCTTGTACATGTCTCCTACTGACTCTGTTCAATATCTGATTTATTTTCGCAGCACTATGCATACTGGCCCTACTCGTGACCTCGATTTCGACCCAATATAAGCAGGTCCTCTTGCGCTAGAAGGCATCGCTTCTGAAGTGAGTGCCGTTATCCGACGCAACCTCTGCTTTCGAAGCTCATGCTTACGCAGATTCTGAAATATCCAAACAAACCTTATACGCCAACGCCTGGGTTGCGCAGCACAAAACATGATGAGATCGCACTTTCAGCCCCCACCTCAAGCTATGGTTCATGGCTGGGAATGGTGGAGGGCATGAGTTAGCCGCCATCCAGCCTGCGGACATAGTAAGGATGTTGCTATGTCCTGAGGATCTTAGATGGTACAGCTAAAGCACGCCCTATTCCTCGATCACGCGGTTCTCATCCCTGGCTATTCCCAGCAGTCTTTATGCTTTCACCTCTCCGGTGCTGGGGCTCCACCACACAGGGCGTTCTAAACCGGCTCTCGCTTCATGTCCTTCATGGACTTTCATCTTCCCATCCCTCGACCGTCAGTCTCGTATCTGTCTTTTGATTTCTCGTAGCCCCGCTCATCAACTCTAGGCAGACACTCGCGCTAAGGACCCTCTGAACCTTTTCGGTTGACAATCCCCTACTCGTCAACAGCGCGATCGCCGCTAGTCCATCTGACATATATCACTGGATGACAAAACGTCAGAGGACAGTCCCTACAGGAATGTCTGCGTCGAATCGACACAATCCCCTAGATTTCCCAGCGACACATCATGCAGACCCACTGCAATGCTGATGCGTTCATCTTGGTGCTTTGGTTATTAGCTAAATGTAAGTGTTCTTTGCGTTCTTACTTGCTGTCTTGTCTTAAGTCTCATGGTCTCCAAAGAACATCAAAGTGCACAAAGGCGTTTGGATATCAGGTATTATTGTCCTAAACTCTGTGACGGAATGTAACTCATGGAAATCAGCCACTGCAGACGATTCCTCATTCCTTTCCTATTTTCACAGCTCAAACCCTCCCTCCTGGGCATTCATCCTATTTCCGCAGAGGCCGCAGGGACTCCCCTCGACATGCTTGGAGTCGACTACAACCACTGAACACCGCTTCGAGAGGTTCAACGTGCGGCTTCATAGGTCGCGCCATTCTACTCTGACGGTGTTTGGAGCGGGTGCTGATTCTGGCTAAGGAGGCCATGGAGGAGCTGGCAGCGAAGATTAGTCTGCTGCTTTAGGCGTATATCTCTCAGCCGAAGCTTGATGGGCTCGTTTGCGTTCCTGATGCGGTGTTCGTTTAGCAATCTGCAGGACGGTAGGTCGCGTGCGCCTCATGCCTCACCCGTCTGACCATGTTCCAGAAATCTTCGAGCGCGGGTGGGCTTTTCTGGCTAAACTCATACTGGATCTTCAGAAGATGGTTGAGAGGAGTATGTGAGGTGTCTATGACGCCGCTGAGGCAGCTCAAGGGGGTCTAGATGAAGTTATCAGGAAGGCAGAAAGGAAACAATTTGTGGGTGACCTCCGGTTGAAATATTGAAGATGAAACTGAAACCTGCTATAGGCGTGGCGTCGTTACTTCGAGCTCATACTGCCTGAAATCAGAGAGTTGATTGATATTCAGAATGTAAGCAAGTCGGCGCATCAACTTCTACGCAGTTTCCTGAAACTTCAGTGAGTGCTACGCTCAGAGTACGTCATACTGTATTGACGAATGCTATGATTAGTCTTCAAGCTCAAGTTCAACTGACTACGCGCTCGCTCCTCTGCATCAACTTCCATAATGCCCAACCTCCAATGGGGCCAAAACATTCATGGTTCTGTCTAGACGCTCATCATCTTCGCCATCCCGCAGAAGTTCTTCTGGTCCATGATAGCTTCGTCTTCCTTCAGCACTGCGTCGAGGATGAACGCAACGTCATTATCACTGCGCCCTTGTTCAACCCCGTTGCACCGAGCAGTTAGACCTTCATCGTCTCTGATAGGTAGCTACGCGCAGAGACCAGGTTACACATCTAACTCTCCTCACGAATCTCCCTCCCCCTACTCCCATTCACGTCCTCCAATCTCTCTTGCTCTCGCTCTCCACAGCAAGGAATTCGAAGCCATCTATACCTCAATTATCCCCTCAGTCAGTCTTGGCAAGGTTAGGACGCAAGACTCCCAAACGCTCCGCACACGTAACGAAAACTCATTCACTGGAGCACCTACCAGGAGTGGTATGGAACCGCCTGTGTGGGGCCGCATTGTTGAGGCTGTGAGGTCAGAGGGAGCAGTTGAGAGCGATGTGCTTGCTGCTATTCCAGGGTGGTGTGAGTGTGAAAGAGTGGAGGAAGAAGTTTGGGAGTGCGCTGGGTGGAGGTGCTGCCGCTTATGCATGGTGTTAGGTATGTTAGAACGGTAATTCTAGGTTTTATGATTTATTCTGAGAAGAAAATTTATTGTTTCTATAGTATATGTACTTGTAGTCTACATTCCTGTGAACCGTTCCTTTGTCCTCCAGTACCACCGTGTTCACTAGAGCATACTGTATATGAATAGGGATAAATTTTTCGAGTTGGTAGCTTTCAGTTTGACGAGCTTCGCCAAGGTGCAAGGTGCAGATCGAATTTGGCCTTTTGTGAAGCATTTTCTTACAGTTATGCTATTCTTGGTGGATCATATGGTCAGTAGAGTCAAGGTAAGAGTTGACGTAAGTCTCTTCTATTCCTTAGTTCGCTGAAGAGCAGCGATGTGAAGCTCTAGTTTATCGTAGACAGTAGTCATTCACAGGGAAAATCTTGTGGAGAGGTATGTGAATCACGACCCCAAGAATGATTGAGCGTAGATAAATTAGGGCTCGCATGTCTTGGACATGCACGTGATTACATTGATATCCCTGAAATCGGAGGGGCACCTCGATTTCTGCACCTCCTGCTAAATCCCTCTTCTGATCTTGTAGAAACTCACTAAATGACCCTGTCATGTCAGGTAAATTGTTCAATTTGAGCGAGGCGGCAGCGTTGCTTCGCTGTGCTATCTCAATCTTATCTCTTCCATCTCGCACGTGATGTATCCATCCGATTCCATCGTGACATAGGTGTGACCAATAATCTCGCTTTTATGAGCTGGGAGATTTTTGTACATTGCCGCGTAAAGCTCGTCCAAGTACCGAATAGGAGGGGGAAAACACCAAGAAATGGTGCATTGAATTGGCATTAAGCAATAATGAAGACAAGCTAGTGATAAGACCAGGAAATCTCAGCCCCAACCTCCAAACTTGCGTGACAGCTTTCTGGATTCCTGAACTTCGTCCATCCTATGCCATCAGCTCCACCTTCAAGCACTACTACTACTAGAGACGATTTGGAAGCGATTCAATACCCCAGTGACCCTGCAGACACAAGCCGCAAGGCTGCGCAAGCTCATATAAGTAAAGACCAGCACTGCTCACGGTTTCGTATTGACTCACAAGTGAGCGAGAGATGTGCATAAGCACAAGTGATCGAAATTTCTAGATCCAGTAGCCGTGGAGAGTGTAGGTGTAGTGCTGGTCTCATGTCCGACCGGCGTTAAGGTGTAAATGCCACGGTTACATTGATTACTGATTTAATCCGATCAATGAAGGAATTTGGGGATCAGACAAGACAGAGCTCACCGCCACCAGGAGCACCGAGTTCTGGCACTCAATACACCTCGTCCTAAGCCATTGGGCTACGAAGGCGACCAATAGCTGCGCTTATCCCCATCACGCACGCAGCGAGCGTGGTCCATCGTTGCGGCATTGAGCTGCCTTCTTCTTTAGAGGACATATTGTCTTGAGACGATTCCTTGTCCCGAAAGTGTTCTTTGATGCGACGGAAAGTGGTAGGGCAGTCCCAAATGGTTTGTTAACTACTTGACAATTAGTTTTTGTGAACACCATGTTTACGTGGTTTCGGTCACCTACCAATGAGTTGTCCAAGGAATAGTTCAATTCCACGAGGTGGGTGAGTATGATGACCTTCAAACGTATTGATGGGAGCTTGATAGAAAGATCATAGATATTGCGGTCGATGAGGGCCTGTGCCTGGCGGGAGGAGTTATTGTCATCGCGCGTGGTGGCTGGGTCCGATGTTTGAGAATAGCGAGGGACGGCGAATAAGTATCATCCTGTTTGTAAAAGGAGAGGCGCTAAAATTCTCAATAGGACGCGAGGAGCAGGAGTCTGGGATCTGTGAAGCCGCATAATGCCCAAGGGGATGGTCATATCTAAAGAGGAATGAGTCACCAGTTGTAAATGTGATATACCCTCCACCTGCAGCTAATACGCTCAAATCTCTTGCTCTGCTCCACCACTTGAAACATTGCGCACCTTTGAACAAAGACAGGTGGCTTCCCAGCATAAGTGGATGGATACGTGCGGCCCTCATGGAACCACAAAAGACGATGAGACCTTTTCCAGACTTGACAACTGTATAACGACTACCAAGGGGATGAGCATCGCAGCTGTTGTCGGAAGAGAGTCACGTACTCCGTCGCTGCCAAGAACAGCGAAGGTCCCCGAAGCCGGGTATTGCGTAGCTTCTTGATGGCGACAATGCATTCCGAATCAGCGAAGAATAGGCAGCTTATCCCAAAGAAGACAGCCTACAGTAGGGTTAGAACCGACTGCTTGCATCCATAGAACACTGATTAACGCACCACGAAATCATGGCTTGAGATCTGAAACCCATCCTCGATAGGTCCCACAGAAACGACGGCAACGCTAAGTTGGAGTCCTTGAGGAACGTCGTCAGCCTCGCGCCTTTGAACCAAGAAAAGGCGTCGATGCCGGAAGGTCTATACTTGATGGAGAAGGAGAAGTGATGAGTATAAATCTACGTTGAAGAGCTGGATAACAAAATCGATGAAAGACATCGAGTGATAAATTGGTACTTGGGCGTAATTCAATTGAGGATTCAGCGTTTCAAAGGCAATGGCGTCATTTTCCCATAAGAACATAGCCACGTGTCAGGAAACGGTACATAGCTATTTATACACTGCAGCGGAGTCATGAATAATACCAACGCCGTGGAATCACAAAACCTCAAAACACCGATGGCTGATTTCACCTTCGCGATAAGTACGTTGATATATGTGCCTGGGATGGGCATAGGCAGTCCAGGTGCGGGCACCGCAAACAGGAGGTGTCCTATTGGTTCTCGTTGCAAAGACATTGTCTCTGCTATTGCTCCTGCTGCGGCTGTCACTGGTGGTGCGAGCATTCTGAGGATAGCAAGTGGTGCTGGTGGTGGTCGCGAAGGAGAGGAGGAGGAAGATGTGGATTGGGCTGCTTGCTATATAGAGGACTTGATGGAACGGAACCTGTATTTGGTTTGGACGGGTTTAGAATCGATGGTGTTTGAACTGGCATGTCGATTTCGACTTTTTAGAACCCATATCAACCAGTTATGATTAATTCAGAACTTCTGGCAGAGGGTTTTCTCTTCCTTTTTGGCGGGCAGAGGATTGACGATTGCAAATCCAGCGCGTGAAACATGGGAAATGGGCGTCAAAATTCTATTCCTCAGCAAAATGACTAATTGGCAAGAATGTATCTCTTGCTGAACGCCTCCACAACCGACTATGGAACCGGTTCTATTCTCTCTCTTGAGGCAATGATAGCCGTCCTTGGCAGGCATACTTGAGTGAACATGACGTCGAGGGCCACATACCTGGTACGGACGTTGGAGGGTAGTACGAGAGTAGGGCAAGTCAACAGGCATGCTGTCAACTTTACAAACGACAAGGATGTACAATGGCTCCTACGGACATTCACTTATGAATGGATGCTCTCCACATTCAACTACCATCCGCACAACACGACTTCACCTTGCTCACCTCACAACCCGCGATCCATACCAGAATCCGGGCTCCCTGGGCGTTAAACTCTCAGGAACGACGATACAACAGCCACGAAGGAGGCTTCTCACTTATTCCTTGCACAAATACTCAGGACACCCTAACAGAGGAAACCATCGCTTGTCTTCATCACTATAGATAACCAATGACACTCTGATCGTTATTGTTCACAGATTGGATGATTACGGAAGATAAGAGGGCGGAGCTTGGTCCTTGATAGCTTACTGCATGGTTTTGCCGCTTCGAGCACTGGTGCGGTGAAAATAAAAGAGGAGCAGATTAAAAGTGATGGGACAAGGTTGCATGATTCGACTGATGACTTCGGCCATTCAACGGTAAAAGAACTTTGCCAGGGAGAAGTCGAAGCTCGCATGCTTCTAACTAAAGGAATCGCCATTTTGAAGCCCGAGCGCCTCTCGCTCCTAATACGTGCTCGGTTCCCTGCAGCGATGAGAATGCAGTCGATGGCATCCATAATCTGGCCATGTCTTGTGTTTTAAAATTCTCATTTATTTTCTCTAGTGTGCCAAGCGGTATTGTCTGGCGGTTACATAGTGCT
Organism: Leucocoprinus leucothites; assembly: GCA_013368445.1. Taxonomy (NCBI): domain Eukaryota; kingdom Fungi; phylum Basidiomycota; class Agaricomycetes; order Agaricales; family Agaricaceae; genus Leucocoprinus; species Leucocoprinus leucothites. The sequence continues at coordinate 166,109 of JAACJO010000021.1, forward strand.
TGTGCTAATTATAGTCAGGGCTTCTGGCGAACGGCCAGAAATTTGTTTAACCTTCGCAAAGGACGCCTCCTGTCACTGCGGTGGTACTCATATATTTGAGGGGTATATAGACAACGGTGGTTCTGGAAACAGCCCCCCACCGCAGGGAGGCACAGAGCGCAGATCAAAGGGGCTTTCACTGACAACGATCCAATCCTGGAACCGCGTCGACCTGATGGCGGTCTCTTACCACCTGGCGCTGCTGCACACTCATCACGTTCTAAGGACAACGACCCGATCCCGGGACCGCGTCGAATACTCCCACGCCCCCACCCCAGGCCTCATGACTGAGTCACACGTCTCCGATCGCAGATGGATCCACCAACTCCAGAGCTCTTTCGGGTGATAGGACGCCCACCTCTGGCTACTCGCGGATTGATTATTCCGTGCTACTTGCGGAGCGATATGAATTGGACCATGTCTTCAACATGCTGTTTGCCGGCCTATGTGCCTCCTCGCCAAGACTAGACTCCTTCACCATCGGCAAAGGACTACTGCAGAGGCAGTCAAGTGGGATTCGATCTCCGAGGAACTCAAGCATGGTATGTTTGTTCAATCTTAGCGGGATGCGATGTTCTCACAATCTAGGGCCTGCCGAACCTAGCTCTTGACTGACAGAAACTCCCCGCGTGTCACCTTTGTGTCGGCGGCTGCAGGCTTGTGAAACACAAATAGGCGCTCGATACGGGACCTGATAATGCAGGCTACGTGTCAGGCGTTTAATAGCAGTTCAGCGGGACTCGCTCGCTGCAGAACTCGAATGCGGTACGTACGTTCAATTCCGGCACGATGCAATGTGTTCATGACGAAGTAGGCCCCAGTCTTCGACGTCAAGATCGCATTACGCAGCTCTTTACTCATGGCATCTATTACGCTTCATCAGAGCGCCAATTGCTGGAAGCCCAGGCAGAATGGATGGTGCTTGGACAAAGCTGGGAGAGGGAGAGCTGGCTGTCAAACGTCTAGAGCGCCATGCATGGCGCTATGCAAGTGGAAAGCGAGCAGAACGCAAGGCTTGTGAGAAGAAGCTGTAGGCTGGACGTGACGCCGAGCATGTACGTTTGATTCTTTTATTGTATTCTGGATATCTCTGAAATTGAACCTGTAGAAATGTATGTTTAACGAGCTCCATCGCTGTTCAAGCGCTCGTCCCTCTCCAGGAGCTGCTCGCAGGACTCTAGCACTCACACACCCAGCTCTTTCTCGACCCTTCCCAGTCCGTTTTTCAAAGCCTCATTATCTGGCTCACCTCTCAATTGACTTATCTCGCTCAGAAGACGGCTTCACCTTTATCCGATCTCAGCTGAGGAAATCCACAGCGCCCATTGCTTCTCGACATAATCGGGCTGCTAGATCTGCAGCTACCTCTGGTACGACTTGTGGCCCATTTCGGGATTGAGCAAGAGGATGTCAACTGCTCATACACTTTTCCGTGCATCTACTGTCTAATCATCTACCACCGCTCCTGCCACCACCGCAACCACTTCCTCAGCCTCGCTCTCGGGATCCGTTTTCGATGCATCTAGTACGTCGGGAGCATCAACTCTGCAGTTTACCATTGGTACGGCAGACGGTACAGGGACGTACAAGACTGCAGATTCTGAGCCATCAACACCACATGCTCCTAGGAGTTGCGAATCGTCCTCTGTCCATAACGAGCACATGCGCTGTTAATCAACTGCCGTCTTCACCTTCGCCAATTTCGCGCTATGGCCCTGTTGGTGGTGGAGGGATGAGAATGAGGAACGTCGGTTGGTTTGATGAATGGTACAGCGAGTAGTGTGTACGGGTGCTGATGAGCTCGTTACTCCAAGACGCCCCAGATCATCACGCGCATGCTCCGCCGGTGCCTAGGATTGATCCCACGAACTCGGTTTTGTTGCTACTGCGAAAGCGGCTGCTATGGGAAGGAAGGGGACAGGGTGTTGGGAAGGATTCAGCTTCGTTGCTGGTTTTGAATTGCTAGGACTAGAGCTTCTGCTTTGCCTATGCGGAGAGTGAGGGTGGTAGCAATGAAGTCGAGGCCGATGAAACCGCGAAATAGGAGGAGTTGAATACGCCGAGTTGCATCATGACCAATGACCAAGCCGGGAATGGCGTTGATGGAGATCAATGTTAACACCAATATAAAACACGAGAAGGTGGATGGCGCGAACTCGACGGCATGTAATTTGACGATCATGCTTAGGAGGAAAGAAGTTGAATGAAGCTACAAACGTTTGAACTGCGAGTATGACGGCGGCGACATCTTTGGGAGGCTCAAAGGAATGAGAAGCCCTGGGGGCCCTCGGTTGATAATAAAGCACAAAATCTGGATCATCCGCAGCCTCCACTTCCACCTCCTGCTACTACTGTTCAATAGTCAGTTGATAAACCACCGTACCCGGACGCTCCCTCGCCGAAATGCTTGAAATCGGTACACCGTTCACCCTATCGTCAGAATGTAAACAATTTAACACATGTTTGCAATATCAGCGAGGTGCAAGGCAAATAAAACCTTGGGTAGGAGTGGAGATACCTGTTCTTCTGGGAGAGGGGTGGTGGATCGCTACATGCTCGATAGTGGATGGCAGTGTATGTTGGTTGCTTTGGAGGTGGGGTCGAGGTGGTCATTTGGGAGGCTTCCGCAGGTGCTGTATATTGTTGATGCTATTGACCATCTTCAGAGAAACTGGATGCTCTCGTTCTCTTGCATTTTGCATATCAAACTTCTCTATCAATTTTTCTTTTTCTTACTCGCTCTAACTTTCAACTTCGCTTGTCACACACTTCTTTTGGAAGCTGCATATGTTGTTCTTTTCTCTCTCCACTCCATCACGCATCCCCAGCGTTCCTGCTATGCTTGTGAGTGTTCCGAAAATTCTCAGTACTACGATGATTTTTACCTCACTGATTCAGTTTCTTCTGGTCTAGTTATTCGTTATATACCTCTCTCACTCTTTGTCCATGAAAGCAACACCATGTCCCTTATCTCTATGATGTTTACGTCTGATGCGACTTTGGCTCGGATCAGAAACCCCTTGCACCATAGTCGCGCGATCACGATGAATCCGTGAAACTGTTGGCTAATGCCTATCCTTGTCTTGGAATCATCTCCAGATTTGGGTCAATGACACAAAAGGGTTTGTGAGTAGACTGCTAGCTGCCGGTGGGCGTCTGTTAAAAGGCGTGATGCATGATGCATTGGATTTTCTACGACTAGTTAGTGTTGTCTAGAGAATGATACAATGTCATCAAAATGGATAAGTTGGGTGTCTGACTAAAGATGGGCTCCTTCCATGTTCTTTGGGTGCGATTGGACCGCCGCGCCCAAGGGTCTATACTCATCACAATGCAACCTCTCAATAGCTTGTCGTGTGAAAAGACGCTGCGGTTGTTTCACGCTTTTATGTTCCTTGTTCACACGCGGGGCGGTCTATAGAGGAATGGAAGAGCCTTCCAATGAATCAAGTCTCCTGTCCTTTGGAGTGAGATTCCAAGCCCTTCAAAATCGCGCTTGGATATTCTCAAGGTCAAATTAGCCTTGCTAGAGGCCACGGCGAAGGAATGAGACACAAAGACTCACTTGTCGCTAATGATGAAATCAAGGACAAGCCCGCCGCTAAGTTCCATGGAGTTAGGGTTCAACTCCGCAGCGGCCAGCCTCATCCGTTATATGTAGGGGGGCAAGAACTCTTTGATTTTGTTCCGTCAACACTACTAACAAGTTCGCTAGCATGACAAGGGTAATAGACTCAGTGAATAAACAGGTGACGTTCAAAATCTAGGACCACTACGGCGCGGTGTTCTTGACATCTGTAGGATCTCCCACCACGCTTCTGTAAATTCTCATCCAAGCTAAATAACAACAAGCAATTATGTTCGTTCAACGCCCTACCTGCACCAGTTTGTTGTATAGTGGGGTCGCGAGTACCAACTGCAAACCCCCATGACAATCACCGCTCCGGCTGCGAAGGGGCGGTATTGACGCCACTCTGCATGAAGTGGAACCTAAGTTCATATAACCTCAGCAATGTAGTCCCAACCTCACCCCCAGGTGGCTACCAGAACAACTCCGCAGAAAATGTGGTGCGTGGCCAGATATGCGAGTAGAGGTTGGATGCGCCAGGTTGTTTGGCCCATAAGAGTTGTTGATTTATGATAGTCACCGTATCAGAAATAAGGAGGCAAAGAGAACATAACGCAATCAACGTGTGCTGCAGAGTTGAACGAAATTGAAAGACTTACTGCAGCATACGACGCTATGTCTTCGACATCATGAGAGGAGTAGACCTGAGAAACCACATGTGCTTCTTTCTGAGCTATCTGCTCGAACCCGGTAACAACGAGAGCGAAAGCCTCGGAGTCCACGACATGCGGCCGGTGCGAAACGATCTCGACACAGTTCGTTGTCAAAGGTGCGCTTGATGCCCAGAGAAACGCAGTCCTAGTTCAAGGCGTGTCCGGTTTGAAGAACACGGGGTCCTTTAAGGACGTGTTGTCGGAGGCTGAGGTTGTTACGGAGCAGGGCATTCAGCGCAAGTTAATACAATAAGCTCTATGAAAGGCGGGACTCTACCTTCACTGCTGTTGCTCTCTGGACACTGGGCGCTAAATCCAAGTCCGAATATTCGAGACATATGCGTGAATATGTCCAAGGCAAATATTGCATGTGTTGTTGGTGGGAACAAAGATATCGACGGTCACCTATCATACACCAGATCTCAGATCTCAGATTTTGGATCTCAAACCTGACATAATCAATGGCTGATGCCCAAACTTGCTAACATCGTCCGTGTAACTGTTATCCCCACTACCAAATCATCATGAATACTCCGAACGATATACTCGACTGGCGCAAGCATGAAACCAGCGTAGCTGCTTCGTATCCGTGGACCACAACGTTTCTATTTGATCATGCACGGCTCCATGAGGCAGAAAACTTCTTTGAAGCCAAATACTGGGAAGGAATCAAGGTTAGCTCAACCACCGCCGCACTGTCGGCACCTCCACCTTCCACCGCACTCACCCATCAAACCAGGAGTTCCTCCACACGTTGGATGATAACGAACAGCGCTGCCTGTCGTTGAACCATGAGTTCCGTGCCTTTGTCGGCCTCCCCCAGTGGGAAGAGCCCAGCACTGCCGCAGACCGAAGAGCGAACGCGCTTAAGGCACTGTTTGCCTATCGTGTGGCTGACACACTTGCTTTTGCATTTGGTACTGATGTCAAACTAAATGAGAACAAGATTCGCTATCCTTCGAAAACCATGGCCTCGCTGCTTCAGGGGAACAGAAGTCGTCCTCGCAGTTCTTTGGTACGTCTCGTTGAAGGGGGGAAAGAATTTCCATTTATCCTTACTCTTGTTTTTCTTAGTTCGGTGGAGATGAATTCAATTGGGATGTCCTTCTTCAGCGCGCACGGTACGCAACTAATGGACGCGGTCGTTCATCATTTCAAGGCCAAGTCCCCCCAATGGCCAAGATGTCCGACCTTGAATCCATGTTTAAATATGTCGTTGCAAGCACCCAGGACACACTCCAATCGGTCATCACCACGAACTTTATCGCCGCAGCTTGCTACATCTCCTTTGTTATCAAATCCGTAAGTAAAATCTCGCCGTCAAATTTTAAGCGCCCTCACATCCTAAGCGTAGGGTTTCCTCTACCTGCCAGACTCCGCGGAGGCCACCCTAGAAGCTCTCAATATATCGTCATCACAAGTCAGCATCGACGGGCTTCAGCCGCATTTTAGTCTGGCAAGGGCTGCGTATGTTGCAGTGGGGGCGTCACCGGTCCTCCTCCTCGCTCCAATCAATTGGTGCCTCAATTTAATGTATGCAACCGACCTTACACGGGTAAGCACCCCACTCCTGGTTCCGAGCAAGAACTCATGCTCCATATGCTTAGGCATGGTTCCTCTCTCATGTTGCTAAAGCGCCCGCATTAGTGGATGCTGAAAAGTCGGTTTTGAGGGCCGTTTACGCGATATGTTTCGACCAGAAGTCTCCCACGGAGGCATTGGAGGAAATGTGGAAGAGCATCCCAGAGGGAAATGGGTTTGGATCTACACTACAAGGTACGTTGGGTAATACTCTTGTCAATACGACTCTCCTGACGCTTGGGTATGGCTAGAACACTTGAAATATGAGGAAGCCGCGGCGTGCTGGAGACAAGCTGAGGAAAGTTCTGTCATCGTTGCTAATAAAGCATCGGAGTCGATCTTAGCTATTAATGCAAGAGAGGAGGAGGAGGAGGGTGAGGAGGAGGGTATGATGGTGGAAAAGGAAAATCAACATCAGGATACGGAGATGACAGGGGTTGAAGATATTGATACCTTTGAGGATGATTCACATGCTGTTAAAGAAGCCCCAGAACCAGAACTGGAAGACGTTGGTATGCAGGATGCATGCACAGGCCCGCTGCAAGCTGATCCAGTAGCCGAACCAAGGAAGCAATCACTCCGAAAGCGCCCTGCGCCCAGTCAGAGTGACAACGTCCCTGAGAAACGGATGCGGGCTGGTAAAACCGCATCCATAATTAACAACAATCCCGCAACAAAAAAAAGTCTGGATGCGAGAAGGAAACAGATGCTGAAAAAGCCTGAGAAAGAGATAGTATTCTCTATTCCCTATGTGAGTCTATTTATTCCCTGATTTTGTCAATGTTGCTCACCAACTACATGCCCTAGGAACCTATATACCTTCCCATCACTTTGGTAGCAGAAGCCCCCTCTAAGGTAGTGCATGTCGCCTGATGATGTTGTTTCTCATCTCATCCCAGACGCACAGTCATATGAACCACCGCGAAGCTTGATTCTCCATGATGTCGTTTCAGGACAAGTGGAGCGGGAGTGGACGGCAAAGTGTCATGTATGTTTGAATCAACGACTGCTTGCCTGAGCCAGGATGCTTATTCCACCCACAGCTGAGAAAACAGGCGATGTGGTATCAGAAGCTTGCAGATCATCTCAGGGATGAGATTCCCGTCCCCACGAGTGGCAATGACATATTGCGTATAATGACAAGACAGGAATTCGCGGATACTCCGCTTTGGGAGCTCAACCATATATTCCGAAAACAAAATATCCTTGTCTATAGCCCCAGCGGATCTTCAGCACGTGTAGTTCAATTCAACGAGGCATTATTTGAGGAAATCCTTCCTGGATTTAGCTGGAAGACTCTTGAAGTTCATGGTTTGTATCCATTCCATTTTTATGCGATTGTGCGCTGTGTTGACAGATAAACTCAGATTACTCCATTTCTCTTGGACTTCGACAGGGATACGAATCGCGGATGGGCTACATTGACGTCCCAGGTCTAGTAGCAGCCGCAAATAACAAGGAAGGGGGAAAGATCATCAACGCACTCGATATACCCAACACGACTGGCGCTTTTGCACTTGGGCCGAATCCGATCTCTTCCAGCAAACATGCATGGGTCGCAACGCAAAACAAACCTGCACCCCGTTTGGCCTGGTATCTCGCGGCAACCGAGGGTGCTTATTCTGATTGGCACATCGATAGCGATGGACTTGCGACTCGCATAGAGGTTCTGGTTGGGGAGAAATACTGGATTCTAGGTGACTTTAAGGACACAATGGTTTCAAACACGGATTCGTTCGCAGCTCTCGCCCACGATGATCTCAACACAGAAATTCTCAACATGACCCCAGTATTGCTCAAGCCTGGGATGACCCTGTGAGTTTTTCACCCGCCTGAAGATGGCTTGCGTTCTTAAGAGCTTTTGGTAAACAGCTATATGCGACCCTGTACTCCCCATCTTGTGGCCACGCCTGCTAGCGCTGTGTGCTCTGGTGACCAATTTTATGCATCTTCATCCATTCGGGACACCTGCTTCGGTATTCTCCATGGCTTTGCTGCAGGTAGAAGCATAACAAACGTCAACCACGCTGAAACCTCGCATGATCTCCTCCGTGGGATATTGAACCTCCTTCTACTTGAAAACCCCTTCATAAAGGGTAAACGTCGTAAGTTGATGCACCTGATTACAAATTGCTACCCACTCTAACCAGCCACAGAGTTGGACTACCGACTGCATCTCCCTGACCTTCTCACTTCCGATGGAATCATGGACGCATTCCACCTGTGTTCAATCATGTTCCTTGGCTCCGCTATATTTTCTGCTGCATACGTCACTCCCTCCCTCCACCTCTCAGAAGCAATGCGAGATAAGCTTATGCATGGCCGAGACCTCTCTCACCGTGCTGTATTTCGCATCGTCACAAATTCCTGCGCCTCAATCAATGGAACCCCAGTTGACAATATGTGGACAGATGTGTACTATACACTCGTATCCTTCCATGCTGTCGCTCTTCACGGATATCTCAATCACAAAACGCTTCACGCTGAGCACGAGGGGATAAGTGCCCACAAGTTCAATACCAAGATCAAGATTCTAGCCCGTGAGAATCCAGAATTTGGAACTGCACTCAACAAGGTGAAGGCTAGCGGGCATGGTACCAAAAGTTTTGAATGGCAAGGTGGGGAAATTATGTTTAGTTTCGCCGACCCCATGGGGTTCTCTACCGACCTCCCTGGTGAGTTATCCCTACTTTTAACCGATGTCTCATTTTTGCTCACCGCCATTATTTCTGACTAGCTGCTGGTGCCCATGGGTATTCTGACTTGGAGTGGCACCACAAATCGGCTTACTCCCGTGCTCTATTGTAATTAACAGCCTATGGCATAGTGTGCTCTGTAAATCATAATATTATATGCAATTGAGATCAAATGGTTGAAGGGATATAGAAGGACAAAACATCAGCTGGTAAATGCTTACTTTGTACCGGGCGTTGAGCAGCAAGAGTTTTTGTAGTGATCAAGCAAGACTGGCGACAGACATACCTGTAGTTCAAAAGACATTGGAGCTTGTACTTTGAGGTATTAGACAGGCAAGACAGTCAGGAAGTGGCGAGCTTGAGTCCTACGTCCACACCGCCGTTCATTCCCAGCATCTGCAGCCCAAGATTGTCCGCATCCGATATTCTAATGCACTATCCTAAGTTGTCTTCTTCATCCATCAGCAGCCATGTGCGCATCAATCTAACGCTCGTATTCTATTTTAAGAGATTGGTATATCTCATCCACTTTCCGGTCATGTGACAACACGGTAGAGAATTCTAGGTGACAGCATGGGCGAGGTAAATGCCGCCTGGGCACCAAGTGACTCAGCTATCAGTGAAATTTTTAGGTGTGAAGTACAAGCACACAAGGGGTGGGCGATGTGAAGATGAGGAGTCAGGTTTCTGGCACTGTACTAAGAGCGCATCGTGAGTGATTAAGGAAGGGTAAACCAAGGTTACCGCGGGCGAAGGGTTTGGTGAGTACGGAGGGGGGCTGGGAGTCGAGCCGGAACTCCGTGGATCAAGAGATAGATAATGGATTAAAGCTGTCGTACGCGATGGTAGTGGTGGTACTAGTCTAAGGTGCGCGATTATGTTACTAGTAAAAATGAGGATCAAGTCAAATATGCTACACTACTCTAACTGATGATATTTGGGGAATTCCCCTGCCGTCTTACCAGCTCCCCGCATGACTAACGGGCGTATCTTTGCGAGGCGGGGATTTGGTAAATGAGCTGCGCGCATGATGAGCAATTTCATATGTTTAATGTGTTTAAAAGGGGGAATGTGGGAGGAATAGATTGAAGCAGTTTGACATACGAACTAAGATATGGAATGGCAGGTCTTGTTGACAAAAAAAACAGAGGACAGCAAGGCCACTGATGGTTCCGGCGTCCTGGTGGCCTAACGTTGGGTGTGTTGAGGTCTATAGAAAAAATGAGCACCCGAAACGAACCGAGAAAATAAGACCCTGTACAGGCAGGGGCAGCATGGGTGGCGCTGGTAGCTTTGTGGCTGGGACAGACGTTGGTGGCTTCGTTCATCCGGAAGGAACGATGGCGCAGATTTCCTCGAAGGTGAGGTAGTGACACTCACTCTTGGGTTGGACAGCCGCGGCGGGCGTCCTTGATGACCTTGTTGGTGTCATGCTTGAACTCGGGTAGTCTGTCCGGCAGCCAGTGGGTCGCTTGGCGTCAGAGACTGTTGTTTGTGGAGTTGGAGTATTTTATCATGCTCCTGGCGGCGTGACCGGTGGTGAAAACTGATTAGCATATGCATATCGGGGAATCATATGCTGAAGAGGTGACGAAGTGGGTACATCAGAAAATAACAAGGCGAGCACAACAGCGTCCGTCTGTCTCTGGCTAATAACCCAAGTAAAATAGAGTTCGATTTTTTGGGTAGTAATAGGTTGGAACGACAACTCAGCGCAAGCACAGACGCTAAACATTGCTGAGGAGCGAAATCAAGTAATAGAGTCCTCTTTCGAGTAGCGAAGTCAGCGTACCGCTCAAAAGGATAGATATGGAAAGTGGGGTAGATTTCACTGGAGAAATAAATAGATACATCATAGTGTTCATACAAAACCTGCTACGAGTACCTATGGATGGTAGAAACGATTTTCGGAAATTTCGAAATTAGAGATATATATTAAAGGAATATTGGTGGTGGAAACTGATGTAGAAGGAAACCACGTGCTCACCAGGATCCACACTATTAGACAAAGCGATGAATTGAGGTAAAGAGAGGGCAAGTTGAGGCGTGGATGGTGAGTGGAGTTTATGGCGATCTTTAGAGCAAGGCACAGGGTAGGATGAAAAGATTGGATAAAACAAAGGAACAAGGGGTGGACTTCTGTCAGTTGAATGACAAGTCTTTACTCAGCGGCGTTGAAGCCAGCAAAGGCGAGTATTAAGAGTGGGTTAAAAGGAAAAAGGAAAATGATAACGGAGAAATGAGAGACGAAATTTGAAAATGAGAAAGGAAAGGAAGCTGAGGGAGAGATTGTGGACGCAAGCGACGGTTATCCTTATTGGATGCGAAAGGTTGAAGCGACGTAGTCGCAGCGGGGATGGGGAAGGATGGTAAATTCAGAGCAGGCGTCCGATCCCTACAATGCTAGGCGCTGTTGTTAGCCACCTGCGATCGTCTTTGAAAGCGACCCACGGTAGGGTAATATGACAGCCCAGCCTCCTTGTTGGTTTTTCATTTGGAGCCTAAAGACTGGGTGAGGTCGACTGTTTGAGCAGCATCGCATGATGGACCCCATTTGGCCCCATTTGGCGGTCCAGAGATGGCTATTAAATCAAACCACCAAAGCTGGTCAACCGACAGGGTGAGAAGAGACCCAAGGGCACGAGAGCACAAGCACACCTTCTAATTGCCGATTTGTGGATTTCGTCTGCTCAACTCATTCAATGCTGGCATCAAATGTATGTTTGAGATGCTTGGGACTGGGTAAATTTAGGGCTTAGGCGGATCACTTACCAAGCATAATGTAGCAGATTTTCCTCCATTCGCAATGGGTTTGGCCAAAGGTAGTAGTCGATCGCCGCGGCATGGTTGCCCTGGAATGTCTGGCGTACACTCGAATTCTTCACATGAGACAGCTGAGTGCTTACTCAGGGAGTACCAGTAAAAAGGTCGAGGGAGGTTTTACGCAACCCTACTGTTGCGTCGACTCGTGCACGTGATTATATTGATATCTCTGGAATTGGAGAGTGCACCTCGATTTCTGCACCTCCCGATAAACCTCTCTTCTGATTCTGTATAGTCACACTAAAAGCAGCTGTTCTTTCAGGTAATTTGTTAAAAATGAGCAGAGTGGCAGTGTTGCTTCGCTTTGCTATCTCCATCTTATCTCTTCCCGACGGCACGTGACATATCCTGAAGCAGCAAGGCTTAGGGGTAGATTACCAACCTACTCTCCTTTCCCTCTTCGCGGTCTGAGGGCAGAGGCATAATACTGATGGTGCGACGGTTGTCCACCCATATTCCTGACCTTCTACAGCCTTAACCAATGACTCCCTTGCATCACAATGACGACGTTCGACTGGGCCATTTGCTTGAGAGTTATCAGGTGAGATCTTGATGTGGTTAATATGATATTGCTTTTAGAGGTACTCAACAGCAGCGATGGATGCAGGTCCATTATCGGTGACAAGATACCTAGAAGATGGAATGACCCCAAGGCGCGCCCATTTTCGTGTGGGAGCATACGCCATTTCGCGCTTGACATTCATGACAGGTCTTCAGACGCATATAGTCGCCAAGATACGAACACCTAAGCGTTCGAGGATGTGTTCGCGAGCTGTGAGGATGCCCTTGTGGCCGAGCTCATAGTGTGCTCGTTGTAGTAAGTCCAACCGTTTGCTTTCTTCGACTACTTACCGGCTTATGTTTTACCTTAGAATACTTCTTCATCCTTCCTCCCATGTGTTGTGGTTGTAACACAAGGACAATCTTAGCCTACTTTCATGACGTTTCGCCCTAGTGTGCACACTGGTTATGGTACCGTCTTTGCCTGAGGCATTAACATCTGTCATTCTCGAAAAGGCCTGTCTAATCTTCCATCTTCAACGGCGAGCTCTTAATATTCCGTAAGTGAGTAGGTCAAACGTCTAGGAAAGTGAATCCAATTCGCAAACAAGCACCTCTACGTCGAGCATAAACAAGATAGGCCAACGGTGCATCCAATATTATCATATCCAATTTTCACATCATGAAAAGGAAGGCGCTCCATCATGCGTGCTGGGAAGATCCTGGTAACACGACTGGGTGTGTGCAACTTTAAAAAGTCATATTTGTTGTGTTGATCTCACCCATTCATAGGCCTGGATGTCAATCGATAGAGGAAGGATGGTACTCCTGCTACAATGGCGGGCTACTGGTCGTGGCTGGAGTATGTATGCGAAGCCTTTTGTCCCCCGAACTGCTCTCACCTTACCTCTGCAGCGCTCGCGTTGCTTGTGCCAACCCACGCACTACGTCTTCTTTAATCCCGCTCATTCTGAATCTTACATTGGTTCAGAATTCCAATAAATTTCAACTTTGCCTTCGTCACCCCTCTGTTCGATGCTATTAACGTTGCTCTCAAGCGTCAAGCACGCCACAGAGCCCGTGGACTGCAGTGGCTTCAAACAAAACGCGAACTGTCACGTCTCTCTCTCTTAGCTTGCGTCCTCAACCACTCACACCTGCGGTTTCATCGGACGGAATGGCGAGCCTAAGATAGACGACGGCATACTTAATGATGTGGAAAGAAAGGTATCATGTCATACTCGTTTGGAGAACCTTGGGCGAGGCGGCTAAAGTATGTTCTACAAAATACCCTGTTCGCTGTGTTATTCTCATTCCAAGTTATCCTCTACAGTCTCGGAGCCTGGGCACTTGAGCTGCGCACTCACTTCTTATTCTTGCACCCGGTTTAAGTACATCGTGCGCCTCATATCTTCACTCTTTGATACCAGTGCTCCCTGCGTCATGCACTCTGAATGGTCGTTGAAATGATGAATTTAAGCTCGCAGGATTTTCTCAGCACGCTCTCATCTTTGGCATTCCGCAAGATCTCTCATCCTACCATTCGTGACCTGGTACCGCGCATCACACAGACCCGGGATCTGAACGATCGCAGCGGCACATGGGGGTCTAGTCAGTCTCTTTGCTTGTCAGGTCTTGGTTCGATTCAACACAACCTAGTACTTATCCTTCAACAATGCGACTGCTGTTGGTGTATCTGAAACATACAAAAGGAGAGAAGAATGTGGTTCAGGGTAGCCTTTAGATGGGGGCATTTCATGACCGACTCTTCTCTACCTCTCTCTGACTTGTCCTGTGTCAAATCATTCCAATACCTGTAAAACATCATACAATGCACCGCGTACACCTACTCCAAATATAAGTGCTGTCTGGCCATTTGAAAATGACCTACGAACCGTTCCTCATGGGTGGATGCTCTCACCTTAAGCTCTGCCCCACAGTTGGCTTGATATTATTAATGAGCATGATCCCAAGCTCTCGCCAAGGCTGTTCAGGTGGACAAAAATTGGCGTGATAACTACCAGTCTTTGCTCGTTACCCGTCTGCGCACTATGGACATAATTGCTACTGCTAAGGAGACAAGCTACATGCTTACAGGCGCCTATAGCTTAGAGATATGGGATGTTGTTTCCAGCATCACTATCCGATTCTTGCACAACGTCCCTTGGGAGCGCCTGGCCTGGAGGCTGGGTGTGTTTTCGTGTGCAGTATGCTCTTGGGAAGCTTGTCCCCAACATTCTTCCGCAGCGCTAAAGGTATCGGCTCGACTTCTTATCCATAAGTGACATCATTTCCCATAATACGGTGGCATGTCTGAATCCGGTCCAGTGAATACGCCATCTATGACTTCTCCAGGAAAGTGGTTGAGATTGGTCTTGATGATATCTTCCGTGTCTTCAGCGCCTTGAATTACTTCAGTGCACTGTCTTTTGGAAATATGCATTAGTGGGTGGGCTGACGCACTGACTGCAGAGGATGTAAGCAACCAGCTAGTTCGGGAAATAACTGGACTTAATACCCATGAATGTGTGGTTGTGACTTAGCACGATGCTGCCAATAAACTGGCGGTATTAATGAAGCTGTCGCCTCGCCTAGCATGGCGCAGTTGGCCTTTTTGACCACCATCAACCACTGCATTGTCCTGTCTGTATCTATTCAATTAAAATTGTGTTCACAAAACACTGAGTAAGCACTTGCGTGCACCTAGTCTACTTTCTCAAGGAGATCCCCTATGGTACAATACATTCCTACTCCTTCTGGCCAGTTTGCAGTCCTAGCCTCAAGCAGCGCCTTGTATTCCTTCTTGCTCTTTGTTTTGATCTTCTCCAGCGTTTGGAAACCGTTGTCTACAAATCGAAGAAGCCCACCAGGGAAATACTACGTGAATGAAGCCCTGGTTTCGCCATGCTGGATGGGAATGTTGGCATGTGTCAGTGTTGCCGAAGGAATTAAGATGGTTGACCCAGGTGGGAATTCAATAACAAGCTTCAAGTCTTCAAGGATCAAATGTCCACCAAACTTTGGGTTGAATTCCCCCAGCGCTGTGATGGCGCACCAACCAAAGGCACAGTTTTTGGCATCACGGTGTCGACGGGTCCAGACGTTGGGTCCAAAGTTGAATGCTGCAGTTGGATAGACGCCAGCTGGTGTGATGCGTCGAAGGTTGAGCCCGAATGTTGGGTGCGCGAACAACTGATCGAGACGAGTCTTGAGGTGGTCATAAAGATTGGGTGACCAGACACACAGGGAAACTGTAGGCAGTCCAAGCCGTTAGGATCTTGTTAACTTAGATATGCTGGCTTTACGTACAGCACTGGTAGTTTGCGACTCGAAGGATGTCTTTGAGGAGGAGCAAACGCTTCATCATGTCTGCATAATCTCCAAGGTCAAGATCCACGGGATGGTCAGAACCCTGACCAGGACTTGTACCAACGTTGACAGCAGGATATTCACCGCGTGGATGGTTGACATCTTTGTCCTTGAATTTGATATCCAAGGCTTCTGCCTGCATTACGTCATACATACACTTGCACACGTCATCCCAATCGTCTGTGTTAGGACGACCAGCAAGCACCCCGAATACCCGTAGCTGACTATCAAGAAGTGGACGGGAGTCCTGACCTGCACCAGACACGGAGTTTCATGAGTGAATCAACCGCTGCAGGAAGAAAAGAAAAGTCTCACCATTCCACAGAACATATTTGTAACCCTTGTCCTTGAGCTCCTTCAAAGTAGGCGCATTATTATCACTCGGGTGGGGCACAAACTTGAGGGCTTGGTATGCGCCAGAGGCGGAGGGCAACGATTCAGTCCTGAGGCTTGTGGTAATGGGCGCATCTTGGGCTATCAGTTTTTCTCTCACACCTCTGCTAACGAGATGCCCCTCCAGGAGTTTTTGTGCTTGTCTTGCTTTGTATCTCCTCTCTTTGGAAGGGCTTCACTTCTTTTTCTTTGACCGACTCGCTTCATGTATTTCAACACCCAGCTCCTCTATTGATGCTTTTATAGTTTTGTCATCTGATATCAACGAATGCAGGCGCTTCTTTCCAGAAATTTGTCCTGGATAAAGGGAAGGCGTAATTCATAGCATTAGTGTGGTAAATTCGAAGCAAACAGTTGATTTAACCTACCTGCATCAGCAAGGGCATTCCTGTCGCATTTTCTAACGTCATTCGAAGAACCAGCAGCCGGTTTCGCGTTCTCACACACCTGCGAGTCCTCGTCGCTGGCTACTATGAGGGGCTCAACGGCACCAAACCCAACAGCTCCGTCATCCTCATCAACCACGTTCTCAGCTTTGACTGCAAGTTTGATCAAGTCATTCAGAAGTGAATCAGACAGTGCATGGATTGGGTCCACGGAAAGCTTTACAGGGTTCTAACAGCAGCGGTTATCCAGCAAGAAATAACGACGGGACCTGGCTTCATGAATAGTGGCTTACCTTTCCCCGTGTTCGATACGCTCCTCTCATTTCTATCAGTAAAACCGAAGGTGCAAGCGGCGGTATGCAACCCAATTCTGTGACACGGGTCCAGGATAGGATTTCGTATTCTTGGGTCAAGCGTTGAGCAGGTGCGTGAATGAGCCCTCAAGCGCACAAACCTAACGATGGCGGTCCCAGGATTGGTCTGTTGTCACGCGGTGTGACTCAAGGGGGGAAGAGGACTTGAAGAATGCACAGCTGACTGGGGCTCTAATCAGGCTGCTTTGTCGCCATGGGAACTAGGAGATATTTATCGGGCTTCGTTTGAAGCAAAAGTCACAGGATCATAAATAGATTTGGGGAACAACCTCGGTCTAATGGTATTTTCCATGCACGCAAGCAGCAGTCAAATGCCAAGGGAGGCTCAACGAGCAAGGTGATGTCCAAGCGAAATGTCGCACGTCATTTAAATCTTGAAGAGGATGTGACAACCTTTAATGCATGTTTCTGACTTCTAAGCTATTTTGTCCTGAGTTTCCGGTTCTTGTTGGGGATGGCTCAGCCCAAAGGGTTATTTGAGTGCTGCTCAACGGCAGCTGGGGAGAGATACATGCGGCTGTAGTTCAGAGAAGAACTTAGAAAGAACTCCCAGGTGTCAGTTACAGGCATATAAAGAACCAGCGGCTATCTAAATCAAATGCAAGTCAACAATACTTGATCCTTGTCGGCGCTAATATCCGAGCTGAACCCTGAACCCTTCAACACTCCCGCTCTGTGAGGATACCAATCTGTTAACCCACAGTTTTCAACATACCCAAACGCAACCGAAGCTTCTCAAAAGACTCGCGTGGAAGAGCTTTTGTGAGTACATCAGCGAGCTTGTCTTTCGTGGACACTATTCAAGCTGAATTTCACCATCCCGCACACATTCTCGAATGAAGTGATGCCGTATGTCGATGTGTTTGGCCGATAATAAAGGAGACAGGGCTACGAATAAGCGTGATATAGCCCTGATTGTCGGAGTGAATGATCATGGCTATACTCTGTGGGAAACCTACGTCACGCCGCAATGTCTGCAACATCACTTCCCTTGTACAACGCCATGTACTCAGCCTCTACGGACGTCAAAGCGACCGTTGATTTCTTCTTATATGCCCAAGAGACTGAACTCCCAGCAATACCAAACACGAAACCTCCCACTGAACGCCGATTATCTGGATCTTGGGCCCAATCCGGGTCTGTCCAACCAATGAGATCAACAGATTCACTCCCACTGCGACCCAGCACCAAACCCAGCCGTTCCCTTGAGGTAACGCAAGACACATTTCACGGATTCGAGGTGAGCAATACCCGGATTCCCACCAAATTGCGAAATTAAACTAACAGCAAATTGGATGTCAGGTTGAGTTTGCGTAGCATATAGGAGCGAGCCGACAAGTGCGACATAGTGGATGCCAGTAGCATACTGGTCATAGTGCTTTCATTCCTCCTCTTTCATGGTGACTGAGCGTTCTACAGTGCAGGTTTCGTTGGCAGCGAGGTGGATACAGGACGACAGTCGTTGAATCTGGCGAGAACTTAGTTGGTATCGGCAGTTTGGTTCATCGTGATGCTGTGAGCGGATCTATTTCGGCATCCCTGGATATCAAGGATATACCGCAGCTCTCCGGGGTCAGTGATTTCGAATTTTTGAGACAGATAACTCTTGAGTTTGTTGATCTTCTCTAGTTTTGGTCTGTAATCCGAGTCGCCATGCTATCCACATAAGCTAACACCAGCAAATCGATTTAACCATTCTCTCACTGGATATCGGCAGTCATCAGCCAGCAACTTCTCAAATCCAGACTCCAATAATACCCCATCCAATTTCGCCTTCCACTGTCTGCTTCGAACCATACTACATCTTCTGCAGCTTCCAACATCGCCCCTTCAGCTCTGGCTCAAGTTCCCACACACCATCCGGTACTTCCATATGTATTTCCTCGTCGAGTTCATGCTGAGGGTATGCAGCTACGGCATCGAGTTGATGGAGCTCAAAATCCAGGTGGGCTGCGAGAACCAGGAAAAGCTGAAGCGTGGTGAACTTCACCACTGGCGGGAATGTTTCTCCAAAGTCCCTCTGTGGATTTGCGAAAATCCCTTTGCCACAATTCGTGCCTTGATCTTAATGCTTCAGCACCATACGACTCCCAGGTAATTCCATCGCTTATTCGAACTCATGCTGCACGTCCCGAGGCTGATCAAGTTTGCTCCAGGCTTCGGGAGGGATATAATGTAAGGTGACCTTCATCTTCCTCGATCCCAACGCCTCCTCGATGCAACTGACCCAACCCCAGCTAGGTCAACATGGTTGTTGCCACCAATAGCCACAAACTCGTGAGTGACAATTGCACGAAAAGCAGGACGAATTTTGGGCGTGACTCCGAGATGACCGAACGCCAAAACGGCTTTTCGTGACGTGACTTGCTTTTTGAATTAAGGATCCTACAGCAATGGGCGACGAGGGTAGTCGGGCAATGTAACGTCGAAAGATGGGTGACGATACGCAGTCGATAAGGATCTAGAAGCTGAGTCAATGCCTTGCTAACTGGGGTAAGTTTGTGGTGGTGCTGCGGCTGTGTCCGCCTCATCAGACCTCCCCTTCATGTCATTGTGCCGCCTACCGAGAACTATCCCATGTCAAAATTTGGCCATGGTCCAGCCTTGACGCGGCGTGTTGAACTGTGAACAATAGCAGGCTGTGCAGTGCTTGACCCCTGGGCTCTAAGCAATCGCCTGCCAAATAATTGGTCTTCCATGGGCCTATTCCATGCCGTGTTAAAATCTTTGTTCTTATTGGCTTCAAGAGGCTAACTCCTTCTGGGCCACCATTCTTCTCAACTTGTGTTGCCCCTGCCTTCCTTGCCCTCTTTAAGCTCATGGGTCGTCATGTGAAGTTGAGTAAGAACATCCAAGTAAATTCTTATTAGCATTAACCAAGGTGTCCGGCACAGATGCCGCTTTATGATCGGATCGTAGGGCTGAGAGCCAGTGCAACGAGCCAAGTGAGGGAGGCGCTGAGTGAATGATGAGGACCAGGCAGGTTAGCAGCGAATGCTTAGGAGTGATCATTATGTAAGGTTTGATGGCCGGGCTCGACAGGAGACCCTAACCCCAGCTCGCCCTCAATGTCATGGGACACTGGATACAATTTGCTTTGTGCTTAATGCATCATGTACATAACTCATCTGGAAAATGGCTCAACTATAATAAAGGCGTGAGCGGGCAAAGGTTGCAGAACAGTTTGAATACATGTGTACCAATGCCTGCGGTCTCTTGCCCTCAAAAATTGGCTCTTCCTTGTACTCCCTAATTATGCTCTGTATGTGGACAGGTGGGGCAGGGTCCGGCGGTCTCGTATATAGCATCATCCAAGTCGTCGGACGTCACTAGCTGGAAGCATCGAGTGCAAACACGCAGCGGGTCCAAGAATGTGTGGGTTGCGCACTGACATGTCAAAGAATCTAGATATGTTTTCTGTAGTTTAATCTCTGCTCCATTGTCCCCTTGTGTTTTGTGGGCTCTGTAGGTAGCTCAAGTGCCACACAAGTGATTTTGAGTCCCTCAGTTCTTGTGCATTGGCATCGAAAGGCTGAGCTTATTATTTCTTCACCTTTGCCATGGATCCATCCCAATGGAGTGCAAAAGTAGTTTACAATCTTTTCTGCGCGTAGGTGGACATTGAATCTTGTGCTATATCAAAGCGAGTGAGAGCGACCAAACAAACAAAAGAATTGTCGAGGCAATAAGGAAAGAGTCATTAACAGATGTGGCGGCTTAGTTGATCAAAAGAGGGATAGCAAGGGAAGATTGAGAAAAAAGAAAATCAAATTTACGGTGTAGACGTTAGCCTACTTAACCAGGGACCATGTCATTACCACCCACGTCACCACCTGGCTTCAGACCACTTCCAGCACCAGTAGCAGTCCTAGCTCTGATCCTTCCAAGTGTACCTTCAACTGGACTGTGGGCTGCCCATTCCGCTGCTAAGCATGCGCGATGATGGCAATGAGAGGTTCACCCACTGCACTGATGTGGATGGCCCTCCTCATGTCTGAGGTGGTCACTATCGTCGGCGTGATGTTGTTGCAGCTATAGCGGCAGTCATACATTTCCTTCACATCTCTCTTCTCCTGTCATGTTCACGCTCTCTTTCCCACCGATCCCGACACTCCCCAATCCCACAGCCCCATCCTCTTGGTCGGTCGCAGTCAACCTGATCACAACCACGATGTCCGTGACAGTCGCTGTGATTGTGGTATCCCTTATCATCCACGTCCGTTGTGCTGCACCAGAACCAGAGTCATTTACTCCACTCTGATGCTCCTTTGGAGTACTGATGAGCGATGCAAGAGAGCAATGGTGAGCGAGGCGGTTGGCAAGGGGAGTATATTGAATGAGCGGGCGCAGTATTCATGCCTACTAGGAATGTAACGGATGTAAGCGACAGACCACGCACGCGAACAAGAGCCATCTGCTTACCATTAGTACACTACCTAATTCCGGCCTGAGAAGTCAGTGCAGATGTTGCGGAGGTCAGGGTGTGCGGCGGGAGGATTGAGGAAGAATGATTTACTGGCGGTGGTGATGTAGTAAATCTGATGAGCAAAAACCTCCTATCTTTAGAACCGGGGCTTGGCCAAACGTCTGTCACTCCATCCTAGAACCATCATGAATATAGTCGCGCATTCAGGAAACTGTGGAAGGGGAAGAACTCACGAGACAAGGCGCTATTGGTGACAACAAATCAATGGGTGTTAAAGCCCTTGACTGCATTCATTTGTTAGGTACCCCAATAAAGTCGGCGTGCAGATGTCTCAGCTAACGGGTCTATCATGATTTGCTATATCCCACTGTCAATCAGATGGTTCCAGTGCGTATACAAAGAACATGCCCACATTGTCACCAGACGTTCCAGCTATATCATCTTCCCACAATGATCCACGATTGTCTTGGCCCATCTACGTATTCCGCAGGGCAGGGGGCTGCGTGTCGGAGGGTGATTTGGCGGTATGGTGAAGGGGACTGACTTCAAGGGGGCAGTGGTAGCAGCTGGGGGAGAGAAGGATGCCTGGCCATCACGGTGGACGGCATGGAAGGGAGAGATGAGTGACGCTCATTCTCATTCTTATTCGTATTCATACATGGTCTATATTTAGGTTCAAATTTGTTGTCCATAGATCTTATGGGTATAGTCAAGCACGATGTTATCTTTCAGGCATTCAGGACCAACTGTCAGAGAAGTTGGATTTGGAAGGCGCAGAAACCTGCGACGAGTAGAGTCTGGTTTGGACTGTTGAGAGGGTTCTTTAGGTGTAGCCTACCTCGAGGGACTGCTATTGCGCACCCGTTGTGCTTTAAATCTAGTACTCGAATTTTTTTAAAAAAAAAAAAAAGAGTAGAGTCTGGTCACACCTGTGTCACTAGTTACCTATCACATGCCACCCGGAAAAGATAAGATAGAGATAACATGGCGGGGCAATGCTGCCGTCCCATACTATTTGAACAAATTGGCTGACAGTAATGGGGCATTTAGTGAGTTTCTACAACATCAGAATGGAGCTTTATCGAGAGGTACAGAAATCGAGGTGCCCCTCCAATTTCAGGGATATCAATTCAATCACGTGATCGAGTCACGGGATGGCGAGCTCTAACTTATCTATGCTCAATCACAAGAGGCCGTAATTTACATGCCTTTGTGTAAAAATTTACCGTTTCCATGTACTATGTAGTGCAATGCGACCCCAATCTTGAGTGAGAACAGGAACGCGAAAGGAAAGGAGGAGATGGGGACGTTGGAGAGGATGGAGTGACAAATAATACACACTAGAGATGCTATAGACGTTATAGAGGTCTAAGCGCAGATTTGAACCAGGCTGATTTTGGATTGGACTATTTTGTACTTGGGCAGCATAGGCATGTAATACGTTCTCTCGTACCTCTCCCCCGTACCTCTCCCCGCTATGCACACAATCAAAATGATGGCAAATAGTTATCCTACTCACATGCGATTTGAACCGCACCGTTCGAAGCCCAGCCGAAGCCATGCAACCGACAAGTATAACCCTTCTAAAGCATCCATTAAGCTACCAATGATCTCCACCGATACATAGCGTGGCAGCCCCAACTACCATCTCTATTATCCCTCAATTCAGGCTTCAACAAGAGCAGGGTTATCCGGTAAGCTTTATCCATTCTCTCCACCCCTTGAACTAATTTAATTAGCATAGCAGTAACTACCTCACACCCACTTCAACCCATGCACCTCCCTGACTCGATTAGCTCTTTACTTTCCTCTACCTTTTGCCTTCTTTCTGATGCAAGGCCAGAAGAATTGGGCGGCAGCTGAGTCAGGTCCTGTCTGTTGGTATATATGTATGATAACGTTGGAACATTCAGTTCTGAACAAGCACCATGCCGTTAATGCAGGAGGAGGTAGGTACCCTCTTCAACATTTCCAGATGTAGGATTGCGACAAGATGAATGTCACGAGCATGCCGTGCGAAAATCTGGCATGTGACATCATCTGAGGAAACTTCGTTCCTGTCCACTGCAACGATTTCCCTAACCATGATCTCAGTATAGCGTTTGTGCAACACCTCGACCTGTGGGATGGGGATGCTGTGGCCCCAGGTGCTACACAGCGCTGAGGGGTGAGTTTGTCTCTTTGTAGCATGGTATAGATATTAATATTCTGTTACAGGAACGCACAGACTGCTTATCGCAGACTCCCATGGCTGACAGTGTTCCTTTCCTGAAGCCCACCACAGGCTCCAGCAACTGTCTACAGTGACAAACACTGTCAATTGGCCAAGAGTGTGCGAATTTCTCTCGTCAACGTCCTGCCACTCACCTTGACCAGAGAGCTTGTGCTACGCTGATACTGTACACTGGCTCCCATGCCGTACCACATTTGTCCCGAGTTCTAATGGATCCTGTTGCGTAGTGAGGTACGTTTGACAGTTTGATGCCATTATCTCCATCTCAAACTCACGACTTTACAGACCTCTGCACCTCAGGTCGCTGTCCGGCTAACGCACTTCATTAGTTCGGTCTAAGGTGTGACTGATGCAGTGAGGTGCTCACCTCAGTCACCACCTTACCAGACAATGACCTGTCTTGGCTTATTTGATGGCCAGGCTTGATGGAAAGCCCTAACCCCACTCGTTGCATTTGTACAAACTGTGGACACGGACCCAATGACGCTCATTACCCCTATGTTCAACACACATTTCATGCATATTATATACCACTTGAAGTGCAAGGATCCAATGCTTCCCCAGCATCTATCACAAACATCACCCGCCTTATCCACTCATATCCACAATACCCCCGGTAGTGGAAATTATCCTTCCTCTTTGCCACCAGTGATATCCAGCAATGAAGCTGGAATAGTATATTGCAGAGCTGAATCAGCTTCTGGGCTCTTATATCAAAAATTGTCAATACTGGAATGCATGTATACCTAACAATGACAAAGAGGCCAATAAACATGGGTGGTATACAGCAGACCTGATAACTATAGAAACTAGATATGATACATTAGCAAAATAATCAAGAATTCTCAAGCCCATGTCCAATGATCAACAGCCAGCCTGTGGAAGCATGTATTCCAACATGACAGTGTGGCTGTGGGTCCAAAATAAAAGACACTGGAGGCTTAATAACCTTGGAGCTGTAGCATAGCTTTCCTCAGTGCACCAAGATGCTGAGTCACAACAAGGGAAGGTTTGGCATCAGTGCTATGATAGTCAAAGCGGATGGGCTACCCAAAGACTTGTGGCATTAGGATCTTCTCTAAAACAGCAGCTGAGCTCTTCAATAAACTTTTTTCCATGAATAGTATTAAATGATTTTAATGCCCAGTATATTAACATAAACCCATATACTTTGTCTAATGCCACTAGATTTCTCCTGTGGTTATCATGGTTGATAATTCAACTTGTTCTGCATTGAAACTGGTATTATTTTGGAGGCTTCGTGTGTTGAGAACTAGCCTGCATGACTGGATCATAATTAAAGTGAGATGTTTTATGGAAAAATAATGACTCACGATTATAGATGACAAAACAACAACAACACTGGAGAATATCCGTGAGTGATGAAAACTCTGAGTGAACCAGGAAGCCAAACCAGAAAATGACCCGTCCCTGCTGCTCACCCAAAGCCAGTGGTAATAGAGCTCCTTCAATTAAATAGAGTCAGCTTGTTTTTCACCCAAGGAGAAGCAGAGTAAACAAACCTGCTGACAGCAACAAAGCCCATGAGTTATCTCGAGTTATTATTATGGTGAGAGGATGGTCCGACAATCCTCCTCTGATAATACTCCAATGTTTCCAATAACCTATACACCAGAATATTCCTTGGTTAACAACAATGATGAGACTATAGGCAGGTATTCAGCCCAAGAAACTAGATCACCAGTGTCTGCCTACATACCATAGCCATCTAGTATTTTCCAGTGATTTCCTGGGAACGATGTAATTACCTGTTTCAATCTCGGCTATTGCAGTGGGAAAGCTCCATATATTATACACTCGGCAAAGTGAGTACCAGATTAACAGGACAATGCCGATTGTCATTTTTCGATTGTATAGTGCGTATACTTCCAACAAAGTGAGCACATTAGGGGTTAATTGACATAAGCTAGTGCTCACCTCGCATCATCATAATGAGCTCAAGATTGAACAACAATACCATGGATATCCCCAAGTGAAGCTTTAACCACCTATGATGAGCTTCAGTTTGTGATTGGGATGGCGAACACATGACGGCTATACTGTGTGATTATGTAAGAAAGGCATAATCAAAAGTTGCTTTGTACTCACAATTGGCCCATGAGAGCGAGATATCTGCTGATAAGAAATGACGCTTTGACCGTCCAAATTGAGTGTCTAGACCGCTCTTATTCAGAATAATCAAACCATCATTTGATGACCAAGTATAATACCCCCAAATGTACTGAATCTCGTCTTGCAATGTGATGACATGATCGTACAGGAGTAAAGCTAGGCCTGCTACTGGAAAACACATTGGTTGATGTTAATGCAACTGGAACAAAAGCCATATCTAACCAGGAGGGGCGCACCGTTCATGTACTGTCCTTCGAGAGTCTGGTTCATCATGGGAATAAGAGTGGTGTTATTTGGCTAGGCCTTGTGCATGGCATGGTTATACATGCCTGGTTTGTGCACAGAAAAGGTAAATGTAGGGCAGGAGTTTGGCGACCAGGAGGGTGTTCAGATGGCATTTGAGGTAATCACTTGGGGGTGTTATTTCCCGAAATAAACCCCGGCATTTATTGACGTAAAATGCATGCACAGTCTGTATTTGATGTTGATTGCAATGCGAGTCCTCTGCTTGAGTGCGGCCTTATTCATGGGCACCATTGAGAACCAGGCATTTGGAGAAAGTGTTTGGTATGGGGATTGTCTGACTATGAACATCTGGAATGAGCTTAACCGTGTTTTTCCATTCAGTGCAATATACACATGCCTAGAACACGTTCAGATGCCTCATTGGCGTTTAATCCTGACAAATGTTTGACAGGCCCTTATCAATAACACAGTTGATTATCCATCTACTATTCCAGCCATTCCAATGTGCAAAATCAAATGCTTTTACCCCGTTTAATCTCCCTCATTTCCTCTTCAGCCTCTGGTCCCTCTAACTTGCGCTTGTTAGCAACAAGACCCCCGCACCTCTCATTAGCTGCTTCCTTGTAATAATGGGCCAAGACACCTTCATTCGCGCCGTCATCAGTGGCGGTGGTGGAAACGGCCCAGTAACCGGGTCGTGCACAGTGCATGTTCGGAAGGGTGCCTCCATCAATACAAGCAAAAGAGGCGCCAATGCTCAAGAGATCCCGGCACAAACCAAGTCGAGCCTGGAAGAATAACAGCTGTGACTCCCTTCCTCCTTCTAGGTAATAGACTGCGTGTGTCTGTAATGCATTTGGGATGGGCTGGTCGAGCAATTGGGCTTGGATCTGGGCTTGCCCCCATGTTTGTTATCGTCATATGTGCACACACCTTCGGGTGTGTTGTAAGAAGCTGTAAAGTGAGATTCATCACCAAGTCGTGACAAATGTCCCACTCCAACCAACTGATAAACGATGCCTTGGTTGGAATCCAAAGCAGCAGTCAGTTGAGTTGGCAAGTTCCAAAGCTTTCCGTGCACAATCGAGATATCTGTTTGCTCTGGTTGAGATAATTCCACAATAAGCAGAACAGGGATAGAAAGCACAAGGCTCCGACATATTTTCCGTGTTTTCCAACCGTGTCCTCCCTGGACACACTGCGCAGAAGTCGGTTCTGGGACTTTCATTTGTATCCATTTTGCGAACCAATCAGTGATATCCCTGCTGTCCACTTCTGATTCCATGCTCATGATAAGACGCCCATCGTCGACCTGGGGATGAGTTGAAATTGCGATATGGTCTGGTCTGGCATCAGCATCCTGAGATGAGGAGCACTCCGATAGGTCAATTGACAGAGAACGGAGGTATGAAGAAATCGACACCGGGTATCTGGGCTCTTCAACAGATCGTCTAACCACCCCTGTTGAAAGAAAGAAAGAAAGAGGGGTTATAAGTATTTGTTGAGGGTGGTGCAATAGACCCCAAGTGCATAAAACTCACAAACAGTGCATCTGGTGCCTCCATGGTTGCTATTACACCGCCATCATAAAGAGCCCGTCGTATACATGCTCGTTTGTCATCTAGCCATTTGTTCAGAGAATCTTCCGTTTTGGTCCCAATCCCTAAAGGTGCTAGCCGATCTTGCAAATGACAAAGAACTTGTCCCATCGCTGATTGCGGGTGTAATGCAAAAGCTAAGCTGCCAAGCTCCTCATCTCCAGCATGAGAAAAAGCAGCAAGAAGAAGCTGCAGGCTGGAGTCCAACCAGCACGAGTTTTTGCTGAGTTTATAGCCTTGTCGAAGAGGGGCAGTTGGCTTATCAAAGCCGCGAGCGGGATCTTCCAGGGGAATTTGGCCAGGCTTGGCTGGTTCGGAGGGTTCAGGATCTGATAAATCAGGACCATGCAGCTGAGAAATTGAGGCTGGTCCAAATGGGACTTGGGACACTGTAGCCTCATCTGAGGAGACTGCATCGCAGCTAAGTTTTCCGGAACGCTCATCAATATGTACCTTGTCGTTGATGTTATTGACGTCAACATCTTCAGACGACAGGACAATTTTGGAGCTTGAGGCCCCAATGTTGGAGGTCTGGGAAAGCTCTCGTGCATTTAAGGGAGCCAACTGGTTTTCGTCCTGAACAAGGGTTGGGAACAAGTTATCACAGGAAGCATTCTGCGGAGTTCCAAGTGGCGGTTCGGATACACCCAATGACGCTGATTGTGGCTCCAAGTCAACAGCACTGCAGCGATGGCAACTGGGATTCGTCGTCGTCGTCGCTTTCTGTTGCCATCTAGGAACTGGCTGCAAACCATGAGGATGCCAATCTAAGACCTTCCACCATTCCATCGAGTTTCCTTCGTATATATGCATAAGTTCACTGCTCGTCCCACGCATGTGGTCTGCCTCGAGCCCATACTTTGTGCGTGAAGTCTTTGCTGAATGTCCCATTTGTTGGTGGGCAAAATTCATGCTCTCGTATTCTTCCTCGCGCTGTGTCCCCAAAAGTGTTCTGATCACCTCAACGCATACTTGGCGGTGGATGCGGATGCCGATTTTATCATCGATGCCACAATATACACGGAAAAACTTCTCAATTCGTTGTCCAATGGCCACACCAGTTGCGGGCATACAGTCCCATACCCAGAGGTATTCACTGTGAAGCATATAGGCATCTTGTCCTGATTTTCCTCCAAGTGCAAAGTCCAAGGAAGCATAAAACGGTTTGATGACTAGACAATATATCTCCAGCAGCCTTGAAAGTGTTGGAGGACATTTCCGTGGAATGAAGGATTCGCGCCTAGTCTGAGTCTCGGTCTTCAATCGACGTGCCGCAAGCCATATTCCCTCGTTGTCATGAAACATGTTTCTTTCCCTAGCCCCATTGGTGTATCGGAACTCCGCAAATTCGGAGGCCCTGCATGGTGGCCCAGGTATAAGAAAAGAAAGGACAGCCAGATTGTGGGATATTCTTTGGCAAATTTCACGGAGGGGCTGGAGATGAAAATAGTCAATGTTAATATTTTGACCTTTCGCTGCCTCTGTAAAACAGCGTGATTCTGGCGTGAAATGCAAGGTGGGGAGGAACTGATCGGTTTCGGATAGATGGTCCATTCCTGGTGCGTTGGTGCTGATAACCATCGGCGTTGATTTGCAAACCTGGCCTGTCCAGCCATAAGAGCCATTGGGACAGTCCCAATCATCTCTGACTCTCTCTGGGAGCGTCAGAGCAACACTGTGTCCAAGGAAGAGCTGTTTCATATCATCCTCCACCTCGTTATGCAGCTTCCGGAGGCCCTGTCTCCACTGGTGGATATCCAGCGTGCTCTCTTTGTATGTGACCTGCATTCCATCATTGGATACACGAATGGAGGGCGGGCCTGAGGTGTTTTTGACAAGGGATGAAATCCAAGTGGTGTAATCGCAGACTTTAGAGAACCTTGAGCCCGGAACACCCACGCGTCGAAGGGTTTTGGACTGCTCAAAAATAATTCTGGGAAGAAAAGAAGTCGGGTTAAAATTTGGCCTTGATTTGATGCTGGGAAATCGGTTGGACCTACATCTCCAGCGTCTTCAGGTTTCCTGGACTTTTGAACTCCATAAGAGATTCATAATAGACAGCAGAGCGGATGTGAGATTTCAGGTGGGCAAAGACCTGGGTAGAATTCTTGGCGCTCTTGAACGAGCCGTCCTTTTCCAAACAGTATATGGCGAGGTAGCATTCCAGTGGATCATCCCATTTTGATGCAGTGGAGAGCGAGCCGACCTCAGGATTCATTGGGTACAAAAACCGCTTGATGAGGCTATGAAATGCGGGGACGGCCGCCTCAACAATAGATGTTTGGAGGCTGCGTTTTTTTCCAGAAAGAGAGATGGTGGTGAGGATGGACTTGAGGGCCTCCACTCTCTGTTTGTCGTCGGCTGTCAGCCCAGGGAACTTGTAGCCGAGAGGTCCTCCACCATCTTTGAGCGAGTTGATGATGCCAATTGTATATCGGTGGAGCATAGCACAGTATATAGCCAAGGTCTTTCCTTCAACTGGAACGAAATAGCCCAATGACCTATATTGGAGGTGTGAGATTCGAGGCAGAGACCATAAATGAGCGAGCCTTACTCTGGGTTCCCACATTCCAGAAGTTTCTTTGATATGTGATCCAGGCCCTTCACTCCCTTTACCACCGCCTGCATCCATGCCTCTATCGTCCGCCCAAGCTTTTCCCCTGTCCATAACCTTTTTGCTGCACTCCCGTGTGGGATACTGATAACGGATCAGAGAAGTCGAACTTTGTGCAGGCTGATTTTCTTTAACCTATGGGTCGACTCTGAGTCCGATCCAGGAGAATCCTGCTCTGTGGAGCTGTGTGCATCTCCATTCTCGCTCTCTTCATCTTCAAAGTCGTCGTCGTGGTCAGTCCTGTATTCTTCGTCCTCAGAGTCTTGGTAGAAGCTGTCTTCTGAGCTACTCGCTTCCATATCTATGTCTATGTCGCCATCACTGTCGCTTTCGCCATAGCTCCCTTTGCTTTCTTCGTCATCGTCGTAATCTTTTCTGTCTTCTTCATCGTAGCCGTCCTCAAGCCCAAAGCCTCCACCAGCAATCTGACTACAATGTCCATTGATCTCCTCATCTTCATCTATCATTGTGTATGGGTCGGTGTGCTGTCTGAAGCAGGTGAACCGATCCAACGGTGATACTTCATTAATAGAGGAGGTGCTGATTACCGACCCTCTAAGGGCCTCCATCTTCGGCATGAGGTGCTCCAGGAAAAGCGCCAATGGAGTGTCCTGTGTGGCTTCTTTTGAAAGGACCGGTTTGATGGGGAAATATCGGACGCAATTTGTTGTGAAAAGACTTTGGACATAAACCCTCTTGTACGAGTTCTCAGCATAACCATCAGCTGCTTCCCTGTCTTTCTTGTCTCGACATTGCTGGGTGGATTTCCAGTGTTCCTGGATAGATCGTTTTGAACCAAAATAACCTGAGCAAAAGCTGCATTTGAAACCCATCACATATGGGATGAATGGGACTGGAGCGACTGCTTTAAGAGGGAGTGGGAGTCCAGTTGTCGCAGGCATGTTGGGAGCACTTTTGCTGCGTGCTTTGGCAAAGTCAGGTAAATAGCGCTCCATGTCGATGAAAGAGCCCGCATGTTTGTGACACAAGTCATCTGGCCAGAGGTTGGAATCGACTTGCAGCCGGTGTGAATCCCCGGTCACATGTGCCCTCGCCTTTTTGAGGGGAATGCCACCGCTGTCTGTGCACCGTGGGCAGGTAATGAGGATCGCATCCTCTTCTTGATGCTTCAACCAGCTCGGGTGATATGTTCGAAGGCCGATATGATGGAGAGCATCAATTATTGCTCTGACCTCAGGGTCTTTTGGGTCCAGAGAATGCGAAACTGAGTCTGTCACAAAAGACCGTTTTGGAACATGTGCAGCCGCGTTTGGTTCCCTGACATGATACAGTCAGAGGGAAGCTGTTGGGGGGAGGAGGAGGAGGTAACAAATTTTAGCTCACTGGTTGGCTACGAAACTTCCTCCTGGTTTTCTCCTGTTACGCTGAGGCCGTACATAAGGCCGGGATATTTCCGTCCTCTCTTCTCCTTCCTGCTCTGCTATTGGCGTTCCATCATGGATTTCTCCTTCCAGAATGTTGTTTCCTGCTGAAAATCCATCATCCCCTCCCAAATTAACGCTCTTTCCCAGATTACTGCTCGTTCCCAAATCATCGCTCTCTCCCAACTTATTGCTCACCCCAGCTTCATTGAGGGACTGCCCAGCACCTTTGTCTTCATCAGGCATTTCCTCATTGGCCACAGTGGGTGTTTCTTCGTGTGGGTCACTCAACTTGTGGTAAACGATGTGATAATATCTATTTTTCGCTGCTTTCTCACAGACTCGACCCGACTCTTTAGTGCCAGGCGTT
Organism: Leucocoprinus leucothites; assembly: GCA_013368445.1. Lineage (NCBI taxonomy): Eukaryota > Fungi > Basidiomycota > Agaricomycetes > Agaricales > Agaricaceae > Leucocoprinus > Leucocoprinus leucothites. Next base: position 197,554 of record JAACJO010000021.1, read on the forward strand.
CTTGTGACATGGTGCCTCAAGGAGCTCAATCCCATTGGGGCTTTTCCGCAGTGGAAGGGGCATGGCCAGCATCCCTCTGCGTTCCTGTGAGAGTACCCTATGGAAGTCTTTTGTATCTGGGCTAGAGCATGGCTTCAGGAGGTGTTTGGTCGGTGTTTTCAGTAAGCTCACCATCAGTGAACCAGCCCATATAGACCTGGATGTACCGATGAACTTTCAGAATATGAGTTTTCATGTCCGTAACGGAAATACCACACTCTGAGCATGGAGCCATGATGATGATGAATAGGCAAGGTGGCACGATTTGCATACTTGAACTTGATTGATCCGTGCCAGGGTTTGTGGAAGCGCCTTATGGTAGGATTGATCCCATGCCACGTAGGATTGATCTGTGCCATGGTAGGATTGATCCATGCTAGGGTTTGTATTCACGACAGTGTAAAAGAAAGAAAACTCTGTTATAAATCAACGGATGGGGGATACGAGGGGATACAAGTGGATTCTGAAAGCTCTCAAACACCTCTACACATTCCACCACCCACCTAAACCGGATACGACACCCACTGTGCGCCACCCCTCTGCACCAGGCTCTTTTACTTAGGGAGACTACGTCCTCCCTCTCCCTGATCACATCCAGGAATTGGCAGAAAATATTGGGAAGATGAAGCCCAGGAGTGGGATAGATCCCGCTTCTCCCGACGCTGACTTTGTTCAGTATGCAAAATTGATTGTCAACCTCTTGATCTCTGTTTGGACCAGGCTCTGGGATCCTTCGAACGAGAACTCGATTGGAGATCCTACTATGTGCTTTGTAGCACTTTCCTCTATTGATGGCAGTGGTACCAGGATGCATCCGAAGCTCGTCACTCCAACCATTGCCAGCCTCTTTTTTTCTATTCACTCCATTTTCCTCTTCCACATTCACAACACAACTACGCTCGGAGAGTCTGTCCGACGGTGGTTTGCACTCATTGAGATCTGGAAGGACGAAAGCAAAGAGTCAACCTGGTCCAAGCTCTGCAGCCTTCAGCATTTGGCAACAGCGTATGCGCGCTCACAACCCTCGCTCCCGTGCTATATTTGGCTCGATGATCAGAACACAAGATGTCTCTGGAAGGGTCATGAGATAACTCTCTTTCAACTCCAGAACATGGCGCGCAAGTTACTTCGTCTCCAGTACAAGTCCTTCGTCGAGGATGTCATGCTCGGTTTCAACATACGGCTTGACTACAAGCGCATATGGGATGATCTATCGGATGATGCTCCTCATTATGGCTTTGTTGAGGACTCAGCTAACGCCGAATTGGATCAACATAACCTTCTGATGCAGTGCATATGCAACAACCCAAGGCGCCGGAAGGAGTTCCTTGTTGGCACCTTGCCTGATGGGAAACCTCTCTGGAACCCAACTCGAGTCCGACAATGGCTCGCTGCATATGCAGAGTTTTTACTTCTTCTGATGGCCAGCATTGAGGTCATGGCTGGTTCCCCAAGTAGAGGAACTGAGATGACCTGCATTCATATTCGCAACACCCCTACACGAACACGAGGTCTATACGTATTAGGAGACCATGTTGCTATTGTCTGTCAGTACACCAAGACATCGAACCTCACATCGCAAGACAGCCTCCTCCCTCATGGCTTGGACGCATTTAACAGCGACTTTATTGCCCATGTTGTCTTTGTGACCCACCCATTTGCACAGTGGCTCATCTCGTTCCTTTACCTGAACAACCCCGAATTTGTCAAGCTTTATCACACGCATCTCTTTGTGAATGTGACAAAGGAGTTTGGGACTGAGGACCTGACGCAAATTTTGAAGTCAGTAACCCTCTCCACCCTGAAAGTTTCCATGGGTCTTAGTGACTATCGCCAAACCTCCATCACGTTTCGGCGGGTTCACTGTTCTCAATTTGAGAAATTGATGCAAATGGATGATGAAGACACACCAGGGGCACTGCAAGCCGGTCACAGTCACGCAACAGAGAACATGCACTATGGACGAAATGCAAGTTTCTTAGGAAATGTGGTGGATGATATCGCCATGCTGCTTGTTGTTGCAAGTACAGACTGGCAAACAATCCTCAGAATTCCCAAGGGTGGCCAGGTTCTCCCATACACGCTCCTTGAGACCGAGGACCAATGGTGCAAGTACATTTCCCCAGAAATTTCACCCTTCCTATGGCCAGAAAAATTAAATAGTACATGCAAGGAGAAAAATGGTACCCATCACACTCCTGGTGGATCTGCATTTCCATCGACTTTACCATCACCCAACCAACCTCAAATCCAAAACATGCAACTTCCTCCCCGAAATACACAGTCTTCAACTGCTGAGTTTGGAGCTTCTAAATCCGACTCCAAGAAGTGCGATATGCCTGAGGAAGACTTCGGAGTTAGTCATTTAGACCTAAGCGGAAACCGCAGCAACTACACTCCTACGGTATGTGGGCACCCTTAGCATCAAGATTTACTTTTCTGTAACCATTTATTAGATAAATGTTTCCCCTCTACCCCAGAGTAATACCGTTCCAGATCATCCAAATGCGACTGACAGGTGGATGGACAATGTGAGCATATTTTGGGTTTGAATTATCACAGGATCTGCGATACTTACAAGTACCTATACAGAGTGAAGATAGCGGGAGCTCCATCAATCTCTACTGGAGCAAGGATGAAGTAATGGAAGAAGCCAATCGAAACGATGCTCAAGGCACCAAATCAGGGGGAAATGTTAGTGCTAGTACTGCTCACTTATCTTACAATATTCTCATTCATTTTTCAAACAGGAAAACCGCGCTGATGGACATGTAGGACCGGGGAATATAGTTATAAATGACTATGAATCTAATCTTGTGAGTAATTACTAGTGGTGCTTGACTCATGCTTGACTCATATTATGAAGAATGAGAAGGCACTAATGGCTCTGCGGAAATTGCTGAAGGACCCTTCTGCCAATTGGGTGTCCCCGCATCAAAAGAATACAGTACTTGCAGCAGTGCGCCGACAAAATGATGTTGTTGTTTCATTGCCGACCGGGAGTGGGAAAACAATGATTCCTGCCATTCCAGCATACCTGAACAAAACCAGGACAACCTGTATCATTGTCCCATTTATCTCCCTGCTTGATGACTATTCAAGGCGCCTACTCTCCTGGGGAATCAGCTTTGTCTTGTTTGACAGGATTATGTCAAAATTTCCTGAGAACTGCTCTGTGGTGCTGTCTACAGTTGAGATGGCAATAATGGAGTCTTTCAGATCCTGCGTGTTTCTCGCTCATAGGAGTGCAAAATTGCAAGCACTTTTTATTGATGAAGTCCACGAGATTCATGCTGCAAAGGACTATCATCCAGCAATGAAAACTGCACAAATGCTCCGCTCCACTGGTTGTCCTATTGTTCTGATGTCAGCAACCATCCCACTGCCAATGGAACCCCACCTCATCAATACCCTCAACCTGATACCAGATAACTTGACTGTTGTCCACACCTCTTCGAATCGCCCCGAGCTCGAATACATCATTGCTGAGCGAGTCCAGACTGACTCAGCTCACAAAGAGCTCCTCTTGGGAATAATAAATAACGAGTAGGCACTTTCCACATCACTAGACGATCGTGGGCTTGTATTTGTCTCTGACCAAGCTCAAGGGTACTCTGCAGCTAAGGACCTGAACTGTGGATTCTATCATGCTCAACTTAACAAGAACCAAAGGCAAGAGGTTGTGACAAAGTGGACATCCGGAACTAATAGAGTGATGGTTTGCACTACTGCCTACTCTGCTGGCAATGACTATCCTCATGTTCGCTATGTCATTTGGTATGGAACACCATTTGACATGATTACAACCATCCAGGCAATGGGGCATGCAGGGCACGATGGTGACTCGGCACGGTGTTACATCATTCCCCTCAACAAGATAGGCCCAAAACAGGTTGAGGAAGACCCCTTGGACCTGATTGGGTGGCAGGCAATGTATGATCTATTGTGGAATTCCAATGAGTGCATTCGTCTATCACTCACTCACTTTAATGATGGAAATGGAGTCTCCTGTGATGACTCTAAAAATATAAAGTGCTCTTTTTGTAAAGATGGAACCTTCCAGAACCCTCTGAAAAAGCAATGCATTCAGAAATTTCCTCTCCCTCCTTCGGCCGAAAATGGCCGCCCTGCACCAAAATACACTAGTTCTTCATCTAAAACCATACTCCTACCAGCTCCTTGTAACAAACCTCCTCCTCACCAGCGCCAGCTTCAAACACAAGTGGTCGAGTCGTATTTCTTTCAGGGAGATGAGGCCAGGGAGGTCCTCATACCTAGTACATCCCAGCTGTCGCAGTATCCATTATTGTCCAAGTCATTGTACCACCCCTCATCATCCAATTCATCGCACTACCCCCCATCACCCAAGTCATTGCACTATTCCCTGCTGTCCGAGGAGGTCCTTATACCTAGTACATCACAACTGTTGCAGTATCCATTATCATCCAAATCATCGCACTACTCCCCATCATCCAGTTCATCGCACTACCCCCCGTCGCTCAAGTCATCACACTATCCCTCATTGCCCAAGTCATCACACTACCCCACATCATCCAATTCATTGCACTACCCCCCATCGCCCAGGTCATCACATCATCCCTCATCGCCCAAGTTATCACACTACCCCGCATCATCCAATTCATCACACTACCCTGCATCATCCAATTCATCACACTACCCTGCATCATCCAATTCATCACACTACCCTGTATCATCCAATTCATTGTGCTACCCTGCATCATCCAATTCATCACACTACCCTGCATCATCCAATTCATCACACTACCCCGCATCATCCAATTCATCACACTACCCTGCATCATCCAATTCATCACACTACCCTGTATCATCCAATTCATTGCGCTACCCTGCATCATCCAATTCATCACACTACCCTGCATCATCCAATTCATTACACTACCCCACATCATCCAATTCATCACACTACCCCGCATCATCCAATTCATTGCGCTACCCTGCATCATCCAATTCATCGCACTACCCCGCATCATCCAATTCATCGCACTACCCCTCATCTTCCAAATCATTGCACTATCCCTCAGAATCTAACTTTTCTTCAGCCGGCAAGGGGAAGCGACCTGCTTCTGATGTGTTCCATGAGAAGGCACGAGAAGTAAAGTTAAGGAAGGTTCAGAAAGATCTCGCAGACGAGCGCTATGCCTCTAGGCTGCGATCTGCTCTTCGCATGCTTGAGAACATATGCTCTGCTTGTCTGGTTTCTCAATCAGATGGAACAGTGACTGGCCACAAAGCAAATGGCTGCGACATATTGAAGGGTCCAGAGTTTACCGCATTCCGCACCTGGAGAAGAAAAGTGAGCCTGAAATACAATATCCATGGTGACTATTGCACTTGCTGCTGGATGCTGCAGATGAAGGAGGCTGTCCATCCAAATATTCCTCCAGGTACTAAAGTTGCGGATACATGCCCCTACCCAGACTTGATTCCACCTCTTCTCTACCTGGTCTATCATACTGCTAGGTGGTGCGAGATGGCACAGGGACACTTCAAAACCACATGGGACACTGACACCCACTATGCAAAATGGCTCAGTGGACCTCCTGTGCTTGGACATCATTCAAACATTGCAGCTGTGATGTTGTGGTATGTTGAGGATATTTGGGAGAAGCAACTGTCAGGAGACCTTAGTGACGATGGTTAAGACTGCCTGTAAGCCTAAGTAGAAGGAGGATTCTCTTTTATAGTAATGGTATATAGTACGCTCCGGACAGTTGGTGTTATGACCATGACATTTCCTAGATATTTATTCAGATATTCCTTTTATTTTCCGTTCTTTTCCTAAGCTTTGTCCCTTTACAATTTACTTTCTTCTATTGTTTAGTGTACCTATGGAATGAGCCGCATGTAACCTGTAGAGATGTCACGATCTGCAATCGCGACCTCTCCGATTTGATCTCCAACTATTTTTTCGATTTCCAATTCCCGTGATTTTTCATTATCTATCATTTCTATAAATATTTCACAGCCTGTCTCCACTCATCATTCTATCATCCTTTCATTTGCGCTCATATTCGTTTCTGCCATTCCATTTATGTTTGTCGTTCTCCATCGCGTCGCATTTGTCGTTGTCTATTTACTTTTCGTTTATCTGTTTATTTGTTTATCATCGCATTGTGAGCTTCGTGATATTTACATGTTATTTGTCCAATTTTGCGTTATCTTAAATATGTCACTACTAGCTCATGTATTATTCATTCTGAATATCGACTAAGATTCCACTCTGAATTCTCTGTCTGTTATTCCTTCAGTGTTGAATTCCAATTCACACTGTCTGTCATCTTCCTCGTAGACCAAATCGGTCGACGCAATATCAGAAGGGTGCAGCACATATGCTGAAGCCAACGACCGACCTCTCTGTAACTTTCGTGCACTTCGTAAGCGCCGGCATTTCGCAAATCTTGACAAGAGACCCCATTTCAAGTAAACCCTTGTAAGAATATTTAGCTCGGTCTATCTCTCATTAGCTATATAAGCTGCTGCACAATAGCTTGATTATTTAGTCTAGAATTGTTAACGCCTCTTCTCTTTTTCATCTAAACTCCTGGTGTTCTAGAGACCGGCTTGACAATTGTCTGGATAACTAGACCCAAATCTGTATAGGTGGTCAATATTCAGATCAATTAGCTAAGGATCGCTCTACGTGATACATGATATATGCCATCCACTGCTCTTCAGAAAGACCAGGTATTTTCTGACATCATAATTTCTATGAGCAGTGGTACACTGAGGACTAGCTTGAAAAATCCACCCTCCTTATAGCGGTCTAACACTTTTGCGCATGTGAAAGTAACTCTTTAGTCTCAGCTTCTGGAGACTCCTCAGCATTCATCCCTCTTTCTGGGTAAGTCATTGTCCCCAAAGACCTCTTTTATACATTCTGAGGTTCTGGTGTCTCATTTTCACTAGACCCGCCATCCAGTGGTTGAGTGTCCACCTTCAGAACCACTCATTTAACATTCGAGAATGCTTCTTGCAAGCTCTCCAAGCTCCGTGTTACTTCTGAGAGTGCAAGGACCTTTCCTGTGTACAAGGGGCATGTAACAAGAATAGATTATGGACAACGTAGCGTGGGGGTAGAAAAAACGAGTGTCATTGTGTTCACACTGAAGTCTGAAGTCCACACGAAAGGTTTCAATTAGATGTGTACAATACGTCGAGAATACATTTAGCTCACCTGAAATTTTCTTTATATACAGAGATAGAAAATTGCCCATGTTTACCAGCAACATCCGCTGATCATCAACGCCCATAAAAGGTAGGCTAGCCCATCTCCACGGGCCCGCAGTTGATGTCAACAACGTTCAACTTTTGACATTCCCACTCGTCGAGATATCAGACTCCAGGTATGACCCCCAAGTGAGCACGGAGTTTTTTGAAGGCTTTGCGGGGGAGCTGTTTTGTTAAGATGTTGCCAAGCATGTCTTCTGTAGACATGTAACATCTCGCCGCACTCAATGCATTCGCAAATAAAATGATGTCGAATGTCAATATGCTTTGCGTGCGAGTGATTGACTGGGTTATGAGTGAGTGCAATACAGCCTTTATTGTCTGCGAAAATGATAGTAGCTGTTACCTGAGGGGAATCCATATCCTTCAGCAATATCCTTAATCAAACTGCTTCCTTTGTAGCATTTGCTGATGCCATGTACTCTGCTTCAACAGAAGAAGTGGCTACTGTTGGCTGCTTCTTAGGCTACCATGTCACAATGCTCCCTGCAGCCTCAAATACAAAACCTCCAGCAGAAAGGTGATCATCTGGGTGCTGAGCCAAATTTGAGTCTGTCCACCCAACTAAGTCAAAACTCTCCAATCCACGCTGGCCAAGAATGAGACCATATTCCGCTGTACCCTTGAGGTATCACAGAATGAATTTGGAAGCCTCTAGATGAGTGATGTCCGGGTTTCCTGCAAACTGAAAGATGAGACTGACTGCGTGTTGTATGTCGGGTTGAGATTGAGTGGCGAAGAGTAGGGATCCGATGATCGAGAGGAAATGCAAGTCACCTGCATATTCCTGGTGTTCCCACTTCTCATAGTCAGTGACTGGACATTGTGCGGTCGAGAGATCGTGCTTGACAGGTAGAGGTGTCAAGACAGGAGTTTCATTTTCCATTCCCAAACACGTGAGAATTTTGTGTACATATCCTGTCTGAGAAACATGGATCACCCAATCCAAACAATCCATTGTGACAACTAGGCCTAAGATATGTTTGAGCTCACCTAGCTCAGTGATATAAAAAAGAACGCCTGATTTCAGCTTGAACCATTGGATTGCCTGTCATTGGGGTCGCCATAGCCATATTGTCCACATACACCAGTACCAACATCACAATTTTACTGCCATCTCGCAAGATGTAAAGGTATCCATCAGGGGTAGATTTTATTAAGCCAAGCTTTGACACCTCACTCAACTTGATCTTCCATTGTCTCCCCACCTGTTTCAACCCATACAACACTTTCAACAATTTCCAGCATTGTTTACCACCCCCATGCTTCAGAAATACCTCCGGCACCTTCATGTAAATCTCCTCCTCCAGTTCTCCATTTAGTAATGCTGCAATGTGGAGATATGTCACCAGCTACTTGTGAACTTCGTATCCGATGACATCTCCCACTAAAAGTCACCAGATCAAATGATCACACCAGAGTGCCCTTTACAGTACTCCACCAATTCCCCTCTACCTTCCGATCCCTGACACACTGAGCACTCTGACTCATGCAACTTCTCAGAAATGACGCCGGTGGTTACTTACCAGGAATCTGATCCCTTGGAAATGGACATACAGTGGCTCAAAAAACTGTCCCAATGTTTTCGCATTTTGGACATATTTGCTAATACCAGGGCAGATATATGGCCTAGCATCCTGAAAATATTCACACAGGTACCTTGACATATTGGGAGCATATATTCCCATGATCACATGACCTTGTCCATCAATGAATTATTAATGAATTATCGAAAATATCTACTCATTGGGACAGTTTTTTGACCCTCTGTTATCTACCTACTCAATACTTTGTATGACCTCCTCTTGCCCTGACAACTGCCTCAATCCTTCTGGGCATGGTTTCTATCAGCCTTTGGCACCTTTCTGCTGGAATCTTATTCCACTCCTCTACTAGCCTCTCCCACAATTCAAATACTCCCTTAGGTGGTCTTTCATATGCCTTCAGCTGGTCCTTCAGGTAGGTCCAGAGGTGTTCAATGGGATTTAGGTCAGGGGATTGTGCAGGGCATGATAGAACTTGAATGTTGTTGTCCACAAACCATTGTTGTCCCAGTTTTGAGGTGTGTTTTGGGTCATTATCCTGCTGGAATATCCTCTCCTCCTCCTCCATCTCCAACTTTTCAAAGCTTTCCACCACCCCATTGTCCAAAATCTCGCAGTATTTCACTGCATCCATATTCCCTTGAACCTCAATCAGCTTTCCTACCCCATTCCACCCCATACACCCCCACACCATCATGTTACCACCTCCTCCATATTTGACAGTAGGGAGAGTGGTCCTATCTGACAGTGGTTCCTCCCTCTCCTTCCAGGTATACACCTTTCCATCTGACCCAATCCTGTTGATCTTTGTTTCATCTGTCCACAACACCCTCTTCCAGTCCTCCACTGTCCAATTCCTATGTTCATGTGCAGAGTCAAGGCATTCCTCACAATGTTGCTTTTTGAGTAGAGGTCATTTGATCTTGGTTACAGAGCAAAATCCATTATCCTGAAGGGTATTTCTGACAGTTTGGGGTGTGACAGGGTCAGACAGAGTAGAGTTAATGAAATTTGTAGCCTGGACAGCATTATCTAGCTTTCCAGAGGTTATTTGGTGAATTATTGCTTTTTTATCATGAGGAGAAAGCTTGGAAGGACGTCCTCCCTTGTTGTTTTCCTTGTCCCCATCAACTTCTTTATTGATCCTCCCAACAGTAGACTTGCCTAGACTAGTTTTATGTTCAATATGGCACAAGGAATAGCCATCTTTGAGAAGAGAAGTGACTTGGGAGTATTAGGTAGAGGAGATAGCTTTCATGATGTAGTGGCAGGAAGAAAGACAGTTGTAGCCATCTCAACATGTCAACCAAGGTCACATGATCTTGTTTACTACTCCCACACCTGCCCTGATGCTCCCCTGGCGTGTTACAAGATAGATACTGGGAGGCTGACAGGGGGTCAAAAAACTGTCCCAATGAGTAGATATTTTTAATAATTCATTACTAATTCATTGATGGACAAGGTCATGTGATCATGGGAATATATGCTCCCAATATGTCAAGGTACCTGTGTGAATATTTTCAGGATGCTAGGCCATATATCTGCCCTGGTATTAGCAAATATGTCCAAAATGCGAAAACATTGGGACAGTTTTTTGAGCCACTGTAGATCTGTAAATCCCATTCATTAGCCCACAATTACACCCTCTAGGTCAATTAACTACACCCACCTCCAAAATGACTGCAGTGGATAACTGGCAATGGGCAAATGTAGCCAGTCACAGTATATGTGATGAATAGGCCAACACTGGACACAGGGACAATAGTAGTGCCAAATAGACTCAATAGATTCAATGATATGATGTATATGATGTATCACAATAGCAATATCTGTCCAGCTGTCAGAGGTCACCACTCCTCTGACATAGTAGGGAAATCCCTTTGGATGATCCGGGAGCCGTCAAAAAGGGCTGAGGCATGAAAGACCCTGTCCACTAATTGTTTCCCTGCCAAAATGGGGTCTCAAATACAAACAACTGCTAAAAACTGTCAAAAGCGGCCGGTAATCGCTGAAAACCATGGATTTCTTTGCGCAAACACTGAGGGCATGTTATATATTACATATTCTCTCTACAAACTATGTCCATAAAATGTGTTGTTGAGGAGTGAGACAGATGCGAGTTGAGACACTCAGCTGAAGACAGAATGGGGACTGTGTGAGTCGCATCAAATTTGGCATCAAAAAGGCTTCATTCATCAGCTGGGCAACAGGCGTGGGTTGCTGACCAATTGCTGACCAATTCTGACTAAGCTTACAAATCCATCCCCCACGTCCTATTCTTTATAGATCACAACTGTTATAAATGTTGACTTGATTGACGCCCATTGTGACCTGATCATCCTAGATGCCGACATAGCCACATGGTCCGAAGCTGCGGTTCTAGATTGGGAAGAGTACATTGGTAAGTTCAATGTAGAAGAAGAACAATTTGATGTTGATTGGGATGAGTACAACTGGACAGATGTCATTAGGAGAATCAGAAGGAATGGTTTTGCTGTTTGATTGTTACAGACTAATAAGATTGATAAACAGACAATGATTGTTTTATGGACATTGTGTTTGGATTCGAACTATTTGATACCTAACTATGATAGCTGTTACATTGGCAGACAGATACGTATTTATCAATATTATGATAGTGATTTGGACTTGTAGTTGTAGTTTCATAGTTTGATATCATTTCACTTAGTTAGTATTTAAGGACCTTGTATTTGGAAGATTAAATGCAAGTTTAATCTTTCCTTTGTTTCCCAGACTACTTGTGTTTACTCGCCTTGTCTTGAATCCACTTGTATCATTGTTGTTGTCTCGAACCTCGTGCTACCTTAGACTTACCTCAAGTCTTCTTGGCCTTCTCTTACTGAGCTTTCAAGAATACTCACGCTTATTAATTGAAGTAGGTTAAAGACCAGTTAGCTGCTGTCTTAAGTAACCCAATCACATGTTGTGACACATGATGTTACTAGGCACTCTGACTGTAAATCTTAACAACAACAACTTCATAACTCAGCTACTAAACCTAAACAGGAATCGGACCCTATGAAAGCCATACCTAAGAAATTTCATCAGTTTCTCAAAGTCTTCAATAAAGACAAATCTGAGAAATTACCACCCAGACATCCTTGGGATGACAAAATTGAGACTATACCCAAATTTGAACGCAAACGCATGCCAGTTTATCACCTGACACTTCAGGAGAGAACTGAACTTGACAAGTTTATTTCCGAAAACCTACAAAAGGGATATATTCGGAAATCCAAATCACCTATGGCCTCTTCTTTCTTCTTTGTAGGAAAGAAAGGAGGAGACTTACGCCCATGTCAAGACTATTGATTCCTTAATAAGAATACAATAAAAAATGCTCACCCAATACCAAGCATATCACAAATCATGGATAAACACAAAGGATCTAATTGGTTTACCAAGTTAGATGTCTGACTCAGATACAATAATGTCTGAATCCATGAAGGACATGAATGGAAAGCAGCATTCCGCATCCCTAATGGGTTATACAAACCTACAGTCATGTTCTTTGGAATGACAAATTCACCCACTACCTTCCAATCCATGATGGATCACATATTCAAAGACCTTACTGAGAAAGGCGGAGTTATTATCTACATGGATGATATCCTTATCCATGCGAAAACAAAAGAACAACTCAAAAGACTTACTAAACAAGTCTTGAAGATTCTATAACAGAATGAGTTGTATTTAAAGACTGAGAAATGTGAATTCAAGAAGCAACATCTAGAGTATCTCGGAGTTATCATAACTCCTGACTCTATCAAGATGGACCCAATTAAACTAAAGGGAATACAGGATTGGCCTGTACCCAAGTCTGTTCGAAATATCAGACAGTTTATTGGCTTCTGCAACTTCTATTGAAAATTCATTCACAACTTCTCAGCTATCACGCAACCACTTAATGCATTACTTCGGAAAACCACAAAATTCAAATAGAACCCAGAAGCACAGAAAAGCTTTGAGAAGCTAAAGGAACAATTCCTTAAGCAACCTATTCTACAAATAGTAGACAAATCAAAGCCATTCAAAATTAAATGTGATACTTCTGCATTTGCTACTGGTGCAGTACTACTCCAAAGAGATTCAAATGGAGATAAGCACCCTGTGGCTTACTCACCATATGAATTAATCTTAGGATACAACCCACAAGCATTTATCTCAGACAAAGAAACATACACACCTTCTATCAATGAGAAGTCTTTATTCTTAGAACAAGTTCGAGAAGCAGCATTAGAGGCACATGAACAAACACGTCTAATGATGGCTCAATGAAAGAACCAACCCTGGACGCCATTCAAAGTAGGAGACCAAGGTTGGTTAGATAACCAAAATCTCCCTTTGCCCTATGCTTCTAAAAAGCTCAATCAAAGAAGAGAAGGTCCCTTTACTATTATTAGAAAAACCTCTCCAGTCAACTACGAACTCAAACTACCACCAAAGTGGAAAATTCACAACAAGTTCCATGCCTCACTTCTCATGCCAGTCACTGAAAATGACATATATGGGAAACATAACCCTAAACCACCACCTATTCTTGTATCTGGAGAAGAACAATACAAAGTTGAAGCAGTCCTAAATCATAGAACTCGCAGACTACATTCTGGAACAAAAATAGAATACCTAATACGTTGGAAAGGATACAGACCAATTGAAGACTCATGGGAACCAGAGAAAAATCTTGAAAATTCAAAAGAAATTATTCAAGAGTATAAAACCCAACACAATCTCTCCTTACATTCCTCAGCTTCAATGACTACTCCAGAAGTCAGTGAACAACCAACAGTCCCAGTCTTTGGAACTATTATCTGTGAATTGCCCTTATCTCTTACTCCTCCCACTACACTGACTAACACCATCGACAATGTGAACAAGGTTGAAGAAAGTCCTGATCTTGCCCCATTGCAAGAACAAGGCACCCCTTCCCCTGCCAGAGATAGTGCAGGTGGAAACTCTAAGAGTGAAAACTCTTCACCCTATAAGGAGAATGCCATCCTACAATGTGCATTTCTTTGAAAACAGACAGCCATTGACTTTCTGTCCACCTATGGCAGCAATCCTAGACTCACTTCATATGTCTACAACATCGGGAATTGCCTTGATGCTCTTGCTTCTGCACAAAGTGAGTACAAGCGTCTCCAGGAAGAAATGGACTTCTACATTGGTGACCTGGCATGCCATATCCCTCGGGGTCCCTATACTCCAAACATTGTCAGACACATCCAATGCACCGACCCAGACAGAAATTACTTTGCTACGCTCAACCATCAACAAGCTCCAAACGGATGTTCATTGCATCCTGAGTGCCCCTCAGCTAATGACAAAGGAGAAACTACCTCTCCTAGCATCAAACATCAACAATGTGATGATGTGGCTACACACCATGCCATATTACCGAGTACACCCCCTCCAACACCTACTAACAAGCCTCCTCGAAATACCAATTGAGACGTGACTCGGCCTGGATGTACTAGTCAAACCTGTGACATATGTCACGGAATGGGTCATATCAAGACGCTTTTCCCAGGATATCACTGCACCTGGTGTGATACTTTTGCCCCCGGCCATTTCGCCAAGTATTGTACCCAAAATCCTTATAAAGGAGTTGCTCAACGGGACCTACCCCCAGTTGCCCTGGCAGCACTTTCCATTACCGAAGGAGTCAATGCCGCCAAGGCTCTTGCTCTGCAGTCCATCTCCAGACCTAACAGAGTACAGCCCGGACAGCCTGGTGTACCAACCAGTAATCACCGTGCCCCCATCACCAATGTTGTCAGACTTTGATCCGAATGACATAATCCAACATCCACGGCCATTAACACCACCACTCTTGGCCCCACCTACAACCCTCCTTTTATGCCACGACGAGGCCGTAAACCCGCACCACAAGGATGACAGTATGGTCGTCTCAAGACCTCAGTCCATTCCTCCCATCCAAACCATAGAGGACGAAGCCCAAATGGACATCCCCATCATGGCAGGACTACTCACATCCATGAGGGAGAACACCCCCTTACACCCCCATACGAAGATGGCAATTATGAATCTTATTACAATGATGAAGCCAACTTCAACATAGATGGTGAAGGTAATTTACCTTAGTGACTTAGATAGTTACTAAGATGTGGACATCTTAGCTAGGAAAGGGATAATGTTATGTATATTGATTATGTTATAGTGACGCTGGCCCGGTCCTAAGCTGGCGTGATAAGTATCGAGTAGATCTTATCAAAGGGGACTCCTTCTCAGTAAGCAACAAAGTCGTTTACAAAGTCAGAGTTATAATACAGCGAAAACAAAACCAGACAAGTCATGACAAGTCATAATGAAACAAAGTAAATGAGTCAAAACAAACTAAAGAAAACAATGATAAACAAAGATGAAAACATAATTGCGATATTACTTAAGTAAAGCTAATATCGACTTTGTATTATAGATGGAACAAATGCTAGATATAATCAATATACATAACATTATCCCTTTCCTAGCTAAGATGTCCACATCTTAGTAACTATCTAAGTCACTAAGGTAAATTACCTTCACCATCTATGTTGAAGTTGGCTTCATCATTGTAATAAGATTCATAATTGCCATCTTCGTATGGGGGTGTAAGGGGGTGTTCTCCCTCATGGATGTGAGTAGTCCTGCCATGATGGGGATGTCCATTTGGGCTTCGTCCTCTATGGTTTGGATGGGAGGAATGGACTGAGGTCTTGAGACGACCATACTGTCATCCTTGTGGTGCGGGTTTACGGCCTCGTCGTGGCATAAAAGGAGGGTTGTAGGTGGGGCCAAGAGTGGTGGTGTTAATGGCCGTGGATGTTGGATTATGTCATTCGGATCAAAGTCTGACAACATTGGTGATGGGGGCACGGTGATTACTGGTTGGTACACCAGGCTGTCCGGGCTGTACTCTGTTAGGTCTGGAGATGGACTGCAGAGCAAGAGCCTTGGCGGCATTGACTCCTTCGGTAATGGAAAGTGCTGCCAGGGCAACTGGGGGTAGGTCCCGTTGAGCAACTCCTTTATAAGGATTTTGGGTACAATACTTGGCGAAATGGCCGGGGGCAAAAGTATCACACCAGGTGCAGTGATATCCTGGGAAAAGCGTCTTGATATGACCCATTCCGTGACATATGTCACAGGTTTGACTAGTACATCCAGGCCGAGTCACGTCTCAATTGGTATTTCGAGGAGGCTTGTTAGTAGGTGTTGGAGGGGGTGTACTCGGTAATATGGCATGGTGTGTAGCCACATCATCACATTGTTGATGTTTGATGCTAGGAGAGGTAGTTTCTCCTTTGTCATTAGCTGAGGGGCACTCAGGATGCAATGAACATCCGTTTGGAGCTTGTTGATGGTTGAGCGTAGCAAAGTAATTTCTGTCTGGGTCGGTGCATTGGATGTGTCTGACAATGTTTGGAGTATAGGGACCCCGAGGGATATGGCATGCCAGGTCACCAATGTAGAAGTCCATTTCTTCCTGGAGACGCTTGTACTCACTTTGTGCAGAAGCAAGAGCATCAAGGCAATTCCCGATGTTGTAGACATATGAAGTGAGTCTAGGATTGCTGCCATAGGTGGACAGAAAGTCAATGGCTGTCTGTTTTCAAAGAAATGCACATTGTAGGATGGCATTCTCCTTATAGGGTGAAGAGTTTTCACTCTTAGAGTTTCCACCTGCACTATCTCTGGCAGGGGAAGGGGTGCCTTGTTCTTGCAATGGGGCAAGATCAGGACTTTCTTCAACCTTGTTCACATTGTCGATGGTGTTAGTCAGTGTAGTGGGAGGAGTAAGAGATAAGGGCAATTCACAGATAATAGTTCCAAAGACTGGGACTGTTGGTTGTTCACTGACTTCTGGAGTAGTCATTGAAGCTGAGGAATGTAAGGAGAGATTGTGTTGGGTTTTATACTCTTGAATAATTTCTTTTGAATTTTCAAGATTTTTCTCTGGTTCCCATGAGTCTTCAATTGGTCTGTATCCTTTCCAACGTATTAGGTATTCTATTTTTGTTCCAGAATGTAGTCTGCGAGTTCTATGATTTAGGACTGCTTCAACTTTGTATTGTTCTTCTCCAGATACAAGAATAGGTGGTGGTTTAGGGTTATGTTTCCCATATATGTCATTTTCAGTGACTGGCATGAGAAGTGAGGCATGGAACTTGTTGTGAATTTTCCACTTTGGTGGTAGTTTGAGTTCGTAGTTGACTGGAGAGGTTTTTCTAATAATAGTAAAGGGACCTTCTCTTCTTTGATTGAGCTTTTTAGAAGCATAGGGCAAAGGGAGATTTTGGTTATCTAACCAACCTTGGTCTCCTACTTTGAATGGCGTCCAGGGTTGGTTCTTTCATTGAGCCATCATTAGACGTGTTTGTTCATGTGCCTCTAATGCTGCTTCTCGAACTTGTTCTAAGAATAAAGACTTCTCATTGATAGAAGGTGTGTATGTTTCTTTGTCTGAGATAAATGCTTGTGGGTTGTATCCTAAGATTAATTCATATGGTGAGTAAGCCACAGGGTGCTTATCTCCATTTGAATCTCTTTGGAGTAGTACTGCACCAGTAGCAAATGCAGAAGTATCACATTTAATTTTGAATGGCTTTGATTTGTCTACTATTTGTAGAATAGGTTGCTTAAGGAATTGTTCCTTTAGCTTCTCAAAGCTTTTCTGTGCTTCTGGGTTCTATTTGAATTTTGTGGTTTTCCGAAGTAATGCATTAAGTGGTTGCGTGATAGCTGAGAAGTTGTGAATGAATTTTCAATAGAAGTTGCAGAAGCCAATAAACTGTCTGATATTTCGAACAGACTTGGGTACAGGCCAATCCTGTATTCCCTTTAGTTTAATTGGGTCCATCTTGATAGAGTCAGGAGTTATGATAACTCCGAGATACTCTAGATGTTGCTTCTTGAATTCACATTTCTCAGTCTTTAAATACAACTCATTCTGTTATAGAATCTTCAAGACTTGTTTAGTAAGTCTTTTGAGTTGTTCTTTTGTTTTCGCATGGATAAGGATATCATCCATGTAGATAATAACTCCGCCTTTCTCAGTAAGGTCTTTGAATATGTGATCCATCATGGATTGGAAGGTAGTGGGTGAATTTGTCATTCCAAAGAACATGACTGTAGGTTTGTATAACCCATTAGGGATGCGGAATGCTGCTTTCCATTCATGTCCTTCATGGATTCAGACATTATTGTATCTGAGTCAGACATCTAACTTGGTAAACCAATTAGATCCTTTGTGTTTATCCATGATTTGTGATATGCTTGGTATTGGGTGAGCATTTTTTATTGTATTCTTATTAAGGAATCAATAGTCTTGACATGGGCGTAAGTCTCCTCCTTTCTTTCCTACAAAGAAGAAAGAAGAGGCCATAGGTGATTTGGATTTCCGAATATATCCCTTTTGTAGGTTTTCGGAAATAAACTTGTCAAGTTCAGTTCTCTCCTGAAGTGTCAGGTGATAAACTGGCATGCGTTTGCATTCAAATTTGGGTATAGTCTCAATTTTGTGGTCCCAAGGATGTCTGGATGGTAATTTCTCAGATTCGTCTTTGTTGAAGACTTTGAGAAACTGATGAAATTTCTTGGGTATGGCTTTCATAGGATCCGATTCCCATTTAGGTTTAGTAGCCGAGTTGTGAAGTTGTTGTGATGTGTTAGACTTTACATTGATTTCATAATATAACTGATTGATGGAATCAGTTTTTGCTTTGGTCAATTTGATCATGTTTAAGTTTTCATCTCACCAATGCAATGACAGTTTCTGCCAATCAACATCAGGGTTGAATCTCTTTAACCATGTGATTCCTAAGAATAGTTGTTTTGATCCAAGTTTTACTATCCTTGGAGAGATTGTCATAATCTTGTTGTTCACTTCTATTTTTAATTTTGTATAGTGAGTACAACTTCCTGATAAGTTTTGTGTTCTGTCAGCATTATGGATTTTGATTGCCTTTTTCATTTTGAATTTTGGCAGGTTGTAAGTGTTGACCAGTTGTGGGTCAATGAATTCTCCACTAGCTCCTGAATCAAGTAGTGCTTGAAGGTTGTGTTTTGCTCTAGTTGTATGGAGCAATATTGGTACATGTACTGTTAATCCTTTGTTTGATTGAAGATCAATGACATCTATCTGGTCTTTATGAGTACTCAAAAATTTTCATTTGAGTATTCTTGAAATGGATCATCTTCATTGCTAGCTTGATCTATTTTGTAGACCATGGTGTTGGAATCTTTCCTTTTAGTTTTGAAAGGTCTACGATTCCCTTGCCTCGGTTTGGGCTTGGACTTCTGTGTCGGCTTCAGTCCCATGTTTGTCTTTCCTGTGGACTTAAACCAAACCTTCCTTGCTGGACAAGTTTAGCGAAATGTCCTTTCTTGTGGCAGAAGAAGCATTCTCCTCTCTTGAGTGCAACCCTCTGTTCGTCGGTGAGAACGTTATTGATGATGTGGGAGTATAGTGAACCATAGACATCTCTATCTGAGTTCCTTGGTCCTTCATTGTACATTTCGTTGATGCCTTCTCCTTCACTCTCCTCTTCTTCAGGATTATCATCATCCTCTGCTCCAAGTTCGTATATACCTCCATCATCTGTTTCCCAATCATCTTCGACTGATAATTGGTATATTCCTCTTGATATTCTATTGATATCCATGTCCCACTCAAATTGTCTGGGTCTAGATATGGGTTGATTATAGATGTCATTATATCGTGGTTGGGATCTGTATTGTCTGCTATTCTTTTTGGTCTTTCTTGATCTATTTGAAGATCCTGGAGTAGAATTTCCAATGCAATATCTCTTTTGCTCTTGGACAACTTTGTATGCTTGTCTTGCAGCAGCTTTCCACTGTGCAAGGGTTTGGGGATCAGCTCGAATTGCTTCAAATCTGACATTGTTGTCGAGTCCTTTGGCGAAGTAGGATCGGAGAGAAGTGCTGTCAGTAAGTCCTGCATGTGAGGCGAGGATGGAAAAATTGGTGATGTACTCCTTAATGTATTTGCTTCATTGTCTATAATAATGGAGCTCTCTTTCATCTTCAAAGCTCTGTTGTGTTGGAGCGAATGACTGTTCGAGTGCATTCTTGAATTCATCAAAGGTGTGTGCAACATATCCTGCTTGGGTAGCTGCAGTTGCTTGACTAAGTCTGTAATCCTGTTGCCATAACTTGGCAGCTCCATCAAGTAATCCAAGGGTGTAGTTGATTCTTGCTTGGTTATCTGTGACACCATATGAGTTAAAGTAGAGTTCGACTTCTACCATCCATGGTCTGTAATAGCTGGGGTTGCCATCAAACCTGTTGGACTTCGGGTACTTGAGCTGGAATCCTGCTTGAGGTTGTGCCATTGGATTTGGCAGGGGGTTTGGATTAGGATTTGGTGGTCCTCCTCCTGGTCCTCCAGGCAGATTACCTCTGGAACTTGGTGGTCCTCCTTGTGGTCTTGGTGGTGGTGGTGGTGTAGGACTTCTTTGGTTTGCAGATCCTCCTGTGTTGGGGATATTTGCCTTTGCTTTCCCTTTTGGTTGGGTGTTAGTGGGTACAGTGATTGTGGTACTGGCTGTAGCAATGTTGGGATTGGTTGATGGTAGGGTACTGGTACTGGCAATACCAGTGGGGGAATTGGTAAAGCTAAAGGGGATAGGGTTTGTAATGGGACTGTGGAACCTTGGGCTATGTCCAAGGGCTAGGCTTGAGGTGTAAGAAGGGGGTCTATCAACTCTGGGCTTTTCAATGGATTTGAGTTTGAGATTATCGATTGCCTTTGCAAGTTCTTCTGCTTCCTCTTCAGTTCGATTTCCTTCAGATTTTTGTTGGCTTCTTTCTCCACTATCTGTTCCTTCTTTGTCTTTTTCTTTGTCTTCTTTGTCAGATTCAGATTCTTCTGAGCTTGAAGTGTCAACTCTGGGCTCTAAATTATTTTCTTGTAAGGTTTCTCCAATTCTTGGGGTTGTTTCGATAGTTGGTTCAATGGTCCTGCTGGATTCTGCAGGGGTGTCTGGAAATGGAGTTTGTCGTTTTCTTGCTTTTTCGGCATATTGTTCTGGGGTAACGTCTCGAAGCTCTTCAAATCCTACTCCTTTTGCAAGTTGTTCTTTGACAGTTCTATGAAGTTGCTTGTGGCCCAGTGTGGCAAATTCTGCGTCAAGGATTCCTTCTTGCTCTTTCTTGATTGGGACGTAGGCAATTCTCCCTTCATATTCCTTGATGTAATAGAATCTTCCTGATCCTTTGCTTCTGTAAAACCTTGTTCTCCGGGTTTCACTGTAGTATGTACTATAGGATTCCTCTGGGAATTCCTTTCTTGCAAAGATTTCGACCTGTCTTGCAAATTCTGCTGGGTCCATTGTGGACTATGTTTATGGGTGCCTATAGAGACATCTGGTATAGTCTTAAATGGTAAATTGTCCTTAAGACAATTATTACACTTGCAGTTTGATTCTGCTGTGATTGGAAAATTAGTTTATAGTTGCTTTGGACTCACTTTTATAGTCACTGGGACTGTGTATTTATAGTCTCTTAAGACTTTCAACAGATAAACTGTCTTCTGAGTATTTACCCTTGGGTCTGGTATTCTTCAGAGATATGCCTAATTTTCTGGCAATTTTCTCCCTTCCGAGTATCTACCCTTGGGTCTGGTATCTTATTTGAGATTCAAGTACAATAACCTTAGCTCTCACAAGCCTCCAAATGTTTTAAGAGCATGGGTAATCACTCAGATCAATAAGAGTGATCCTCAACTATTCCACTAGTTGGCAATATGTGTTGACCCTCTCTTCATTGTTATGCACAATAGTTTTGGGACAGCTTGTGCTATAACCGCAATAACCCAAATTGACAGTGTTTGCAACATTGTTGGGTTACTGGGCAAAGTAATGGCTCTGTGCTAACAGAGAAGGATCATTTCTACTTAATGTTACAGTGACGCCGGCCTGGTCCTAAGCTGGTGTGATAAGTATCGAGTAGATCTTATCAAAGGGGACTCCTTCTCAGTAAGCAACAAAGTCATTTACAAAGTCAGAGTTATAATACAGCGATTATAAGAGTTAAAGACTTGGTAATTGAGATCTTAGGGTTTAAGTTCAATTGGACTTTGTGTAGATAAAGGCTTGTATTGAGTCTCCACCTAACCAAGTAGAAACAATGTTTCTTGGTGGTCAATGTCGACAACTTATATATGATACAAGTCTGTATCTAATATTAACTAGGGCTAAGGGCTTCTAATGAAAGAAGAGAAGCATATAGCTTCCTTAATGCTAATTAAACTATATAAGACATGATCTGTCAAAGAAGCTTTAGAAGTTCTTCTAAAGAAGTTCTTCTTTGATCATCTGATCAATCACAAGGTAAGTCCAAATATAGCACAACTATATTTAACAATCACATGTTATCACAATATAAACAAAACCAGACAAGTCATGACAAGTCATACATAACAGATTATATCTAGCATTTGTTCCATCTACAATACAAAGTCGATATTAGCTTTACTTAAGTAATATTGCAATTATGTTTTCATCTTTGTTTATCATTGTTTTCTTTAATTTGTTTTGACTCATTTACTTTGTCTTGTTATATTTGATTTTGTTTATGTTTTGATGACATGTGATTGTTAAATACAGCTGTGCTATATTTGGACTTACCTTGTGATCGATCAGATGATCAAAGAAGAACTTCTTTAGAAGAACTTCTAAAGCTTCTTTGACAGATTGCATCTTATATAGTTTAATTAGCATTAAGGAAGCTGTATGCTTCTCTTCTTTCATTAGAAGCCCTTAGCCCTAGTTAATAATAGATACAGACTTGTATCATATATAAGTTGTCGACATCTATCAAGGAAAAACATCGTTTCTACTTGGTTAGGTAGAGACTCAATATGAGCCTTTATCTAAAATAAAGTCAAATTGAACTTAAGCCCTAAGATCTCAATTACTAAAGTCTTAACTCTATAATTGCTGTATTATAACTCTGACTTTGTAAATGACTTTGTCACCTACTGAGAAGGAGTCCCCTTTGATAAGATCTACTCAATACTTATTGCACCAGCTTACAACTGGGCTGGCATCACTATAACATCTTCACAAGCTCCTTGGATGGGACCACCATCAGTATGGTGATGGTCTCTTCTTCTTAGTTACTGCTGCCCACAAACCTTCGAACAGAATCTATGTCAAAAGGTAAATCACCCATAGCAGTCTAGGGCTCATTGTACTCAAGTCAATTCAATATTAGCTGGTTGATCTCAAATGTTCAGCAAGAGACCAGTTCCAATGCTTTCTTTGAAGTATATAATGACCATATCTATGACCACTTTCAAGCACTTGCTGATAAATGGCTACCATGTAAGTTAGAGAACCCATTTTATATCCACTGTATCCTCAGGGCCTTATCTTCAATAACAGGCCACAATAAGGCAACAGCACCACTCCTCGCCCAGATATTGAGTGGAAAGTACTTCATGCATCACTTTGATGTTGATTCTGTTACAAGGAAGGAGTTGCAAGAGGTGATCTCAGCCTACCTGACTAAACTCTTGGGTTTGGCTATTTTTCTTTCTTTGAGGATACTTTGTACTGAAATATCTATTGTAGAAGTGTCAGGCCAGTCCGGAACTTTGCCCTGGTCATCGCTGGAGGACCGTACTATCTGGAAATTATATCTTCTTAATACTACATTACTTGTAGACTACAACAACATTAATCTGGTGACTATGCCTGGTGTTATAGTGACGCCGGCCCGGTCCTAAGCTGGCGCGATAAGTATTGAGTGGATCTTATCAAAGGGGACTCCTTCTTGGTAAGCAACAAAGTCATTTACAAAGTCAGAGTTATAATACAGCGATTATAAGAGTTAAAGACTTGGTAATTGAGATCTTAGGGCTTAAGTTCAATTTGGCTTTGTGTAGATAAAGGCTCGTATTGAGTCTCCACCTAACCAAGTAGAAACGATGTTTCTCCTTGGTAGATGTCGACGACTTATATACGATACAAGTCTGTATCTAATATTAACTAGGGCTAAGGGCTTCTAATGAAAGAAGAGAAGCGTACAGCTTCCTTAATGCTAATTAAACTATATAAGACGCGATCTGTCAAAGAAGCTTTAGAAGTTCTTCTAAAGAAGTTCTTCTTTGATTATCTGATTGATCACAAGGTAAGTCCAAATATAGCACAGCTATATTTAATAATCACATGTCATAAACAAAACCAAACAAATTACAATGAGTCATAATGAGACAAAGTAAATGAGTCAAAACAAACTAAAGAAAACAATGACAAACAAAGTGGAAAACATAATTGCGATATTACTTAAGTAAGGCTAATATCGACTTCGTATTGTAGATGGAACAAATGCTAGATATAATCAATATACATAACACCTGGTGAATATGTTATTCCTCTTACAGAGGATTTGTCCAAAAATCCTGATATTATTGACTTCAGTCAAGCCTTGTAAGTGGCCTATCTCTTTGCTCTGGTTTGTATTGACCTTTATGATGTAGGATATTGAATACAACTTGCTCAAGCCCCATTCAAGATGAACAGATGACCTTTAAGCCGATCAGTCCTGCTGATGATCATATTGTATTTGGTGGTCCAGACATGCCCCAATTACCATCAGCTGTCGGAGCTTCCAGGAGTAACGAGGACCTCATCTTCCACCCAACAATGCCCCCACCAACTCAGCTGCTCCACAACTTGAATGCAGATGCTGCTCCACTTCCCAGCCAGAGCCCTACACATTGAGAGCCACTACTCTCCCCAAGCCCTCCTCCAACAATGCTGAATAGGAGAACGACTGATGTACGCCACCTCATTCCAGGTTTCTAAACTTGATCTAACACTGGCTTTTACCAGGCTATTCCAGATGGTTTCCACCACAGCCCAGCCAGGAGCCTGTTCTCTCCAATGGCCTCAAACAATGAGGAGCTGGTTTTATGGACAGGGCCCTCATCCTATCAGTCAAGCCCACCAGTAAATATTAGCATAAGTCAGATCCACCTTCTTATTTTGGACTTTAACCTTAAATTGAATTTGGATTCAGGTGTCTTGGAATCAGCATGCAAGTCCACTTGGTGCACCACCCAGTCCAGCATTAGCAAGTGACAAAGACACGACCCATCCATGCAAAAGTATTCAAGGATGTCATGCTGCCATTGTTCCTTGAGTGACTTCTTCCAATCAACTGCAATATTCAATCCCTGACCACAATATCACTGCTCAAGGTACATGAAAACTCAGGTGTTTGCTTGTACTACACAATGGCTCATTTTATTTTCCATGTCCACCTACAGCCTCCGACTCAGCTAGGCCTAAGGGTCAAGGTAGCATAACATGAGGGAACTGGAGGAAGGGGCAGAATAGTACCATTTCTTCGAAGCCGAATACCACTACTCCCTTGGAGACCACTGTCACCCAAAATACCCAAGGTCAGAAATGACACCATGAAACCATTGTACCTGTTTGCACCTCTAAGTGTACTACACGGAAGCTGCAGCCCCCCAAACCTATGACCACTAAGGACTCAGGGATCATCAAATGGTACATTCATCTTCTTTTCTAACAATTATACTGAGGCTTTCCACAGAAAGCCTGGTTATGACCTCATTCCAGTTTCAGTCAAGAACAATACAGATAACCAACCTACCAAGCATCAAAAGAAGAACAATACAGTCTAGCTTAATGTGATCGCTCTTCTCTCAAATATGTCAGTATTTAATACCCAAGCCACTTTCCTTAGAAGCCACTTTTCTAGGCTCATTTTTAAATATTGCTTTGAACCTTATTTTGTTTCTTGAATGATTCGGCCCTGGTTCTCTCTTATATCTATTTGTAGTTGATCCACAGGCATTATTGATTTCAATAGGACTAAATATGCAGTGTTGATATGTGGCATTAATTTTTGATAGAGATGAGCATGCTAACTATCTTTAGAACCAAAGCAAGTGTACCAGTGGTT
The DNA here is from genome assembly GCA_013368445.1 of Leucocoprinus leucothites. Classification (NCBI taxonomy): domain Eukaryota; kingdom Fungi; phylum Basidiomycota; class Agaricomycetes; order Agaricales; family Agaricaceae; genus Leucocoprinus; species Leucocoprinus leucothites. The sequence continues at coordinate 223,389 of JAACJO010000021.1, forward strand.
GACCACTCACCTAGATAAGATGGTGTTAATACTACCATCAAAAGAGATGGTCAATGTTGAGTCCTGGCCTTCACCACTGCCGCTGGAAGGCTTGATGTTCAATACCAAATTTTGCTCACTGCCACTGTCAGAAGGGTCAACATTCGATGCTGAATTTTGATCTCCACCTCTACTGCCAGAAGGCTTGACAATCGACACTGAGTTCCGTTCCCTACTACTACCCCTGGAAGACTCAACATCACTTGTCGAGCCTGGTTCCTCACCACCACCCCTCTTCCAACCCCTAGCCCTACTCATGAATACTCCCATTACCCACAAAAATTGAATTGACCACTTCCATTACATGCCCCTTGAAGAGCATATGCCACTACAAAAGTAGCTGCACAGTTAGTTATCTTCACTCCATCTAATAAATTTTGATCGCTCACCAGAGGCCCTTTAACACTTTCCTGATGTTTTTGAACCATATGGACATTGTGTTTCTTGGATATGGGGTGGCAGTGGACACTAGAAGATGCTGTTGATGTGGTTGGAGGCAAAAAAATGACGATGAGCTTATTTCCAGGGGATCTCCCAAATGAGGGCCAAGTGCATGTCAACAAACAGTCAATGCATAACAAGCGTTCTCAAGCTCACCATCGGTGACAGGACTTTTCAGAGGTAAGTTGCAATGATTCAACAGCCAGTGGTGGCTTAAAGGTCTCATTAGAAAGTTTTGTTATTGAGCCCACTGGAGAACCATGCATGCTGGCACTGGAAAGGCGGGAGATCCTGGATGTTGGCCAAGACTCCAGGTATTTCTGTTGAACCAGCCCCTAGTATTTCACAGCCCATCTCTCCTATGCTCTTGAGTACCGCAACTACTGGACTTGGCTCTGTGGCTACTAGTCTTGATCTCTGAAGCAGTACAGTTTTTTCATTGCACTGGTGCATGTACATGACCTTCCCTCCGAAGACTTCCACTCCACTTGATAGCCATCGAGACAATTGTTTGCGCCTATATCACTCAGCTGTATATGACTGGGTGCCAGTTGGAGTATGGTATTGATCAAATTTAGAAAATACATAGAATGTAGTTGGCAAAAAATCTAGATTCAGGAACAATACTGGTTATGACAACAGACAGTGCTTGTTTAAGTTTAATCTGGATTGTTGAACATGAGGAATAATATACACCCCTTGTTCTATGACTGACCTTGCCTAAATCTGGATTAAATCTGGATTGAAAGTGGCAGAGCCATTCAGTGCTGCATGCTCTGTAACTGACTTCATTTGAATCTGGCTTTAATCTAGATTAAATCTAGATTTAAAACAATCCAAGCAAATGAGAGTTGTTATTCATGGATTAATCCAGATGACTGAAGTCCCCATGGTGAAAGTGACAATTCATCCAATTGTCGCAATGCAGGAGATGCATCTTAAAGCCTTGCTAAAGGCTGCAGTGGATACAGAGTTTGACACTTTCAACATGGCCTCAGAGGAACAGGTAGAGGACAATTGGGGTGGCCCTGAAGAGGAGGAACCCATGTTTGAGGATTAAGAGCCCATGCTTACAGATGCAAAGGCTACTATCTCCGAGGCTGAGACTGGCAGCATTATGCTGAAACAAAAACTTACTGCTGCCACTCCTCCAGGTATTCTGACTCATGATATCTCCTCATAGGCACTCACACCAGGATTCTGACTTGAATAGGGACCAAAAAACTTGCTCCTGAGGATGATGGTGACCACGATGACAAGGATGGTGATGGCAATGTACTCTTTCTAAATCAAAAACAGAAAAGGCAGAAATCTTACAAAGAATGGAGGGTGGGAGCTTGTTGTATTAGTCTGATAGCTAATGGCCATACCATCTGACAAAAGCTCAGGGCCACAATCATCAATGCCACCAATGCCATCCAAACCACCTTCAGCACCAGTCTATTCCTAGTAAATCCCAGGGGCTATCAGGCATGGCCATTTGTCAGCTCTCCAGATGATCTAGATCTTCCAGTGCTTACCTTATGTGCACTGGATGCTGCCAAGTACACCTATATACCCTAGGATAGTGCATTTGACTTCTCAGTATTGATGTGATTCAGTTGAGGGCCTGATTTTGTTGACTCTGATCCTTGTAGGTCAAACACCCTGCCCTATTCTTGATGGTCTGGGATGCATTGTTGGTGCCCTTGCAGGTAGACCAAGCAATGACAAATTTCTGCCAGCCTGTGAATGGCTTTTCAAGGCAATGCGCAAGGCAGGAGTAGAGGTTGATTTTGATGAATGTGATGAAGACCACCCATGAGGCAAATTCCCTGCCATCAACATTGGCCTTACCCTGGGCCAAGGCTCAAAACAACCAGGTGTCCAAAACCTGAAGAAAAAATACAAGGAGATGATGGACTGACTCATTGTGAGCAAGGAGTTTCAAGATCTAGCTGACTTCCACAACTGTGAGCCCTATCCACCCTTCCATCCTCTTACACTGTTCTCACATCCAACATATGGCCAGTTGCACTTCTTCTCTGGTGCCCTGATATGTACTATTGCTTCAGAGAATGGCTCCAAAAGCTACTCAACCACCCCACATATGGCAGAAAACTCACAAAACTGACACCATTGAGTATATATCCTTCAGTGGCATTCAACTTTGGGCCTCATGCCTACTTAGTTCACCACCGAGACACAAAGAACTGTCCCTTTGGGTGGTGTGCCATCTAGGCCCTGGGGAATTTCAACAAGATGAAAGGGGGTCACCTTGTCCTTAATGACCTCAAGCTTACTATTGAGTTCTCTCCCAGCTCTGTCATTCTCATTCCCTCTGCAACGCTTACCCATGCCAACATTCCCATTTTGAAAACCAAGGCATATGCCTCCATTACTCAGTACTTTCTAGGAGGAATTCTTCAATTTGTTGACCATGGATTCACCATGCAAAAGTCCTTGAAACACAAGAGCAAGAAGCTCCAGCAAGAGGTGTCAGAGATGAAGTGGTTGCAGCTGAACAAGGGTCTTGCTATGTATTGACCCATATCTGATCTTGTTTCTGACTGATTGTAATATTGAATATGTATCTTGCAAAATCTGCAATGGAAAGTACTGGCTTTGAGCAACAGTATGAGCCCTCACAGTTGATTGAAATGGGAAAGAAGAATTAGGGACTGAAATATTCAATTGCCAAGGTTATAGCCATTGATTAGTGGCTGATCTCAATTAAACTATAACTTAGGACTATCTACTTTATCAAAGAATGCCCTCCCATCTCTGTGACAGCTAGTGAAGCCACCCACCCACAACTCTCCAGAACCATTGCAATATGCAATACATTGTGCAGAGGAGTGAAAGTCAGAGGAACTGAGGTTGCCCATTTCAACAGAAGGTGACAAGGGCATTAGATGCTGCTTTGGAGACAACAGGGTGGGCATTGGTTCACACATAGGCTATAAATGCTGAGAATTCATTTAGTGGCTATATGCAAGGTCAATTTCCATCTTCCTTCCAATAATCAAGAGACCTACCAGAGCATTACCCCTGCCAAACCTAGGCACTTCCTCCAAATACAACCCAACCAAAACCCAGCCAACTTTCTGTCCAACCCCTCATTGACTTGATCCAATGAAATTGGTGGCTGTGAGATTGGAAGTAGGTGCACTGAAGGTGGCAATAAACCAGCTTTAGCTATTGAGACAGTTTGTCATTCTATAACTTCATACAAGATGCTGCATGTGAAGTCCAATATCTTGTCAAATTTGATGATATAGCATTTTCCTCCACCAGAGAGGACTGGGGTATTGCTATGTGCAGTGGAGGGTTAGAGGAGAGAGAAGGAGTGTAAGAGGCCAGGAGGCATATCTCTCAAGCATGAGCTATTTGGAATCTGGATTTCAAGTGACACATGTAGTTAAAGCAGCTGCTGAAGGTCCTTTACCAGATGTGTAATCACTTTGGTCAAAGGATATGCCAGTGGAGATGAGTTTCTTACTAATCAACTAATTTAGCACAAAAAATGTGTCAAAAATCCATATTACTCATGTGCAAACAATAGTGTTCTATTTGGTGTAGCCATTCTCAATGCTCTCCTTGCTTTAGCACTTCTTATCAGTATCTCAGGCAGTGCACCTCAATGCTCAGGTGTGCCAGCAACAGAGTATGTGCTAGCCAGAAAAAGCGGATTTGTGGGGGTGCAGCAGGCACAGATTTCTCTGCACTTGTGCTATCACCCATTTCAATGTCATCCAGCTAGAGGATGAAGGTCAAGGGGTGTGGGGGCAACATCCCAATAGTGGATGAGAATATCAACTTGATGGGTCACAGCATTCATAAAAGTGATGCCAAGCAAATCATAGTTCTGTTGCTGAGTATACAGTGGCGTCCAAAAGTATTGCATATTGCACCATTATATGACTTGCCAATGTTATCTCCCTATCTGTCTGAGATCAATGTCGTTTAATTCAAAAAAATTGTTTACAGAGAGCTAAGGATGTATATAACCAAGAGAAAGTAGAATAATAGCACAAAAAAGAAGAATGAAAACAAAAAAAAGACTATAATACGAAAATAATGGTGCAATTCTTTTGGATATTATCTATTGTGAGATAAGATGAGGGCTTATTGAGATGAAAACAGAACCGCTCACCTTGAAACAAATTAGTACTTGGTGTTTCCACCCCAGGCCTTGATGACAGCTTGAACACAATGTAGCATACTCTCAAAAAGGGAGTCTAATGACTCCTAAGATATATTCCCCCACTCCTCCTCGAGTGCAGCCCACATCTCCTCCCGGTTGTGAGGAAGGACAGTGCGAGCATACACAAGGCAGTCCAATTGATCCCATGCATGCTCTATGATGTTCAAATCAGGGCTTGAGGGTGGCCAGTCCAAGTGATGAATTTATTTCTTCCTAAAAAATTCATCAGCAACCCTACTCCTGTGCTTTGGGTCATTATCCTGTTGGAAAATCAGCGTGCTTCAACCTGTTGACCTCAATTTATAATCCTTCAATGTTCTTAGATATGATTCCTGAAGGATCTTGACATAATCCAGGCCACACATGATCCCTAAAACCTGATGAAGCCGCCCTACTCCCTGACTAGTGATGCACCCCCATACCATAAGATTACCTCCCCCATGCTTGATGTTCTTCTTTGTAAATCAAGGGTCTAGAGCCTGTCCAGGCTTCATCCATGCATATTGATGACCATCTGACTTGAAAAGGAGGAATTTTGACTCATCTGAGAAAATGACCTCCTTCCAGTCTTCAACAGTCCAATCAGAATGCTGGCATGCCCACATGAGTCACTTCTTTTGATTGATTGGAGTAATGTAGGGACAGGCCCTCTGGACACGGCAGATCAATCCCTGCTCCTTTAGGGAATGTGCAACTGTTTGGCAAGACACATCTGGGAATGTGGTTTTGGCCAATTCAGTTGCATTGGAAACCTCCATTCGGGCAAGCATTCAGGTTCCAACCCTTACTTGGCATTCATCCAGCTTTCAAGGGCGACCAGACTTAGGCCTGACATAGTATGGATCCTCAGATTTTGAGAATCTCTCGAGCACACAGCCAACAGTAGACTGATCAATACCAATCCTGGACCCAATGGCTCTATAGGACATGCCAGAAGAGCAGAGTTCAGCAATGTGGGCAACTTTGGATGGGGATGTGTAGACCATGATGTAGAGAAATTGAAGAATGTAAAAACTAGGGAGAAAGCTCACTTGTGCTTCATCTATATAGCCTTGAAGGTAAATTAACTCAGATGTCCAAAAGAAATGCACCATCGGTGCAGCACTAATATATTGATTTCATTTCTACATGACACTATACAGTGAAGTTTCACCTTCATGATAATTCCTCATGTCCTAGAGCACAGAACTATGTACTTTGTTTCACCTCAAGTGTTGCATGAATGAGATAAGCAAGATTAAAGTATGTGATCACGTGATGGTGCAATACTTTTGGATGCCACTGTAAGTTAGGCACCTGGATTCAGGGTCTCCAAAAATGGAAAACTGGCATTCAACAAACAGACAATATTGCATCCAGCCAGGCTCTGAACATAAGTTGAAGGCACCTGCTTCATTATCAGATGGAGCTGGTAGGCATGGCACTGCTGGCGTACTTCATTTCCACCAAGATAAGTGAGCTGACTAGAGTCAGATACTAAGCACTTACCAAAGAAAAATAACAATCAAAGTCCCCACCAAAAAGCCTTACTCGATGTCCTATGCTGGTTGGTTGAGCTCCTCCAAGGTTATGTGTTGGTGTGATACCAATGAACAGGTGTTTTGCCATATAATGAGAGAACTAAAACTCATCTCCACCAAGTCATGTTTTCAAGAAACTATTGCTATCATCCTTCTAACTCCATGCTCTTTGAGTGCTATCAAGTGCTGGATGCTATGCTCTTTCAAGTGGCTGGACAAATGATGCAACATCAACCCCTGCCACATCATCAATTCAATCTCTTCTCCACTATTCAACCTATTCCCTCACAACCTCTCTGTGCTGCAAATAAGCAGGCTTTCAGTACCATCAGCAAGGTGAAGTTATTCTGGACTTACCCCACTGTGCTTCCTCTTCTCAGCTTTGCCTCAGTGTAGTACTCTACTTCCCTGAGGCTGGTTATACCCTCATTTCAATTGGCCGAATTGATGATGCCAGGTACCCTGCCACATTTCCTAACAGAAAATGCATAATTCATGATGCCAGGTGCTTGGGTGGCAAAAATCCCTAGAAATCCAAAAGGGTTGTACAAGATGGTTAGAGAGGAGGAAGAGGTGAATGCAGTTAGGATTTATATGTGATGGTCTGGTCACAGGCTTAAAGTTGGAGAATGGTGGAGATGTTGATATTTTCTGTGAGTCCTGTGCCTAGGGCAAAGGTGTTTGGTGAAGAAATGTACTCAGATACCTGGGGACCTGCACAAGTGGTGACTAAGGGAGGCAAATATTACTTTATTACTTTCATCAATGACTATTCACCTCAGACTCACATTGATATCCTTGTGAATAAATCAGATAGCCTCCAGTTATATGAGGAGTTGGATGCACAAGTTGAGCCTCAGCTTGATGTGTATATCAAAGCCTTCCACTCAATTGGGGAGAGAGTATGTGTCTAACAAGTTTCAGTCATATCTCAAGGCTTGTGGAACAATACAAAAGCTTACCATTCATGACACACCCTAGCACAATGGCATCACCAAACAACAAAATCCCACCATACTCAAGCACAGTTCCACACCAGCCATCTTCCCAAATTGCTGTGGGCATATGCTGTCTTGCATGTTGTCTGGTTGATGAATCAGATGAGCTCCAAGGCCACTGAGGGGAGGACTTCCTTTGAGTTGGTATATGGCAAGAAGCCTGGTTTGGGTGATCTGAGAGAATGGGGTGAGGAAGGATGCATCAGGTAGGTGGGCTAAGAAGGGTCATTGGGTGGGGTATGATGTGGAAAATAATGGTTCATGCACTTACTACTCACACATGGGCACTGTCAAAATCGAGCACAACTTTTGTTTTGTCAGTGATAGGCATTCTGGACTCAAAGGGGAGAAAGGACCTACAAATGAGTCACAGAACACCACACCTACCCACAACTTTTCAATTGACACACCTGCAGCATCTGCTCCTCCAAAAAATGTGGTCCCTGATCCCATTCCCAGTATTACCACAAATAATGACTTGCATCATATCTTGTGAGCCTGACAACATCAAGTGTGGAGACAATGTTGGTGATGCTGATGAATCTGGCACATGTGACCCTGAGCCTGCCAGAGGCCACAGCAGATTCAAAACCCTAGTTTGAAAGCTCAAAAGATCCTTGAAGGATGAGTGGTTGGCCTTGGTAAGGAGCTTGATTGGGTCAAAGTTCATGTGCTAGCAGCAGAAATTGAGGAGCCAGAGGGGCTGGGACCTGGGAGTTTGAAGGAAGCTATGGGAAGGACAGACTGGAAGTTGTGGAAGAAGGTGATAGAGGAGGAACTCACCATGTTAAGGCACATGGAGACATAGGAACTAGGGTTCCATGTGAAATTCCAGTTTCCAACATATAAGAAAAACATGTCAGGTTTTCAGTGGTTTGTAAATGTAAGAAATTTGGTAGGTAGCACCAAAGTCACACAAATCAGTGAGAATTTATTACATGTAATGAATTTCTGGCAGCATTTTGTAAATAAATGAATATTTGGAATTCAGCACCAGCAATGGAAGCTATTCCATAGTGTTGTGACGTGAAAACCGAAAATAAACAAGAAATAATAATATTTTCATGATTTCACACTTAGTATTATAAAAGAATAATGCTATACCTAAGAGCCCGGTAGTATGTTAGTGATGTAGCTACAAAGCTACTTACTAAGAAGTAGTACGGTCAACCAATACGGCAGGCAAGACTAGTAATCTAGTATAGCTATCCACTGTTGTGAACCATTCTGGGATTCAAACCCTTGACTTCAGGACACCACCATCACTGAATTACCACTTTGGGACTCGAGGGAAACCTCTGTGCCAAGAATGATCTAAGCGATCTAAAAATAAGGACCAGGGTCTAGAACTGGATCAGAAGGATCAACTGACTGGTTAACAGACAATGATCCATGTTTTCCACATGTACAAGACAAGAACCTAGCTACCCCGCTGCTTAGCTATGTCATTTCTGCACAGCTCAGTCATCCAACTGTACTGGCCAAGCAAACCAATGGTCACATTGATGTGGCAGAGGTCCTTGGTTAAAGAAAATATCACAGCTGAAATGCTTACCCATGATTAAAAAAGGATTAATGAAAGAAACTTGCATGGTAGCTACTCCACTACCCATACAACAACCTAGCAATTGAATGGACCTACCAGTTGGCATCGCATTGTAAAAGTATACCCAGCTGAATCTAGGACAATTCAGTCATTTTCTATTACAGTAATAGACTGGCCATTTGGACACTGAAATGATGTGGAGCTCACTGTGAGCCATACACATCCATAAAAATCATGAAAAAAATTCAAGTATGTTCTTTAGGATACAATATAACAGACCACAAAATATCCAAGCAAGGCATGGTGTGGTTCATTGTCAGCAATATGAAATATTCAATATGTGATGTTTTAGAAAATCCAAGTCATTTGGACAGTGTGACATAGGGCTTGTCACACTACACAGTTCGCGGGCCATGTGACACACCTGGTGATGAACAAATCAACAGAGTCTACTCATCCATCTCCTCATCACCACTCTCATCCTCCCACTCCTCCTCATTGCTGGTATCATCCATAGTGTCCAAGGAATCAAGTCTTTTCAATGTTGGCTTGGGAAGTGGTTCGATCTTGTAGTCTTTCTGCTTTAGTTTTGGGTTAACCTTATCCCAGTCCTTTAGTTTGTTACCGCCCTGTTTCACCTCTTTCCTCCTTGAAGTCCACTCTACCAGCTCCTTTTTCCACTCCAGGATCCCCACTTCATTCCTCCTCTTTCTCTCCTCCTTGGTCCTCAACCATTCCTGCAGTTCTTGGTCATATGCTGCCCTAGCTTTCTTCCTTCCTGCTTGAAGTCTTGCCTCCTCCTCTCGCTCAGCCTCATACTCCTCAATCAGTCCAAATGATGTGCTCCTGGTGAGTAACTTTGACTTCCCATCCACCAGTACCCTTCTGCCCCTCTTGCCTTTCTGTTTTGTCTTGATCTCACAAGCATTAAGCTGATGACACAGTCAACCACAATATACCTGCTGCAAGATCATTCCAGACTGCAGCTGCAGCACCTGGTGACAAAGCATATCTGCTTCCTCAGCCTTTGCTATCAGTGCAATCTACAAGTCTTTCTCAAGCTTGGTCTGGGTGAGAGCATCAAGGAGCCAACTTGAGCAAGAGTCCTTTCATTGTGCTTGTATAGGAGGGACCTAGATTGTCGGCACTTCAGGGAGCTCCATAGAGGCCTTAATTGGTAATCCAGAGACTACAAAGCATGCATTTGTGGCTGTAAGTTCAGATATTGCATGTCGTAGTGGTAGAGATTGTGGGCCCTGAATATGATCTGGTGCACTATTGTCTTGAGATGGTATTGGTGGCTGAACCATGTCAATAATGAGGTTGGTGACAATACGAACTGGTGTTGGAGGTGCAACAGGAGTGAAATAGTGCAATGAAGTGTCTTGACTTGGTGCAAGCTTGTCTTTGCTAACTGCATTTCAGTTGAATGGCACAAGGCCAGTTGCCAAAAATGCCTTCTTGACCAGTGGTGGCTGAAGTACAATCAAGTGTGCTTTCCCATAGATGGAGAGAAAGTTCTCCTTTGAGATATGTTTGCCTGTTTCTCAAAGGAGATGATCATGAGCTTTGCCATATTCAGTCTTGAGAGGACTGAAGATCACGACATCAAGCCCCTGGTAGATATGGGTTGTATGGGGTGGATAGCAAACTACCTTGATGTTATGCATCTGACAATGCTCAAGAAAAGCTCGGGTAACATGTGAACCATGCCCATTAAGATAGAGTACTCGAGTATGACCACGAGCCTTTGACCGAGTCAATAGCTTAAAGTACTTTCCATAATCAAGACTAATGATGTTATCAGTCCATCCCTTCTTCAAGTAGCCCAACCTACACAGTTGATAAAAAATATTCAGAAAGTGCTATTTTTAATGAGAATGATATGTACATTGCATGAGCAGGATTATCCTACTTCCACTTGACAAGATATCCCTTCCCCACATAGAGAATGGCAGGAGATAAAGCACTCCCATCAGCACCAATGGTCACAAGAACAGTAATATTCTCTTGTGAACCTGCCTGCTGCTGATATTGAACCTTTTTTCATTTTGGTCCAATGATCTTCTGGCCTCCAGCACCCTCAGCACCATTGGCCTGAAACCCACTCTCATCCATTGCCCATGTACACTCTGGAGCAATAGGCCCTCCATTGTCACCCTGAAGCTGAACCTCCTCCACCAAATCAAAGTACTCTTTGTGGGTAGCTGGGTTTGCAGCTTGCCCACACTGAGTGTCAAGAGCACGGCCCTTGTACATATGAAGTCAATCACTATACCTCCCGACAAAATGGTATGTCCAGTTCTTCCGAACACCAGCCTCTGGGAACTTTGAACCATACTGGGTACGGCAGATCTCATCCACATGTTCTTTTAGGCAACGATGATCTAGCCCAAATCCCATCTTGGCAAGTTCTTGTGTGTAGTGGATGACAACCTCCTCCTCTTCATCTGACAACCACCTCCTCTCTGCATTCGAGTCCATCTTGAGCTGTTTTACCATTAATTAAGCCCCAGAGTGTTCTGTGATTGAGTTCAATATGGATCCCCTGGTCACATAAGAGTTCTTTTTCAATAGCAGCACAGACTTTCTGAAGCCCAAGACAATCCTCTTTCTCCTTCGTAGACTGGTGTTGATACAAGACAACAGCTCTTATTATACACTCCTTGTACAGTTCATGTTCAAGCTGAGATTTCTTGGTGAGAGAGAGGGCTTTATGAGGCACTGCCAGTATTCGGGTGAAGGGGAATGAGACTCAGGCTTCCAGTATAGCTCTCTCTCATTTTATAGATGCTCTATGCAAGCTTTTGGGACATTCTTGATACTCAATAGTTCAGATTTATGAGTGGACAATGGGGACAATGATGGGTGATGTCACGTTCTGTCATGCTCTGTCCTCAAAATTGAGTCACAGACAATGGAATCGAGTTGGACAATGCTATGTAGCTTCAATGGCTACAAAAATTGGGGTACTCATTTATTCAACACTTATGCTCAGTTTGCACCTAAAATCAACATACCACATTGACTTTGACACACATGACGGCATGATTATCAATTTGAGATTTCGCAGACAATGGAAAGAAATCAGTAAACATATCCTCCACACAATGATGAAATCATTCTCTTTGTTGAATAGTGTACATAGACCCTATATGCACTTGAATCAGCAAAAAATCTGAGCAGATTTGGTCCAGATGGTGCGGAAATAGGCACTGTCCAAATGAGTGAGGGTGTCCATGTGACTGGTCTATTACTGTAGTCAATTTCGAGTCGTACCTATTTCTTTCTAGAATATTTCGTCTATTTTTGTATCTCTCAAATAATATAAAAAGGGCCTGACAGTATGTAGATAGGCAAGGAATCCTATGCCTCCATAGTGCTATAGGGTGTGCAGACCACAAACCAGGCATTTCAGAGAGAATAAGTGATCAACCTTCTAAGAGAACTCTAACAGGAAAGACTCCTACTAGTTAATCTAAGAAATATTCTAAGATGTCTTGAGTTCAACCTAGTGTCACAGCAAAGTAGCTACCAAGCTAAGAAGGCTTGTAGTTAAGGCATATTGACTGTACCAGCACCAGTGTATGACTGAGTGGGTGATTATAGACAAGGTCCAGTTGACCTTAGAGAGAAACAGAGATAGCCTCAGGATAAAAGATCTTAGTTATAGAAGTCAGCTAAGTGTTGCAGACTGTGCACTTAGTCAGGATCCTAGTACAGTGTCCGAGAATTTCACAAAGTAAATAAAACAGCATTTAGTTTCCTCACACATTTCACATTATTCAGCAGTAGCTACATAAATCCTCATCTATTTCCCATACTTTCCCTTGAATTCGTTTGAGGTTACATTCTAGCTACCTAGCTAGTACTCCACTTGACATTATATCCATACATCAATGAGCCTCTACAGCATTTAGAACAATAAACCCAAGTTCTAAATGGTTCAATATTCACAAAAACAGACAAGCCAAAGGTGCTGGTGACCATATTGCATTTTCAAATCATCGGATCTTTAAACCACTCCTGCTGTAAACTTTAATCTGAGAGAGGCCTCTCGTGTTATGGTGACGCCGGCCCAGTCCTAAGCTGGCGCGATAAGTATTGAGTAGATCTTATCAAAGGGGACTCCTTCTCGGTAAGCAACAAAGTCGTTTACAAAGTCAGAGTTATAATACAGTGATTATAGAGTTAAGACTTTAGTAATTGATATCTTAGGGCTTAAGTTCAATTCAACTTTGTGTAGATAAAGGCTCATATTGAGTCTCCACCTAACCAAGTAGAAACAATGTTTCTTCTTGGTAGATGTCGATGACTTATATATGATACAAGTCTGTATCTAATATTAACTAGGGCTAAGGGCTTCTAATGTAAGAAGAGAAGCATACAGCTTCCTTAATGCTAATTAAACTATATAAGACATGATCTGTCAAAGAAGCTTTAGAAGTTCTTCTTTGATCATCTGATCGATCACAAGGTAAGTCCAAATATAGCGCAGCTATATTTAACAATCACATGTCATCACAAGTCATAACAAAACAAAGTAAACAAGTCAAAACAGACTAAAGAAAACAATGATAAACAAAAATGAAAACATAATTGCGATATTACTTAAGTAAAGCTAATATTGACTTCATATTATAGATGGAACAAATGCTAGATATAATCAATATACATAACATCTCGACCCCCCTTCTAGATGAAAATGCTTGCTCGAAGCTGGAATATCCCACCCTGAGCAATCACATGCAAGATATACTTGTCCGATTTAGTAAGTCTGCCTAGGTAACAATCAAGAAAAGCCATCTTGACCTCCCTTCCCACCCTTGCACTTGTTGTCCCACCTCCTAACCAACACAATAGGGATTTGGACAAGACTCAAAATGTGGGGATCATATTTGGGAGTCCTCGTTGCAGCATTGTGATGGGCCAAAATATATTGGGGCATCAATGAGTGAATAGAGTCTGTTTGCAATCCTGCTAGAGTGGTACTCAAAAACACCTCATCCTGCTTCACTTGATGACACAAAAGGCTGAAAAATGTGGCAATATGAATGGAGAGCATTGCAAGTATGTCAATGGATAGCAAGAACAATAAGGACGGTGAAGCTGCTGCCTAACAACAACATTTTCTGGAGGCATCTAAACTGTAAAGACCAGCTCCTTATCACTCATCCTTGTCATTCCTTACTTACTTCTTTTATTTCGCTCTTTTCACTTCTTTTGTTGGATACCAATAGCCCACTTGGAATTGCAGAGTACAAATTTCACACCCAATTGGCCTACTAACAAGAGCACGTCTGCTCATTGTCTCACCCTTCCAGCTGCTTGGGCTCAAGGAGTAGAGGTTGTTGCTTATCTTGATCATCTCAGTTATTGCAGCAGAATATTTGTAGCTAAAGTATGAAATAAATGGTTACAGTTTAGAAAACTTGATATAAAACATCGGAGTCTCAAAGTCAACAAGGTTTAGAGAATAATCTAGGTTTCTAAAGCCTATGGAAGGGTGCCCAATGTTTGTAAACTATGTGAGATTTTTGGCTGGAATTTCACACAGAACCCTAGTGAGAACTCATTGATCTACTATTTGGGGTCAGTGATACAATAACATGGGTAATAAATGTATAGTCCTTAGTATCACAGAGTATCTAGGAACATGTTTTTACAGCATCCTTTTAACTGGCTTTAGCAACACTTTGTGGAAAGATAGACACCTTGGTCCACTGTTCCATATCCACCTCCTTTTCCAGCCAAGACTTGCTGAATGATAACTTGGTAAGATAGTGCTGAATGGCAGCAGAGCTCAGAGTGCTACCATGGGTGTCTTCTGCTGCATTCTAGTACTAAAATGCATTGTCCTGTAGCTCTACCAAGAGGTGATGGGAGCCCCAAACAAAATTACTATCCTGTGCAGTAAGCTGAATAAAAAAAAATAGTAAGTAATCTGATATATTAGAAATGACATGACTTGGGTGATACCATTGTTGGTTGATACATCACCTATCCATTTGAGGGCGTCTTATCAGCATCTATATGCAAAGATGCAGAGTAGCCAAAGGTTGCAAATGATGGTGGACTTGGATGTCCAATAACATTACCAAGTTCAGGTTTCTCTTGTATAAGGTCCTAGATGTTTGGCTGTTAATTTTCTTCTGAATGATCTACAAGCCCACTTACATCACATATTGCAGCATGTGAAGGTAGAAAACCATAATAAAACTCATGGCAGTAACCCTCAAGTACTAAAAAATAGAGCTTAAATTATCTGGGCTATAGTGAGAGCCAAGACAAAGATATATACTGGGGGTGAGGTTATAGTATGCATGCAAATTGGGGTCATCTTCACTGGCTTTTTTGGGCAACTAAATCAATTAAGGAGGAGGGCACTAAAGATAATCTATTGCACATACCTCTCCCTTATATAAAATGAAGTTGACTGCTTGTGTCCCAGTGGCCTTAACCATAGTGCCCATTGTCTCAAGCTGGGGTCTGTTGGGTGCAGACTTGAATCTACAAGGAGAAGTGTTCAGTCCAGTATAAACCTAAGCAGATATATGGCTATACTTCACAAAAGCCTCAGAAATTTGGATGTCTTGGACAAGCATGCTATTTGCACCTGAAACATTAGAAAGCCATGGACATATCTCCTGGGGTTTGTAGACTATGCCACCAAACTAACAGTAATGTGAGAATTATATCTTGTTACAATGAGAGTAATTGCAACCCACCACTTTCTCCTCTGAAGGCTCAGAGTCATCTAGCCCATCCTTAGTCCAGAATATTAGAGCCCGAGATTTGTCTCCAGTTGGAGCACAAATTCAGTGAACAAATGGTGCTATATTGATTGATGACCCTTGTGCAAGCTTCTCCATTTGACTGTCAGTTTCCACCATGTGGACCTTTTTCACATCAAAGACTGAATTAAGTGGATGCCTAAAATAATAATACTGAGCAACAATGGCTAAAAATGATGATGGGAGATAAAGTATACCTTTCTAGGCCAATCCAGACAGCCTGCCTCTGCATTGATCTCCCTGCCTTTCAAACTTTCTTGAGCTCACTTTGGTATTCATTTGCCAATGCAACACACTTCCTCAGTGTTGAATTACTCTCATGCATCAGGAAAAAGCTCTTGCCATTCTGGGCAGCATTGAATGCGTGACTGCCTTTGTAAGCAACCAAAGTGAGCAAGACAGCCAAAGCTCCCAAAGCCACAATAAATGGCATAGGTAAATGCTCGGCTAACACTTGCTGTCATCGAGTGCCTCAGTCCTACTGACAACATTCCCTAGAGAATCGGATGTTTGAGCATGCTAGATAAATTTATGTTCAGACCAAAATAATCACCTACAAGTCTTCACACAGATACATTTGAGCAACCTCAGTGAGGCTGAGAGAGGTATGAATGTGTATTTGTGAATCATTGACAGCAACCCAAAGGTAAACTTAATGGAAAAGAACACTACAAATGTGCATATATTCGGTGTTTGTAACATCATAAAGGGTGGCAACTCAGGTTATTAAAAGTTTCGAGTCCCCCAAAGCTACAAAAGCTACAGATGCCAATGGTAAGGTGTTTGAGAATGCTAGAGCACCAAAAGCTCTGAATGTGGATGTCAAGTAATGTCAGAAATGTCGAAGTGGCGAAAGCATCCCAAAAAGGCAGGAGCTTTTTCCTGATGTGTGTTGCTGTAAGGTGAAATAAAGAACAGATTTGGCTCCAGGATTCCTATATTCCAGTTAACAGTGAACTATTAATGATCTTCAAGAGTAGAGTATATCTGGAAATAAAACTCACCTTTTCTAACATCTTATCCTCAATACCATGCAATATTTTTGTCTGATCTTAGTCAGACTTGTTGATAGCTACATTGATTTTGCATTTGACTAGCAAGGTGAATTCATGCTTGAAACCACCATCCATGCAATTGTAAACACATTGCATGAAATCATCATTGTTGGGGCTCCATGCTTCTGGTTCAATTGTTGGCCACCCTTTTATAATATAGTTGAAAATGCCCAGCAATACTCTTTTTGTATTCCATCTGAATTTTTCCTGGATTTGGCCTGGTTCTGCTCAAAAATGAGCTATAGGAACATATCAGATATCATATATACAGAACTCTTAAGTTGTGACTTATGCTTGGGGAGTGTTTCACCTGGGAGGTGGTACTCATTGGCAGACTGTCTTGTCCAAATTGTCAAATGTTGTTGTTCTCTAGGCATTGCTGTTGCAGGAAGTGAATGGTATAAGGATATAGCTTGGTGGTAGTGGTGGTATGAACTTGTTAGAATGAGAAGAGAAGAAGGACTTAGACACTGACACTGACACAAAAGTGAGGGGAAATCCTTAATATTTGATGGAACTGAGGCACTCCTTATATACCTAGAGGGCATGGTCTGTGTACACAATGGTCATGTGACTACTGAAGCAGGAACTCTAACAGAACTTGGATTTAGAGAAAAGCAAACAGGGATCTGATTCATCTGATAGTGATGTAGTGCCTTAATCATCCAAAATTGTGACATTGATGTATGTTCCCTATCTTTAACCTTAATTCAATACATGATATGAAAGAATACAAGTAAGTAAAGTAGACAGAGTCAGTAAAATAGAATAGTATGGATATAGGATAATAACTAAGCTCAGATTCAAAACAGTGCAAGAAATGAGGTGTACATTGTACTAAGTAGATTGTATACAAGCTTGTGCATATATCCTGGCATGCACTTACAATACTCATGGCAGTTGATGGTTAACTCATTTAGGGAAATTAGGCTATGGACCTTGTAC
Organism: Leucocoprinus leucothites; assembly: GCA_013368445.1. Taxonomy (NCBI): domain Eukaryota; kingdom Fungi; phylum Basidiomycota; class Agaricomycetes; order Agaricales; family Agaricaceae; genus Leucocoprinus; species Leucocoprinus leucothites. The sequence goes on from JAACJO010000021.1 coordinate 240,913, forward strand.
AAGCTCATTTCCATCAGCCTCCAAAGGGCACTTGACGCCTGGAAGCAGTGTTGACACAGTGTGAGCAATATCACCTTGGAGCTGGTAGCATTTGAAGGAGGGAGCTGGTTGGATTTTGAGAGTAAGGTTGTTGGAGTATTTTTAGTGAAGGTTTTGATGTATGGATTTACTATCTTGCATGTACTTGAATGGCGTCAATAGGTCTAAAGGAATATATAAAAAACATTTGTCAATTATTGGTAGCATATCTCATCCCACCAAAAGTCTTTTGTGTGAATCTTCACTTGCTGACACAGGCCCCAAAAAAGTTGAAATTGATTTGTCAGTTCAAATGCCACCAGCTCCAAAGTCCACCCAAACTAGATCCAGGTTCCATTTCATGGAGTCCTCTAAATAGCACATACACTAAATAACATCTTTCTTCTCTCCCTCATGACCATCAGTATTGTGCACCGACCTTGGTGCATTTAGACCAGGGTTGGTCAGAAGATCCCCGGGAAAGTCTACTATACTGATTCCACTGTGCTCGAATCGTCGAGCAAGATCACGAGTTGTTGTAGAGGTTACCATTAGTGCAGTGGCATGCTAGAAGGGAGGGGGGCATTCATTTCAGTTTCTACTACACAATATGCATGCCAATATGTCTGGTAGGCATATCCTAGGATCATTGACAAAGGGAGAAAGCTGTACGATCATGTTGGTCACAAGTGGTGAACCCCACTATTGTCTCCTTTGGCACCTTATCCTCCAGCATCGTTCCACAGCTGCTGTGTGATTTTCTCTGTATCTAACCAACTATTGGTGAATACCATGAACTTCGGTGGTTTGACCCCACTGGCTAGAGCCAGAACACAACGCAGGTCAAGTAAACTCAAAACTGGGTTCTTCATCTCTTCAACCATGAGGTAAATATTCTCATGATCATTTGAACGATGAATCATCGTATTGACCCCCTACATCTGTAGTTTTATCTTGACATCTGCAAGGACTCACTTCGGCAATGTTGCGGATATGACGTGGAATCGCATGTGGTCTGGGAATAACCATCCAAGTCTGCCGAGCTCTGCATATTCTGGGCGAAATTTAGCTCCCCATTGCAACACACAGTGTCCTTCACCTACTTTGCATATGTTTTTCCCAGCCTGCTAGAGTACCAAGCGCCGGAGGGACTGGGAAGGAGTCTAGCATCAGAGCGCATCTACTACATTCCACAACACTCCTATCAAAGCTTCCTTGAATGTCACGGACAAGCGTGACGTGCAAAAATCTGGCATGTGACATCGCCTGAGGAAACTTCGTTCCAGTCCACTGCAACAATTTCCCTGACCATGATCTCAGTGGAGAGTTTGTGCAACACCTCAACCTATGGGACGGGGATACTGTGGCCCCAGGTGCTACACACCCTTTCCTCCAGAAACTGCGCCTGTGAACTTCCCCAGGTGGATGGATCAGGCCGGTTGTTATGTCAGTTGCTCCTCTCTGTTGACTTCTTGGTTCTTTGTGACTCGAATGCTGAGGCAACGACTCTCCTCCTCTACATCATCCTCCATTCCTCAATTCCATGACCTTCATGTGATTTCTTGGGATTATATATGCAACACAGCCAAGGGGTGAGTTTGTCTCTTTGTCGCATGGTACAAATATTAATATTCTGTTACAGGCCATGCAGACACCTTATCACAGACTCCCATGGCTGACAGTGTTCCTTTCCTGAAGCCCACCACAGGCTCCAGCAACTGCCTACGGTGACAAACACTGTCAATTAGCCAAGAGTGCATGAATTTCTCTCGTCAACGTCCTGCCACTCACCTTGATCAGAGAGCTTGTGCTATGCTGATACTGTACACTGGCTCCCCCTGCCATCCCGCATTTGTCCCGGGATCTAATGGATCCTGTTGTATAGTGAGGTATGTTTGACGGTTTGATGCCGTTGTCTCAAACTCACAACTTCACAGGCCTCTGCACCTCGGGTCGCTGTCTGGCCAGCGCACTTCATTCGTTCGGTCCAAGGTGTGACCGATGCAGTGATGTGCTCACCTCCTTTGTCGTCGCGCTAGGTCGTGGCCTGCCCTGGCTCCACATGCCCGCAGCCTTCAACATCCCCGATGTGATTTCCCTGCCCTGTGAGTATTAATGCTGCCACCCCCATGTTTATGCTGTGCTCATTGTGTGTGTGGCCTTCAGCACGACCCCCTCGTTGTCAATGCACTTGCAGGCCTTCCAACACGCCCACAGCCTCCTCTGTCAATGAGCGATGGCTTGCGGGAGTTTGAAGACACACACAGGATGGCACGGGATAATGCGAATGATTTGCTGGTTGTAGGTGGTGGACTGGAGTAATGACCTAGAAGGCTTGTTGGCTATCTTTGTGGTCAGTGATCGAGAAATGGCGCTCGGAATAGCCATTGATGGCCGGGAATAAGATCTGCTGCTGGTTGGGATTGATGGCTGTAGAAGCCACTGATATCACCTATGGCATGCACGAGAACCACCGATGGTGTCCAGTGAGGGCAATGGCTCAACAATGGCCCAACGATGGCCTTGCACGCGGCCACATACGGTCCCCCTCCCTTTATTTAGAGAGGGATTAGTATTGTAAATGCCTGTATTTCTTTGAAAACACTCTTACAAAAGTACACATACAGTTGTTCCCGATTGAATGGTGCTCATACCATCATCTCAAGTGACACCCCTACTGAGTTCATAGCCAGCCCCCAGGCCTTACCTGAAAATAGTCCGATTTTACGATCAAAGAATGTGTTTCTGTAGTGTGCGGGGTGAGCATACTGGGGTACCAGAGTCCAGCCAGCCATTCCACCAGGCCTAACACAAGTTGCCTCTACGCGTGCCTTTGCTTTCTCTTGTGTCTTCGGATCATCCGATGACCCCAGGACAGAGTCACAAAATCCTCCATCACATAAGGCAGTCATCACTCTGGATGTAACAAGCCGTACTATTCCACCAGCTACTTTTATTGTACTTGCTGCATTCCCGTAATATCTCAATCGATAAAGGGCAACCGCAACCTGTCGTTTGAGGGCATTTGCTCACATGAGGAGCTGTAAGAGAGACAGAATACGATACAATTGAATTAACCAATGCATCGGAGCACACAGGAGTGATCCAAAGGTTCAATTGGAAGATATCTGGGCAGGTAGAGGAGATAAAGACTTTTGGCAGGTTCCCAAAAGTCTAAACGAGGGCCGGTCTCTTATTGGGAATGACAGAATGTAGCGTACGAACAATGATAAGTAAACTGACTACTCAAGTACTGTGCTTTTCAAAATGTATTACATCCTCATGATCGGCTGCTTTAGTGCCGGCATCCACGTAGTGATATTGTCCGTCGGTGCGCCCCAGGTAAGAAGATCAACATGTATAGCAAGCGCGGCAGGGCGATCACGGGCCAGCCATTGCTAGTGAAATGATCTTGGTTCAGGAATATCCAATATGGTCCAGTCCTCATGCTTACCACTCGTTAAGACGACAAGCTGTTCTACAACAGGCTTCGACAGCGTTTCACAGTTCAGGGCATCGAATAGTGCATTCACACGACGATCGAGGCCTTCAGCCACCCGTCATTGCTGAGGCTATCAAATATCAACAGTTGTTATTCACGAAAAAATCAACCAATACAGCTATTGACTCACAGGTGTCATTTGCTTCAGCCTCTCCAGGTGCTCATTAATGACTTGGAATGAAGGCTTGACGTCGTCAGGAATATGGCTTCGATCTCCCAGTGCTGTGAGATTTGATTCAGATACAATTTCACATCAATTCAGCAAAATGTGACATACGATACTTTGGAGGTGGCTGAGCCTTGGCCGGAGGAGCGGAGGTAGCAGGAGCACCTGCAGCCCTTGGTGGTCCTCCAGCAGCACCAGATGGTGGAGGTGGAGGTTGAGTGGGTCCACTACCAGGAGGAGGCACATAATGTCCAGACGGCGGTGGAGGTGCTGTTGATCCTCCCATACCTGGTGGCGGTACACACGGTCCAGAAGGTGCTTGAGAAGGTGCTTCTGAAGGCGGGGGCACATAATGACCCGATGAAGCGGGAGGTGGGGCATACTGCGAAGGTGTTGGCAATCTAGGGGGTCCAGTGGAAGACTGTGCGGGAGACATCCGTGACAGTGGAGGTTGCCCTACAATTGCCGAAGGCAGTCTTGTGTGAGGTGGTGGTAGATTTCCAGCCTGTGGTGGACCCGTTGGAGGACCACGGTGTCCAGCAGGAGGTGGAGGAGGTACTGTCCCTCTCGAGCCTGGTATTGGCAGAGGCGGAAGTGTAGCTTGACCTTGACCTATGTATGGTGAGCCCATTGGCGAAGGGTTCGAGTTAAGGAATGGTGACATGATCGCAGCAGGCTCTGCAGAGGTAGAGGGTGGGGCATTTGCGGGTGTTCACGATGGAGTGATAGTCGGCGCATCACTCCAACCACCATTATCACGTTTGGGTGGAGGTGGAGGGCTGGCAGCAGATCCATTTCCAGGGCGAGAGGGAGGCGGGACAGAAGTGGCGACAGCTTGAGCACGTAAGTGGGGTGGTTGAGTGAGATTCATAGCGGGAGTGAATGTCGATGGGTCTGGTGCAGATGATCTGGGGGCTGGAGCGGCAGGCGTATAAAGGCTTGAAGGGGCGTACGGACCTGGTGCTGGTGCTGGTGCTGGTGTTGGTGCTGTAGCTGAATACGGGTATGAAGACGTCGTGGTAGCAGGAACGGCAGGAGCAGGAGTAGGAGGATATCCGTAAGTTGGTTGAGTACGCACCTGTGTAGCTGGAACCCGACTCGTACTTGCGGCGGCGGCAGTGCTTGTAGCGGCCATAATTCTCTTCCTCTCCGCTCTGATATCAGCACCATTCGAGCCTTTGTAATCCGATGGAGCCAACTTTACAAACGCCAACGCTTCCTTCATGAGGCCCTGCGCAGACAAGAATTGGCATACTCGAAACAACGATCGTATAGGTTTGTGAGCTTGTAAGTCTTCACGGCGACCTCCTCCGTTCCCGGGGCTGCATTAGCCAACTGATCGTTCTTGTAATTCGTAGCTGAGCGAAAAACTGAGACTTTTTCGATGAAACTCTGCAAGGCATGGACATGTGTGGAATAATATGGCCCGGCCAAACCACTTTCATCTTCGATCAAGGTTTTCTCCTCTTCCAGCAACTCTTCTCCCCAAATATTCACCAAACGTTCGAGCCGAGCGGACGCGAGGTATGTGAGTGTTGCATTCTTCCTATATGCTCCGGCCTTGGGGTGTACATCAACTGGGGCAATGAGGGGGTAATGTGGGTGGAATTGCCACGAGTGGTTCACTAGGTGGTGCATTGGAAGGTCCAGCTGGAGGGTACAGGGCCACCGGGGGTGCCTTGAGAGGAGAAGTGGCTGCTGGTTCAATCGAGGAGTCCTTGGTGGCCATGGAAGGTCCATGCCCTGTGGGTCCGAATGCCTCAAAGGGAAGCGACTGCTCGGTGGTGCGTTTTTCTGTACGCTCCTGATAGTTTTGTTAATTCACATGGTCATACGATAGTGTGAATGTCATACCGCGATGTCGATTGTTGAGAAAAATTTTGCGCCGCAAAATAGGCAGCCTAATTTTTTCGTTTGCTTGTCTTGCTTGATCTTCATCGTCATGGTGCCGTTTTTGCACTTTACCTGTGCAGTGGAGTACATGCAGCGTGCGCGGCGCCCTTTCCAATCATCTCCCGTGAGCAGATAGTGCATCTATTTTTTTTCGCGAGTCAGCTGGTGATTCGTGGATTTAATTGCGCTGGATATACGGTGTTGCTTCATTGGTACTCTCGTTGTCGTTTCTTCCTTTTTTTTTTTGGTCAGCTCCCCTCTTTTCCACAATGCAAATAGACGCACTTTAGTTCACCATCGACGGGTGCACTAGCCTGCAAGTCATCTGAGCAAGTGCGTTCCGGTCTGTGGGCGGTTGTCGTGAGTTTCGTCTCTACCAAATTGAAGACTGCACGTACACGGTGGTAGCCTCCATTGTTGGTGCGTAGAGCTGTGGAGAAACGGAAGTAGGTGAGGGGTCTCGATTTTTTTCGTAGTCAGGGACCCTCATATAAGCCAGCTGTCGAGCTTGAGATGCACATCAAAGGCTGTCTGGCATGGTCTCGAACTTGCTGCTTGCTTCCTTCTGGCTCTCATGCCTTCGGGAGGTTTCTTGGAACTCGGAGGTGTTGGTGCATGGATAATGTGTGATTTTATTCAATTCACAACTACATGTTCTACATTATTTTAGTGCTAGAGCATGCATCGAGTCTACTTACCTGAGTTACTCGCCTATCGTGCGTGAGCTGGTTGGTAGTTAGCGTGAATTAGAATTGGTCCGTAAGAGGCACTCACATTTGCTTGGCTGTTTGCAAGTTTCTCCGTCGTGGGATCGGTTCTCGTTGCCACATGTCGGATAGATGGTCAAAGCGGTCGTTTGGGCGCCTATATGCGCCTGCTTTGCTGGTGATTGTCGTGCCGGATGCGTCCGCAATGTTGCTCATTTGCGTAGCGGCGATTGGCTGCCCAATGGTATTGTCGCTTCCAACAGGCTATCGGCGTTGTCGATGCCACACAATTTGTCGTCGAAGTTGTCGTGTCTGCATTCCCCGTTGGCTGCAATTATCACTAGGTGCCGGTCTATGGAGGTGAATGTTCAGCGCAGGTGGTGAGGATAGCTCAGCGACTCACCTGTGGGCGTCCATAACTCGTGGCTATTCAGCACTGCCTTCATTTGCTAGCGTGTTGGATGAGGTCGTGGGAACGGCAGTGGCAGTGGACGTGGGCATCCCGAGTTACCATCAATCACCGGATGACAGGAGTACTCACCTGATAGCGGGTGGTGGGCATACGGTGGATCGCATGGCAGCGGAAAATGGCTTAAGGGATTCGGAATGGGCTGGGATAGCAGCGAAAATGGTTTGAGGAGTTCCGATACATGCAGGATGGCAGTGGCTGGGTGAGCCGTTGGTGGTCTGAGACGTTGCCATCACGGGCACGATGGTCAAGTGGTGGTTGAGGGAGAGTAACGATGGTTGATGGTGATGATGAGCCTTGTTGATGGTCAGACCAGTATGTCATTCCATAGCTTCATACAAGACGCCCCATGTGGAGTCCGACATCTTGTCAAATTCGACGATGTAGTATTTTCCTCCACCGGAGAGGACTGGGGCGTTGCTATGTGCAGTGGAGGGTTAGAGGAGAGAGGAGACGAGTGTAAGAGGCCAAGAGGCATACCTCTCAAGCACGAGCTGTTTGGAATCTGGATTTTGAGTGACACATGCAGTTAAAGCAGCCGCTGAAGGTCCTTTACCAGACGTGTAAACACCTTGGTCAAAGGATATGCCAGTGGAGATGAGTTTCCTGCTAATCAACTAATTTAGCACAAAAAATGCGCCAAAAATCCATATTGCTCACGTGTAAACAATGGTCTTCTATTCCGGTATAGCCATTCCCAATGCTCTCCTCAATTTAGCACCTCTTATCGGCATCTCAGGCGGTGTACCTCCACGCACAGGCGTGCCAGCAACAGACGGTGTACTAGCCAGAAAAAGCGGATTCGCAGGGGTACAGCAAGCACAGATTGCTCCGCGCCTGCACTGTCGTCAATTTCAATGTCATCCAGCTAGAGGATGGAAGGTCGGGGGGTACGGGGACGACATCCCAATAGTGGATGAGAAAATCAACTGGACAGGTCGCGGTGCATCAGTCCAATTCAGCAAGTTCCGTTTGTGTGATGGCTGTCACATTTGCCTCCCATCACGTCTCTCACATGTTGGTTCGAATATCTTATCTATCCACTCGTAGGTGACTCTAGAGTTGCGCCAGCTCATTCAACTTGCATGGTTTCTTTAGTGGGCATTTTATCAGTTATTCCTTATCACATGACTCTATTGCTCCATATTTTGGAACAGCTTTTCTCTTTTCTCTTGCCCTTGGTCATTGGCGGTCTGGACCATAGGCCTTTGATGGTCATCTGATGGCCAGACAGTGGTGGGGACGATGGCTCTGGTGGTTCGGTGACCGCCGAAGATGGTACCATCTCCCCACTTGGCTTAGCGTAAATGAAGATTTAATTTGTATCTTATTTATTTCTGCTCGGAGTTGCATGTTGCTATATTCGTTTGGAAGTGTTTTGAGAGGGGCTTTCAATGGGTGGTGCTCACTTGTGTCTTTAGCACTATTGGGAATCAGATTTAGACTTCCCATCTAGTAATGACTGGGGATAGGACATATATTCCATAGACAGCCGTACTTTCTACTGGGAAGCCCTCTCTCACTCCAAACTTTGGTCATCAATACTATTAACATACCCAGGACATTAAAACTGAGCCTGTACTTTATATCTATAGCCATAGGGAGAGGAAGGCACAATCTTTGAGGGGTGAGCCTGATCACAAATTCTGCGTACATGTGGTGCAGAACAAGGAGAGTGGTGAATCCATGCTATAGATATCACATGCTTGAATGGCTATAGGATCTCAGAATTTTTTAATCCACACCACAATATTGTTTCCTTAACGGCTGTGGATACTTGTCGGATACTTGTTGCATCGGTGGCCTTCGTCAGACTATCCAGGGTTAAACTCAAACGCCTGAAGAGGGGTGCCGGAATACTCACTGAGGGTATACGGTCAGCTGCGCCCGGTTAGCCTGCATAAACTTCCACAGGATATATTTGGCTGCCTTGTTGACATCTGTGCCGCCCGTGTATTCATCGAAGAAATTTGCAAGTGGGACCTGTTGTCAGAGGGCGTTATGCTGGTGCAGCAAAGCAAACACATGGTCGTACCTTGAGAAGCTTGGTCTTAAACACGTCAATTTTGTTCAGGAAAAGTATGATCGGCGTGTGGATAAACCATCTTGAGTTGACCACGGACTCAAATAGTATGAGTGATTCCCGCATTCGATTCTAGTAATGGCATTCAGCCCATAGCCCATGTATGTAAGATAACTAAACAGGCGTACTTGTGGTTTGTGCTCAGGAAGATCCTGGTCATACTCACTAAGGGCGGTGCAGAAGATGATTGACGTCACTGATTCGAAACAATGAATCCACTTTTTGCGCTCTGAGCGTTGGCCTCCAACATCGAACATGCGTATCCTGGCGGTCAGTACAGGCTGCATTATGAGGATTGTCCAGTGGAAAGAGTTGCACCCGGACGTACGAAAGCTGGCCCATGTTGAACCGTGTTTCTGTGATGCCCATGCTCTTCTGACGGGCGTGCAGTACATCTGTTTCTGTCGGCACATAGCCAGGGGCACCTATACGGAGGACGTTGTTGAAGAAGCTATTTTATATGAAAGGCGTTAGCACCAGACACGAGGCAGCAACTGGCAATGGAGTGCTCACTACTCTGCTGAGTCCATGAGGTAAATCTTGCCCATGCTGGCTTCAATCGCTTTTTGGACAGCAGGTTCGTTGAGAAACTGATGGATAGCTTCTGCCATTTCCGGGGTAAAGGGAGCGCTGTATCCGTGGTTGGTTTCTAGGTTGTAGCTGCAGACCCTCTCCATGAGTAACTGGCGACTTCAATCAATGATACATTCTGAGCGGCAAGACGGAGAACCCACGCCATTTGTGAGTTCCAGACACTCAGTGTCTACATTGTGCATGAGCATGACAACAGAGTGTGCACATTGGAGGACATTGCGGTAGATGATAGGGCGGTACTCGAGGAGCTGGTCCGTTGTAAATCCCCCCTGGTAAATAATCTTCATCTGCTTCGCAATGGTGCTCTTCCCTGACTCTTCTGGGCCTGTGTGATGTCAGCAAATTCTACTCCCATCCCCCAGGGCCTCTGCTTACCGAGGAGAAGAATCTTGCATTCGCACTTGAGGAACTTGTTATCCTCGTCAAAAAAGTGGTCGATCTCCTCTGTGCGTAGCCTGCTCTGCTGGTCAACTTTGGATATGCAAGCACCCATGGCTGATTGCTGCCACGTCGTGCTGTAATTGCTAGCGTTCCAAAAGGTGTGTGGATGGAGACTGCCGACATCTCTCCCAGCCGCTATGAGGTAAAGTTGAACAAGTGTTGTTTACCAGTATTGTGTCGCCAGCAAGTAAATATTGCCTGATTAGACCCAGAGCTTTCTGGCCTGCGCATATGCCTCAGCACTGCAATGATGGGGTGGCAGGAAGTGGAAAGAAACTTTGATAAAGAGAATATAATGTTCATTCGTTTGATGCTGATGATCTTTTCTGCTTCACAAATCAGTGATCGTGTCGAAGGGAGGAAAATGGAAACTAAAAGATAAATTTGTACCATGCAGCGATCATTAGTCGGTCCACCCGAAATAAATTGTGAGATGGTCGTTACTACCTTCTTCCATGTTTAGTGCTCTACATATATGTGCAATATTTGAGAGTAGATGAGTGAATAAAAAAACTGTTCCATCCGGCTACTTCGCCTATCCTATGCACAAATTCCACTCAAAAAGCCCCCTTGTTCTTGGTTAAATAAGAAAACGAGAGGCTATAGTCTCTAGTGGAATCATACCCTACGGGGACGCTTCCCTGGCTGATCCTTTCCTGGAGAAGATGGCTCTATTGAGTCAACAGAGTTCCTAGTTTTTCTCTTCACTTGCCGCCCGGTCATTCCATCACTGCTTGCTTGTGGTTCTCTATCCATTTCCACATTAAGACCCTCTAGAAGCAAATTGAAAAATTTCAGAAATTAGCGTTTTTGTGGCTCGTTTGAGGTCAGACCTACCTAGACAAGGGGTTCGGACAAACTCCTTGTCGTCACCTTGCTCATGGCAGAGCTTGAACCCTTCTAACAAACAATCCACTTGTGGTGCCAGTGCCTCCCTCATCGACAAGCGAACGCCGTATTTCTTTTCCAATGCCTGCCAACGACGTCGACGGAACTTCTCCTGGGACTCCTTTCCTCCTTGCAATCGGTACACAGTATAGTGGGGGTAGCTTCGTCTCCTGTCGCTGTCATTCAAAATCTCTGCCAGAGGACCTGTTTTCCCGGCCATGGTGACGCCAAGATCATCGTATCGAATGCGGACCCCATTTACCCAGTACTCTGCTGTGAAGTGTCTGGACTTTCCCGGGCCACAATCCTTGAATGTTGAGTTCAGTCCCAAGCCAATGAGGTTGTATGTAGCATTCTCCTCGTCTTCTAACTGCATGTTGATTTCTCTTGGGACATGGAGCTCATCAGGTGCAAGACTCCCGTCTTGGTGTATAGGGACGATTAGCACAACAGGTATGGATACAACCACCTCATGAGATGTCCTCAGTCCATCGCAATCCTTGGAGCACATTGGATTATTTGCAGAAATGCTTCCTTCTGTCCCCAAACGTGGCAGGAATCTCTCGCTGAGATAAGTCGGAAGGTCGCGAGCCCCATGGTGGGGGAAATATTCCAATAGCCGGGATGTCTTCACCTGTGAGTTCATCACGAAGTGCTGAACGCTGTTGTTTTGAGAACCCGAGCACTTCTTGAAGGTCACCGAAGTTGGACGGAAATACTGGGCAAGAGTAGAGTTACTCCCAATCTCCTCTTCCAATGCGTCATTAAAAAACTCCTGCTCGTGACGGTGAGTGGTGTTCCTGGTCAATTCAGGTCATACTCACGAAAAGGCATCCTGGACCTGTAAGTTCTTCCGGCTGCAAAATGCTTGTCGATCTGCAAAGTGCTTCTCTGAGCTTATTTCGACCTTCGTCCAACTGATAGCCCTGTGTGGCGCTCTCTGCATGAAGGAGGTGGCGAAAAATCTCAGCCAATGGAGACGTTTTGTTTCTCAAGGTGCTGTCCAGTTCTTTGAGCTCAGAGGTCCAGACACGATCCGCATGGAATGCAACTCTGAGGAGCTGAAGGGTGGTGTCAATCCAGCAGGAGTAATCTCTCTGGGTATAGCCAGTCATCAATTGTAGCTCAGTTGCATGTGTTTCGGTTGGGTTTTCTGGTGCAGGTTCGCTGTCATTTCGTCCCAGAATTGCGCCTTGACTAACGCATTTCTTTCTTTGTCCAACTGAAGGGCGTCCTTTTAATCCCGAGGCAAGGCGTACTTTGCGAGGTTTCTTGTGGCTTTGTGACTTTCTCTTCTGCCGCGAGCGGTGGTGATCGCTGCTGGTCCTGTTCTCCAAACCCTCAGGCTGGGGACTCGGTGACCTTGAGGTGGCTGTATCATCCTTTAAAGGTTGACGGTGTTGCGCCATCGGAGACCACTGCTGCGTTGGATGCTCCGTCATTGAGCAGTTTGAGCATGGACCTGCTCCAATTGACCAACGTTGACCGAGCCTCTGTGTCAGGGGAATGAGAGCTGGCTCAGAAGGATGGACACCTGTCATCTTCCACCACTCCTCCGATGACCGGAAGTACCGTTGCAGAAGGTCGGAGGACATATGGGGTAATGCAAGCTCCTCGGGCGCATAGTAATTACGAGCGATTTTGGCTGCATGTCCCATCTGGATATGAACCACATCATTCCTCTCCCGCTCAATCTCATCTTCCGTGCCAATGAATGTCCTTATCATCTCAACAGCCATTTGTCGATAAATGGCGGTGCCAAGCCGACTGTCAGACAAGCGCCTTTCTTCGAAGAACTTGAAGATATTGGAGCGCATTTCTTCGGCAGTTGCTGGTCGGCCATTCGTGACCCACAAGAACTCATTATGGACAAGCATTTTTTCCCGTATGAGGTCCTTGTTATTGGAGACAAGAACTGCATCAAGGAAGCCCATGAAAGGTTTGAGCAAGAGAATATACTTCTCCATCACGGCGGTCAGACTTGGTGGGCAGGCACGAGGCAGGAAGCTCTCTCTGCCAGACTGAGTCTCAGTCTTAGTTCGCCGCACCACTAGCCAAAGGTTTCTGCCTCCTCGAAACACATTTCTTCCACGTGCATTGTTCGAACACCTGAACTCCGCAAATTCAGACACTCTGCATGGAGGCCCAGGAAGAAAGAAAGCGAGTAGCGCAATTTTCTGCGCAATCTCTCCACATTTGCAAAGGATTTCGTGAACAACGTTTGGGTCAATTTTAAAGACGCCGTTGGACCGGTAGAATATGCCGGAGCTGGGGTCGCTGAAATGCAGTTTGAGGAGGAGGTTATGGGGATTGAGAGTTGGATTTTGGTGCCCATCCATTTCTACTGTCAAGTGCTCCAAAGCATCCTTCGCCCAGCTATAGCCTCGAGTTCCTCGAGCCCAGTCATCTGCGATATGATCAGGAAGCTGAAGGCTAATTTCATGACCCTTGAAAATATCCTGGAGATCGTTCTTGACCTCTTCCATCAAACCCGCGAGAGCCTGGCGCCAGGGGTCGATATTGAGAGCAACCTCCCTAACAACAATAGTCATCCCGTTGTTCTCGACCCGTGTGGTTGGTGCTTGATTCGGTGACTCTGCCAGAGACGAAGTGACTGCCTGGTAGTCACAGATTCGACTGAAGCGGGATCCAGGAAGTCCATTTCGAAGAAGGTTCGTGGCCTCCTCCCGTACAATCCTGTACATAAATCGTTAAAAAAGCCCACAGATTCAAGCCGGAGCCACTCACTCGACAAAATCCCTTCCTCTCTCGGTTCGTTCCCTTCTCCTGGACTCATAATACACAGTTCCTCTAATATGATACTTGAGTTGTGCAAAGAGACCGGTGGTTTGGTTCGCAGCTCGAAATACTCCATCATGACGAAGAGACTGAAGCGCCATGAAACACTCTAGCGGATCATCCCACCGATTGTATTTTCTACCCTCTTCAAATTGCCAGGGGTAAAGGAATTCTTTGATGAATGAATGAAATATATCCAACTCGTGTTCCTTGATGTGATCTTTCAAGTTGTCTGTCTCTATTTCCGCCAGGTCACGAAGGATGGCACGGAGGTCATTCGCCTTTGATTTTTGGGATTTTGTCAATGGAAAAGAATATCCCAGTGGGTGAAAGCCATCGAGAGTGTTGAAAACCCCGATTGTAAGTCTGTGGAGGGGATAGAAGTATTTTCTTCGTAGCGTGTCTACTTTGACGGGATTCCAGACCTTGAAACTACTGGATGGAGAATTTGTCAGCCCAAGAACTCGAAATAAATTATATGCTTTTGAAAGTGAAAGAATGAATGAAAAGACAAAAAACTCACCCGGCATTTCCATAAACAAGTAATTTTTTAACTTCTACTGGCGCTGTTGCCTCATAGTCCCTTTTTATTTTCAAGAGGTACTCTGAAACGACCTCTTGCAGGACTCTACCACTGAACTTTGTATCCTCTTCATCAATATGTGGGATATCAATAAATGATTTGAGCAAAGGGGCATTCTTCGACCAGTTTAGCTTGAATTCAGGAACAGGGGTTTCACCCTCGGATAAATACCGAAATTTCCCCGGCGCTTCTGGCTCTTCCTCTGCTTCGGATTCGTCCAATTCGCTCGAATCGTCGTCATAATCATCGTCATCAGCCTCAAATGTAGTTCTTCTATAGCGGTCCCAATCTGCAGCCTCATCATCACTGCCGGAGAAGGCAAAGCCCTCTTGAGGGTCGGCCTCACTCTCCAGGTCGTTGTCGGTATCATCAATGTCAAAGCGCTCCACACTGGGTCTCCAATCATTATTCCCTCCCCCCCTTTGTTTCTGGGGAATGTGCTTATCACCATCGTCTCCTGTTTTCGCAAGGAATGTCCCTAAGTGTTCGGACCATCGAAGGAACCTCTGAAGGGGGTCTACGTCGTTTTCATTGGAGGAAGCAAGGTAGACTTCATTTGCTTCATCACAGAACTCCTCCCACTGTTGCAGGAGCGAATTGAATGGGTTTTCGTTTCCACCAGGGGCAGCGTCTGGGTCGACAATGAAGTATTTTGTCCAGTTTGAGGCACCACTAAGTGATTGGATCCACCTCTCACGGAATGGTAGACGATTGGAGTTTTCAAGCTCGATTTCATTGGGTTCATCGGGGTCTTGGTTGCGTTGGCGAGCTTCCCTGGCTCTTTGTTTTGATCGAGTCGGAGTCTGTCGGATGTTATGATGTTGTTCCTTGGTAATGTGTTTCCTCAGAGCTTCTTTGCTGGGGCTCATGACTGCACATCCTTGGTGAGGGCATTCAAAACCTTTGAAAACATGAAGCCCTGGGATTGGCACCGCCGGGGACGTTGAATATTCAAGGTTGTTCTTCGCATACTCCGGTGTGATAAAGTGTCGGTTGAATAAGGTCAAGGTTTCCGTGATTTGGTTTTTGAGCTCCTCTGAAAGGCTACCACGAATTTGCCCGTGCGCATCCGCAAGGTGCCTGAGCACTCGAGAGTGATCAATGATCCCCCAAGCCGGACACGAGAGACAAGTGATCACAATAGTGGGGTTCGAGTTTTGCGTTCCCTTCCCGTGAGCCAGCCAGGTTGGGGTGTGAGCAATCATTCCAATTCCTTCAAGGTCGTTGATGAGCTTGTCGAACCTCTGGCGCTTGTTCTTAGATTCTAGTGGAGGGACCACAAGGGGATGCTGGTCATGATCATCGAAAATATAAGTCTCCGATGATTTTTTGACTTCGACAGTCCTGAATCCCTTGGACATCAAACTCTTAACATGCCTATGAACCGCCAGCAATGGAGTCAATTCACCTCTCTTTTTAACAAAAAAAAAAAAATCAAGAGTTTTCCAACACTTACGGTGGTGGCGCCAACCCAGTATTTCTTTTTTTCTTATCGAAAGACTTTGACCGCGTGGTGGGCTGAGTGACTCTGGTCCTCTGGAGCAAAGTGTTACCGTTCTTCTGGGTAGGCAGGGTTGTCGTAGGTGGTTGATCAACCAGTTGAGCGAATATCGACTCAATTGGCAAACTCGAATCTGGTCCTTTGGGAGGTGAAGGGGATAGCATGGCTGGTAGGGGTACCAGGGGCCTCGTGGACTCGAGTGGCTCAGAGGATTCAAAAGGGGGTGCAACAGGCAGATCCGTTAACTGTTCTGGTTGGGCATGAAACTGAGGAGCACGCCTGAGACGATGAACCAAAGACTCAGCATCATGATCCAAAAGATGAGACGCAGATAAAGAAGAAGAAAACTTACTGAGGCTCAGGTGTATCAAGGTCTAGCATTTCAAAGTCCTCCTGCTGGTGCTTGATCGCCTCGCACTGGTTACCCCTGAAGTTGATCGCATCTGGTAATCAATATCGACTCAAGCGTATACAAATTATCCTCACATTGTTTGTTTAGTTTTTGACCTGTGGGCAAACGGAACAAAAGAGATCGTGGAGCCTGGTGCACCTAGAGTGTTGTTGTCGATCTGAACCCTTTTAATCGTGATCTTGATTTCCTTTCCTTCTGGTGATGTCTTGCCACTTGATGCGTAATGCTTGACAAGGCCATGACAGTGGTTACCGATGTCCTCCCTATAAGATAGCGGGGACGCTTGGCGGATATGCTTCCCAAGGTTTGTCGCCGAGTCTGTGATGAAATCGCAGAAGGGACACTCGATAGACCCACCCAGGGTATTATTAGGCCCTCTACCGTCACGATAAGCCCAACCTAGAATGTTCGTCTTCCCGCCCGAGTCCTCGTTCACCTTGATAACGGTATGAAAAGCCAGCCTGTGCTCTTTCTCATTTCCACCTGCACCCTTCAAAAATCCGCACTCTTCGCAGAGTGGTCCAGTCTTTGAGTTGTCTCCTGCTTTTATGGTCTTCCTTGGCCTCCGTTTACCGGCCGGTTTTGCTTTTGTTTGTGGCGATACTACCTCTCCGACTTCTTCATTTCTCTCCCGACTGGTAATCACCACCTCTGCTGTCATTTTCCGATTGGGCAGTTTCATATTCATGTATTGGGACACGACTGGTTGGTTGCTGGTTAGAGCCTTACTTGCAGGCTCGCCATATGTCTCCTCGGCCGCGTTGTTGTCTCTAGCCTGATTCATGACCTGGTCCAATATGGTCTGCATTCCCCCAACCTCCCCATCCTTGCCCGCTTCCACCGCTATCAGATTGTGCTCGCTAACCACACCGCCCAGCTTTATCTCGGTAGCATTTGCCTTCATCACTTGCTCAACACCTGTTCCCTCAACCACTCTCTCACCAACAATCATCGCTTTGACCACTTTAACCACTTTTTCAATAGCCATCACCTCAACCACTTCCTCAACAGCCACCGCCTCGACCGCTTCCTCACTCTGCTCTACTTCCTGGTCACCCGCTGCCCTACCCGCCCTGGCGTTCGTCCTAAGCTGACTTATTTCATGCTGAATAGATGCGAACTTCATGGCACTATCCTCGACTTTTGGCCTAAAGAAGCAAGTTACACCGGGAGCAGTGGATGGCTCCTCGGTGTGCGGAAGAAACCAGGACATCTTGAGGCTTCCTAATGTTTTTTTCCAGGGTGCCCCTTCACCCGCATCCTTCAGCCATTGAGCGAACTGCTGACATTCAAATTTAGGTGCCAACTTTGTGAGGTGGGACTTTAAAGACGTTGGCGAAGAGAAAGACTTCAGGCAGAATGGACAAGGCACAAATTCTTTCTTCTTTTCTTCGTCATAGGTGGGATAGGACCAAGCGATGACACGCTCGTGCAGACCAAACACAGCTGCACCATGCTTCGCTTTGATGTGTGACTTCAGGGAGTCGGTATTATCAAAGTTTTGGCCACAGAGAGAACAAGAGTGTGCCATTTCTGTGCAATTCAACTGCCAAGAAGAGACAAGATTGAGGGAGGATGCGGGATGATGAACGAGCGCCTTTCAGGATCATAATACTCAATAGACGTAAAAAGGTCCTATCCCATAGATTGGTCATCGACTGCCTAGTAATCCGGAGTCTACCTAGCTCCATCTGCGGTGTCTCGAGAAGAATTGTTGGGTGGTTTTAGGAAGAGGGCATGAGAAGACAAAGAGAAGGAGCTATGTTAAACAACGACGATTGATAAGTACAAACACGGCTCTGGTGCAGGCATCATGTGAGTATATCTTGTCAAAATTAGAATACAGGCTTTGTATGATATGGTTGCAGCGCAATCAATCCTTCTTCGGATGCCGAGGGGGTAGATGCTAGACATTTCTTTCATCTGTGCATATTCGTCTGGAGAACTGTCCGAGGTAGTCGGTCAGCGGTATGTGTGCTGGTAAGTGATGTGCTTGCCTTGTAAAAAAAAGTCTCCTCGTGCACTCCCTCTCTTTGCGCAGCGTCGAGTGGATAATTTTGGTCGCTTGCGCTCGATTCATCTTTTGGGGGTGGTGAGTGGTGATGTTCAACTGGGCTCTGAGGGAAGCAATGTTGCCATATGTGGGAGGAGGGCTAGGGAGAGACTAGCACAGGAGCTCCAGCGTCCAAGACGTAGGCTATATGCAGCCACGGGACGTCTACAACAGTGCAGATGAGCCATCGACCATGGGAATAGCCTGGGCGGCCCGTCGGATGGCTCAACGGCAGGAGAGGAGTTGCCTGGATGGGTAGTCGCATGGCCTGGTGAGCTTGGCAGCCAAATAAACATGGGAGGGGTGGTCTTGGTGGCACGGGAAGGGTTGTCACTTGCCAGGAGCCATCCACGACCGTGGATTACTTGCTGGGATGGCGAAGAGAGGACCATCACCATGGGTAATGGCTCTTCGATGGTTGTCGATGGCAGCCTGGAGCGATGGCCATCGTGATGGTGGGTGATCAAGAGGGAATGGCGTTGGGACTTATGTGTGGCTGTAACTGCTGATGGCCAGGATTGATGACTGCGGAAGCCACTGACGTCACCTATGACATGTACAAGAACCATTGGTGGCTCGACAATGGTCTCGCGTGTAGCTACATACACCCCCCTTGATTTACTATTATTGTTGTCACTTCTGCAGTGCACCCGTTTTCGGTTCTCGTGAGGCATTCGTTGAAGATGAATATCTGACTCAAATGGGTTGGGAGTATGACATGCTATAGATGGATGTGACCTGTTGCTAATGAGCAAGAAAACACATTGGGTGATAACCACCTTTGAATGCCATCACGAAGTTCAAGAACACGGCTGCTGCTTGTCTACTAATCCTACTAGAGATAGCATACTCTACTTCGGACTCGAATACATCGAGCCCGGATACCATTCAAGTGACGAATATCCAGCAATTCCTTCTCCTGCGGGATAATTATAAGCTGCAGCAAACAAGAATGATTCCGCGACTTTTCACTTACCCGGTATACCCGACGAGAACTTGGCGTCATCCACGAGTTCCATGATCAACTTGCCACCTTGCCATCCAAAAGCATCAATTGACGCAGTTTCATTTTGAAGCTCCACATTTTTAAGAGCCGCTCTGAAGTCTGCGTTCTCGCTGGCCAGTGTGGTGACATTGGCGTAAAATGCTGCGGCAGTGGTTCCCGGGGCTTCACTGTCAAGCTCTTCGGTCTTAAGGTAGTTGTGAAGAGCGACAACTTGATATGACACCAGTGTATAGTAGATATCGACCCATAAATTCTCCACGTTTGTCCCGTCAATCTGAGCAGTCTCAAGGTTTTCGAGGATTTGAGTGGCCACACGATGAGAGAGATCACGACCATGCATTAGTCGATGCAGCATGTCTTCCGAGAGTTTCGGCAGGGGCTGGCCGTATGCGGGAGAAAAAACGCTCGAGCCCAAGAACATGACTGAACACAAGATGAAGACGTCTATTATTCCATCTGTGACCCGCATATTTGGAAGTGCACGCTGGTAAGTAGACTCTGGAATGTGTTTGTCTGTTTTCAGGTTGTTTGATGCCAGCAAACAGGGTAGACTCACCGCGATGCGGGTTTACAAGGCTTATGAGTTTCATGATCCCTCGAAGAAGATCGTGGGAGGTTTCAGCGTGGCTTACGTTTGTGATGTGACGACCAGCCGCAAATCCATGGAATATACCGTAGCAGGTTTCTCGGAGTGTAGAACCTGCGTAAAACTGATCCCCAATGCAGACAGTGTTATCTGGGGTCACAACCAGATGTGGTGTGCAAGGTTTCATGTATCTAGCGAATAATGTCAGAGTCTGGATAATGGAGGAGATGAGAGGATATACAATGTCATGCCCGGGCGCAGGAATATCGGCGTCAGATTGAACACTTCTTTACCAATCTCTTCAACACCAAGGCGCGAAAATGCGTTGATGTTTGAAATGTCCGTGTGCTTGAATTCACCGATAACCCAGATTTTACGGCCACATACCACTTCGATTCGAGTTCCAAGTCCATCACTGTCTGAGTGCCAATCCGAATATGCTCCTTCTGTCGCTGCGAGGTTCCAGGAGAGTCGAGGCGGCCGTTTATTTTGAGTAGCTCTCCAGGCGAGGTCACATGTTGCCAGTGGATTCCTTTCAAGTCCGTTGTCAAAATTATCAACGTTTGGAATGTCTAGAGCGTTGAGAATCCTCTTATGTTCGGGGATATTAGCGGCGTCTAGGAGATCTTGAACAGTGATATGGACCATGCGACCTTCGTAAGTTTTGGCCATTTCTTCTTCGGCGACGGAATAGTCGTGGACTTCAAGAGTTTTCCATTCGGAACCAGGAAAAATCTGCTCCATTAGCAAGGAATCAAAGTGACGCACAGGGACACCGCGTTCGTTGTCAGGATCGTAGACGAGTAGATTCTTCTCCGAGTAGTACTTGAGAAGCGTCTGAGCTGGTGTCTTTCGAAAATCCTTCCACGTCATGGTTCGAAGTACGTTGCTCTTGAGTACTGCCTCAGGATGTTTTTTGAGCTCCGTTGCCAGCACATCGTACCAATCAGCTTGTGTCTGGGTCTTGTTGAGTGGTCGTGTTAGAACGATAGATGAGGAAAGAAAAAGCTCTTCATACATGACATTTGGGCTTCCAGTGGACGATTGTCTTAGTTTCCAGGTCATAACAAGGGATTTCTTGCAACGGCTCGTACCACTGTAGACAGCTTGAAAAAGTTCACTGACAAAAATGAAAGAAGCAGGTACCTGGGGAGATATTGATCTCAGCGTTTGTGGAGCAGGCCATTTGGGTTCCTAGTGAGGGTCGGCATACTGTGGAATTGTAATGCTACAGCATACACACATGGGGATTGACACGTTCCTCCTGTTCAAATCCTTTGCGCCTGTCTTTCTTTCCTTGCTTAGATGATTGCTGTTTGCGTTTTGGCAGCTGTTTTCGAGTGGCCGGCTGCACTGTGATTGTTGCAGGTGATTGTTTCTCAGTCCGCCTCTTTTTTGCGGGCTCCACTCGGGATCCCTGAGTAGAGGATCTTGGGCGTCGCTGTGAACGGATCACAGCTGTCGCATTTGACTGGTCAACAGCAGCTTCTTGCCGGTCTTCAAAAGTGCTGTTTTTGTCGTCTCGTTGCTGCTGCTGCTGCCGACCGTCTCTATCTTCTTCTATTGGTTCAGTGCACAGACTTATAGGGGACGGAGAGTTTGGTGGGGCATTGTCTATTCCAGATTGGTGCTGGTCTTGTGTGTTTCCTTCCTCCGCATGTTCTGCTTGTCTTCTCTCTCTCTCTCTCTCTTCCTCTTCTGTTTCCTCCTGCTCATCTTCCTCCTCCGTCTCTTCTCGGTCATCCTCCTCCTCCATCTCTTCTCGGTCATCCTCCTCCTCCATCTCTTCTCGGTCATCCTCCTCCTCCATCTCTTCTCGGTCATCCTCCTCCTCCTCCGTCTCTTCTCGGTCATCCTCCTCCTCCGTCTCTTCTCGGTTATCCTCCTCCTCCGTCTCTCCTTGATCTCGCCCCCCCTCTTCTACATTCTCTAGCTCTCCCTCCTCCTCTTCCCTTTGCCGTTGGTGTCGTTCTTCTATTTCCACCTCTTCATTTTCGTCTTCCTCCTCCTCCTCTGCTTGTGCTGGAGGATGCTGCTCTACTGTCTGGGTAGATGTCGGTGGGTATACATTCCCGAATTTGAGGGTGACTGTTGTAGTCAGATTTACTCTGCACTGGATCTACTTGATCAAACTTACTGAGGAGCGTATTACCAAGTTTGCCTATGAGGGGTTCATGGCGCCAGAATCGTTCAAATGCAGCGTCGAACCCAATGTTATTGAAAGCCATGTCATAAATTATCCCCCATGCGTGTTTCTCAAGCTGGAGTGCTTGCGACTTGCCGAACTCCATAAGAAACCATGCCTGTAAGGTCTTAATGGCTGCAGAATAGTAAGATAAACTCTAACTTACTCTCGTGATGTTGGTTGTGTGAATGGTTTTCACGTTGAGGTTATCAGGGGTGAAGAGGAGGAGTGGTGAGATAGTAAATGCGACGTATGTTGGAGCTAAAATGTTGAAGTCTGGGGCCAGCCTTGAGAGATCGACGTCCGTCTCTAGTAGCTGGAGGCCATCTCTGATGGCCTTGGCCTTATCGGGAACTAGTAGCGATCCCTGGAATAGAAAATAAAGCAGAGAAAATGATGAAAGTCGGGTGTTGGCTCACAGTCTGGGCGATGTACGACACAAAACACGCTACTGATGCGAAATGTGCAAGGATGGTGCTGCGATGTGTTGCTTCGAAAATCGTGACTATGTACCCAAAGATGTTTTGCGCATTGGTCCCCAGACTGCTGGATTGCCGGGTAGAAGGGTTGGGCGAGTGTTTCATTACATTGTGGGCAGACTTAAGTAGACTATCCCAGTCAATAAAATAACCTGTAAACTGGAGAGCAAAGAATGAGTTATAATTAGTACTCTGCGGTGTGAGTTAGCGTACCATATATGGAATCGACTGCTTGAAGCCAGTCTCTAGGAGACTTCCCATGTTCTCGGGGACAACGAGCTTTGTAGAAGGTCGATACACGGGACTTTTGGCAAACGCGATTGAAAACGTGTCAGCGATGCGGTACACAAATAGCAGTTTGAGTGCATTGGCCTTCTGCTCAGGTGACCGCCGAGGATTTCCAGACACTGGCAATCCAAGATATTCCCTAAATATTATCTCTGCATCTGATTTCAGTTTGCTTCCTTCCCATGCATCAATAGCTTGGAAGAGTTTCTATAAAGAGAAATCATATACCAGACTAAGGGGTACACAGAGAGCTACTTACCTGTATTCCAGGCCAATACACCGGATCAAATTCGGATTCTGCATGAACAAGTCGTTTATAGGAGAATAAAATTTGAGATTTCCACGGGTAGGTAGATGCAGGTGTGCTTTCAAGGTTCCGCCAGTCGTTCGTCTCCATGATGGTGCTTCTAGACGTGATGTAATCATGTGTGAAGTTTGATCGCGTGAACTGGGCTATGTTTGCACATATTTGCCCTTGGCTTCGAAGCCATAGACACCTAACCCTAGTGCCATCAACGTAGACACCTTTCTCCCAGTCTTCGTCCCCAATGAATGCCACACTGTCTCAAACTCACACCCCTCCTGTCAGTGCTTGTGCATGATCATTTAGTAGCGCTCCCCCAAGCTGAGTTGTTTCGCTTTGTTTAGATAGTGCCACACGGTCGCACAAGAGAAGACAGGATCTCTTGGGCAGGATATCTGTTCATCAGTTAGTGTGCAGGGGTAGCACTACCCCAATGAATGGGTCACACGCATGGTTGATAGCAGTTCAAGATCAGTTATATCATTGCGTTTTAGCCCTCTACGTTCACGAATTGGTGCTAACAGGGCGCACAAAAACTTAACATGTGTGCTAGAGCAAGTACCTAAGTTTTGAAGGCCAATCGGTGATCTGACTGCACCTTCTTTGTTATGAGTATTTCAGTTATGTGAATACTCTTAGCTCACATTGAGAGAGTCTGTACGAAGGCGTTCAGGCAGGTGGGATGTGCGAGAACTGCGTCGCTGGGGAATATGCAATGCGGTTGATTCAATAAGAGTCTAAAAGGGTCAGATAGAAAAAATCAAAAAATGTTTGACATAACTCACTGTTTTGCGACCTGCATCTGGAATGCATAGTGCCGATGCCAGCTCTGCATCGACAATTTGGGGCAGAGTTTGTTGGTCCTCATCATCATCTGCCAGGTCATGCTCTAATAACAAATCCTCCAGTTCATGCTTGAGTTTCGCACTTGTGCGGTACTGCATCCACGCTGCAGGAAGACGTGAAGACGTGACAAAGACCAGTCCTGATATCGTGTGATGTGGAAGTAGCAACCGTACAGCCTGTGTCACATGGTACAGGTCAGCCACCATGGTAGCACGTGAGGTCATCGTAAGGACGCACTTGGGGCACAACAAACAGCGAGACACAGACTACTAGCTGCAGCAGCCATGTTAATCCCACTACCGCTTGCAGTCTCCCAGTCGTAGAACAAGGGTGTTCACAAGGACATGTCAACTGCTGGTGCTAGGAGAGCTCCTTGAAGAGCTTTGTTGGAGGAGCATGAGCTGACGTGGTATGAGAGGGAGTAGGCGGAATCTAGAGAGGGATGTAGGTGATGTCATTGATGCGGGGAAAGGTTGGCCACTATTAAAGCCCCGAATTTGAATTTGGCCACCTTCTGCTCACACGTGTCGTGAGCTCTCACTTTGTTTTCGTCTTCTCACTCCCTTTCCTAACCTTAAAGCGTGTT
This sequence comes from Leucocoprinus leucothites, assembly GCA_013368445.1. NCBI lineage: Eukaryota > Fungi > Basidiomycota > Agaricomycetes > Agaricales > Agaricaceae > Leucocoprinus > Leucocoprinus leucothites. The sequence goes on from JAACJO010000021.1 coordinate 265,302, forward strand.
ATCGTGAAATCCATCATCATGAGGTCCGTCAAGATCAAGACCCCACTTTCTAGCCCCTCGCTCTTTCATAGTCACTGCGCCTCTTCTCGTTCATTATCGAGGATGTTCGGTAAAAGATGTGGTAAAGCTAGCTTCAAACTGGAGGGGGCGCCGGGTACATTTGGGAGAGCGAAGATGGACCCGCGTTTATTAAGGAGGTGCATGAGAGAGGGTCCGAGTGACAGAGGTCAATGGAATTCCGGGGACTGGGGAAGGGGCAGCCAGCTTGAGGCGGAGACTTGCACCTGAGCCAACCCAGCTTTGAGCTCGATGACCTGGTGTTATGGATTCACGGTACATGTACCACAAGTAGGCGCTTCTTCATATTCAGAGTCAACCACTCGTTCTTTAGCATCCCCTATCTCACAGGTGTGTATGCCACAGCCGCCGTCAATGACAGAAGTTGGCAAGTACCCTATTGGACGACAAGGTAAGCCCTGCCGAGCAAGTTGATCAAGCCGTCAAATCTGAAATTAGCTCATCAATAAGTAAGGTCCGAGAGACAATTAGGCATCGTACTGACCTACACTCTCATTTGAATCCTCGTTCCTGCAAATTCTCCTACTTCTCTCGGTCCCCGAAATCACTGATTGAATGGGACTGGTAGGTCCACATGAAGCATGGAGTATAGAAACGAATCACTGCAGGTCGTCGTTAGCCCGACATTGAATGAATGTCTGACAAGCTCGGGTTAGCTTATTAACGCCAAGGGTGAAGGTCGGAAGCTCACACATGAATCCACGCGTAAATCACGGGGACACAAGTATACGATGCAGCACTTTCGCACGAGGACCCTGCCCGTCCTCCATGATCACAGACCACGCTGAAGTGTGTCTGAACTCGATAGCTGTCACTTTACAGTGACGGTGATGGTGTTGGGATTCGAGAATGACAGAATCGCCCCCTTATCTCCCTATATTTTCCAGGATAGGAGGGCCAGTTTGGAGTTTGAGGTGGCGAACGATATGTGGTGTGGAATGATGCTGAGATTTGAAGGAGCATATGTGGGGGAGCGCAAAACATGGACATCATGAGTATGGCATATTGTAAAAAAACATTTGAAAGGGGGCTCACAGAAGAAAACAACCTATCGTACTTCCTATCACATATCTTCGATCCCTCCGATGGATCTTCTACAACGACGAGGCAGATGACGGCGCATAATCCGCAATTTCCTCAGCTACCATCTAGCCAAGGAAGGCAGATCCCTCTCCGTCCGGTGCAGCACTTTTGCATGAGAACCCTGTCCGTGATCATAGACGGCGCTGAAGTGTCTCTGAACTCGATAGCTGTCACTCTTCATGATTGGTATCACGTTCAGAGAGGAACCAATTGAAGCACTATTAACCAATGTTCACCCGCCGTCGATCCCATGACCATGAGCGGCAAACAGAGGCAGAGGCGAATACGGATGAGGCTTGTCGAGTGGTGGTTCCAAACAGCAAACATGGCAAAGTGTTTCTCCAGAACATTCGTTTTTCAAGGAATAACTGCATTCAACGGTTAGCACAATGCCGCATAGGGGGACTTGCGGACGTACGTCAATGATTCGGCCCAAGGCACTGACACGGAAAGATATGCGACTTCCAGTCGAAGTGCCCAAACTATAGCACACCAATCATCAGTGGGTACAGCACGGAAAGAAGTGGAGGCAAGCACCTACAATCAGTTCATTACACCGGGGAAAAACTCGTGGAAATCCGTGACTTGAGTGGGAGGGGGCCCGGGGTACAGCTGCAGCCGCTTGTTGGGTAGAGTGACTCAAACAGCCACGATGGGCTTCGAGCGGACTGTCGTATCTGGCAAGAATTTGCCAGACATAGCAGCAACGTTTGACTAGCAGTCTGATGACAACGTGTCAGAGGTTTATCAACTGGACATCGGAAAACCACTGATACCATACAGAGTCGTCAGAAAGCGGAACATGTGCGGACGACGGATGGAGTACCTTGATTGGGATGCTACATGTAGAGTGAACGACCAATGCAGACGAGAAGGATGGAAGACAAGATGGGAGACGACGCCAGAACAGTCACCAAGTGGAGGGGACTGCTTGTCCGGGCCGTGTAGCTCTTTGCCTGCTCCTTGGACAGAACTCGACAAAGCTTCAGACAGGCAAGTGCTCCATCAACGGAACTCCTGTGCCGACTGGATAGAGAATGATTCGGGGCATGGACTAGGTTGTGGTAAAGGATGAAAGCAAATACACATCAATAACGATGAGGTCGGCTGATGCAATAGTTGACTTAGCAGTGCTGAGCGTGGCATGACGTTATACACGTGACCGTAAATCTTTAATAATCCGATTCGAATTTCGAACTCCAGTTTTACTCTGCAATACATTGACAATAGATACGCATAAATCTATAACCCACCACGCTTTCCGCAGCTACCAACTAGCCTGCGAAGGCAGATCCTTCTCTGGCAGGCGAGATGATTCATGAATGTACCTCCGAGCGCTGAATATGCTACCCAGTCACTCAAGAAAGTGTAGCCATGTTGCGTCGCGACGGTCCATGAGGATATCAAACTTAAATAAATTAGGACAGGTATTGGAGATACGTGATAATCGGGGTGCCTACAGTAATCTGTTCAGGATGGGGGTGTAACAGGGTGGAAACGTTGAATTGGGGCATGGCCGGTCGGTCGGTCATCCGACAGTGGCAGTGTAGCGGTCACGTGGAGGTACCGCAGTGGTAATGCAGCGGTAGGAGGCGGTAGTAGTGGTAGATTCTCGAGCCTCGTCAAAAGTTATACACCCGCAAGCACAGGTACCGGTTTTAACAAAAGGCCCAGTGGTCTGCAGCTGTGATAATAGTCGGGTAGATGCCTGGCGATATGAGGTATTGCTGAGATTTGGAGGAAGGGAGGAATGCAACGGTGCAGGAAAGACGTGAATGGTAGACCTTTGTTTCTGGATTGGAAGAGGGCAAGATATGGCTGTGCAGGCGTCGGAAGTACGACCACTTTCCCTGCCTAATGAGGTTTTGAGGGAGGAGAGATGGACGTTGGGGAAGCGGGAGCAGATACGGAGTGTTTTTCAAATAACGAATGCACAGCTGGCATTGGCAGCATAAATTTCTGATCGTGACACACCAAGTCCTAAATTGAAGTATTGCCGATTGCAAACATCGGCTGGCTATAATTCATTTAATAGATGCTTGTGTGCGCGAAGAAAGTGGCATACCTTCGAAAGTGAGTTCAGGTTCCGACGCATCTTCCCCACCTCTTCAGACGTTACCCGATGGTCAAGGTCAACAGCTGCGCAAGACGAGAGTCTCGTAGTGGACTTAGTCCTGCACGAATTGGAGGTGGTGGTGATAGAGGCATGATGGGCCTGAATGGATTTTCTTGATGTTTTCACTGGGAATTGTGAGAACGTCACCAACGTCAGCGGTTCGTAAACACGAGAAAAGGTACGAAATCACCGTATTTATTCCGGGCCACTCTGAATGTCATCGTCTTCCAGTTTCATCCAAGTCTCTTCCGGTAGAATCTGTGGCATTGGAATCACTCCCTCAGCGCTGACGACGGTGATGTAGCGCTGTGCTCAAACTGGATTGCATGCTACCTGTAATGTCAGATCATCATGCAGAAGCGATAATGGGTGGTACCAACGTACACTTACTCGCTGCTGAGGCTGAGGAGCCCGTCTGCATATGACCTTGTGCCCAAATCATTGCCAAAGCTCCTGACTCCCCATCGAAGCCACTCGCCTACACTGGTTATCAACGAGAGTGGCTTCAGTCGAGCACGCCGCTGGTTCTTTTCGCACTATGACAGGCAGCATGACAACGGTTTGGATCGTGTTTGACATCAAGGGAAATGGCAGCGGAGGTCGATGAGACGTTGTCCGAATGGCCTGGTCATTGTCGCTGCCGGTGCCAAATCATTCCCCGCTCTCGACCACTCCTCCGCCGATGTGCCTCGTTGAATGTAGTCTGGAGATGGACTGGAGGGCCGTTTTATTCTCGAACTCTGATATATTGAGAAATACGTATCTGTCCTTGCATAAAGTATATCAATAATTTGTCAGGGTGGAAACTATGAGAGGAAGCTGACGCACAAAAGCAAGAAACTGCGAGCGAAACAACAGCGAGATGACGCACGTAGCATGGAATGTGAGTGAAACTGGTGGCCAACAAGCATCCAGAGATCGGTCAGTGGACGGCTTGTAGCAGGAAATAAGGCAGTAGAGCGAATGCGTCTATACAGACACTGGGAGTTTCCTACAAACAAAAGGAAGCGCTTACCCGGTAAGCCGACATTTGATCATGTAGTTCTTCGACACCTCGCATGAGTAGGTAGCGTGAAGGGAGGGCCTACAGCTATAGCACAAGGTGTTAATTAACTGTGGTTCTGGTGAGATAGGTTTCACGCACGTCTTTTCCAGCATGCCTTGTCCGCGGCGCGCCTTCCAGCATCTCTCCCATTTACCCAGCATCAAATGTGGCTTGTTCTTGCCCAGCATCAAATGTGGCTTGTTCTTGCGCTAAGCCTTTTAATTCTTCCTCCCTCTCACGTTCAGCTTGTTTCCTTCTCCTTTTATTACGAGCTTGGGTTTTGGTTAACTTCTCGCTAGCAGGATCATCCTCAGTTGCAAACGACATGGCCTCATCTCCAGCACTATCAGAGAATGCCTTTTCTTGTTTAAGACCAAGTCGCTCTCACCGTCCGTTAATTCGCCCGCTTCTCTTCCTCTCTTCTGTGAGGATGTAGACGCAGGTGTGGATGATCTGCTAGCAGCTGTTCGGGTGTGTGTTAGCACATGAATACGACAGCTGAGAAAGTTCATAGATCGAACCAGCTGATTCGGAAGGTGTTTGTGGAACTTTTAAGAAGGACATAGGTAACTGGTCGACTCCAGATCTCCTCTTAATGCTTCTTATACCCTCTCAACATGTAGGCTGTCAACAGCATGCCACAGGAGCAGATGATTGAAACTGATGGAATGATGAAAATAGGTGTGGAAGGAAGATCGGTACCAGTACCGATCTTCCTTCCACACCTTAAGTTTGTTCGTACCTGGAAAAATCTTTTTTGGATGACAGATGGTCAAAGTTGATATCAGATAGGAACAAAGTTCAAGCGCTAGCTCTCCAAACAAGCAAAATCGTTCATGATGGTCGTTTCTGAAGCGCTACTTTCTTCATCCGGTATGAAGATTAAGGACGATTTCCGAGCTTGATTTGCGGGGGCGCTGCGGGTTAAAGAAATGTGGCATATATTTATATGTCAAGCGGTTGACAATGTTATTCGAGTGATTGTGATTGCAATCACCTGGATGTACTGGCAGTAAACGGGCAATTCTATGCTGTCTCTATTTGACTGCATATCTCATCTGGAATTTGGATGAGCGGGGTATGAATATTCCAGGTAGGGTGGGATCGTGCTGGATGGGTTGAGGACACTCGCCAAATAAACCTTCTCAGGCTCCTTCGGTTAAGGGTTCGGGATACTTCAATCCCAGTTCTTGTGTCGTGGACATCATTTTTGTATGCTCCAATAAGTCATGTTCAAGATATTTAAATTGCGAAGTGATATGCGCTTATTGGATTTCTGCTAGGCCAGCTGAGCACTAGGGTGTATGACCGACAAAACTCGGATCCGAACAGAATTTCAATGCGGAATGAGTCGATGATGCAAGCCCGATACAAGGATGTTAACGGTCAACATCGATGATGATGGAACTCCGGACACAACGTGAGGTGACAAAACGAAACATGTGAACACGAGTTTATTAGTGAACTAAAGTTATCCTGGCTTGACGGCGAGTATTGATTTTAGTATCATCAATTTAATAGAATTCAGAAATACGAGGATACGACTACTCAAATGTTTAAAGTTACGGGTCAGGCTGTTGGAGCTTGCACGATCAAAGACTTGCATTACTATGCAATGGAACATGTGGGGTTGGAGTTGGAGACGGGGAACAACATCGGGAAGTTTTGAGTCTCTCAGTGAAGGTGGTGTCGCAGTTACGGTTGAAGAGGGGGTAAAGCACTGGCGTATCTTCCTGACCTCGACCTCGGAGACCCTGAGTGTGACGTAGACTTCGATTTCTCTCGCTTTCTTGATGACCGAGAGCACAATGTTGCATGAGAATGAGAACGGGAACGTGAGCCAGGATAGGAGATTGAAGCAGGAGGAGAACGAGGTGACGCTGATATCGGGGAAGTGGCCATAGAGGCATTGGTGGAGGTGACTACAGAAGTGGGTGGGGGCAGGTGAGAGTGAGAGTCAGCGCCTACACACCTACCTCCATCTTGTCATCAAACTTTTGGGCGCTTCCTTTGGTAAGAAAAACGCCCACGACTGATGTGATGATTGTGTGGCGTCGATGTCATCCAATGGGGGCGAGATGCCGTTGAGGGAGGTGAGGCGTAGATGAACAAGGTCATGTGAAGAGGAGGGTGCCAGAGTGGGCAATGAGGTGGAAGTTGCTGGGAGGGGTGGAGGTGGCATTTGTCGTACTATGAGCGTATTATCATCAAGGCTTTGGGCAAGGCAGGCTGTAAATAATACTCACAATCGCCAAACCGAACCTTTGAGCTACGCGAAAAAGGCATTCTCGTCCATCCGCATTCCCAGTGCTACTCGCGGGACTCGAACGGTCCGTCGAACTGGAAATGCGGTGCTGTTTCTGGTGCTGCTGCTTCCACTACTTACGCAGCTTTGGCGGCATCCAGTCTTCCCCAAGGACTTGCTCTTCATGGACTGGCAAGAAAGCATTGGAATCTGGCGGGCGATGTCGCGCAGTGTTCAAAAGAAGAGGAGGGTGTTTGCGATGACAAGCATTGAGCCCCCGGAGTGACGACGTACATTGATAACGGCGCGGCTATTGAAGAAAGAAAGAATAATCATAAGTGAATGAAAATCACGAGGAGTAGCGAGGTATGGTGGCCATAGCACTCACTAGAAGGCTGAGCGCACAGCAACATCAACTTCATGAATGTCTTGATTAGCTCTTTCCTTTCCTTCGCCCTTTGCCCCTTGCTGATGCAAGGTGAGAAGAGTTCAACGATGACTGAGTTGGGTCCCGTCCGTCGGGGTGTGCGGGTTACTTGGTGGGCTGTGTGGCTTATAATCGGTGTGTGTTAACGAGGCATGATACTTGGTTGCTGCCCTGCGTCGGGTCTCTGTGGATGCGTGACCTTGTGAAAGGCGAGACTTGGGGTAGTGGTTATGTAACGGTCGCCAATGCCCTTGGGCTTGTCAACGGATCCCTATCTAGTCACCATGATTGTGAATTCAACCTCGTCCTGATCGAACAATATTGACAAATACGAAATTGATTCGGCGAAGGGAGGAGAATATGACCCCAGCAATCATCCGATCCCTGATGGGTACATGGAATTTTTAGTTGCTCACCAACACGACGAGAACCCACCATATCACTTGCCTGTTCCTCCTGGAATTCATGCTCCCACCACCGTCGATGCGAACGGACGTCTTCCAAAATGTGTATGCTCCTCAAAACTTCGCTACGCCAAAGCCGCTCCCTTCCCGTCTGGCACCAGCTCCACACTACGCTGACTCCTCGAATCATCAGCCTGGTGGCCAACGTGGCGGTCACGGAGTGTACTCATGAGGACACTACTTCAATGCCGTAGACTGGGCAAGCTATGAGCGCAATCACCGATCGCTATCGCGATGAAACAGCCTGTCAATACGGCCCTTTCACCGGCGGTTCCGTAGGATTGGTAGCCTCTCACCTTCACGTTGGGTGTGGGGCTTGGTCGTCCTCGCGGTCGGGGCGGTTGTTATGGTCGTGGTGGTCGCAGCGGCGGTCGTTGGATGTTCAAGGGACCATGGATTCGCCCACCTCACAACAGGAAGGGCAGAGCCAAGGCTGAGGTGATGATACCTCAAGCTGGCGGGCCTCCGAAAACAGTCGAGCTGATCAACTTCTAGCACAGGCAGGACCAGCCTCCTACTTCGGCGGCAACGTCAAATCCTGAGCTCCGGGACAATAACGGACAATGCTTACCGCAGCCTGATGCTGGTCGCAAGGCGATGAAAGCCAAGAAGAGGGCTGCCCAATCTGGGGATAACTCCAATGGGGATACCAGTGACGGTGATGCCGACGTCGAGAGGGCTCTTCTCCCGTCCGGGAGTGGCGCCGGCAGAAAGAGCATTAACAAAGCGGATGAAGACGCCAGTGATGCAGGGTGCTGGCGATGGCGATGAAGATGCTGAGGGAGAGCCTGACATGTGACGGTCTCCTACGTGACAGTTGTACGAGTTCCTGCGGGGTCACCGTGCCACTCATCATGCGTCAACGCTTGTTTCAATTGTTTTATTGGTATTTCACTGTATGTCATTGTTTATTTTCGTAGGGTATTTTAATCCGCTGTAATCGATAGAACGAGGCAGTCTTCGCCTCTCTAACAATCGAGATTATGGTCATGCTTGTTTAACTTGCGTGTGCTATTTTAAGTGAAGATCATCCCCTATTCCATAATCGTGTGATCTTAGCGCTACTTACACTCTACCTTGTGGCTGGAGTGCTGAAGCAACCATGGCATTTCTGTGCTTCATCATTCCTCATCCTCAATTTCATGGTCTTCAGACAATCTGATAGGGCGAGTTTGTCTCTTTGTCACGTGATGTAGACACTGATCCCCTGTTACAGACTTACAGACCATGCAATGCCACACGTGAGTGGCAGAAGAGTCGAGTGAGTGCTATCACCTACCCTGAGCTCTTTTCTGTGTAGAGATTTATTGGCTCTATATGGGATCTACGCAGGCTCCAACGACGCCCTTCTGGAGATCGCAATGCCCCAACTGTGTGTCTCAACTGTTCTGACGACCAATGCGGCAGTGAGCTTACCTTCATTGCCATAGGGCTAGGCCGACCCTGTCTTGGCTTATCTGATGGACGGGCTCGAGGGAAAACCCTAACCCCACCCCTTGGATTTGTACAATCGTCACGAATAATATGATGAGCCTGGGGTGCCTAATGCAGGGACTCATCTATGCCCATGTTTATGTTGTGCTCATGGCAAGCATTGCACCTCGGTGCGATTTCCTTGCTGTCAATGGATTCACGCCCCACAAATACACCTGTAGCCTCTTCCTGTACTAACACTTCCCTCATGCAATTGTCTCGCCATGAAAGTACTCATGCTACTCATACTGTATTTGCACGTGCTCGCCACGCGTATGGCCGGCCTCCCCACATCATCCTAATATGCTCCATATGTATTTATGCCAAAGTAGTTGTTTTGACGGTACTCTTGTTGCGTTTGTGGGTTCTCACGCGCCTGCTTACTCGCACTTGTAGATCGGAAGGTCACATTTAGTAGGTGTTCAATATTGTAGGTATTAATATGTACAATGTGTTCTGCTTTGGAATGAGTATGCTAGTCGATTGCTATATAATACAGTGCCCAGTGCACTCTCAATTGAGCCCCCAAATAAAACAAATCATACCAGTGCACAAGGTTCCGTGCTTATACGATATTTTAGTGACCAATCCATCTGATGCATTGGTATACCATCATAAACCATCTCCCTTGTAATGTCTATACCGACCATCCCCCTCCTGTTAGTTGGAGAGCCACTGCCAAGAGTTTCATCAGTGAGACTGCCTGGAGCCTGTGTCCAGAGCGATGATGTCGCTCTTCCAATGGTACTGATAACGGAGTCAATCGAGCTTGTTCGTGGTCCACTGAACTTGGATTGTGGAAGATGATGTCATCATCAGTACTGCTCAGGGTCGTTATATTCTCTTCTATCGATATCGAGCGTAAATTGAGCACGAGCCATGAGATCATAGCGCTAGTGAGTAGCTGGCTGAAGGAGGTGGCTGCAGCTTTCAGGTCAGGACAGGCAAGCTGCCAAATAAGGCATGACAACAGTGTGAGCCAATCACATTGCGAAGTAAGTAAAACAAGTTGTTACCTTCTCTATACTTTTATATTACACTGACTCGCCTTTTAGCAGCACACCTCCCTCTATCATAACAAGTATGCCTGAAGAGTTTTCCATGTAGGTCTGATCTCACTAAAATCTTTCGGTATACTCAAGGTATTGATAATCGATGCACAGCCAAGTTCCAGTTCTTCCCTCTCAAGCTTGCTGTATTTCGGGAACACGCGCTGGCAGTGTAGGAAGTTCACAAGGTGCCAATCATGCTTTCATCTGACGAATGCCTCCTGACATAGATTATCATTTGCCAGTGACCAGTGACTGAATGGAGGACCAGCTGGTTCCAGCGAGTCCATGGCAAACCTGAGGATCCCCCAGAGAATATGGAGGAAGGACGTCAGCTCACACGGGATCTTATGAAGCTGCTAAACATTGGCATGGCTTTGAGAATTTGGGCTGAAGTTCCTTCCAACACTTCGCCAGGATTTAAGACCCACAGCTGCTTGTGGCTGGTACGGTGGACTTCTCATTTTCTCCTGCAATGGTGATTCCTGATGGAATAAGCCAGTGGTCATCCACGAGGACTATGACACCCTCCTCAATATATTCTATGATATATTCCTGAAGGTGAAGCCCAAGCCAAACACACAAACCTTGTTGCCAAAAGACCACTGGCTGCAAAACCATTACTCACATAGTAATATATATATTCCTGGTATATACTACAATACACCCAAAATGTATTCAAGATGTAGCGAAACAAGGCTCGCATATTTGCTGAATCATGTTTAGAGTGTTGGAATATGAATCATATCCAATACTATCCAGAATTGTGGCTGTTGGTGATTTGGCTTCTGCATCAATTGTTTTGTCGATTAATCGAGGAAGTGGCTGTCACCTGGGTCCTTATGTAATATGGTCAGCTGTAAGCTGATTGAAATCAACTTGTTGCGCTCCATTTCCCTCACCAGCCGCTGACCTCCATGGTTTACACAGCTCAGTATAATTGCCTTGTGCTCAAAGGCACCGATGCAATCACTCCCGAGAACTTTATCGTCATTGAGATATCACCTTCTGCACCAGTATCCGACCTTCAGAAAGCCATCGTTGACATGCAAGGTCTTGGGCCTCACCTTACACTCTTCAACGTTTCAGCCTGTGCTTTCAAACCATCAACTGACCTTGATCTGAGTGCATTGGGTGACTCTCTCTTTCCCAAAGCTCCCTCTCCCGAAGTTAAGACACATCAACTGCTTGCCACGGACCGTCTTCATCGTATATTTCCCGAACCTCTCGACGACAGCCACCTCCATATCATCGTCAAGGCGCCTATTGAAGAGCTCAACTGCTGTTTTAGAGAAGATCCTAATGCCACTGCTTTCGCTATCAAAATCGAACCTCAAGAAAAGGTTTCGGCGCTGAAGAAGGCGATTAAGGATGTCATGGGCTCCAGATTTGATCACGTAGCCGCAGTTGACTTAGTCCTTTGGAAAGCTGCCTTTCCAGTTGGAGAGATCAGGCCTCAACAGCTTGATGGCCTTGAAGAGCTGCAGCCCCTGGAGACACTAGCTTCACTCTTTATGGATGGCAAAAGCCAGGATGTCCACGTCATTTTTGATCTTCGCTCCACACGTGAGTTCCAGTCACTATTCACTGGTTTTATTACTAAACCCGCAGCTAGTCCGTCAAACTAAAAGCTGCCCAATCGTCGTTGATAGCGATGGCGAACTTGTGAAAAAGCATCCCGATGCTGTCGAGCTGATTAAAACCCGTGACGACTATTTCAAAAAGTTCCCTAAGAGGCCACCTTCCGAGATCGCTGCCCCCAGCGAAATATCGATCCTACAGAAACCATCTTCTGCACACGGCATACTCTTCCACTGTAACCGTCCTCAGGCTGCCGAGCCACCAATTCCCCTCACCCTTCTTCACCCCATATTTAACGAATTTCTTGATGATTGCAATAACTGTACCACGACACAAAAAGATCACTCTCTTGTCCGTGAGATCTCCCAAGTGATGTCCGACTTTTATGGAAAGGAGGACCGTCGGCAATCCAAGTTCCTCCAGATTTTCCTAGCTCATGGGATACCCATCATCTCCACTCAGATCACCGGCACCTCATATCGCACCGACGGTGACATGCAGACCCGCGGTTTTCCTTATCTCATCTGCGAGTTCAAAAACGAGTTTGGCTCAACTCGTTCCGACCCTGTCTTTCAGATGGCTGCATACTACACAGCATTTTTGCGGAGTTGCAGAACCCTGAGTGCCTTCTCTGTTTATCCCTGTATCGGCTTATATGTTGTTGGTCAGTTTTTTAATTCAAATGACCATTTACCCATTCTCATACTTTTTGTGTCACAGGTTGTGTTCTTGGCTTTGTTGGTTTTGGATTGGGAGAACGTGTGATTATACAAGTCCTTGGGCAGCCCATCCGCTTCGACTACCATAGCACTGACGCCAAACTTTCCCTCATTGTGACTCGGCATCTTGGCGCACTGAGGAAAGCTACGCTACAGCTCCAAGGTTATTACGCCTCCAGTGTCTTTCACCTTGGACCCACAGCCACACTGCCTTGTTACTTCAAGTACACCTGTTTCAAATCTGGTCTCAGGTCTCAGGTCTCATACCAGTCACAGATGCGAGAAAAATTGGTTTTTTTTGGAGAAGCGGGTGACAGCTCTCCTGTATGTGTCAAATTCGTCACAAGATACTCGACTGAAGCACACGAGATTTGTGCTAAGAATGGTTTCGCGCCAACTCTGAGAGGTTTTGAGAAGCTCCCTGGTGGATGGTTTATGGTGGTCATGGATTCCATTGACGAGTCATTTCAACCTTTATATCGACTCCCTCGCTGTCACCGCACTGATGCGTTGTATCAAGCGGCACTGAATAAAATCATGTGCCTTCATCAAAACAATCTTGCGCATGGAGATGTCCGCGAAACCAACCTTATGGTTGCTACACACAAGCCTAATGAATGCATGCTAGTAGATTTTGATTGGGCGGGTCAAATTGGAGAAGTGCGCTATCCAATGAACATTTATTCAGGCCCAGATCTCTGGCGCCCACCAGAAGTATCTGGTGGGGAGATTATCAAGGCAGAGCACGATATCTTGATGTTGGAACACATGTTTCCTCGGGCGAGTTGTTGATTAATGGACTCAGGCTTGGGGAGTCTGGATCGTTTTGTTAATGTATCACATCTGGTTTCTATGGTTATCAGGTCCGCTGTATACCGCCCATGTTTATCGGCCTCTTTGTCATTGTTAGGTACACATGCATTCCAGTATTGACAATTTTTGACATAAGAGCCTGGAAGCCGATTCAGCTCTGCAAGAAAGTCAACTATTGCATCAGCCGACCTCATCGTTATTGATGTGTATTTGCTTTCATCCTTTACCACAACCTAGTCCATGCCCCGAATCATTCTCTATCCAGTCGGCACAGGAGTTCCGTTGATGGAGCACTTGCCTGTCTGAAGCTTTGTCGAGTTCTGTCCAAGGAGCAGGCAAAGAGCTACACGGCCCGGACAAGCAGTCCCCTCCACTTGGTGACTGTTCTGGCGTCGTCTCCCATCTTGTCTTCCATCCTTCTCGTCTGCATTGGTCGTTCACTCTACATGTAGCATCCCAATCAAGGTACTCCATCCGTCGTCCGCACATGTTCCGCTTTCTGACGACTCTGTATGGTATCAGTGGTTTTCCGATGTCCAGTTGATAAACCTCTGACACGTTGTCATCAGACTGCTAGTCAAACGTTGCTGCTATGTCTGGCAAATTCTTGCCAGATACGACAGTCCGCTCGAAGCCCATCGTGGCTGTTTGAGTCACTCTACCCAACAAGCGGCTGCGGCTGTACCCCGGGCCCCCTCCCACTCAAGTCACGGATTTCCACGAGTTTTTCCCCGGTGTAATGAACTGATTGTAGGTGCTTGCCTCCACTTCTTTCCGTGCTGTACCCACTGATGATTGGTGTGCTATAGTTTGGGCACTTCGACTGGAAGTCGCATATCTTTCCGTGTCAGTGCCTTGGGCCGAATCATTGACGTACGTCCGCAAGTCCCCCTATGCGGCATTGTGCTAACCGTTGAATGCAGTTATTCCTTGAAAAACGAATGTTCTGGAGAAACACTTTGCCATGTTTGCTGTTTGGAACCACCACTCGACAAGCCTCATCCGTATTCGCCTCTGCCTCTGTTTGCCGCTCATGGTCATGGGATCGACGGCGGGTGAACATTGGTTAATAGTGCTTCAATTGGTTCCTCTCTGAACGTGATACCAATCATGAAGAGTGACAGCTATCGAGTTCAGAGACACTTCAGCGCCGTCTATGATCACGGACAGGGTTCTCATGCAAAAGTGCTGCACCGGACGGAGAGGGATCTGCCTTCCTTGGCTAGATGGTAGCTGAGGAAATTGCGGATTATGCGCCGTCATCTGCCTCGTCGTTGTAGAAGATCCATCGGAGGGATCGAAGATATGTGATAGGAAGTACGATAGGTTGTTTTCTTCTGTGAGCCCCCTTTCAAATGTTTTTTTACAATATGCCATACTCATGATGTCCATGTTTTGCGCTCCCCCACATATGCTCCTTCAAATCTCAGCATCATTCCACACCACATATCGTTCGCCACCTCAAACTCCAAACTGGCCCTCCTATCCTGGAAAATATAGGGAGATAAGGGGGCGATTCTGTCATTCTCGAATCCCAACACCATCACCGTCACTGTAAAGTGACAGCTATCGAGTTCAGACACACTTCAGCGTGGTCTGTGATCATGGAGGACGGGCAGGGTCCTCGTGCGAAAGTGCTGCATCGTATACTTGTGTCCCCGTGATTTACGCGTGGATTCATGTGTGAGCTTCCGACCTTCACCCTTGGCGTTAATAAGCTAACCCGAGCTTGTCAGACATTCATTCAATGTCGGGCTAACGACGACCTGCAGTGATTCGTTTCTATACTCCATGCTTCATGTGGACCTACCAGTCCCATTCAATCAGTGATTTCGGGGACCGAGAGAAGTAGGAGAATTTGCAGGAACGAGGATTCAAATGAGAGTGTAGGTCAGTACGATGCCTAATTGTCTCTCGGACCTTACTTATTGATGAGCTAATTTCAGATTTGACGGCTTGATCAACTTGCTCGGCAGGGCTTACCATGGCACGCAAGTACGTAGCTGCAGAAGGACTCTCTTGTTTTGTGAGTAGTGGCAACAGATAGCATACCGCAGGCCTCCAGGGCCGCATCCACATTTGTCAGGAGGATGTCGATGGGCGATGGGGCGGTTCTCCCAGCCTGAGGCACACGGTGCGAGGGGAGGTGAAGGAAATGCTTCGCTTTTTTTGTTCCGCTGCGACCCATAAGCGTTTGCGCTACTGCGCAAGGGAAGTGGTAGTGGTATACTGGCCGCACGAGGATCAGCACGCGTTGCTGGATGTCCGCAAATGCCGCACCACCCGAATCCCGACCAGAGCGTGGAAGTCACATGACATCTGATATCAGGCCCAGGGCTGAGCCCCAGTGAAAAGTTGTTTGATGTGCATCGAGATATATTGAAATCATTGGAAAATCAACGGAAAAAATGAGGTCTGTTGATGTATATAGAGTAATTTTGATGTGTAATGATATTTTCGATGAAATCACTTTTGGCGGCGCGGGGAAAGTGAAACCTGCATGAACGACAATTGCGTGAATGGATCTCAGCTTCAAGTAGAAATTGCAAGTCGAGCATCCACGTGACTCCCGGTTGCAGCTCCAAGTTCGAGCCTCACATAACATAACACCTCCTCCCAAACACATGTGTCCGCCAATACCAGAGCCGAGAAACAGGCCCATTTTCTTCTTATCTCCTGTTTGACTCCCCCACCCGACTCAATGACCCCCTACGACCCGTGCCCTGCCCCCCTGGCTTGGACTACCTCGCGAAGAGTCATGACATGACGTTGGTTCGCTCCAACCAAGCGACCCTCGCTTTCTTGGTATATGAGCGATTCTCCTGATCATTTTGAGAGGATAGGCGTCGCGGCGGCTGTCATGTGCTGCTGGCTTTGATTTTAAGAATCAATATAGCCGGCCAGTTGGGTGTCATACCGGTACTGCTGCAGGCAAAGCCTGTATAGTAGATGGTTCGAGGTGACTTGTTCTTCCCCAGGTTCTCACTTGGACTAACTTACACCCTCTAGTTTTTCCCCTTCCCTCAACTCATGCCACTCATGCTCCAGTACAGCCCAAAACACCTCACACAGGCGGAAATGCTCCACAACCTCCACCCATACTGCAATTCCTCGGAAGGTTCGTTCCCTTGCTGTCTTCCAAACATACCGCTACCGCTGTATCATCTTTGTACAATACACAAGTGCTGTTAGACAATGAGCCTTAATGCCAAACTGCTCATCTATCGTGGTATTGTCTCTATCAAGCTGAGTTGAACAATTTTGGTGATCCTGAAAAACGGGAAGTTGTAGGATTTGAAATAAACAGTTTATTGTCAATAGATTGAATTACTATAATTCAATAATTGATTGATCCCATTGGTTTGCATTTATGGATATCAAAAAACATCATTAGACGTCAAACATATGGGGTGTAAGCTTGGTCGACTATTAGTAGAACAGTAAACAACAGTAAATAGTAATATTAGATAGTCAACGGACAGCTTACATCTTAACCTCCGACTCTTACATCTACCGCCTACACCTGTACCCGATACGCGTATCTTTCTCATATACGATCGCTTAGGCCTCGCATACTCTGTGTGATCAGTGTGAGTGTCAGCTTGGTTGTGTTTCCCTTGTGAGCCCTTGCGGGCTTTCATGGGGCCACTTATTTACCCCGGCTGATTTTCCTTGATCCTCATTTTCCCTCAATAGAAGCCAGACGAGTTTTCACTGGGGCTGAGCGCTGAGCGTTGAGTGCCTGGTGTTCAGCACCAGCCAATGTTCAGCATCAATCCTCAGTCCGCTCTAGAGACACCCCGTGCCGTGCAAATTGGCGATGTTTGGGGTCAACCATTTCAAACTGGACGTCCTGCCCACAGCGCAAACATCCTCGCTTGCGGATATGTTGCGCATCTTGATGGGTGGGATTTGCTGGTGGCGGTGGTGTCCTTGTTCACATTCTACTGCATTGGTTTGTGGGCCTCTGGTGCTGGACTAACTTCCACGAACCTGGCGCAAGGGGCCTCTCATTTCTCATGCCTGCCCTCGCATTCTTTGCTCAGCATTCGCACCGCCAGCCAAAGCTCTCCTCAATATACTTGTCATTCTTTTCTAGGCGACTTCAGTGGCAGCTTGCAAAGCTAATCGGTACTTCTGCGCTGCTACTAGACTAGTCACATCGTGGCCGGCTGCCGAGCGGATGGGTTAGTGGTGACTCTCAGCTAATCTTCGCATTCAGCTGAAACCCTCACCAGAGCGAACAACCAAACGAATCGGCGCACATATCACTCGCCAATGTCGCGACCACTTCGACTACGACCACCACCGTAAGTTACTTCTCAGTTCATCAGGGCAAAAATCACTCACATGTGCATATGCCAGTTCCTCCCAACAGCTCGATTTTGCCAGCGCAGGGGCCAAAGCTTCAGTAGCCGCACCAAACGATGCCAGTTCAACACTACTCTCACGCATTTCACCCTCTCCTCTCTCGCCTGCCCCTCACCAGGAATGGACACTACCCCCCCTCCTCGGACGCATGCCTTCAACCAGACTCTGAGCGTGCTGCTGCTGAGTGTGCGTGGCAATAACAGAGAGAAGCTCATCGAGTATTCTGACTTGAACGGCTCTCCTCTCATTTGAGGTGGCTGTCATCACTCGATTCAGTGCGGTCACTCAGACTTACAAATGAAACTGCAGCTTCTCGAATGAGACAATACAGCACCCATGCATGAATGGCTTCTCGCCACATGTACGCCCGTCCTACTTCCCTCCTAGAATAAGCCATTGACCGTTCCTTACCTATCCAGTGCCCATACTTTTACCCAGTCAGCTCGAAATGCAGATATACCTCTAAAAGCAGCGCTGGTATCCTCCTTAGTGCATCTCTTCGCCATTCAGAGTGCACTCGTCAGCCTCGTGGTAGACATGCCACGTGAACAGGTGAAACGAGCCGCGCTTGAGGGGCTGGCCATATAGCAAGGGTGGTGGGTACAGCTACCAACGTGTTACTGCAGGAGAAGGTCACAGACTAGTTCCCCGGGGTCACCCACTCAGCTTATTCGTCGCCAGCGCTTCCGTTTCAAGAGTCTGCACGAAGTAGTAGGAGACACGCAGTTGCCGCCAGCACTGTCATACCAGGGAGCCCTGGAACCGCCAGTACCCCGCCCAATTCCGCTGACAAAATACTATCTCTACTCAACCCCCCCCCTTCAACCTGGTCTACCAACCCCAACAATCGAAATCGCACCTACTCCAATCTTAGAACCTTCACCATTGGCAGTGGCTGAGTCCCCTGGTGACCCCCTACGGCCGTGAGATCACCGCAAAGACAGCGAGGGCGCAGCTATGGCCAATGAAACGCCTAGCCCTCAGAAATGAGTGCCATTATATAAGCGTCTATCACAGACGATGCCCTGGCCGCAATCGTCGCACATCCTCCTCTTGCTCCATCATGATCACGCCCCCAACAGCCAACCATCCCAGCTTTCTTTATATCGTAACCACCTCCCTCCTCGTCAGGCCCTCCGCTATCATCGTCGCATCAACCAATCGCGTCTCTATCGCAACACTCTGTCCCCACATCTGTACCACCATCGCACCCACTTCTTGAATAACTAACGAAAGCACAGAATCGTCAGGTGCAGCCTACGCGTGTTCTATCATGTCATTCCACACTCGCAGGAGTCGAAGCTTCATTTCTTCTTTCCGCAGGCATCACCTCGCCATACCCATATCCACGAGGCCGTTCAAATCCTGATGGTGGAGGTTATCCTTCACTTCATCGCCGGCAATGCCAAATGATGTTCTGTGTGCTATTGCTCAGAGATTAGTGTCTGCACAGAAGATGTGAGGGTGGGGCTTAAGATTTGAATTTCGGATGAGAGGGTTATGGGAAGGGCACATGAAGCATTGTTGATGTTGTCTAGTGCACTTTTGTTGACCACTTCAACTCCTCATAATGAGGTTGGCGGTGATCATGCATACACTGGATCACTTGCAGATGCAGAAGCTCAAATTCCAGCCTTTATTGGCAGGGTGGATCCAACTATCTTGCGGGCCCTGAAGTCTTTTAAACAGAAGTCGGAGGACATGGAGCATGATGTCGTGGCCATGAAGAAATTCATGTGTGCCTCATGATCGTTTTTTTCTGCAGCTGCATTCTCGCCAGATCTTACACAAGACTCAACATCAACTAACGGCACTGGCACTGGCAGTAGAGGATGGACACCATGAATCTGAACACCAATATCCCCATTTACGACCCTCACCCCGGCACTAGCACTGATATTTGGAAGCGTCACACCAAGTCGGAATAAACCCTCCTCTACGACATGATGCACTGCCTCTGCATCCAGGTTACCTTCCGAGACCTCTCCATCCTCTTCCACTGCAGTGGAGTCATCGAGTAACGCCGATGTCGTGGAATCACTAAGCCTCAAAACACTTATACCTGATTTCACCTTCCCTCCGACATTTTTCCCTGGACCACCCCCCAATAACCAATGATCCCGTTCCACTGACCAAGAGGAGTACGAGTTGTGTAGCAGTGCCTTGGGTGGGATTGGAAGCACACCGATGTATGTGCCTGGGATGAGCATAGGCAGTCCAGGTGTCGGCGTTGCAAATAGGAGAAGTCCTATTGGCTCTCCATTGCAAGACGTGGCTCTGTTACTGCTCTCGCTGCGGCTGCCACAGGTAGAGAGGGCTGTTCTGAGGATGGTGAACGGCGCTGGCTATGGTTGCGTAGAAGAGAGGGGGAAGGTGCGGATTGGGTTGCTTGGTATTTAGAGGATTCGTGGAGTGGAGCCTGTGTTTAGCTCGGATGGACTTTGGGACCGACAGTGCAATTGCAAACGCCTGTTGTTACTTTACCTAGATGGGAATTTATAGGGAGGTAGAAGGTTCGACAGACGGCAAGGGTATTGTGCCGTAGTGGTTAGAGTTTGGGCGCCTTCTGGATATGAGTCTCTGAGTCTATAGCTCTCGTCACATAATCAGCGATCTGGTTTACGATACTGACTGAACAGAAGCATGAAATTTTACCAACTGTGCATGCACTGGATGAGACTGGCCACTGTGAGGCTTTGAGAATACCAACACAAGGAGGAGCGAGATCCAGGGTTACATGCTGTGAGGTTCGGGATGTTGCGCCGACTGCTGATCCAGTCGCTCTGAACAACACACCAGGATGTGCGAGCAAACGACCATGAAGGATAGAAAGGGATGGAGCAGGGATGAGATAGGAGCATGCCAGTGCAGGGTGATAGCGCCTGCAAGTCATAGGTCCAGATGTAACTGCGCTAAAGCGGTGGTCAGGGCTGGGATGGGCATATCACAACTTGTCATTATAGCTCTCATAATAACTGTTGCTCTCTTCTCTTCAAACATGACTACCCGCGCCTGGATTGCTGATCAACTCCACTATGAGGCATTAGTCAAGTACAGAGGGACAGGTACAGCGAAGGATGAACACTTCGAACAGATTGCACGCAATCTTCGAGCTCATCATCTGTGGGGGGGGGAAGCGCAAGGATATCAAAGGGAGTCAGATTAAATCTGCGTTCAATTCTAAGGTAAGCTCTTCTCCTGCATTCTTGCCGGCTTTAATACTAAATTTCGATAAAATTCCACAGTGCAGGAAGATCAACACCTTATTCTATCTAGGATTCGAGCAATGTTCTGCTACTGGCGGGTCTGTTGGTTCCTTCATCTATACTGATCCCGAGGCCTTGAAGAAATTCCTGGAATGGCGTGATAATTTGACTTACAAAGGGGGATGTATCATTCTATCTTGGTTTTCATCTCTATCTAACTTTCCCAGCTTCACAAGCTTGCCATCAAGTGGACAGGAAGAACATGGGAACCATATTTCAAGATCAAGGAGATCAATGTCGGTAAAGTTGCAACTGGCGAGTATGCATTTCACCCCACTGAGGGAGTGGCTATGATGAATAAAGATGAGCCTGACCTCGGTGCCGGTCCCTCTTATCCCTTCTCCCCAGAGTGGCTATCACAAGCCCCTCTAGCCTTGGGTTCAGATCTTGAAGCCCAATCTCTTTTACCGTTTATCAGTGCCGCTTCTGCATTACTAGCTCAAGCTCCTATAGCCACAACTGCCATTTCTGCCGCCACTGCCAGTATCTCTACTGTTGCTCAAGCACCCAATGCTCCTACTACCATCACCATCCCCGGTGCTATGGCACTTGGAACCATGCCCACTACTGCCACTACCACTACTACTACCACCGTCCCTTCTGGCACTCCTACCACTGTGGCTATCGCTGCTCCCACCACCACTGCTGCTCCCACTTCCAACCATCCCTTTCTTTTGTCTTCCATTACAAGTCCTTCCGTCACCTCTGGCTCCTTTGCTTCTTCTGGGGTAACTGATACCACTTTCATGGCTTCTACATTGTTTCCCGATATTCTAATGGCAGATACCCAGGTTATGCAGCCTACACCTCTCACTAGGAGTGCCCTTCACTCAGCCATGCCATCGGAAGCATCATCGCACAAGCGTAAGAAGCTCCATCAAGCTCGAGAGTGTCATCGAAAAAAAAAGCTATCAGCACATAAGGCTCCGAATTCAGCTCCAGTCCTAGCTCTGAATCTGGACCCAGAAGGGATAGTCCAATTGATCTCTGATGAGGGAAAACAGATGATGCAGATCATTAGTTCCTTCACCGCAGGGTTAAACACTTTATCAACCCAGGTGAACATCGGTCAGATCAGGGACCTCAAAAGCCCAGCTTGACTATAATCAGTAATCGTGATTATCGAAATCGCGATTATGATTATTATAATCTAGCTAAGATTAATGAATAAACATTATGTAACAAATAAAAAGCAGAAGTGGGGAGTTTAACCCTCAACCACTAGTGCAAGATGGCGGGTAGTTACCATTACACTAGATGACCTTAGGTATAGATGGAAGTACTTCATATATATAGACATCCGCATACGCTCCTATCATATTCAAGGGCCTTGGATATGTATGTAACCATGGAGCTGTGCTTATTTTGCATTTATCTGAAGTGTTAGGTGCACTATTATTGTCAAAATGGGAGGGATATTCGTCATGCACAAATGTGTCACTTGGGATTGTGGACTTGGTCAAATTTGTGCTCGTTGTTTGGTCGTGCTTACACCGTTTCTGGTGGTTTGGGAATGTGATATATATATGTTATTTTCATAATATAGTAAGGTAGTTTGGCAAAGTGGTTTATGATACCATTTATTCCATTTGTATTTAGGCGCCCTTATCTTGAGGGCATGGGTTCAATCCTTGTCAATGTTTGATTATTTTTTTTGGGTTAGATTATCGAGGATTTTGGACTTAGGATTATCCAGTATTAGCTGATTATTTTAGGATTATTGTAAGATTATCCTTAGCTAATTTCTAATTACTCAGCACTGGATAGCTTGTCTATGGTAGTATTAAATACAAAGATTATTAAATAGTCAATAATCGCGATTATAATAATCATAATCACGATTATCGAAATCATGATTACTGACTATAGTCAAGCCAGGATTATCTAGGCTTTTGCAACCAATGATCCAGGATTTACGGATATAGAACGCGGGAGCATTTCAGTTTTCTATTCTAATCCTGCCAACAGCCATGCCATCAATGCACTTCTCTCTCCTGGTGGCAGTTGTGATGCATCTCATATCACTAGTATTTTTCGTGCCATCCTCCAGACAGTCCAAGACCAGATTTAGACTCATTGAACAATCTTTCATATATTACTGTCTCTCCTGTCATCAAATATGCTTCTTTTTTTCTTTTAGTGTTTTGTTCTCTACTACTTGTGCCATGTTTGTTGTCTGTTGATTTTTGTGCTGTTGTAGTTAGTGGACTTGTATGATATACTGTTGTGGTGCATGATCTTGAGATCACATACTCTTTTCAAAATGGTGATGTGAGCATAACTACTACATTTATGCAGAGCTTTCTATGTTACTTTCATCTTCATTGCCTTTACCTTCATCCTCCTCATCTGACCCCTCTTCCTCCTCTTCCTCATCAGCTGACTCATATATCTCATCATTTACCGCTAAACCACCCATCAAGTCTTCAGCAGCCTGAACTTCCTCCTCAATTTTATACAGATATCCATCAACATTCTCAACTCCCCACCTTTCCAACTCACAATTATACCTTTCCCACATGTCATCAGCAATATGATCCCGCCATTCTCTAATTGCTCTGCTATCCCTTGCTGCACTATGCCTTGGACTCCATTGCACAACATCTCAGTCATTGAGGTCTTCATCATCATCACTATCTGAGCTGTAACTATCTGTGCCAGGATCCTCAGATATATCTGTGCCAGAACCAGCTGTAAAAGGCTGAGGTCTTGAATCGTGATGTTGGATAAAGTTGTGAATGACAGCAAGAGCAGTAGGGATGTGAGCTTGGACTCCAGGTTTGTACTCTAGAGGGAAAGAGAGGATGCAGAAGCGTCATTTCAAAACTCCAAAAATCCTTTCAATAACATTGTGGGCTTGTGCATGTCAAAGGTTAAATAATTCCTCCTTTGATCAGGGACTGCCATTCCAGACAAAAATAATATTTTATAAATATTCATAGTACTTAGACAGCTTAAAACTTACCATTGAGCACCTTCAGTCCACTCAGCAAGATGATACTATGTATTT
Source organism: Leucocoprinus leucothites (assembly GCA_013368445.1). Classification (NCBI taxonomy): domain Eukaryota; kingdom Fungi; phylum Basidiomycota; class Agaricomycetes; order Agaricales; family Agaricaceae; genus Leucocoprinus; species Leucocoprinus leucothites. The sequence continues at coordinate 289,042 of JAACJO010000021.1, forward strand.
TGATATGGAATCAGTACATTAGCTCAATAAGGAAAACCTAGATCAGCCAGAAGATAATATCCTAGTGGTATGTGTAGATCACAGTTTCTTGCAGATTTGAGTAAGCATCCATCAGCTGCTGATTCCTCCCACCCTGTAAGACAATATGTGAATTGTAAATCAAAACTACAAGCAAAGAGGCCATTTTGAGAAAGAAAACCTTTCTGATTATGATATGCCTCTTGCCTTGGGGAAGGTGGCACAAAATGAATGTGACTTCCATCAATTGCACCCAGGCAATAACTAAAAAAGGGCCATAATTTACTGTTTTTCCTCAATTGCTGAGGTCATCTTTGTTCTGGTCATGGAAACTGGACATATCTGCCATAGAACTGGGGAGATGTCACTGTATAGGTAATTTTCTTGAAGTACCTGTAGCTATATTAGTGAGTAGGAACAGGATTTTACAGGAGAGATCCTTATACTTTGCAATTATAGCATTTGCAAATTGAAACCTCTCTCCTGCATGATGGACTATGATACCTACAACAGCCTTATACAAGAAAATTGCAGTCTGTGTTTCTAGGCTGACATGTTGTGAGTCCTCAAGCCCAATCTCCTGCAACTCTAGAACCAGCTGTTGGAATACATGTTTCCAAACACCTAGCTCTGTGTGTATCCTACCCAGATGTCCATGAATAAGCTCAAGTACCCATCCTTCACCTCTCAATGCTGATGTGTGATAAGGTATTCTAACATGCTGTGGCAATGGTGGTGGTTGTGGCGGTGCTGCTACTGCTACATGCAGCTGATGTTAAGATTTACAGTCAGAGCGCCTAGTAATGTCACATGTCACAACATGTGATTGGGTTATGTAAGACAGCGGCTAACTGGTCTTTAACCTACTTCAATTAATAAGCTTGAGTATTCTCAAAAGCTCAGTAAGAGAAGGCCAAGAAGACTTGAGGTAAGTCTAAGGTAGCGTGAGGTTCGAGACAACAACAATGATACAAGTGGATTCAAGGCAGGGCAAGTAAACACAAGTAGTCCAGGAAACAAAAGAAAGATTAAACTTGTGTTTAATCTTCCAAATACAAAGTCCTTAAATACTAACTAAGTGAAATGATATCAAACTATGAAACTACAACTACAAGTCCGAGATCACTATCATGATTCTGATAAATACGCATCTGTCTGCCGATGTAATAGCTATCATAGTTAGATATCAAATAGTTCCAATCCAAACATGATGTCCATGAAACTATCATTGTCTGTTTATCAATCTCTTTAGTCTATAACAATCAAACAGCAAAACCATTCCTCCTGATCCTCCTAATGACATCTGTCCAGTTGTACTCATCCCAATCGACATTGAACTGTTCTTCTTCCACATTGAACTTACCAACATATTCTTCCCAATCTAGAACCGCAGCTTTGGACTGTGTAGCTGTATCAGTGTCTAAGATGATTAAGTCACAGTGGGCATCAATCAAGTCAATGTTTATAACATTATCCCTTTTGTAGGACTTGATGTCCTCATCAACGTCCTTATCCAAATCGGGTTCAGTAATCTTCATAGGGCTCTCCTGTGATGTTGGCAATTGCAATGTCATTGTAGGGGTCATCATACTCTTCTCCATAAGCGTCCCTATGATCATAACCTCCATCTGAGACTCATCGAGATCTGAGGTGGCATTGGGTATGAGGTTGATGGCGAGGCATTTGGTAATGTGTATATCTGGTGTCAGGAGTCGGGCGAGCTGGAGAATGTGGCGGTAGAACTCGTGTTCTACTTGCATCTGTTGAGTTGAGTCCCATGCAGAGGAAGACTTCATTTTTCCTTTGTCATTGACATCAAACAGATTGGATCGGGCAGACTTCTTGAGCTGGAGTGGTTCTGGTAGAAGGTAGGAGGAGGTCTCTGGGTCTAAATACTTGGGATGGATGTTTGTGGGTAAGGATAAGTTTGAGCCATTGTTGTTCTCGATCAGAGACTCTGTTGATGAATGAGGTGAGGGGAAAGAGGTGTAATTGTGGGAACTTTGCAATGGCTCATCGTTGTAAGACCTGTGCAAATTCTCGGGTGGTGCATGCTTGGTGTTTGTTGAGGAAGCAATATCTTCCAAGATGTCCAGGGGTGGGGTGTTGACAGTAGTGGTAGATGTAACATTCGCATTGGTCCATGAAATGACCATTGACCCTACAGATTGCGCAGTAGTCTCTCAGTGTAGTACTTTTGGGGGTAGGAACCGAGTTGGGTTCTGTTTGTGGCAATCATAGTCTATGATCATTCGTTCCAATTGGTTCCTTTCCCTGAGAGGTATCAGGTCAAGCCACATCAAGAAGTTCAGAGGGAACTCCATTGGTTCCATCATTGGGTCCATCTGGGTACTGGAGAGTAGGGAGTTCAGATCCTTGTTGAGTCTCGCTAGGCTCACTCGGATCTAGAGCCTTTGGGAAAGCATGAAGGGCTTGTTCAGCCACTGATATGATTTTCCTAATGACAGGTGATTCGACAGTTCGGTGAAGTGAGTCAACGTGACACTTGAAGGAATGCGAGTGGTGGAGCAGCATGTGTTTAAGAAATAGGAGAGTAGTCCAGTCCTCCCTGAATAGGTTGAACTGAACAGCATTGAGTGAATCTTCACAGAGAGTGGCCCTAGCTTCAGTGAAGGGGGCATCATAGAGCTGGAAGGTTCGAATAGCTCTAGTGGGGTCGGTGTAGGTTTCTTCTGGTAGGGAATTTTCCGAAATTGAGGAAGAGGACTGCGATGGTTGTGACTGGAGGGGCAATGACATAGCTCGTTCCTGTTCCAGGCGAGGTATATGTTGGAGGGTGTGGAGATAAATGACCAGAGTTAGACGTGATGTCTGATTTGTGGAGGGGTACTAGGGGTGTGTTGGGTTGGTAGGTATAAGGCTCTGGGGTGGTGTTTGGAATGAGATGTTGCATGATTCTGGTTTTTCAACAAAGTTTGTAATGTTGTTTATAAGTGCCTAACATCTCCTGTGCATTCTTTAGGGTGTCTGTGGGCTGCCATATTCGTTCTGAATTGGGGTATCCTTTCCAGTGAATCAGATATTCAATCTTTCCGTGGCATGTTTTTCGATGGTGAACAAAGTCTTCGACTTCTGTTAAGATTTACAGTCAGAGCGCCTAGTAATGTCACGTGTCACAACACATGATTGGGTTATGTAAGACAGTGGCTAACTGGTCTTTAACCTACTTCAATTAATAAGCTTGAGTATTCTCAAAAGCTCAGTAAGAGAAGGCCATGAAGACTTGAGGTAAGTCTAAGGTAGTGCGAGGTTTGAGACAACAACAATGATACAAGTGGATTCAAGGCAGGGCAAGTAAACACAAGTAGTCCAGGAAACAAAGGAAAGATTAAACTTGTGTTTAATCTTCCAAATACAAAGTCCTTAAATACTAACTAAGTGAAATGATATCAAACTATGAAACTACAACTACAAGTCCAGGATCACTATTACGATTCTGATAAATACATATCTGTCCGCCAATGTAACAGCTATCATAGTTAGATATCAAATAGTTCCAATTCAAACGTGATGTCCATAAAACCATCATTGTCTGTTTATCAATCTTGTTAGTCCATAACAATCAAACAGTGAAACCATTCCTCCTAATCCTCCTAATGACATCTGTCCAGTTATACTCGTCCCAATCAACATTGAATCATTCTTCCTCCACATCAAACTTACCAACATATTCTTCCCAATCTAGAACTGTGGCTTTGGACTGTGTGGCTGTGTCAGCATCTAGGATGATCAAGTCACAATGAGTGTCAATCAAGTCAACATTTATAACAACTTCCCATTCTTCTTCTCCTTCTACTAGATCAGGTGGTAGATTCTTGAAATGATTTCCATATTCGTCGTTCTCAGTTACTGGCCATAGGAGTCCTACGTGGAAGTGGGGATGAACTTTCCATGATTTGGGTAATTTTAGTTTGTAGTTCACAGGTCCAAGCTTCTTTGTGATTTCAAATAGTCCTACGCATTTTGCTAATAGTTTCCTTGATGGTACTTGAATAGGGAGATTGTGTGAATCTGGCCAAATCTTTTGCCCTACTTCTAGTTTTGGGAGTGGGCCTTTGATTTGTTCCGTCATAGTTTGCCTTGCTTTCTCATGCAAATCCTGTGCAGCTATGTGGATATTCTTTATCCAGTTGATGTGGTCTTCAGTCGCCAGATTGTTCATTGGTTCTTGATCAGTTAGGAAAGCTTTGAGGGGGTGGCCATACATCAGTTCAAAGGGTGTTTGTGATTGATTTGAATGGGTTCTGGAGTTGTGTGCGAATTTGATGAGGGGTAGTTTCTTTGGCCAGTCAAGTGCATTCTTGGAACAGTAAGCAGAGAGGTACATTTTGATTTCTTGGTTGAAGCATTCTGTGGTACCATCGGATTGGGGGTGGTATGTGGTAGATCATGCGTGTTCTATTCCTAGCTTCTTGAACAGAGCTTGGACAGATTTAGCAACAAATCTAGGGTCTTGATCAGAGATAATTTTGTCTGGGGTTCCAAAATGTGAGAAGATGTTTTTGATTAACAGATCAGAGATGTGATCTACAGTGGTTTCTTTTCATGTTGGTACTATAATTATCCCTTTTGTGAGTCTGTGGTCTACTACGGACAAAATAGAATCGAATCCATCGACTTCTGGGAGATCAGTGATGAGATCCATAGCTATTTGTGCAAATGGTTGAAGAGAGTGTGGTCCTTTAATGGGTTGGAGTGGGGGCTTGAAAGGCTGTCTGTTGATCTTGTGTTGTTGACAGATGGGGCAACCTTTCACGTAGTTCTTGACAAATGCTCTCATTCCAGGCCATGTGACGTATTCTTCCAATTTACATATGGTTTCGGTTGTACCAGGGTGTCCTGCTGCTGGGGTGTCATGTACTCGTTGGAGTAAGTGCTTCTTGAATGTGTTGTTGGTGGGAAGTGTGAAATGTCCTTTTTTGTCAATATGGGGTGAGCCATCGGGTTTTGTTGGGAGTGATTCTTCAATTTCCGGATTGAGGATATCAACATCCATTGCTGGGAAGGATGATGTATCAAACATATGGGCAGGGATAGCCACTTGTGGCTTTTCTTCTTCTTCAGTGACGTGGTCAGGTCAGCGTGAGAGTGCATCAGCCGTGACATTTTTGATGCCGGCAATATGGCAGATCTTGACTTTATGGGCACTGATGAGGGTGGACCATTGAATTGTCCATTGGGATAACTTTGATGGTTTAGTCCAATGGATGATATTGTCATGATCTGTCCATACAACAGTTTTGTGTGGTGAGCCATCAATGTAGTGTTGCCATTCTTGCAATGCATGGATGATTGCTAGGAATTCTTGTTTGGATGTGTGGTAACATTTTTTGGTGGGGGAAAATCCTTTTGAGTGGAAGAAGCATGGGTGCATGATACCATTCAAATCCTTTTGAAGTAAAACTGTGCCTGATGCATGGTTTGAAGCATCAGTTTGTATTTCAAAGGGTTTGGTTGGATCAGGGGTTATGAGAATGGGTTCTTGTAGAAATTTTCTTTTGAGGGTGTCAAATGATGTTTGAGCTTCTGAATTCCATTGAAATGGTTGATTCTTGTGAAGGAGTGCATTAGGGGGAGCTGTGTAGTGAGCATAATTTTGTATGAATTTTTGATAGAAGTTGCAAAATCCAATGAATTTGTGGATATCTCATGGGTTCTTGGGTATTAGCCAATCTGCTATTCCTTTGAGTACTGGGTCCATGCGTACTTTGTCAGGTGAAATTATGAATCCTAAGTATGCCAATTTTTCTTTTTTGAAATCACATTTCTCTGCTTTGAGATAGAGATTGTGTTTTCGAAAGATTTCAAATACTTGGCATGTGATTTCTAGTAGTTCCTGTTTTGTTTTTGCATGAATCAATACATCGTCCATATATACGATGACCTTGTTTTGATGGATGAGAGAAGTGAAGATGGTATCCATCATGTTTTGGAATGTTGCTGGACTGTTGCACATTCCAAAAAACATAACAGTGGGTTCAAATAACCCTTTGTGGGTGTGGAAAGCTCCTTTCCATTGATCTCTATCAAAAATGCGAATATTGTTGTATCCAAGTCGTATGTCAAGTGCGGTGAAATATTTCAATCCTTGTAGTCGATTGAGGATTGATTGGATACTGGGGATTGGATATGCATTTTTGATGGTGTGTTCGTTAAGGTATTGGTAATCTTGGCATGGTCTCAGAGATCCATTTTTCTTAGATACAAAGAAGAAAGGAGAAGCCATTGGTGACTTCAACAGTTGAATGTATCCCTTTTGTAAGTTTTCTTCTAAGAATTTGTTGAGTTCAAGGGTTTCTCCATAGGATAGCTTGTATGAAGGAAAAGCTTTAGGTTGAAAAGATGGTTTCATCTCGATTTTGTGGTCATAGGTTTGAGATGGTGGGAATCTTTCACTTTTATTTTCACTGAAGAGGTCAAGGAATTTGTGAAGATAATTGGGTACAATTTTCATGGGATCAGTTTCTTTCTTTTCTCCATGTTGTTGGGCAAATGTCTGAGAGTGTGATGTTTTGGTGTTGAATTTGATGAAGTCTTTGTCTGACAAATTGAGTTCATCCAGTCCAATGGTGTCAGGAAATGCTGAATCTAATAATGTCATGAATTCTTGGTTTTCAAGATAAGACCACTAAGAAAGGGTTTTCTTGGTCCAGTCTACATCAGGGTTGTGTTTTGAAAACCATGGGATTCCATAGATTATTCGGGGTCATCCTAGGTTTGTGACGATTGCATTGGTTTTGATTTGTTTTCCATAAACAGTAGTTTTGATCACTACGTAATCAGTGATGGATGTGTTTTCTACAACTGATCCATCTCCATTCCTGATGGCGAGTGGTTTTGGGAGTTTTCTTCTTGGAAGTTTCCATTTGTTTACAAGATCTTGGTCAACAAGATCGGTTCCTGCTCCTGAATCAAGGAGTGCTAAGGTGTCCATGGTTCTCTTGGGTAGGTGCACTTTGAGGGGAAGATAAAGAGTGTTGGATTGCATAGGGGTAAGGGAAACTTTGTTTAAATAAGAGAGTCCTGTCGAGGTCTTCAGTCTAGGGTAGCTATTGTTCTGTAGTCCATTCAAGAAATAAATAGGTTCATTTGAATCTGGGGTTGATGAGCGAGAGGATAAATAAGAGGATGTGCACTGTCTGGTAGAGGGTTTTGAAAAATTAGATGTGGATGCTAATCGTCTGAGGCAAAATCCTGGATTTCTTGATGAATGAATCTGGGTTGATCTGCGTGCTCATTGTAGACATTTACAACTTCTTCATCATTGGGAATACTTTGGACAATTTCGTTGAGTTGCATGCTTTGGAAACGTCTCTGGTTCTTCTTGTCATTATCGCCTGGTTTCCTAGGCAATACAGGTTGCTTATGTTTGGCATTTTTGGATTGGGATTTTCGTGGGATTTTTGAAAGGCATGTTCTACGCTTGGGACAGTCTCAAGCAAAGTGTCCAATTTGCTCACATTCGAAACACATTCCTTTTCTGAGGTTTTCTTTTTGGCATGAAGAAAGGATCATATTGAACACTTGTAAGATTGACTGCTTAACATTTTCTTGATGATCTTCATCATTGTCTTCGCTTTCATCAGATGATGAATCATTGTTTTGTTGGTAGCCTTGAGAAATTGAGAAGTTCTGAAGTAATGCTTCCAAAGCATCAATGTCTATCACATTCAGGTCTCTATTAGGTTAGGGGGGGATGTAGCCTTGACTCTGGTAATGATTATGCCTTTTCAGTTTTGCCATCTTTCTTCAGGAGTATATCTGGGGGTGTCTTCGATAATAGTCTACCTCCATTCTTTCAGTTTCTTCCACTGCGCGTGCTGCCATGAACTATTCCTCCAAGTTGTTTCCTGGATGTTTTGAAATAGCTTGGATTGCAATGCTTGGGTCGAGACCTTCTTGGAATTGATGGATGAGTTGTTGGGTTTCTCTGACTCCAGCTCGGTTAGCCAGGATTCTGAACTCCATGATATAGATTTCAACAGGTCTTTGCAATTGTTTGAGTGTGAGCCATTTTCTGAGGAAACTTTTGCTTTCATTGAAGGGTAGGAACGATTGATCCAGGGCTTGCCAAAATGCTTCAGTGGAACCAAAGGTAGGTACTCCATTTTGCATATGATGGATAAGGAAATCTCTTTGCCAGAAACTTGCTCCTTCTCCCATGTTGTAGAGTGCATAGATGATGATGTTGTGATCAGATGGGAGTTGATCATGGTTTGCCAAGAAGTAGAGTGAAAGTTGCTCTTTCCATCTTTGGTAATCTTGAGCAGTGCCATTGAACTCTCTGGGTAGGTTGTATTTAATTCCTCTGTAATTGTTTTGTGGGTTTTGTTGTTGTAGTTGTCCAAAGAATCCTCCTCCACCTCCACCTCCTCCATCTGGGTTTCCAAGTGGTCCTTTCCCTTTAAAACCTTGTTGTATTGGTTGATAGACATTGTATTCTGGATTGTTTGCCCTATATCCAAACATGTTTGCTGCCAAGACTTCAGATCCTCTGTATGGTTTGTTGGATTCCATTGGTGATCCTTCTCTTTGTGATCTGTAAGAGGTTTTGGATTCTGATTGTGAATGGGCAGTAATAGTGGAAGATCCTTGTGAAGGCATTTCTTGGGCTTCAATTGGCTTGGTTTGGATTGTAGGGGGTTCTGTCTGGTGGAAGTTGTCAAGTCTAGTAAAGGTTTTGTCAAGGTTGGCTTTATGTTCTTCTTCGTAGTGTCTCCTTCTTTGTCTTTGGATAGCTGGGAGTAAAGATGGGTTTGTTGGAGGGGTTGGAAGATTGGGGAGTTGTTGTGAGAAGAGAGTGTTTTGGAGTTCTCGGGATTTGGTCAAGGGATTTTCGTTTGCTGGTTGTTGAGGTTTACTTTTGGGGTAAAAATGACTTCAGAATTGCTTGGAGAGGTGTGCTGCAAGGTGTGGGGGGTCTGCTCTTCTATGATTGTTGGAAGATGAGCTGTCAGACATTCACAAACGACAATTGATGGGTGTCATTCTAGTATTAATTTGATTATACATTGTTGTGTATCAGGGGTGATATTAGTTCTAAAAATAGAATCAATAGAGTTAGATGAATTTGGGTTTTTGTCAGATTTGTAATCTGAGTAGTTTTCTGTTTGATTGTTGATCTCGCTGATCCACAATGGTGATTCAGGTTCTTTGGATGATGTTAGTCTGCTAGTCAGACACTCATGGTTGGACTCTTCTGATTGGCTGCCTTCGTAGTTTGTACGCAAGGAATCAGGTCAGTTCTTTGGTATGCACCAGGGGTGATGTATAACTCTCAGGCATGATTCCTAATTAGAGGCTTGCCAGTTATAGATTGGTTCAGTGTTCTTCTTGGGTGTAGCACGAAGCAATACTAGCCCAAGGATTTCTTCGAGTGTAGTGCGAAGCAATACTAGCTCGTAAGAGATGTTGGATGGCACAGCAACTAGGCAATAAGAACCAAACGCAATGGGTTTATTGTGGGGAATACTACTGGAATTGGCATAGTAGGAAGTTTAATCTTATTGTTAAGATTTACAGTCAGAGTGCCTAGTAACGTCACATGTCACAACACGAGATTGGGTTACATAAGACAGCAGCTAACTGGTCTTTAACCTACTTCAATTAATAAGCTTGAGTATTCTCAAAAGCTCAGTAAGAGAAGGTCAAGAAGACTTGAGGTAAGTCTAAGGTAGCGTGAGGTTCAAGACAACAACAATGATACAAGTGGATTCAAGGCAGGGCAAGTAAACACAAATACAGTGGCTCAAAAAACTGTCCCAATGTTTTTGCATTTTAGACATATTTGCTAATACCAGGGCAGATATATGGCCTAGCATCCTGAAAATATTCACACAGGTACCTTGACATATTGGGAGCATATATTCCCATGATCACATGACCTTGTACATCAATGAATTATTAATGAATTATCGAAAATATCTACTCATTGGGACAGTTTTTTGACCCTCTGTTATCTACCTACTCAATACTTTGTATGACCTCCTCTTGCCCTGATAACTGCCTCAATCCTTCTTGGCATGCTTTCTATCAGCCTTTGGCACCTTTCTGCTGGAATCTTATTCCACTCCTCTACTAGCCCCTCCCACAATTCAAATACTCCCTTGGGTGGTCTTTCATATGCCTTCAGCTAGTCCTTCAGGTAGGTCCAGAGGTGTTCAATGGGATTTAGGTTGGGGAATTGTGCAGGCCATGATAGAACTTGAATGTTGTTGTCCACAAACCATTGTTGTCCCAGTTTTGAGGTGTGTTTTGGTTTATCAGCCTGCTGGAATATCCTCTCCTCCTCCTCCATCTCCAACTTTTCAAAGCTTTCCACCACCCCATTGTCCAAAGTCTTGTAGTATTGCACTGCATCTATACTCCTTTGAACCTCTATCAGCTTTCCTACCCCATTCCACCCCATACACCCCCACACCATCATGTTACCACCTCCTCTATGTTGATAGTAGGGGGAGTGGTCCTGTCTGACAGTGGTTCCCCCCTCTCCTTCCAGGTATACACCTTTCTATCTGACCCAATCCTGTTGATCTTTATTTCATCTGTTCACAACACCCTCTTCCAGTCCTCCACTGTCCAATTCCTATGTTCCTGTGCAAAGTCAAGGTGTTTCTCATGATGTCACTTTTTGAGTAGAGGTTATAGAATCTTGGTTACAGAGTGAAATCCATTGTCCTGAAGGGTATTTCTGACAGGTTGGGGTGTGACAGGGTCAGACAGAGTAGAGTTAATGAAATTTGTAGCCTGGACAGCATTGTCTAGCTTTCCAGAGGTTATTTGGTGAATTATTGCTTTTTTATCACAAGGAGAAAGCTTGGAAGGATGTCCTCCCTTGTTGTTTTCCTTGTTCCCATCAACTTCTTTCTTGATCCTCCCAACAGTAAACTTGCCTAGACCAGTTTTAAGTTCAATCTGGCACAAGAAATAGCCATCTTTGAGAAGAGAAGTGAATTGAGAGTATTGGGTAGAGGAGATAGCTTTCATGATGTAGTGGCAGGAAGAAAGACAATTGTAACCATCTCAATATGTCAACCAAGGTCACATGATCTTGTTTATTACTCCCACACCTGCCCTGATGCTCCCCTGGCATGTTACAAGGTAGATACTAGGAGGCTGACAGGGGGTCAAAAAACTGTCCCAATGAGTAGATATTTTCGATAATTCATTAATAATTCATTGATGTACAAGGTCATGTGATCATGGGAATATATGCTCCCAATATGTCAAGGTACCTGTGTGAATATCTTCAGGATGCTAGGCCATATATCTGCCCTGGTATTAGCAAATATGTCCAAAATGCAAAAACATTGGGACAGTTTTTTGAGCCACTGTAGTCCGGGAAACAAAGGAAACATTAAACTTGCATTTAATCTTCCAAATACAAAGTCCTTCAATACTAACTAAGTGAAACAATATCAAACTATGAAACTACAACTACAAGTCTGAGATCACTATCATGATTCTGATAAATATGCATCTGTCCACTGATGTAATAGCTATCCTAGTTAGATATCAAATAGTTCCAATCCAAACACAATGTCCATGAAACTATCATTGTCTGTTTATCAATCTCTTTAGTCCATAACAATCAAACAGTGAAACCATTCCTCCTAATCCTCCTAATGACATCTGTCCAATTATACTTGTCCCAATCAACATTGAACTGTTCATCTTCCACATCGAACTTACCAACATATTCTTCCCAATCTAGAACCACGGCTTTGGACCGTGTGGCTGTGTTGGCATCTAAGATGATTAAGTCACAGTGGGCATCAATCAAGTCAACATTTATAACAGCTGAGCCAGTTGGAGCCAAAGATAAAGGAGATGATTGAACAGGAGTGGAACTAAATGAATAATGATTTGGAGGGCTTGATGATAGAGAGTGGCTATGAATGCTGGAGTGTGCTGGGGAGGCATCATGGCATCAAGCAGAAAAGCTGGTACAGCAATTGTACAGCTCGTCAAGTTCTTGACATGTCCTTACTGAGTCATCCTTATCACAATCACACTGACCAATCTCTGGATGACAAGAGAACTCAATTTCAAACTCCAAATGATGGCTCCTCTGCCAAGAATCATGTTCAGACCAAGTTTAGCATGGGAACAGACTAGATTAGGAACAGGAAATTGGTTGCTGAACAGTAGGTCTGGGTTGAAATGCTTTTTGGTCATGTGAAAAATGTGAGATTCCCAAGGGTCCCTGTGTGAGGGGTTTTTCACAATGTTAAAAGCTGTGAAAAACCTATTACATAATCACTTTGTACTTGAAGGTCCGCCAACACCACAAATGCAAACAAAGCCCAAATCCGAGCTGAAAACTTGAAAATGAAGGTATGAACAGTTATTCTACACATAGTCACCCATCTCCCACTCATTTGGATGACCCAGGTGACCCTCCCACTCGAAATGAGAAGTGCCAACTGTTGTTTCACCGTCTATCATAACACCTGAGCCACCACCAAGCCACCAGATTAATGAATCAAGCAAACCACTATCCAGTTTGACAAAGTCCGCTATTTTCCATCAGTTATTGCACCTTATAATCTGAAAATCAGAGTGAGCCTCATTGGTGTGGTCTGTCTCTGCAAGATCATAGGGGTCCATTGAGTTGAACCACATTTCTTCCAACTTGGTGGTATTGGTGGGAGCTGGTGAGATGTTCTCCTCATTCAGGAGGTCCATGAGCGATGGTGCTGAATATCAATGGGGTGAGTTTTCTGCTGTTTGAGTGGTAGGTACAATTTGTGGTAGACAAATATGGGCATGATGTTTAGATGTGCCATCACCAAATCCATGAGTATAATAGTCATAGAGTTTTGTGCAACCAACGAGATTTTCCAGTGTCATAGAGCTGTAGCAAGCAGCATTGAACCACCAAAGTCGTGATGCTGTTTGTTCATCACAGATCTCTGAAGGAGAGATAGAGAAGATTTTGATGGCAACTTGCTAGTTAGAAAGATGTACAAATCAGTTATAGCAGTCAATATGTTGGATGATGCTCACGGCCAGCTGTCGAGAATTTGAGTCCTGCTCAAGCCCTTTCCAATACTCCAATGGGTTGGTGTCTATATCCCACAAATAATTCCAAAAAGACTCAAGGTTGTAAGCCCACCTCATAACTTGGTTTACGAGTGCTTCACATTCCTCTTTCCCACCAGATCCTGAACAAAGCTGCTCCCCTCACAGGATATGCAAGGCTGATCAAAGGAATTGCTTGTATAGATCTGGCTGCTGATGTTTTGGGATCTGCAACAGTTTCCCACTCTGAAGTGGCATCACTAGCTGAAGCTCTCCATTGTGATGATAAACTGAGGAAAATGAATTAGTGGACCAACCATTGGCAACCAAGATTAGAAGACCTAATGTACATGGATGAAGCCAATATGCCAGAAGAAAAACTTCATGAGAGGACTCAGCCATCATTTGGTCGAAGTGACAATTATAAACCTCTTGAATGTTATCTTATAGTAGCTTGAGACCAGTAGATGGATCCCCAAGCAAGTGCTACAGATGATATGCAATACAAACCCAAGTATAGAATACATCTATGCAAGTGATATTTTGGTCTTCAAGTGTTAAAATAGCATTTGCACTGGGTGTGAGAACTTGAGTCAAGGCGGCTAATTGACTCCGGAATGTATAGTGTTGTAAGTTTGTCTCATCAAGGTAAGGTGCCAGCTTCCTTGTCTATGAATCTTCAGATCAGCTTACAATTAGATGCAAAACTTGGTACTTCATGAGCTTACTACAGCTGAATCCAGCCTGAGCTTCTTTTCCTTCATATACTTATAAATTGCAGGCATACATGCCTGGAGGGCCATTGCTTGTATGTAGGATGATGAAAACCAGGTTTTGGATGCAGACTTGATACTGTAAGGAATGCCAAGTGTCTTATGAGCCTCAGTTAATTGGTAGGTCCCATAGTTTGACTTCCTGAAGTAATTTGAGATGCCTGATATAATCAAGAGTAGCTATAGAAAATAAATTTAACATGAAAAATATGGTTTTTACCTAGTAACAACTCACATCCTCAAATGATTTCCCTATGTCCTTCAGCAGAAGATTGAGGTTATGACATGGGTCATAGATGACAAGAATCCATGGGTATGCTTCATGCAACAACCACTTACATACATGCACATTTGCCCCACCATCTCCAGCAATGGTGCCATATTTTTTTGCACCATACTCACTTATGATCTGTCAGAAACAATTAGCTACTATGAATACTACTCAAGAGGCAGAAATCTTACCTTCCCTGCTACTTCCTTCAGAGCTTCACCAGTAACAGATGTTCCCTTGAAGACATGTCCATCAACAAAAAAGGAGCGACACTGTGGAGTAGTGGTATGGAAGGTATATATCTCATTTTGGGCTCGAGTACTCCAGCCATCAAAGGAGAGTGTTAAGAAGATATGATTCTTGAGATACTCTGTCAATTTGCAACCAAATGCGACCACCTCCTGAGGTATATGGCATGCAATGAATGCTGAGTAATCCAGGATCACATAATTCATTGCCAGTGCACTGATTAATTCACGGAAAAGGGGGCTGTCGAGAATGGCAAATGGAATTATGCAGCATATAAAGAACTTGAAGAGTAAAAGATCAATGTAAGCCTGTTGAGCAATGCTGATCCTGGCCTTGTTGAAGTGCTCAAGAATTGTTCCATCCTTCCATTTCCCTGCCCTCTTCAACCTTCAGTTTATGGAGTTTTGGTAAATTGGCTGTGTTTCCGGTCTCAAATGTAGTTGAGTTCCCCCTCTTGTTTAGCTCATCACAGACCTCCTGATGGTATTGTGACCATTTGTTTTTGACCAGCTAAGGAGATGAGCAAACTATTGATTCAGAATACTAGGTTATGATTTTTTGTGTGTCATCACTCACCATGCAGTCTTTTGCATGTGCAAGGATTTGTTTGGCATCTTGGCCCACTGAATGCTTATCACAGCCAATATAATAAACCACCACCTGAGAATCTTCCTTGTTGCTGGACTTCAGCTCTTTAAATTCAAGAATGAGTTTATCAATAAGCCCAATTCTTGCACACCCACCCAAATTTGTCATTGTCTTGGCTTTTGAGGCTGTCAACTGGCCCCAATGTGCTGGACCAACCCCCATGGCACCATCCAGGTTTGCCTTTCTGTCCATTTGCATAGTATCACATAGTGCATTCCCTGACAGCTTGTCCTTTGGCATCAGGTATGGCAGGCCATTCTCTTTAGGAACAGGTGGCTACATTATGGTAATCACATCAGTTGTTTCATTAGGGCTGGGGTCGGTTGAGTAAACTTGCCTCAGGCCATGACACACACTCTCCTTCTTGGGTTCAGCACTGCCATACATCATATAAGTGATCTATGTAAGTGGACCACTACTTCCTCTCATGGCTATTTTCATTTGGGATCAACTTCTTGACTAGATCAAGTAGGTCTTTGAGCTCTGCTCTACTTGACGTCACAAATTCTTGATAAGCCTTGAGAAGCTCCTGCTGCCCCTCAGTAGAGAGCATAGTGGAGTGTTGTAATACAAGGGAAATAGCCACAGAACGACCACACAATATCTCTTGTGCTCTGACAGTTTTTCACAGTTTTTCACATGGCTATGTTGGACCCCTGATGTGAAAATGGTTAATAACATGTTAATAATGTGTGAAAAACTAGGTATGTTAATAACATTAGGGTTTTCAACCCAGCCCTACTGAACAGGCTCCTAGTAGTGTGTTCAGTAACTGAGTTGCTAAATAAATCAGACAATCAAACCAGGCACATGTCAAACCAGCTAGTATCTGGCCATAATGCTGGTTGGTGCTTTCTGGGCTGACTCTGAACTGAGGATTGCAGCAGATACTAATATCAGCATCACTATTTGGTCACAACTATGCCCCCTTTCCACTCTTTGGCAGCTCACCATGCCCTCATCCTTCACACTGTCCTTTATACGGTTCTCCAGCTTGTACCGGATATCATTAAGGTCTTACTTTGTTGCCACTACAGGATCCAGATGTCACAATGAGGTGGAAGGTCATCCAAGGCTTCACAGGCAGTAGTACCAAAGGCCAGCCAGCCCCCTTCAGAGTCTCCTTGGACTGATGCTGAGATTATATGGGTTGTCAAAGAGCTCTACAAGTGGGTGATCATCAGTGGATCACATAGCAGCATGGATGAGTCTGATTTCAATGCAATTGTGGGTGACTTGAAGAAACACAACATCTGGGGTGAAAAGCAGAAGAACATCAATAAGAAGAAGGTTAAACATGCATGAGAATATGTAGGCATCTCTAGCTTATAGTTATCACTTTCATCTAATGAATCAAATACAGGCACGAAAAATAAACTAAGTTTTCTATCTCAGGACCAAGTTTCATTCAGGAGCAGGAGGAGAAGTGGGATCATTCAAGTATGATGATTCAGCTGCTCATAACAAATACCTGACTTGGTGTCAACAGCTGCAGCTGGAAGTAAGCTTTCCTTGTTCTGTCAGTATCCTTATCTGATCTTTCTGTAGCAGTTCAAGATCATGAAGAGGTGGGAAGGGAAAACATGGCCTGTCTACCACAAGGTCAAGTAGCTCGACAACAACTGTACTGCTACCAGCAAGTTTGTATTCCACCCAGCTGCAGGCATAGGCCCAACTATCCCTAATTTAGAGGATATGTAGCTTACTGACAACAACCCCAACACCAGCACCAATATTGGTCTATCAAATCTGGTGCCCACTTCATTGATTAACAACATTGAGATGATCACCAACTCTGATCCTGCCACCAGCACTACCCTACCATTTCTCCATGCTGCTTTGAACTTTGCAGTAGGATTGCAGCCACCAGCTATGATGCCTGCTTTGTTGACACCTACCACTCTCATCCCTTGCCTCTCATCATTTCTGGATAATCATGATTCTTCATCAGCTTCTAATCCCATCTCCTGACCTATCATTTCTGTTACCACTTCTGTCACCACATCCCCTACAACCAATCTTACCTCCATCAACCCCACACTCTTTACCTCTTCAACTTCTGGTGCCAATATGGCAATGACCCACTCCAATGTTTCACCCTCCACACCTTTCACAACAACAATGGCTCCTCTCACTGAGGGCTCAGCTCTATCTGCTGAGTCCAATTAAAAGTGTAAGTGAGTTACTCAACCTACCACTCATACCACAACTGGTGCCTCTTCTTGAAAGAAGAGTAAAGGAACAGCTAATAATGTCAAACACAATGAGGAGCATGCAAAAAATGAAGAATCCATCACATCTGCACTGGCTGGTCTTAAGGTCTTGATCTCGACCTTGAATGACACAATTCAACATGGAAAGGATAGATGAGAATGATCTCACAGATAAAAAGATTGATCATCTTCAAATGCTATTTGGGATAATGGACAGTTTCCTCACTTTACTTCAGCTCAATGTGTGGCTCTTACTTCTGGCTTTAGCAAGAATCTGACCCTCATTAATTCCCTCCTCACTCCAAGCATCAGCATGAGGGAGACAGAGGCACAATGTGAGGAACAGATTATGGTGATCTTCACACAAGTTCTTGAGTTCCATATTTGATCAAGTGACTATTCATCTCTTATTTCTGACACTTCCTTGTTGCTATGTTTGTATCCTTGTATCTGATTCTTGTTTTTTTGTGTACCTGAGATCTCTCCTAGTTATAGTTGGGTATTGTTTACTGGATATTACTCCTGATTGTTTGTCACTGCTAAATACACATATATTTGTCTGAATATCATGCCTGTTCTATCCTTATGTCTTCCTCCTCAAGCTCACTATCTGAATGTTCTTCAGTATCCTGAGTTGACACCCTCATTAAATCTTCAGAAACCTGGTACTCAATACTGGACTTGATATTGTATAGATATCCATCAATGTTCTCTAATCCATGCCTTTCTAATTCTGCCTCATAATCATGCCACATATCAGTTCCAATTGCAGCAGGAATGCAACATTGAATAGTGGGGTGGTATTTAGGAGGAAATAGAAGGATGTGGTAGCGCTGTTTAAGAACTCCAAAAATCCATTCAATCACATTACAAGTTTGTGAATGCTGCAAATTGAACAACTCTTCTTTTGTTCGAGGTCTGTATAAAAGTTAGGACAGAGTTACTATAGTTTGAGTAATCATAACATACCACTGAGTAGCTCAACTCCACTCTGCAAGATGATAGTGCACATTTTTATATGGAATAAGAGTGTCTGGATGGTGTGCAAAGCCCAAATCTGCAAGTAAATAATAGCCTTCTAGGACTTGCAGATCTACAGACATTGTTATAGTGACGCCGGCCTGGTCCTAAGCTGGTGCGATAAGTATCAAGTAGATCTTATCAAAGGGGACTCCTTCTCTGTAAGCGACAAAGTTGTTTACAAAGTCAGAGTTTATAATACGGCAATTATAGAGTTAAGACTTTATTAATTGAGATCTTAGAGCTTAAGTTCAATTCAACTTGGTTTAGATAAAGGCTCGTATTGAGTCTCCACCTAACCAAGGAGAAACATCGTTTCTATTTGGTAGATGTTGACGACTTATATACAATACAAGTCTGTATCTAATATTAACTAGGGCTAAGGGCTTCTAATGAAGAAGAGAAGCATACAGCTTCCTTAATGCTAATTAAACTATATAAGATGCAATCTGTCAAAGAAGCTTTAGAAGTTCTTCTAAAGAAGTTCTTCTTTGATCATCTGATTGATCACAAGATAAGTCCAAATATAGCGCAGCTATATTTAATAATCACATGTCATCAAAACACAAACAAGACCAAACAAGTTATAATGAGTCATAACAAACTAAAGAAAACAATAACAAACAAAGATGAAAACATAATTGTGATATTACTTAAGTAAAGCTAATATCGACTTTGTATTGTAGATGGAACAAATGCTAGATATAATCAATATACATAACAGACATGTCCAAATTGAATACACAGGCATCAGCTGCTGATACCTCCCATCCTGTGAGATAGTATGTGAACAGGAGATCCAAAGTACAGGCAAACAGGCAGTTTTGAGACAGAAAGCCCTTTTGGTTATGATAGGCCTCACACTTCTTGGCATTATGTGGAAAGAAATGAATGTGACTTCCATCAAGTGCACCCAAGTAGTGACAAAAATAGGGCCATAGCTTCTTGTTCTTTTTCAGCTTGGCTAGTGGACCATTACTTGGATGTGGAAACTGAATATATTTGTTGTAAAACCTCATAGATGTTAATGCAAGTACTATGGTTCAGAAATATCTAATGTGTTTATTAGCTTCACACAGGTTTAATGGTAGGAGCAAGAATCTATACTTAGAAATAGTTCCATTAGCTCATTAGAATCATTTTCCTGTATGTCTGATTATATTGCTGGTTATCAAGATATGCAAGCAGATTGCAACTTGTACTTCAAGTGACACATATCTTGAGCTCTCAAGTCCTATTTCTCACAACTCTATGACTAGTCAATAGAACACAGATTTTTTCAACCCAAACTCCACAACTATCTGGTCAGGGTGTCCATTAATAACCTCCATAACCCAGGCTTCACCAGATAATAAAGATGTATGATAAGGAATCTTTGTGCAATCTCTGGCTTGGTCTCTGCCTGAATCTGGGAATATAGCCTGAGGAGTTGATTGACAATAGCTAGAAGAAACATGATAATAATCCTGAGGATGTGTTGGAATATTGTAGCTCTGACTGCTGGAGTAAAGGCTGATGAAGGCATTGGGTAAAGTCCAGATCTGGTCATCATCAGATTATTGATTGTTCTATTTGTTCTTGACAAGTTGGCAGCCAAACAAGCATCACTTCTATTTAAACTCTGCTGATTCACAGAATCATGTTTACATCATTTTAGCATGGGAACTAGCTGAGAATGTGGGCCCAGGTGAGTTGTTCAACACACTTTAAAGGGTTGCATCACCTGTCATGTGAACCAGTTATACTACACGTACATAGGGAGCTGGGTTCCAGGTGCCCTAGCATTATAATGCCAAGGATAGAAGCATCCAACTTTGTACTGTATTAGTTACTTCACACCATCTATTGCATAATCAGAGTTGGGGTTGAGCCAGCAATAAGAATAGAGCCTGGAGAACCAAAATTAACATGCAGAAAGAAATGGTAGTAGGTGGGTAAATACTATTGGGGTAAAGCAATGTAGATGAGTAATACATACGAGGGATCTTGCTTTGACAGCACATCCTTGCAAGGAGGCAGAAAACTGAGCAATCATCAAATCATCAGGAGAAGAATGAAGTTAGCTATAGTCCCTCCAGAAGATCATCAAGCTGGTAACTTGGAGATACATCAGGTGTACTCTTCATACAAGAAGTATAAGCTCTCTCCTCAGACAAGCTCACTTGAGCCATTCCTCTCTTGCCAGCCACAAGACATGAATGGCCTCCACAGTGATCAACCCTGGCCAACAGTCACAGCTACTGATCCTAGCAATCAATGGCCATTCCAGAGCTATTCCTTCTTGATCACCAACCATCACTCACCAACAACAGCTCACAGCCCACACAACAACACAATGGCCATCTGGCCATCCATCTACCTTACCAGCATGTCCTCTAGGAACAACAGGAAGTATCTGACAGAAGTCACCACCAAAGACCATAGTAATCCCCCAAAAGGATATGTCCTTGCCAAGCAAATATCACAAGCAGCAATCAACAGCATAGACTGTATAATGATATTGCATTAGGACTTCATCCTAGATGAGAATTTTGGTATGTGTTAAAACATCAAACATGTGATGTTGAGGTGTGAGGGGTGCTACTGTTGCTTCATCAATAGCTAATGGAAGCTTGAATCTAGAATGAGCTGTTTGGCCCCCTCAAGTAGTAGAGCTGCAATTCCAGAAGATGCTACACATAATGCAACATCTTCAGTTGGATGTGATCAGATTTCTGTAGCAAGAGTATTGCACACAAAGGTCTTTCCTCTCCCTCCTGCACTGTGGATAAAAAACATTTTCCTTAGTTCCTAGTCAACAGATGCAATTACTGCATCAAACACAGCAGTCTGCTCTGGATTGAACAATGCATGGTTATCTGCTACTATTCTTCTGAGTGCAGGTTGATCATAGTCAAGCTGCTCATGCAATATGAAGTTAGCATGAGTATTATGCCATGCTTCACCATTTTCAGGACCTTGTGAAAGTGGCATATTAGGGAACTTGGTCAAGTCCTTTCCAGACTTGTGTATGATTTTGTTGAGCAAATGGAGTCCATAGTCTCAGATTTGTACATCAGTAAATTCTCAATCCTGGTAATGGTTAATATTGCCCAGTCTTTGTCGAACCTTATCACAGATATAAACCTGGAACTTCTTCCACAGTTTTTCAGGTTCAGAAGGTTCACAGTATATCAAGATTACTGCAAATAGAGACTGTAATGCAGAGCCAGTCTTAGTAGCACTGGCCTCATCCAAGCACTGCTCCCACTCTCCATCATTTTCCAATAGTCCTTGTGCTAAACAGGCATCCTTGAATGTAGGATAGAGCCTGTCTTCAAAAGTCTGCAGAAACTCAAATGATGTTGCACCCAGAACAGCTGTGAGTAAGAGTCTGAGATAGAATCTCTGACCCTGTATAGGAGAAGCAAAATACATTCTTCCAATTGCATATCCTTTTGTACAGGGTGTCCACCTTTTGCTTTTTTTGTTGTAAACAAAGGTGCAAGAGAAGTCTTGATAGAGAATGTTTTGTATAGCTTCACCATATTACTGGTTAGCCTCAAACCAAGCTGTAAGTGCAGTTTCATGAATATTGTCTCTGGCAAGGACTTCTTCTGCAGTTTTATCTGGATCATAGTAGATCAACTGCTGGTTGGGCATGTGGATTGGTAAATGATATACAGTGGAAGTTTCACTATGCATAGAAAATTCAAAGATGCACCAATATGCTTCTATTGGAGGGATATAGCAAGCATCTAGATATTCTTTGATTTCATCTTGCTGCTGATCTCCATGTGCATTAATTTCCAGAGTAGCTTTATCATGGCCTTTATAGATATACTTGTGAATATACTTCACAGCTTCCACTAAGGCACAAATTTCAACATTGATATAACATAGGTACTAAGTACATATGTACTTGTTGTATGGTACTACCCAGAAGCTGTCATAGTTAAAATTGTTTTTGTGGATGGTATGGCCATTTTGTGGATATGCATAGCTAGGGTAGCCATCTTCTCCATATATTGTTGCATCATTGAAAGGTTTGGGGTACCTTTTGCTGCATTTTCCATCAACCATGCACTTTGCATCTGGATATTCCTCTCCACAGGGGCCATGTAGCATCATTGTTGTGATAACTTCATGCAGTATAGGCTCCAGGTCTGGATCTGGGAGTGTTGTAGAGACAATTGAGTCACCATGAGCTGCATCTCTGATCTTGTAAGGAGCATCAAGAAATATGAGCAGATGCATGTGTGGTAGCCCTCTCTTTTGATACTCTATGGTATGGACTATTGCAGCTGTTGATCCAAAAAGGCCTTCTCTGATTTCTTTGAGGAGAGCAGATTTCTTTTGCTCAAAAACCCTTGCCACAATATCAGGATGGTCAGAGGCACTTTGCTTTTTTTTGTTAGGGGTTTCATCCTCAAACAGAACTGCTTGGACTTCTGGCCAGTTTGGATTTGCAGTTATAGTCAAGAAAATGTCTGGCTTGTGGAATGCTCTACAGATTGCCATTAAATCCTGAAATAGCTGTTTCATATGACATTCACTTCCTGAGTGGGAAGAGGGCAGGATTATCCTTTGGCCATGGTTCTCAAGAGTAATATTGGCTACATTGTCACCAAGTATAGTATCTTGAAGACCTTGATAGACATCTGCATGAATTTCCATCTGATGATGTCATATCCAATGCAGATAACTTTGTTCAATAGAGGCCCAGGCATTAACAACATATTGCTGAAATAACCTGCCAGCCCAAAATAATGGTGACTGCTCCTCTGGATGCTCATGAAAATGATATGCATAATAACACCTTTGCAATACCTTTCCAGAGCAGATGTTCCCATTAGGTCCAGGATGTGAAGGTATATCTGTATGCCAGCCATCTTCACCATATGGAAAGAGTAGCACATAGTGCAGAGAGGAGTAAGCAGGATGGAGGTGGCTAATTCTTTTTAATCCACCACCTCTCAAGCACAAAACAATGTCCCTGTTTTCAGAGTGTTCCTCAGCTCCACTTTCAAGGAGAAGTACAGTAATCTCTGTTCCAGTAGGTGCATTATGGCACTGTAGGTCCATTGTATGATCAGCATGTATCCTCAATGATATATCCTGCAAAGCATTTGGTCCTACATATTGATGCATAATTTCAAATGCTTGCTTATACTATGTAACATAAGGATGAATCTGCATCAACAGAGCCTGCAGCTTAGACATGACAGTTCTGTCTAAGGTCCAGTTGTTCTACATATGGAAGCCAAGTTGATCATCAGGATCATATATATAGATCTGAGCATACATAGGTGTCCCTCCATCATTGGGTAGGAGAGCACCTGTCAAGTGATGAAGCTCTCCACTAATTTTAAAGTAATATAGACCTCTAGCTCTTGTGAGAGACTGATCAATAGTAGCACCAAGAGATGTTAATGCCAAGCTTACATTGTAGCACCTGATATTTTGCTTAAACTCATCCGACTGTGGCATTTTACCACACATAAACTTTTCGAGATCAAGATGCATAGGATAATAGGCTTGTAGTTGAACCTGGCCTTGAAGGCAGCATATGTCAAACTTTAGCTCATTATGTGTTGATGATGTTAGCTTTTCTGAATCAAAATGAAGTGCAGAGCATTTTGGACAATGAATATTCATAGGCCCCAGATCATGTTGAGGAATTGGCTCTCTATATGGCCTGCAGCCTTTAGGCAGGTTGTGCTGTAAGTTGTCTGGCAAGTGGGCTTGGAGAGCAGGTGGGTCAATGGGAGGTAGATTTTGGGTACCATGATTATCATGGTTTTCATCTTTATCCTCTATCCTATATAGATATTGGTTGTGATCTGGTTCATTGACTGGAATATCATTAATCTGTGCTCCTTGTTGGGCCTGAAACTGGTGAATATTTCTGTGAGCTTCAGGTTCAACATCATCATTAATGCCATTGTTTCTATCATCATCCAGCCTTTCATGTTCCCACTCTTAGAGTATTCTCTGGAACTCCTGATCTCTAGTTTGTCTGACTTCTACCTGTAATTGCAGTAACTGTGCTTGTGTTAAATGCATCTGCTCTTCTTGTTCTCTCTCTTGTTGATCTCTCTGTTGACTTCTCTGAGTCTGAATTCTCTTAACCTCTCTTGCTCTCTCTCTGTTTTGCTGGCTTCTTTGAGTTTGAACTCTCTGAAGCTCACCCTCCTGATGGCACCTTTGTTCTTCTAACTGTCTAACCTCAGCTTCTACAGCTATGTGCCATGTTTCCTCAATCAGTCTTTGATTGATTGCTTCTTTTCTTTGTCTTTGCTCTTCCAACCTCCAAATAGTCTGTTCATGCTGCACATGCCTCACTTCAGCCTGCCTTCTCAGAGATTCCTCTATTTCAGCCAGACGTCTCAAGTCTTGACTATGAGTTAAGTGAGCAATCTGACCCCTATGCAGATTGTTAAGTGCTGGATTTGCACATCCACTGGATATATCATGCAAAGGTCCCAATGTATGTCTTTGAACAGTGTTGTCTCTCTGGCCTCTCCCTCTCATATTCCTGACTGGAGCTGCAGGGATATTTTGAAGCAGAGGATTTTGCTGAATAGGATGATCCCAATTAAGAGGCAAACATGTTTCAGGAATTAGACCAAGTAGATAATGCTGATAAACTCCAGCTGTTGATGGTCCAGCCTGAGGTCCTACTCTAATCTCTGCTGCCAGCTGAAGTCCAGTCACAGATATATGACCTGATCCAGATGCTGTAGTCTGAGCCTCAAAATTTGGCTGAACAGGAATCTGGAAGTCATGCTGCCGACTTCAATTATGATTATGATGATCATCAGGATCAGTTATTTGATATTGTTCTAGTCTATCTGCAGACCATGAGGACTGGCATTCATACTCAGGACTATCAGGGAGTAACATTTCTCGGATTAAGTTATAGTCAGCATCAGTATATGTAGATGATTCCAATGACTGACTCACTTGGGAATGATTTAAATTCCACTAACTATGTAGTAATGATATTTGGCAGCTCAATGGACCAACTCAAAGTATAGATCTATAAAACCCATTCATTAGTTCATAGTTACACCCTCCAGGTTTATTAAATACACCTACCTTCAGAGTGAATGTAGTGGATGACTGACAATAGGCAAAAGTAGCCAGTCACAGTAAATGTGATGAATAGGCCAATACTGGACACAGGGACAATAGTAATGTCAATAGATTCAATAGATTCAATGATATGATGTATCACAATAGTGATATCTGTCCAGCTGTCAGAGGTCACCACTCCCCTGACATAGTAGGGAAAGCCCTCTGGAAGATCCAGAAGCCATCAAAAAGGGCTGAGGCATGAAAGACCCTGTCCACTAATGTTTCACTGCCAAAACAGGGTCTCAAATACAAACAATTGTTAAAAATCCTCAACAGTGACTATAATTGGTTGAAAACCATATATTTCTTGACACAAACACTGAAACCATACTATCTATTACCTATTCTCTCTATAAATGGTGACCATAAAATGTGTTGTTGAGGAGTGAGACAGATGCAAGCCGAGACACTCAGTTGAAGAAAGAATGGGGAATGTGGGAGTCACATCAATTTCTGCATCATAAAGGCTTTGTTCATCAGCTGGGCAACAGGCATGGGTTGCTGACCAATTGCTGACCAATTCTGACTAAGCTGACATAAGCCTGACCAAAAATTTGTAATGCTGACAAATCTGTCCCCTATTATCCCATTCTTTATAGGTAATAATACAGATATATAACAACACACTCACATGATCAAGTCCAGTCTTTGGATGTATGTCACAATCTGCAATCACAACCTTTCCAGTTCAATCTCCAACTACTCTTTCAACTTCCAATTCCCACAATTTTTATTATCTACTATTTCTATAAATATTTTGCAGCCTGTTTCTGTTCATCATTCTATCTTTTTTTATTTGTGCTCATATTCATTTCTGCCATTCCATTTCTGTTTGTTGTTCTCTGTCATATTGCATCTGTCATTGTCTATTTATCTTTCATTTATCTGTTTATTTGTTGATCATGCATTGTGAGTTTTGCAATATTTATATGTTATTTGTCCAATTTCATGTTATCTTAAATATGTCACTACTAGCTCATGCATTACCTTTCTGAATATTGACTAAGATTCCCCTCTGACACTCTGTCCATTATTCCTTCAGTGTTGAATTCCAATTCACACTGCCTGTCATCTTCCTTGTAGACCAAATCAGTGGATATGATATCAGAAGGGCATAGCACATATGCTGAAGCCAACAACTGATCTCTCTGTAACTTTTGCATGCTTAGTAATCACCAGTAATTCACAAATCTTGACAATATATATAATAAAGAATACACCAACAAAGTCTATCAATTTATTAGAATGACATGTGTATACAGATTTCTCACTCTTTGACTCACAAAAGAGCCTCAGAATATCCAGAAAAGCGAAATATACAGTCTATTTATTTTTTATTTATGGTTTACTCAGAAAGAATCTCACTTCTCAGCCAAGACAGTACCTTAGAAAACACACAAAAGTGAAATTGATATCTTAGACACTCAAATGTAAGATGTACAGGTCAAGGGAGATGGTGGTAGAAGGAGAGGAGCATATACAGCCACATAGGCAGCTCCAATACATACCATACCTGAAAAGGTTGAGGGGCATAACTTTAGGGCAGGTGCATTGATGTGTAAATAAGTACCAATGAAAATGGAACAGTAAAAACAGGAGGAGGATTGCTTAGTCAAGCTGACCTCAGCAGTTTGTCAGCATGACTAAATCTGACTCAGTGCCATCTTGGGGAATATTGAGATGAGTTTTATCTGAATTTTAAAACACAATAATTTCTAAGTCAAATCTCTGTTGTCCACCCAGCACAGATTTTACCTGTGCCTCAGGAGCAGGGGGAGGGATTTTATATAAATCTTGATTTGTGAGATCACTGGCCTTCCTGTGCCCAACTCATCAAGTGCCCATGTACACAGTGTGTGTATGTATTTTAATTTATATTTGTACACTTAGCAATTGCTTAAGCACCTACCACAAAATCCAATTCTTTGTGAAGTTCATTTTATTATAGTACCCAGATTCCCATGCTTATTGTATGATTAAGCACTCATGTGTGCACAATGTTAAACCTGAGTTTTGAGTTGGAATAAATTCAAAGCAGGAACTCTGTTTTTGTCCATGCCTTCCAATATAAATTTAAGTTAGCTTGTGAGGTCACTGGTTTTTTCATGCCCAAGTAGATTTATGTACCCATGCCTGTGTTCATGTGGTGCAGTGGTGGGCACTTTCAATCTAATTTCTCACACTCATCAAGCATTTAAGCACTGAAGAGGCAGCAATGTGGTTGTTAAGGTAATAAAGAGAAGATAGTCAGATAGCAAATGATAGGTAATAATAATAACAATAACAACTAACACTCCTAAACTCAATACAAGTTCATGGGGAGGTTAATCAATAAGGAAGGGTGTTTCACAAAAGCGCAAAGATTGATAATGATAGACAATAGGAGTTGTCTATAGACCGGCTTTGTACTAGAGTGACTAGTTTGTGAAAGGTACTCAACGATCCTTATTATGTAATGTTGCACAACTACAAGTCCCTTAGAATGCAGAAGTGTAATAGACCAATATTCGTGAATTGTCACTTTCACTAACACTTGGCACTATCACAATACAACTGATGCTGACTAGCACTACTCCTGGATACTAGATGCAATATACAGCTTATAAGTCTTTTCCAGACCTCTTCACACTCTGAACTTATATGAATCTTGCAGCAATGTTCTTTCTCAAAGGGTGTTTTCCAATTCTTTAATGGTCTATGACTGAAGGATGCTCAATACACTTTTTACTACTCACTCAGATATGTCATGTGGGACAGTCTCTAAGTGTAGCCTTAGCAGGTGAGATTCCTTGCTAGACTATATGCTCAAGAAAGGTTTATATTGGTTTTGTGAAAGTACTAAAGGAATAATTACATGAATTACACATACACATTGTTGATAATAAAGGGAGATTTATGGAAAGGAAGATTTATTGAAAGATTGTCCAATAGGAGTATCTCTGGGTTTTCTTTGGGGTTTAAGTGCTGATGCATCCTTTCACAAAGGTGTGCTTACCCCTGCTCATCTGATATCATAAGATCTTTATCACTATCATTCAGTGCCCATGCAGAGTTTCTCTGTCTTTCATGAAAGGGTATACTTCTGCTGTAGCACTGTTGGAATGATAGGACTTCTGTAAATATGCACAAGTGCCTGCCCAGATCAGAAGGCTAAGCCTTTGATCTCCAATTAGTTAGTCCATCATTGTTCTTTTGAGAAAAGACTTTGACCAGATCAATACCCAGGTTACAGGCTAAGATCACAAAGGGTCATAGAGTACACATCCCAACCGTGTTCACTAAGTCTTGACATCATCCCATAGCCTCTTGTTACTCTTGATCATTAATAGTCATTTCACAAATGTGCTGTGCTTTCATGAGTGTGTGTGTTACACTAGGGTCTTACAGTAGGGTTCCTTAATGTCTATACAGTCATCCAATATATTGACTATATCATTAAAATTAAGGATTTCATGGCTAATGCCATTTGGGCTGTAACAGCACCCACATGCATGTTGTATGCAGCTGGAGTGCAACTATTCATCATAATTAAATTTCAAGCTGAGTGCTCAATGGACAAAACAACTATCATGTTTTCCAAGTGTATTTATGAAGACCCTCTCCTTCCTGTGCACTTCAAGCCCTTCCTTGTGAGTGTTTAGTGATGCCCAACTTGGGTATTTCAGTTAGTTTCCTATGCATAAGTACCCATGTGCATGCACAATATCTCATACAATATGTGGGTTAATAATACACATACAGCCTAGAATCCCTTTGATGAGTTTCTCGCAAATGATGCGCAAATAAGCGCCCATAGATATGCTGTGATCCAGCTATCAGTAAGCTTCTCATCACACATGATGTGTGTTGAAGCATCCACTTGTGTGCATGTTTTACCCTCAAATGCAAATTTATCACTGGAAGGCATGCAAAATACCCACCACTGGCTAGTATGCAATGTCCATCCAGTGTTTCAACACTGGTGGCAGCCATTTGGACTGTGGGGAGGCCCCATCACTTACTTTCACATGCCCAGAAGTAGCACAGCAGTAAGAGTTACTGCCCATTACTGACCAATAATTAGCTAAGCCATTAGATAATCCTGACTAATCTACCTGCTTAGTCATTGAGCCAGCATAAAATATAGATTACAAGCTTTTTTACCCATGTCTATGTCATGGGATGTAACACAGTAGTGAAAAATATTTTTTTAACTAAGAACTTTGGGGTAAATAATGTTTGTAGATATAATAGGAGAAATCTGACTGTAGATGAGTACTCAAATACTTAATAATCCTAATGTTCATGCACTCTTTCCCCTACTGTACCTCCTTCTTTCAAGTCCTCATGCTTTGGCCAACATTTGACCACTCTGACAACATTGTGAGCATGTCAAGATTTGCAAATTACCAGTGCTTACTAAGCACACAAAAGTTACAGAGAGGTCAGTCATTGGCTTCAGCATATGTGTTGTGCCCTTCCAATATTGTGTCAACTGATTTGGTCTACAAGAAAGATGACAGGCAGTGCGAATTGGAATTCAACACTGAAGGAATAATCAGACAGAGAGTAAGAGTGGAATCTTAGTTGATATTCAGAATGGGTAATATATGAGCTAGTAGTGACATATTTAAGATAATGTGAAATTGGACAAATAACATGTAAATATTGTGAAACTCACAATGTGACAATAAATGAATAAACAGATAAATGAAAGGTAAATAGACAACGACAGATGTGACACGATGGAGAATGACAAACATAAATGGAATGGTGGAAACAAATATGAGCATAAATGAAAAGATGATAGAATGATGAGTGGAAACAGGCTGTAAAATATTTATAGAAATGGTAGGTAGTGGAAAATCCTGGGAATCAGAAATTGAAAGAATAGTCAGAGATCGAATTGGAGAGGTCATGATTGCAGATCATGACAGAGGATCAAACAGAGCTAGTAAATACAATATCTAAATATCCCTGCACACCTCTCAAGACTTTACCCATCATGGCCTCTACTTATGCTTGCCATTCTATTCAATTTCCCTTTCTTTCATCAAAAAACCTGTTCATTTCCCTTTAAGGCCTTGCTATGCATATCTTGCACCTGGCATTATGGTTACAGTACCACTAAGTCAAAACTTGTCATTCAACTCATGGAAGTTCACATCTTTTGATGTTTGTTTATCTTGTCAATTTCATTCTTCCTCTCCCTCCTCTAAAAATGCAATAACATTGACATATGTGCTCTGGCTCACTATATATTTTCTTTCATTGCTTAATATAATATTGTAGGATTTATGGACAACAGAGACTCCTCTCTTCACTTATCTTTCCATCACTAAATAATATTTTGTAGATACTTGTGGGCCATAGATTAAATACTATGATTAGATCTACAATTTTCTTCTGTGAAATCTACCCACAGGCTCTTCCTATATCCACCTCAGGTCAAAAGTCTAAGTTTTTGTCATTATTCTTATTTTATATCACTCTATGCATCATCACTTCACTCCTCAGTGGTGTCTTACATTTACACTGAGTCCTCAATTCAATTAAATTTCATTAAACACAACTAATAACATATTATTGAATGTACATACTCAGCTTTGCACCAAACCTGTGTGAATGGCTGAGGATTGCCATCCAATCAAAGCCCCCTTTTATAAGTGAGAGAATTAAGAGAATAAAATGTATAGTTATAATGAAAAGGGGAACAGCCAGCATCTATGCAGGACTATTTAGCCAGTGGGTGTAAGCTGGGCCTACTTTTGGATATGAAGGTGGGAAAGGGGCCAAAGGCCCAATAAAGAGAAACCAAGACAAAAATAGAAAACCAGACCAAGACATTGCACCTGGCCAACACATATCTATTTACTTAAGTCAGAAGAAATGACAGACAGGTACTATGATTCCTTTAACTATATTCCCACTCACCACTGCCACCAACCCCTCACTAATCCTCTCAGAGGCTGGGTAGAGGGCAGGGAAGTGGCTGGATGGAAGCAAAAATGTTGCATCAGGACCATCAGAGTCACATCAGAAGCATGGGCATTGAATCAGAGGTGGTGTGATTGGATCAAGGCTTTCACAGAGTTAGAGGCAGAATTGATCTAAAAATTACCAGCAAGCAATTTCTAAGTGAGGGGTGGGTCAGGGGGGGAGGGCCGAAGGCCAGGGGTCTGCTGCCAAAGGCTAGGTAGGGTCCAACTTTCTATGGTCCGGGAGGTCTAGCAGGGTTTGATTGGTCTAAGTAAGGGACTGATTGGTCTAAACTGGCAGTGAGGTAACCAGGGTCCCCGATAATTACTGGAGAGTGATTTCCGACTTTTGTAAGCTTAGTCAGGATTGGTCAGAGCTGACTAAGATTAGTCAGGCTTTGTCAGAACTGACTAATCATGACAAAGTGATGGGCCATTATATTATGGTGGCTCTGTGTTGGCAGGTGGGAACCCCATCATCACTGGCTGATGGCTGTTGATGGGCATCACTGGAGGTGTTGGCTGGCCTCTGGCAAGTATTGTGTGTGCTTTCCAGTGCTTAAAGGCGCATTTTAGTGCGGGAAACTGGGTGAGAGGTGGGATGTGTTAGGATTGCACGCATGAACGGGCGCTTAATTGTACGACAAGCGCGAGAACCTACATGATGCCTAGCTCATAGCTTGGAGCTCTGGGGTAGGGTTTAAGTGTAGGAGAGCCAGAGCTGATAGCTGAGAGAGGGGTGAATAACTATATGATGGAGAACTAGCAGAACTACCATAGCTGAGATGTGCTCAGGTTGCGCGCAAACGGGCGCTTAAATGTGCGACAAGCGCGAGAATGTAAATCATGGCTGGTGCTACCCTATAGCTGGAAGCTCTAGAGTGAGTTTGAATGCAAGAGACCCTCCAGTGGCTGTTTGATGTCACAATGCCAGTGCTGATAGCTGAGAGAAGGCTGTCCTCAACCCAGGTTGAGTAAATATATCATGGGAAACTGGCTCAGAACTGGATAGCTGAGATATATTGTGTGGTAATGCATCAGGAAAAAGCTCTTGCCATTCTGGGCAGCATTGAATGCGTGACTGCCTTTGTAAGCAACCAAAGTGAGCAAGACAGCCAAAGCTCCCAAAGCTACAATAAATGGCATAGGTAAATGCTCGGCTAATGCTCGCTGTCGTCGAGCACCTCAGTCCTACTGACAACATTCCCTAGAGAATTGGATGTTTGAGCATGCTAGATAAATTTATGTTCAGACCAAAATAATCACCTACAAGTCTTCACACAGATACATTTGAGCAACCTCAGTGAGGCTGAGAGAGGTATGAATGTATATTTGTGAATCGTTGACGGCAACCCAAAGGTAAACTTAATGACAAAGAACACTACAAATGCGCATATATTTGGTGTTTGTAACATCATAAAGGGGGGCAACTCAGGTTATTAAAAGTTTTGAGTCCCCCAAAGCTACAAAAGCTATAGATGCCAATGGTAAGGTGTTTGAGAATGCTAGAGCACCGAAAGCTCTGAATGTGGATGTCAAGTGATGTCAGAAATGTCGAAGCGGCAAAAGCATCCCAAAAAGGCAGGAGCTTTTTCCTGATGTGGGGCACTTACTTATGTGACAAGCACAAGAATCTGGATGATGGCTGGCATTAACTCATAGCTTGGAGCTCTGGGATGGCTTCTGATAGCTGAGAGAAGGTTGGCCTCAACTCAGGCTAAATAAATATATTATGGTCTAGCTCAAAACTGGCAGAACTATTATAGAGATGTACTGATATTGTGTATGAATGGGTGCTTGAATGCGTGACAAGTGCTCTAATCTGGCTCATGGCTGATGCTTCTGGGTAGAATTAAAATCCCTCACTGGGAAACACTTAGCCTGGTAGAGATCAGTTGTAGTTTAGACATGGCTGGGGAATTAATGTTGGTATCTAGAGGTAGAGAAGCTCAAACTCAGAGTTTGAGTACAGATTATAAAGTATATAGATATCTAAGTCAAGAGCTGAGGGTGAATTTATTGGACTTCCAATGTCTGAAATAATTGATGTAGGAGGCGCTGATGTCAACTGGATAGCTGAGCTGGCTGTTGACAGTTGACTTACATCTCAGCCTCAACTACTGTGTGACCTGAGTATTAGATGAGGAGGACAAGGGTGAGGGAGAGTAGAGATCAGATAGAATGCAGAATGCATAACTGAGTTGAATACCAGGCAGAGAAAATAGAGTACAAAGAATGTTTGCTAAACCTAAGATAAAATTCAAGTACAAGGATATTTACTAAGTCTGGTAACATATTTGAGAAACCTTTCAAGGCATGGGCAAAGTCCATGCTGGATGGACAATTGTGGTTTTACTTAGGAGTTGTATTGAAAGAGCTCAATGTAGAGTGAGCATAGTAGTATTGGAGTGTAAAGAAGAGGAGTACAGAAATGCTGACTACAAATTTATATACCATAGAAGCAATAGACTAAATTCAAACTCAGAATAAATCACAAGGATAATCTAACAAGTTATATTTACAACAATATTCATAGAGTGTGACTATGAATTAGATTGTGCTTTGAAACACAGATTTACCATTGCAGTTCACAGCATGCCAAAGGTACACAAAACAACCTCATCTAAAAATTACCAGTGAGCAATTTCTAAGTGAGGGGTGGGTCAGGAGGGGAGGGCCAAAGGCCAGGGGTTTGCTGCCAAAGGCAGGGTAGGGTCCAGCTTTCTATGGTCCAGGAGGTCTAAGGTGGCCAAGACAGGGTCCAAGTGGTCTAAATCTGCAGTGAGGTAACCAGGGTCTTTGATAATTACTGCAGAGCAATTTCGAGGTTTATAAGCTTAGTCAGAATTGGTCAGACTGAGTAAGGATTGGTAAGGAAAGCACAGGATTTGTCAGAACTGACTAATCATGACAAAGCAATGGGCCGTTATATTATGGTGGCTCTGTGTTGGCGGGTGGGAACCCCATCATCACTGGCTGATGGCTGTTGATGGGCATTACTGGAGGTGTTGACTGTCCTCTGGTGAGCATTGTATGCACTTTCCAGGGCTTAAAGACGTATTTTAGCGTGGGAAACTGGCTGAGAGGTGGGATGTGTTAGGATTGCGTGCGTCAACGGGCGCTTAATTGTACGACAAGCGCGAGAACCTACATGATGCCTGGCTCATAGCTTGGAGCTCTGGGGTAGGGTTTAAGTGTAGGAGAGCCAGAGCTGATAGCTGGGAGAGGGGTGAATAACTATATTATGGAGAACTAGCAGAACTACCATAGCTGAGATGTGCTCAGGTTGCGCGCAAACGGGCGCTTAAATGTGCGACAAGCGCGAGAATGTAAATCATGGCTGGGAACTCTGGGGTGAGTTTTGAGTGCAGGCAAGCCATCAATGGCTCACTACACCAGAGCTGATAGCTGAGAGAAGGCTATCCTCAACCAATGTTAAGTAAATGTATTATAAGAAACTGCCTCAGAGCTGGGTAGCTGGGATGTGTTTATGTTGTGTGTAGATGGGTGCTTAAATATGTGACAAGCACAAGAATGTGAATGATAGCTGGCATTACCTTATAGCAGGGAGCTCTTGGGGAGTGCAGGAGATTCAGAGCTGATAGCTGAGAGAAGGGTGTCCAGTCTGTGCTCAGCCCAGGCTAAATAAATATATTATATGGGAAACTGGCTCAGAACTGGATAGCTGAGCATGCTGCGCGTGAATGGGCGCTTATTTATGCGACAAGCGCGAGAATCTGGATCATAGGCCATGGCTGGCACTAACTCTGAGATGGCTTCTGAGTCCAGGAAAGCCACAGCTAATAGCTGAGAGAAGGCTGGCCTCAACTCAGGCTAAATAAATATATTACAGTCAGCTGGCTCAAACTGGCTGAGATATACTTATATTGCATGTGAATGGGCACTTAAATATACAACAAGCACGAGAATCTGCCTCATGGCTGACAGTTCTGGCTGGAATTCAAGTCCCTCACTCACTCAGTCCAGGGAGATCAGCTGTAATTTAAACATGACTGGGGAATTAATATTGATATCTACAGGTAGAAAAGCTCACACTCTGAGTTTGAGTACAGATTATGAAGTATATAAATATCTAAGTCAAGAGCTGAGGGTGAGTTTATTGAACTTCCAATGTCTGAGATAATTGATGTAGGAGGTGCTGATGTCAACTGGATAGCTGAGCTGGCTGTTAACAGTTGACTTACATCTCAGCCTCAACTACTGTGTGACCTGAGTGTTAGATGAGGAGGACAAGAGTGAGGAAGAGTAGAAACCAGATATGATGTAGAATGTATAACTGGGTTGAACACCAGGCAGAAAAAATAGAGTACAAAGAATGTTTGCTGAATCTAAGATAAAATTCAAGTACAAGAATATTTACTAAGTCTGGTAACATATTTGAGAAATCTTTCAAGGCATGGGCAAAGTCTATGCTGGGTAGACAATTGTGTGCTTTTTTAATTTAGAGTTTGTTGAAGGGGCTTGATACAAGGTAAGCACAGTGGTATTGGGGACAAACAAGCAAGGTATAGGAATGTAGACTATGAGTATACCATGGAAACAATAAACAAATTTTAAAACTCAGAACAACTCATGAGAATAATCTTTGGATTGCTATTCTAACAAGTTGTATTATACAAAAATATTCATGGGGTGTGATTATGAATTAGATTGTGTTTTGAAACACAGATTTACCATTGCAGTTCACAGTGTGCCAAAGGCACATGAAACAACCTCATCTAAAAATTACCGGCGAGCGATTTGTCAGCAAGGGGTGGGAGCCAGAGGCTGGTGCCGAAGGCAGGGGGGACCTAACATGAGGGTCTGAGGAGGGTCTGAGGAGGGTCTAATGGGTCTAATGGGCAGGGTCTCTATAGTCCAGGAGGTCTAAGCAGGGTTTGATTGGTCTAAATTAGCGGTGTGGTAAGTAAGGGTCCAAGAATAAAGGGAGAACAAATTTCGAGGTTTATCAGCTTAGTCAGGATTGGTCAGAAATGGTCAGAACTGACTCAGCATTACTAAGCCTTAGTCAGCTGAGTCAGCATTACAAAGTGGTGGGCTGTTCTCTTACACTGCTGATGCGTTTGTGGGCGCTTATTTACGATCATCCGCGGGAACATGGCTGATGATGTGACTGATGCAAGCCAGCCTCTGGCCAGATGCTGTGTGCTGTCTACATCTGGCATCCTCTGACCTGCCCTACAGTTATGCCATCAACTTTTTGGCATAAGGTGTGTCCAGGAGCTGCTGTGTGGCTGTACACTCTCCTTTCTTCCCCTCACCATCTCTGTCTCTCTGTGCAAAAAGTATCTACCTGTAATTTTCGCTTTTGTGAGATTCCTAAAGCTCTTCCTGAGTTTCAGAGTAAGGTCTATCATGAGAAAAACACCAATAGTAGTTAATAAATAATTAGTTGATAAATTTCGCTTTCCTGAGGCCCCTAAGGCTCCTTTTGAGCCACAATGTGAGGTTTTTTGGAAAAGATATTCAAAATATAATCTAATTAATTAATTAGAGCTATTTTTGTTCTATTTCACTATATACTCAGAGGCTCTCACTAAGCTACAAGGTGAGCTGTTTTTAATATGATTATAAATATTGTCTAATAACTATTTTAGAGGTTGAGAGTGTAGTAGTTATAGATTGTAAACCTCTGTTAATTTCTCAGCAACTCAGTCATGTGAGTATACCTTTCTATTCACATGAGAAATAATTACTTATTAAAATACTCAGGAACCCCCAACTTCCTACCACTCCTGAGCAAGATTATGAGGCTGCACGTACAGAAGAACGTGAGCAACATCAGATGACCAGCCCTGAAGTATGCTGAGAGCATATAAATGAGAGGCCACCACTGCTTCTACCACACTTACATCCTATATCACCTACTCCTGCCCCTCAGTAACCCCCCAATCTTGGAGCACTTCATGTTCTTTAAATTCCTCAGACATATATTCCTCCCCATCTCAATGCACCTCTAGCTCATCCAGCACCCCTTCCCCCTCCTATCATTCCTCAGACTGTAATACCTGAAGGGTGGAATAGACCACTTGCAAACCCTCTTCCAAGAAATGTACCACCTGCTCCAGTCTTACAGCGTGGAAGAGGCTGACCAATTTTCCCTAATAATGTAAGACAAGGAGGTGATAGGCTAAGAGAGCTAGAACAGCAATTACAAAGAGAAGTTGAGGAAAGAGAGCAGCAAGCAAGAAGAGAGGTAGAAGTGGTATTGGCGCAACACAGAGAGCA
Organism: Leucocoprinus leucothites; assembly: GCA_013368445.1. Taxonomy (NCBI): domain Eukaryota; kingdom Fungi; phylum Basidiomycota; class Agaricomycetes; order Agaricales; family Agaricaceae; genus Leucocoprinus; species Leucocoprinus leucothites. Next base: position 326,603 of record JAACJO010000021.1, read on the forward strand.
GCAGATGCAGGATATATTACAGTATCAGCATAGGCTACAGGAGGAGACACAACAACTAGCAAGAGAACAAGCTATAGAAGTGCAGAGATTAGCACAAGAGGACCAGCAAAGGAGAGAAATAGAAGTAGAAAGGTAGAGAGTAGCTCAGGAGCAGCTTCAGATGAGGTTAGAAGAAGAAAGAGTCAGATATAGACAACAGCAAGAGGAGCAGAGATTGAGAAATGAAGAGCAGGAGACTCGCCATCGAATACAACAACAGGAGCAGAGATTGAGAGAACAACATCTACAGTGGCAAGCTGCAATTGTACAACAAGAGCTTGACCTTCAAGAAAGGCTAGAAGAACAAGCTGAGGCTGAGCAATTGGCAGAAATCAATTGGATGATGGAAGAGTGGAGAGTTGAGTGACAGGAGAATCTAGACTTTGATGAGCCTAATCAGGTTCTAGATGAAGACTTGGATAATCATTTTGAACAAAATCTGGATCAGTTGGAAAGAGTGAGTACTATTTCAGATAAGCTTTAGTTAGTGCTAAATATTTTATTAGGAGCCAGAGAATGAGAATGGTGAAAATGAAGAAAACCAAGACAATCAGAATGAGGTAAGTGTTATTTTTATTGAATTTGATGAGTTGCTAAGCTATATAGCAGAATGAAGATGAGCATGAGCATGATGAAGAAGCCCAGCCACCTCTTCCACCCCAAGCCCCATCACCATCACCACCTCCTCTACCTCCCTGTAATCCCTGAGATCTCCCACCTACATGTCGGCCTTTTAATGAAGCAGATATTGAGCCTGATTACCTGGGCCCAATGAATGTAATCTGCAGTCACTGTAATGCTCTCCACTTTGATTGTGAAAAGCTTGCAGCATCAACTGTAAATCGGCCCAGGTTTGGTGTCTGCTGCTTACAGGGGCAAATTAGGCTTGAGCCTTTTCACCCACTCAATCCAAACGAGGCTCTTGCTCAATACATAACAAGGCAGTGACCCCAATGGCAGGAGTTCTATGAAGATATCTGGCGCTACAATGCTGCTTTTGCTATGATCTCAGTGGGAGTGAAGCTTGATGCCTCAGTTCTCCGAGGTACAGGTGTATACTGCTTCAAGATCCAGGGAGAACTTCACCATCTTGCTGGCACACTTCTACCACTTGAAGGCCAGACTCCAAAATATGCTCAGATTTATGTTCATGAACCTGAGTGGCAACTGGAGTATAGACAGGGCAATAATGATAATATACTGAGTGATGTTGTGCTGGGTGAGCTCCAGGAGATGTTGATTCACACCCATCCATATACTGGGATATACAAGCAAGCTGTAGAGATCATGCAAGAGAGGCCACCAGGACAGCAGGATACAATCAGTGTCAAGTTACATGTTGATTGTCAGCAGGATCAGAGAAGATACAATGCTCCTACAGCCAATAAAATTGCTGTTATTGTACCAGAGGCTGGGGTTGAAGAAGCTGTTGATATAAGGGATATTATTTTGCGGTCACATGGAGGAGGACTTCACAGGATCAGTCAGCTTAATCCTGCATACTCTCCTCTCCACTATGTCCTGCTATTTCCCTATGGAGAGGATGGCTGGCATCCTCGAATTCCAATTCATGCTGGTGGAGAAGAAGGGGGAAGAAGGGCAGGAGGAGCAAGATCTCAGTTTGTGACTCAGTGGTGCTATTATGCCCATTACTTCCATATTCAACCAGATCCATAGCCACCACTCTTCTATGGAGGCAAGCTTTTCCAGCAATATGTAGTTGATGCCTGGGCCTCCTGTGAACAAAGTAAACTCCACTTCATCAGGACCCACCAATGGGAGCTGAGAGCTGAGGTCTATCAAGGTCTACAAGATATTGCTCAGGATAATAGGGAAAATGGAGAGGGTGCTGGAGCTATTCATCAGAAGAAGATTCTGCCATCATCTCATGTTGGGAGCCCACAATTTATGAACCAGCTATTCCAGGATTCTATGGCTATCTGCAGGAAATTTGGAAAACCTGACATCTTCCTCACCATGACTGCAAATCCCACCTGGAGAGAAATTGCCAATAATCTCCTCTCTGGACAGGTAGCAACCGACCAACCTGATATTGTGGCAAGGGTCTTTGAGCAGAAGAAGAATAGGCTGGTCAAGATAATTGAGAATGGATTTTTTGGTGGCTTAGCAGTGAGAGTTCACACTATTGAATACTAGAAACGTGGCCTTCCTCATGTTCATCTCCTTATCTGGCTCAAGATTGAGGATCGCATTAGAGATGCCAACCATATCAACTCCATGGTTTCTGCTCAGCTTCCTGATCCAGTCACTCAGCCCATCCTCTTTGCAAAAGTGACTAAGTACATGCTACATGGTCCATGTAGTGCTGCCAACCCAAAGGCAAAGTGCATGGTGAATGGAAAGTGTAGCAAGGGTTTTCCCAAGCCTTTTAGAGAGACAACAGATTGGAGTGAGGATGGATATCCCCATTATGCCAGGCCTCAGAATGGACATACCTTTGTGTGCAATGGGAAGACTTACAATAACTGATGGGTCATCCCCTATAATCCACTATTACTCCTCATATTCGACTGTCACATCAATGTTGAAATCAGTGCTGGCATAGGATCAGTCAAATATGTCAGCAAATACATCTACAAGGGCCCTGACTGCACTACACTGGAGATTGCCTCAGGAGACCAAGCCAGAGATGAAATCAAGGAGTATGTGGATGCTCAATATGTTCCACCTCCAGAGGTAGTTTGGCATATACTTGAGTTCAATATGCATGCTGAATCCCCTTCCATTTACTGTCTTCCAGTCCACCTCCCTAATCAGCACTATGTCCACTTTGCAGCACACCAGCCTCCTGCAGAGATCATGACCAGACAAAATGTGGAGAAGACTGAGCTGACAGCTTGGTTTGACTACAACCAGGACAATGATGATGGATGTTGTCAGATCTTCTACCAGGATTTCCCTCAACACTATACATTTGGTAAGAGATCCAAGACTTGGCATCTCAGATGGGCACGCTATGTGATTGGTAGAATGTACTTTGCTTCACCATCATAGGGAGAGCATTTCTACTTGAGATTGCTCCTAACTGTGGTCGAGGGTGCTACTGGATGGGAGGATCTATGTATATGGCCAAGGCAGGGAGAGGACAGAGTGGTGCATGCAACATACAAGGAGGCATGTGCTGCTCAAGGACTATTGGATGATGACAGAGAGTGGGCACGGTGTTTGGAAGAAGCAATTCGGGTTCAACTAGGAGAGTTGTGTCGGAAGCTCTTTGCAATCATTCTCATCTTTGGCTTGCCAACTGCACCTGAGGACCTCTGGAGAGATTTCAAGGCAGGCTTATGTGATAATTTTAGGCACAAACTCCACCAGGAGTATGATATCTACCAGGATCTGGACTTAGAAGAAATTCCAGAGAACGACATCTATGACCTTGGTCTCTATCTCATCGACAAGTACCTTATCCTCTCTGGAAAACACCTTCAGGATTTCCCACCCATGCCTCTCTCTAGAAAAAACTGGGGTGTAATAGCAGCAAACCCTGAGTATGCTGCTCAAACCAACTATATTCAAGCAGAGATGGAGGAGATTGTGAGAGCAAACTCTGCATTGTTCAATGAGGAACAAGGAGCAGTTTTTGATGCTGTGAAGAGCTCCATTGATAATGAGCATGGAGAGCTCATCTTTGTTCACAGTGCTGGTGGATGTGGGAAGACCTTTGTCTGCAACACCATTGCAGCTGAGGTTCAAAGTAGGGGACAAATTACTTTGTGTGTAGCATCGTCTGGGATTGCTGCTCTGCTCTTGGTTGGAGGGAGAACAGCTCACTGGACATTCAAGATCCCCCTCTCTGTTAATGAGGCCACAGTTGCTAAAGTCCCACCAGGCCATAATATGGCTAAAGTTATTGATAAGGCTAAGGTCATTATCTGGGATAAAGTTCCTGAAGGGAAGGTGGGATATGTGAGTGCGGATGTGTTTGCGAGCACGACAGTGTCTGTCTGTTGTTGGTTCTGACCCAAGTAGATAGTTTGATTATTGATTGTTTTTAATGAGATTTTAATTGAAATGATAACTCAGCGCTAGTGCGACGATATGAGATGTTGCTGAGGAGTGAAACGATGATGAGGGCAGCCGGTTTGAGTGAGAACGACGTTTAAGAAGCTCCAACTTAGAGCTAAACTGAGTCAGAGAGATGGGGGTCAATTTCACTAAAGAAAAACGGAAATACATCGCAGTATTTAAAGCTACGGTTCTATGAGTATCTACAATAATGCAGCTGACTATAGAGAGCAGGAAGGAGCAATTTACGAGACGATTTGTCGAGATTTTGTAAGGGAAAGGGAATTCTAAGGAATATTAGTGGTGGAGAAGTAGGTGGAGAGAAGGGTCCATGTGGCCGTTTAGACCTACACTATTACATTAGGCAATGAGACGAAACGATAGCGGTTGAGCCGGAGCACGAGTGACGATTTTATTAGATTTTTAGAATGAGAAAGAGAGGAGAAATGGAAAAGGGAATATAAAGCAAACATTAAATATTCGGACTTCTGTCAGTTGGATGACAGATCCTAACTCGGTTGTGTTGAAGTGGAGATGCCGAATGCGAAATATGCGTAGCGAGTAATAAAAGGAAAGTGTGGAATGGAGAGAGGAAAGGGGCATGTGGAATTGAAAGAGGAAAGGGGAAGGTTGAGGGGGATAGTGGCTGTAAGCGGCGGCTACTGAGTGTTGAATCTGCAGGGTTGTCTTGATATAGTTGCCAGATATGTTTGACAATCGGTTTGTTGCCAGGGTAGTGGGATATCGGTTAGTAGACAAGGAGTTGTCGAAGAGGGAGGGGACTTAATCAGTAGTAGAGAGAGGACATGTGACGGCAGTGATATGACATCACGCGACATCCGATCTCTACATTCCTATGCAGAACAATTATGCTATTGAGGCAGTTGATAAATGTATCAGAGACTTGCTGGGGGTAAGGGCATTTTCCGACTTTTGAGTTTATATTACTAATAGCATTTGTAGAAGAAGGATAAACCCTTTGGTGGAATTACTGTGGTCTTTGGAGGAGATTTCCAGCAAACACTCCCTGTGGTACCAGCTGGGTCAAGACAGCAGGTGGTTGCAGTTTCTCTATGTAGGAGTCCACTTTGGAGCAAGATCACAATCCATCACCTTCGACGTAACATGCGCCTGGAGAGATCTAGAGATGAATACCAACATGCTCAGTGGTTGCTGGATATTGGAGCAGGAACAAGTATTGACAACAATGAGATAGTGGAAATACCTAGGTGCATGCTTATCCATACCACTGATGATCTTATTACCAAGATTTATCCTGGCATTGAGATCCCTAGAGCAAAGGATGATGGGTGGTTTTTGGACTGGACAATCCTCTGTCCCAGAAATGATGAAGTCGATGATCTCAATGAAACAATCCTCCAGAAGTACAAGTTCAATGATACAAATGAGATTCATCTACTCATGAGTGTAGACTCAATTTCTGAAGAGGATGGGATGCACCACATGTATCCTCCAGAATATCTTCAGCAGCTTAGTGCTGCAGGAATTCCTCCTGCACAACTCCGACTCAAGAAAGGCTGTCCTTTAATACTTCTGAGAATCCTAGATCCAGCAGAAGGCCTCTGCAATGGGACAAGAATGGTGGTGTTGGAGATACAGAGAAAGGTGTTGAAGTGCCGTATTATCAGCAGGGACCAACAGTTTGCAGGAAAGGAGGTGTTCATTCCTAGGATTGTTCTGTCTCCAAATGCAGAAACTCTTCCTATCCCTTTAAAATGGCACCAGTTTCCAGTCCAACTTGCCTTTGCCATGACAATCAACAAGTCTCAAGGGCAGTCAGTGAACTATGTAGGGATTAATCTTCAGACTTCAGTGTTCTCACATGGGCAGTTATATGTAGCACTTTCCCAGTGTACTTCTGCATCTCAGATCTTTATTGTACTTCCTGAACAGAATCAAGAGAGTAGTAGGACATTGAATGTAATGTACAAAGAAGTATTTAGCAGAATGGTACTATGAATTAGACTGTGCTTTGAAACACAGATTTACCATTGCATTTCAGTGTGCCGAAGGCACAAGAAACAACCTCATCTCAATATTCCCCAAGACTGATGATGGCGCTGAGTCAGATTTAGTTATGCTGACAAATTGCTGAGGTCAGCTTGACTAAGCATCTTTATCTTTGTCAGCAGTGCCTGGTAACTCTGGCACTCAAAGGCACAGGAAACTGATTGATGGGACCTCCCACAGCCCAAATGGTGGCTGTTAGTGTTGATGGGTATTGCACCCTGGCTTTTGGTAGGTATCTTGCACACTTTTCAGTGTGTAGATGTATGTTTTAACATGAGAAATTGGGCCCTGAGGTGACATGGGCAAAATGTCCACACATACAAGCACTTAAATGCACATCAACTGTGAGAAACTAACTGATGGCTGAAGAACACTGCATCATTGAGCACTTATTTGCACATCAACCGCGAGAAAGCCATATGATGACCTGGCTGGGGCACCTCTATACACATGAGAAACTGTGTGACCTTAGGTCATAGGCTGTATATGTGATACTGTACGCACACATGGGCGCTTAAATGCTCGATTAGCGCGAGAAAATAGCTGATGGTTAAATCATGCACACTCTGCTCACCCAAAGAGGGGGGAATGTATGGGAATGAGGGGGCCTTAGGGGCATGATTTATGTTTTGCACACTGAGTGTTTTTATTTCAGTTCAATCTCTGTGATGAATAGCTGGCTACACTCTAACCGTGCGAGACGGGCGCTTAAACACCCGATGAGCGCGAGAAAGTAGATCAAAAGAGCCCATGTTGTGTTGGTATGTGTGCCAGAAAGCCAGTGATCCCACAAATAATTTAGTGAAGGGTTGGTGGCTGTGGTGAGTGGGGATGTAGGTGTGAGCATGACAGCATGCATCTGTTGTTGGTTCTGACCCAAGTAGATAGATATATTGTTAGATGTGTTAGGTATGGGTAGATTTCACCAAGGAAAATTGTAGATACATGGCAGTATCTGATGTTGAAGGGACTCAATGTGGGGTGACATGGTGATATTGGAGGGCAAATGAGCAGGGTACAAGAATTTAGACTATGAGATTATACACCATAAGCACAATAGAATATATTTAAACTTGGAATAAATCATGAGGATAATCCTCAGATTGCTATTCTAACATCTGAATCTATGGCCCTATGAGTATCTATGAAGCTCTAATAAATAAAAGTGAGTAGCAATTATCACTACATGAGGTGCTTTTGAAAAGGAAAGATAAATCCTAATTATTAGTGGTGGAAAGATGAGTAGAGAGAGGGGTCAATATGGTCTCTAAAACCCACATTATTACTCTAATAAATGTAACTCATAAATAGAGAGTAATTTGGAGCATGGATTGTGATTTTATCGGATTTTTAGGAGATGAGGAAGAGGAGGAATGAAATTGACAAGATAAACAAACATTAAAAAGTGCGGACTTCTGTTGGTTGAATGGTGGGTACTAATTTGGTATTGTGACTGTAATTCCAAGTGTGAAATATATATAGCAAGGATTAGATGGAAACAAAAGGGATGCTGAGAGGAATGGTGAGTGTAAGCAGCAGCTTTGGATGGGGGATATGCAAAGTATGAGAGGGCAAGTGGACTTACAAATTAAGATCTACACAAAGAAGCTCAGCCTGCTCCTGAGGCACGGGCAAAGTCCATGCCAGGTGAACAACAGAGTTTCAAATTAGCAATTATTCCATGGTTCATTTAATTAAATTTAAATTTAAGTTATAGAGGGGACACTCATGTTTGAACCAATGTGTTGCTGTTGGGATAGTGTTGGTCTCACAGAAGGTGCCCACCAACCAAAACTCTTCCTCACTGAGTAGAGTTGTCAACTCCTAGCTCTGCCAATCCTCATGTTATGGGCTCAGGGGTGGTGTTTTGAAACTCAGGTTTATTTAACATAATACACCCATGCCATAGGCACAGATAAAAAAACTCGTCTATATTTTATGCTGGCTCAATGACTAAGCAGGTAGATTAGTCAGGATTATCTAATGGCTTAGCTAATTATTGGTCAGCAATGAGCAGTAACTCTTACTGCTGTAGCTGTGTATGTGGTGCTTATTTACACATCAATTAGTGTGTACATGGGCACCTTTTTATGCATCAACCACAAGAATGTGGCTGATGCAAATGGCACCCTCTGGCACAGTGCTGTATGGTGGCTATGTGAGGCCTGCCCTATAGCTTACCATGAACTTTTTGGGCTATGGGGGTGCTGGAGGCTGTATGTGTGGCTGTTTACTCTCTTTTCTTCCTTCCACCACCTCTGTGTCTCTGTGTCTCTGTACAACTCACTTTCTACTATAAAATTCGCTTTTGTGAGGTGCTAAAAGCTCTTACTGAGCATCAGGGTAAGATATAAATCATGAAGAATGACATGAATAGCAGTTAATAAATTAATTAGTTTACAAATTTCGCTTATCTAAGTTTTCTAAGGCTCCTACTGAGCCATACAGTAAGCTCTATTGTGAAATAATGATAGCTATTGTTATAGTGATGCCGGCCCGGTCCTAAACTGGTGCAATAAGTATTGAGTGGATCTTATCAAAGGGGACTCCTTTTCAGTAAGCGACAAAGTCGTTTACAAAGTCAGAGTTTATAATATGGCAATTATAGAGTTAAGACTTTAGTAATTGAGATCTTAGGGCTTAAGTTCAATTTGACTTTGTTTAGATAAAGGCTCATATTGAGTCTCCACCTAACCAAGTAGAAACAATGTTTCTCCTTGGTAGATGTCAACGACTTATATATGATACAAGTCTGTATCTAATATTAACTAGGGCTAAGGGCTTCTAATGAAAGAAGAGAAGTGTACAGCTTCCTTAATGCTAATTAAACTATATAAGACACAATCTGTCAAAGAAGCTTTAGAAGTTCTTCTAAAGAAGTTCTTCTTTGATCATCTGATTGATCACAAGGTAAGTCCAAAATATAGCACAGCTATATTTAATAATCACATGTCATAAACAAAACCAAACAAGTCACAATGAGTCATAATGAGACAAGTCAAAACAAACTAAAGAAAACAATAACAAACAAAGATGAAAACATAATTGTGATATTACTTAAGTAAAGCTAATATCGACTTCGTATTGTAGATGGAACAAATGCTAGATATAATCAATATACATAACAGCTATGATCTAAAATGTCTCTTATAGTCATCTTTATCCTATTTTCTCTCAATTCTGTGCTCCTGTGGAGCTGTATAGTGAGTGGTACTTCTAAAAAAGGGTTATTATATTCTAATATTTATGTTCCAGAGTGAAGTGTGTCTTAGTGTAGTTACTTAGTATGCTCAGGGAAAAGGTGAAGACCAAGGTGACAGGCAGTAAAGCTCCTATTCCCTGGCTTTCTCATTTGAGTTGTTTGCTGGTTTCCTCTGGAGCCTCTTTCTGTCCACAGTGTGCAGGGAGATTGGTTAGCACATCAAGAAATCCTGTAGGATTTAGCTAGCCCTTGACACTCTCCACTATCAACTGCTGCTGCTACCACCAATTTCTCATTCTTTTGGCCTGAGTGGACTTGGTAGCTATATTTTTGGCTGCTTTAACTCTCTGCAAAATAATCTTGCGGGTTGTCCATAGATTATCTTAACAATCCCCTGATCTTGTGGGCTAACCACAGATTTTATTATTATTGGCTTTCCACACTTTCTATACCCTATCCCATTATTGTCACATTTCTGAGAGTTAATCATGTAAGAATTCTGATGACAAGATCTACTACCCACATTCTGATATTATATAATTCAGGAACCCTCCAACTACTCCTCCTGAATAGGGATATGAGGCTTCACATGCTGAAGAATGTAAGCAATGTCAGATGACTAGCCCAGATATCAGGAGAGACCAAATCAATGATAGGCCACTGCCTATCCCACAATATTTATGCCCTACATCACCCACTCCTGCTCCTCAGCAACCATGGCTACTTACTTTAGGGCATGCTCAAGCTCTTCAAATTCCTCAAACATATATTCCTCCTCATCTCAATGTACCACCACTACATCCTGCTCCCCAGCTTCCTGCTGTAATTCCTCAGACTGTTTTACCTGAGGGATGGAATAGACCACTTTCAACCATTGTTGCCCTCATCTTGTTCCTATTTAAATTGTTAATAATATATAATTCTGATGAATATTTTACTTACTCTATTGAGCTGTGTCAGATTTTGTTCAAAATCCTCATCAGGCTCATTATCCAGATGAGATCTATTCTCATTACTCTCATTCTCATCTCTATCCTCATCACCAAAATCAAGTGCATCCCATTGCTCATTTCTAAATTTCTCTAATATCCCCTGAACAGGGCACTGTTGGATGGCTTCAGCACCTCTATCTTGTAGTTCCTCCAGCTCTCTTAATTGTTGCTCATATCTCTCTTGCCTCTGCATCCTTTGTTCTCTTAATCTCTGCTCTTGTACTTGCTGTTGCTCAATCTCCTGTTGGTTATGGGCTAGCAATCTCTCATTTTCAGCTCTCCTCTGTTGCTCCTCTTGGATTAGTCTTCTCCTCTCTTCTTCCCTCCTATGTAAGTCAGCCCTAGCATCATCCAGACCTCCTGCTCCTGTTGTACCCTATGGAAGAGGTAGAGGTAGAGGCAGGAGCAGAGGTAGAGGAGCACCAGAACTTGCTATTGTCCACAATCTGGATGATGCTAGGGCTGACTTACATAGGAGGGAAGAAGAGAGGAGAAGACTAATCCAAGAGGAGCAACAGAGGAGAGCTGAAAATGAGAGATTGCTAGCCCATAACCAACAGGAGATTGAGCAACAGCAAGTACAAGAGCAGAGATTAAGAGAACAAAGGATGCAGAGGCAAGAGAGATATGAGCAACAATTAAGAGAGCTGGAGGAACTACAAGATAGAGGTGCTGAAGCCATCCAACAGTGCCCTGTTCAGGAGATATTAGAGAAATTTAGAAATGAGCAATGGGATGCACTTGATTTTGGTGATGAGGATAGAGATGAGAATGAGAGTAATGAGAATAGATCTCATCTGGATAATGAGCCTGATGAGGATTTTGAACAAAATCTGACACAGCTCAATAGAGTAAGTAAAATATTCATCAGAATTATATATTATTAACAATTTAAATAGGAACAAGATGAGGGCAACAATGGTAGAAATGAAATTGAGAATGAGGAGAACCAAGAGCAAGAACAGGTAGAGTAAAAGTGTTCTGATAATTATTATAAGCTTATCAGAATTTATAGGAAGATGATGAGGATGATGCCCTCTTACTTCCACCACCACCTCCACCTCCACCTCCTTTCTGTGACCCTGCAACACTTCCACTAGCATGCTAGCCAATTTTGCCTGAAGAGCAGTTAGAGCCCTCAAACCTAGGCCCAATGAATGTAGAGTGCAGCCACTGTAAAGCTCTTCATTTTAATTGTGAAATGCTTTCTGCATCTACCAGGCTCAATGTCAAGTTTGGCATGTGCTGTTTACAAGGGCAAATACAGCTCCCACCATTTACTCCACTCAATGAGAATGAGCCTCTTGGTCAATTGATGTTGGAGAGACGGAATGGACACAATGAGTTCTTTGAGGGCATTCAACAGTACAATGCTGCTCTTGCTATGACATCACTAGAGTACAGATTGATTGGTCAGTAACTGGAAGTACTGGCCTATACTGCTTCAAGATCCAAGGGCAGCTCCATCATCTCTCTGGTGCACTCCTGCCTGCTGAGGGTGAGGCTCCTGTGTATGCACAGATCTATATCTATGAGCCTGAAAGACAGCTAGAACTCAGACAGAGAAACAACCCTACTCTCAATGGGGTTGTTCTGAATGAGTTACAGGATATGTTACATTGCTTACACCTATATACTGCTTGGTTCAAGCAAGCCGCAGAGATTATGCTAGAAAAGCCACCTGAGGAGCAGGAGTCTCTCAACATTAGGCTACATGTGGACATTCAACAGGATCAAAGGAGATACAATGCTCCTACAGCTGATTAAATCACAGTTATTGTGCCAGAGGTTGGTGCTCAGGAGGCTCTTCAGAAGAGGGATATCATACTGCAGGTACGTGGTGGAGGGCTTCAGAGAATCAGCCAGCTCCATCCATCATATGCTCCCCTTCACTATGTGCTTTTGTTTCCTAATGGAGACAATGGCTGGCATCCTAAAATTCCAATCCACATCATTGACAGATTAGCAAGGGCACAAGAGAGACAGTGACAGCAAAGAATAGCAGCTGCAGGTCCAGAAAATAATGATGGAGATGAAGGGAGAATGCAGGGAGTGAGATCCAAATTTGTGTCTGAGCGTTGCTACTATGCCTACTGTCTTCACATGTGTCTTGATCCACCACCCCCACCACTCTTTTATGGCCAAAAGCTCTTTCAGCAGTTTGTAGTTGATTCATGGGCTATATGTGAGCAGAGCAAGCTCAGATTCATTGAACATAACCAAAAACAGCTGAGAGCTGAGGTCTATCAGGGTCTACAAGACATTGCTATGGATGACAGGGAGAATGGAGCTGAACCCAAGGTTATTGGTCAGAAGAAAATCTTGCCATCCTCACATGTTGGGAGTCCACAATTCATGAATCAGCTATTTCAAGATTGTATGGCTATTGTCAGGAAATATGGGAAGCCTGACATTTTTCTCATTTTCTCACAATGACTACAAACCCACTCTGGCCAGAGATCACCAAAAACCTATTACCTGGACAAAAAGCTGTTGATTGGCCAGACATTGTGGCCCATGTTTTTGAGCTGAAGAAAAATGAGCTCATCAAGATGATTGAAGATGGCTTTTTTGGACAACTTGCAACAAGAGTTTACACTATCGAATTCCAGAAACAAGGCCTTCCCTATGTCCATCTCTTGATCTGTCTCAAATGAGAAGATCGCATTAGAGATATCAACCACATTGACTCCATGATCTCTTCTCAGCTTCCTGATGCTGTCAGAGAGCCTGAACTCTTTGACAAAGTAACCAAGTACATGCTTCATGGTCCATATGGTCAAGCCTACTGAACAGCAAAGTGCATGGAAAATGGAAGATGTAGCAAGAGATTTCCAAAGGAGTTTAGGAATAGAATGGATTGGAGTGAGGATGGATATCCCCAATATGCCCAGCCTAACAATGGATATACTTACAAAAAAAGGGGACAAGACCTGGGATAACCAATGGGTTGTCCCTTATTGTCCACACCTTCTTCTCCATTTTGACTGCCACATCAATGTTGAAATCAGTGCTGGCATAGGATCTGTCAAATATGTCACCAAGTACATTTACAAGGGCCCTGATTGCACTACATTGGAGGTTACAGGACAGAACCAAGCAAGAGATGAGATTAAGGAGTACTTGGATACTTGATATGTGTTAAGATTTACAGTCAGAGCACCTAGTAATGTCATGTGTCACAACATGTGATTGGGTTACATAAGACAGTGGCTAACTGGTCTTTAACCTACTTCAATTAATAAGCTTGAGTATTCTCAAAAGCTCAGTAAGAGAAGGCCAAGAAGACTTGAGGTAAGTCTAAGGTAGGGCGAGGTTCAAGACAACAATAATGATATGAGTGAATTCAAGGCAAGACGAGTAAGCACAAGTAGTCCGGGAAACAAAGGAAAGATTAAACTTAAGTTTAATCTTCCAAATACAAAGTCCTTAAATACTAACTAAGTGAAATGATATCAAACTATGAAACTACAACTACAAGTTTGGGATCACTATCATGATTCTGATAAATATGTATCTGTCTGCCAATGTAACAGCTATCATAGTTAGATATCAAATAGTTCCAATCCAAACACAATGTCCATAAAACCATCATTGTCTGTTTATCAATCTCATTAGTCTATAACAATCAAACAGTGAAACCATTCCTCCTGATTCTCCTAATGACATCCGTCCAGTTATACTCATCCCAATCAACATCAAATCGTTCTTCCTCCACATCAAAGTTACCAACATATTCTTTCCAATCTAGAACTGTGGCTTTGGACCATGTGGCTGTGTCGGCATCTAAGATGATTAAGTCACAGTGGGCATCAATCAAGTCGACATTTATAACAATATGTCTCACCTCCTGAGGCTATTTGGCATATCATGGAATTTAACATGCATTCTGAATTTCCACATATCTACCACCTTCCCATCCATCTTCCCAATCAGCAGTATATTACCTTTGCAGAGCATCAGGCTATTGGCAAGATCCTAGCTAGACAGAATGTGGAGAAAACTAAGCTCACTGCTTGGTTTGACTATAACTGAGACCATGATGATGGGTGCCATCAGCTTCTCTACCAGGAGTTTCCAGAGAAGTACACATGGGTGGATAAAACAAAGACTTGGAAGCCAAGAGAGAGGGATTTCTGTATTGGGAGAATGTACTTTGCTTTCCCATCTCAAGGAGAGAGGTTCTATCTTTGGTTGCTCTTGACAGTTGTTCCAGGTGCTACTAGCTATAAGAACCTGCAGACTTGGCCCAGAGAGGGACCACTCAGGACAGAACATCCAACATTCAAGGCAGCATGTCATGCACAGGGTTTATTAGATGATGATAGGGAGTGGATTCAGTGTTTAGAGGAGGCCATTGCTGTTCAGCCAGGAAGATTGTGTAGAAGGTTGTTTGCAGTAATCTTGGTGATGGGAAAGCCAACTGAGCCAAAGAGAGTTTGGGTGGAATGCAGAGCAGGTTTATGTGATGATCTAGAGCACAAACTCCACCAGAAACCTATATATTAGGATATAGAGCATATTCCTGAAGATGACATCTATGACTTTGGGCTCTACCTCATCAACAAGACTCTCATCCAGAACCATAGAATGAGTCTCACAGATTTTCCACCAATGCCTCTTCCAACCAAAGACTGGGGACACATGAGCAACAACCCTACATTGGATGCAGAAACAGTGGTCTATGATCCAATCATTATGTAGGACTTAGTTGATGCAAACAAAGGACAGTTCAATCCTGAGCAAGCTGCAGTATTCAATGCTGTAGTTAACTCTATTGACAACAACCTTGGTGAACTCATCTTCATCCATAGTGCAGGTGGCTGTAGAAAGACCTTTGTCTGTAATACAATTGCAGCAGAGGTTATGAGGAGGGGTGATGTTGCTTTGTGTGTAGCATCATCAGGGATAGCTGCATTACTATTGACTGGTGGAAGAACAGCACATTCCCAGTTCAAGATACCAATTCCAGCAGATGAAGGCTTAGTTGCAGGGATTACACAAGCCATGGATATGTATGATGTTATCAAGAAAATAAAGGTCATTATCTGGGATGATGTTATGTATATTGATTATATCTAGCATTTGTTCTTTCTATAATACGAAGTCGATATTAGCCTTACTTAAGTAATATCGCAATTATGTTTTCTTCTTATTTGTTCTTGTATTTTCTCGTTTGTTTTGACTCGTTTACTTTGTCTGGTTATGACTCGTTATGACTTGTTTGGTCTTGTTTGTATTTTGATGACATGTGATTGTTAAATATAGCTGCGCTATATTTGGACTTACCTTGTGATCGATCAGATGATCAAAGAAGAACTTCTTTAGAAGAACTTCTAAAGCTTCTTTGACAGATCGCGTCTTATATAGTTTAATTAGCGTTAAGGAAGCTGTACGCTTCTCTTCTTTCATTAGAAGCCCTTAGCCCTAGTTAATAATAGATACCGACTTGTATCGTATATAAGTCGTCGACATCTACCAAGGAGAAACATCGTTTCTACTTGGTTAGGTGGAGACTCAATACGAGCCTTTATCTATACAAAGTCGAATTGAACTTAAGCTCTAAGATCTCAATTACTAAAGTCTTAACTTTATAATCGCCGTATTATAACTCTGACTTAGTAAACGACTTTGTCGCTTACCGAGAAGGAGTCCCCTTTGATAAGATCAACTCGATACTTATCGCGCCAGCTTAGGACCGGGCCGGCGTCACTATAACATTAAGTAGAAACGATCCTTCTCTGTTAGCACAGAGCCGTTACTTTGCCCAGTAACCCAACAACGTTGCAAACACTGTCGATTTGGGTTATCGTGGTTATCGCACAAGCTGTCCCAAAACTATTGTGCATAACAACGAAGAGAGGGTCGACACACACTGCCAACTAGTGGAATAGTTGAGGATCACTCTTATTGATCTGAGCGAATACCCACGCTCTTAAAACATTTGGAGGCTTGTGAGAGCTAAGGTCGTTGTACCTGAATCTCAAATAAGATACCAGACCCGAGGGTAGATACTCGGAAGGGAGAAATTTGCCAGAGAGTTTGGCATATCTCTGAAGAATACCAGACCCGAGGGTAAATACTCGGAAGACAGTTTATCTGTTGAAAGTCTTAAGAGACTATAAATACACAGTCCTAGTGACTATAAGGTGAGTCCATAGCGACTATAAACTAATTTTTCAACCACGGCAGAATCAAACTGCAAGTGTGATAATTGTCTTAAGGACAATTTACCATTTAAGACCATACCAGGTGTCTCTATAGGCACCCATAAACATAGTCCACAACGGACCCAACAGAGTTTGCAAGACAAGTTGAAATCTTCGCAAGAAGAGAATTCCCAGAAGAATCCTACAGTACCTACTACAGTGAAACCCGAAGAACAAGGTTCTACAGAAGTAAAGGATCAGGAAGATTCTATTACATCAAAGAACACGAAGGGAAAGTTGCCTACGTCCCAATCAAGAAGGAACAAGAAGGAGTCCTTGAAGCCGAATACGCAGCAGTTGGTCACAAGCAACTTCACAGAACTGTCAAACAACAAATTGAAAGAGGAGCTGGTCTTGAAGAACTTCGAGACGTTACCGAAGAACAGTACATTGAAGAAGCAGAAAGAAGACAAACTCCATTTCCAGAAACCCCTGCAGAATCTAGCAGGACCATCGAACCAGAACCAATCCTTGACATTACCCCAAGAATTGAAGACACCTCGCAAGACAATCATTCAGAGCCCAGAATTGACACTCCAAGTTCAGAAGAATCTGAATTTGACGAAGAAGACGAAGAAGAAGACGAAGAAGGAACAGATAGTGGAGAGAGAAGCCAACAAGAATCTGAAGGAAATCGAACAGAAGAGGAAGCAGAAGCACTCGCAAGGGCAATCGACAATCTCAAACTTAAATCCCCAGAGAAACCCAGACTCGATAGACCCCCTTCTTACTCCTCGAGCCCAGCCTTTGGACATAGCCCAAGGTTCCTCAGTCCCATTACGAACCCTATCCCCTTTAGCTTTACCAATTCCCCCACCGGTATTGCCAGTACCAGTACCTTACCAACAACCAATCCCAACATTACTACAGCCAGTACCACCATCACCATACCCACTAACACCCAAACAAAAGGGAAAGCAAAGGCAGTTGTCACCAACACAGGAGGTTCTTCAAACCGAAGAAGTCCCACACCGCCACCACCAAATCCTCAAGGAGGACCACCAAGTCCCGGAGGTAATCCGCCTGGAGGACCAGGAGGACCAGGAGGACCAGGAGGACCAGGAGGAGGACCACCAAATCCTAATCCAAACCCCCCGCCAAACCCAATGGCACAACCTCAAGCAGGATTCCAGCTTAAATACCCAAAGCCCAACAGGTTTGATGGCAACCCAAGCTATTACAGACCATGGATGGCCGAAGTCGAACTCTACTTCGACTCATATGGTGTCACAGATGACCAATCAAGAGTCAACTACACCCTTGGATTACTCGATGGAGCTGCCAAGTTATGGCAACAGGATTACAGACTTAGTCAAGCAACTGCAGCTACCCAAGCAGGATACACCCCACACACCTTCGATCAGTTCAAGAATGCGCTCGAACAGTCATTCGCTCCAACACAACAGAGCTTTGAGGCTGAAAGAGAGCTCCGCTATTATAGACAACGAAACAAATACATCGAAGAATACATCGCCAATTTTTCCGTCCTCGCCTCACGTGCAGGACTTACTGACAGCACTTCTCTCCGATCCTACTTCGCCGAAGGACTTGACAACGACGTCAGATTCGAAGCAATCCGAGCTGACCCCCAAACCCTCGCAGAATGGAAAACAGCTGCAAGACAGGCATACAAAGTTGTCCAAGAGCAAAAGAGATACCGCATTGGAAATTCTAATCCAGGATCTTCAAACAGATCAAGAAAGACCAAAAAGAATAGTAGACAACACGGATCCCAACCACGATATAATGACGTCTATAGTCAACCCCTATCTAGACCCAGACGATCCGAGTGGGACATGGATATCGACAGAATATCAAGAGGAATATACCGATTATCAATCGAAGATGATCGGGAAGCAGACGACGGAGGTATATACGAACTTGGCGCAGAGGATGATGATAATCCTGAAGAAGAGGAGAGTGAAGGAGAAGACATCAATCAAACGTACAATGAAGGACCAAGCAACACAGACAGAGATGTCTATGGGTCACTATACTCCCACATCATCAATAACGTTCTCACCGACGAACAGAGAGTTGCACTCAAGAGAGGAGAATGCTTCTTCTGCCACAAGAAAGGACATTTCGCTAAATCTTGTCCGGCAAGGAAGGTTTGGTTTAAGTCAAGAGGAAAGACAAACATGGGATCGAAGCAGACGCAGAAGTCCCAGTCCAAACCGAAACAAGGGAATCGTAGACCTTTCAAGCCTAAAAGGAAAGATCCAGACGCCATGGTTTACGAAATAGAACAAGCTAGTGATGAAGACGACCCATTTCAAGAATACTCAAATGAAAATTTTTGAGTACTCACGAAGATCAGATAGACATCATCGATCTTCAATCAAACAAAGGATTAACAGTACATGTACCAATATTGCTCCATACAACTAGAGCAAAACACAATCTACAAGCACTACTAGACTCAGGAGCTAGTGGAGAATTTATCGACCCACAACTAGTCGATACCTACAACTTGCCAAAATTCAAGATGAAAAAGGCAATCAAAATCCGTAACGCTGATGGAACACAAAACCTATCAGGAAGTTGTACTCACTATACAAAATTAAAAATAGAAGTGAACAACAAAATTATGACGATCTCACCAAGAATAGTCAAACTTGGATCAAACCAACTATTCTTAGGAATCACATGGTTAAAGAGATTCAATCCCGACGTTGATTGGCAGAAACTGTCATTACGTTGGCGAGATGAAAATTCTCATACAATCAAATTAACCAAAGCGAAAACTGATTCCATCAATCAGTTGTATTATGAAATCAATGTGAAGTCTAACACATCACAACAACTTCACAACTCGGCTACTAAACCTAAAAGGGAATCAGACCCTGTGAAAGCCGTACCGAAGAAATTTCATCAGTTTCTCAAAGTCTTCAACAAAGATGAATCTGAGAAATTACCACCCAGACGTCCTTGGGATCATAAAATCGAGACTATACCTGAATTTGAACCCAAACGAATGCCAGTTTATCACCTGACACCTCAGGAAAGAACTGAACTTGACAAGTTTATTTCCGAAAATCTACGAAAGGGATATATTCGGAAATCCAAATCACCAATGGCCTCTTCTTTCTTCTTTGTAGGAAAGAAAGGAGGAGACTTACGTCCATGCCAAGACTATCGATTCCTTAACAAGAATACGATAAAAAATGCTCACCCAATACCGAGCATATCACGAATCATGGATAAACTCAAAGGATCTAATTGGTTCACCAAGTTAGATGTCCGACTAGGATATAATAATGTCCGAATCCATGAAGGACATGAATGGAAAGCGGCATTCCGCACTCCAAATGGGTTATATGAACCCACAGTCATGTTCTTTGGAATGACAAATTCCCCTGCTACCTTCCAATCCATGATGGATCACATCTTTAAAGACCTTACTGAGAAAGGCGGAGTTATTATTTACATGGATGACATCCTTATCCATGCAAAAACAAAAGAACAACTCGAAAGACTTACTAAACAAGTCTTGAAGATTCTACAACAGAACGAGTTGTATTTAAAAACTGAGAAATGCGAATTCGAGAAGCAACGCCTAGAGTACCTCGGAGTTATCATAACTCCTGACTCTATCGAGATGGACCCAATTAAACTTAAGGGAATACAGGATTGGCCTGTACCCAAGTCTGTCCGAAATATCCGACAATTCATTGGATTCTGCAACTTCTATCGCAAATTCATTCACAACTTCTCAGCTATCGCACAACCACTTAACGCATTACTTCGTAAAACAACGAAATTCGAATGGAACTCAGAAGCACAGAAAAGCTTTGAGAAGCTCAAGGAACAATTCCTTAAGCAACCTATACTTCAAATAGTTGACGAATCAAAACCATTCGAAATCGAATGTGATGCTTCCGCATTTGCTACTGGTGCAGTACTACTCCAAAGAGATTCAAATGGAGATAAGCACCCTGTGGCTTATTATTCACAAACCCTCAACCCTGCGGAACGAAACTATCATGTGTCTGACCAAGAATTCCTTGCTATTATTAGAGCACTAAAGGAATGGCGACACTACCTTGAAGGATCAGCACACCCTATCATCATATGGTCTGATCACGAGAATCTCACCAGATGGCGAGAACCACAACAATTAAATCGAAGACAAGCTAGATGGATGCTATATATGACATGCTTCCACTACTCCATAAAGCACTTAGCTGGCAACAAAAATACTCTTGCTGATGCATTGAGTAGAAGACCAGACCTAGTCCCAGATGGAAAGGATAACGAAGATCTAGTTGCGATACCATCAGAAAAATTCATTAACTTCCTTTCTGAGGAAATTAAAGAAGAAATTAAAAATAAACAAAAGAAGATCAACCCATCTGAAAGATTTACAGAAGATGATGGCATTTATAAATATCAGGGAAGACATGTGATACCTGAAGATGCCGAACTAAAAAGAAGACTTCTACAACGTGTACATGATCACGAGACATCAGGACACCCAGGAACAGCTGAAACGTTCCGTAAACTATCTAAATTAGTTTACTGGCCTGGAATGAACACATATGTTCAAAACTACGTGAAAGGATGCCCTATTTGTCAACAATACAAAATCAACCGTCATCCAGTTAAACCACCAATGCAACCAATTAAAGGCCCTTCTTCCACAAGGCCCTTTTCCCAAATATCCATGGATCTTATCACAGATCTACCACCTGACGATGGATATGATTGTATATTGTCCATAGTGGACCATGGACTTACGAAAGGGATAATCCTAACTCCAACAAAGAAGACAGTAAATGCTGATGGCATTGCTGAAATTCTTATTGACAAAGTATTTTCGAAATACGGAACACCCAATAAAATAATCTCTGATCGAGATCCACGATTTGCTGCTAAATCAATGCAAAAACTATACGAAAAACTCAATATTACCCCAGCCCTGTCTACAGCATACCATCCACAGACAGACGGAACTACCGAAAGGTACAACCAAGAAATCGAGTTTTACTTAGCAGTTTACACATCACAAAACCCAACCATATGGAAACGAGCACTTCCAATGATTGAATTTGTACACAATACGAAACCCCATTCTGGAAGAAAACACTCACCATACGAATTAATCCTAGGATATAACCCACAAGCGTTTATCTCAGACATAGAGACAGATACACCTTCTATTAATGAGAAGTCTCTATTCTTGGAACAAGTCCGAGAAGCAGCTTTAGAGGCACATGAACGAACACGTCTCATGATGGCTCAAAGAAAGAACCAACCATGGACACCATTCAAAGTAGGAGACCGAGTTTGGTTAGATAACCGAAATCTCCCTTTACCCTATGCTTCTAAGAAGCTTAACCAAAGAAGAGAAGGTCCATTTACTATTATTAGAAAGACCTCTCCAGTCAACTACGAACTCAAACTACCACAAAAATGGAAGATTCACAACAAGTTCCACGCTTCACTTCTCATGCCAGTAACTGAGAATGACGTTTATGGTAAACACAACCCTAAACCACCACCTGTCCTAGTCTCAGGAGAAGAACAATACGAAGTCGAAGCAGTCCTAAACCATAGAACTCGCAGACTACGTTCTGGAACAAAAATAGAATACCTAATTCGTTGGAAAGGATATGGACCAACTGAAGACTCATGGGAACCAGAGAAAAATCTTGAAAATTCAAAAGAAATAATTCAAGAGTATAAAAGCCAACACAATCTCTCTTAACATTCCCCAGCTTCAATGACTACTTCAGAAGTCAGTGAACAACCAACAGTACCAGTCTTTGGAACTATTATTTGCGAATCGCCCTCACCTATTACCCCTCCTACTACACCGACCAACACCATCGACGATGCGAACAAGGTCGAAGAAAGTCCTGGTCTTGCCTCATCGCAAGAACAAGGCACCAAATCCCCTGCCGGAGATAGTGCAGGCGGAGACACTAGCGGTGAAAACTCTTCACCCTATAAAGAGAATGCCACCCTACGACGAGCATTTCTTCGAGAACAGACAGCCGTTGACTTTCTGTCCGCCTACGGCAGCAATCCTAGACTCACTTCATATGTCTACAACATCGGGAATCGGATTGATGCTCTCGCTTCTGCAAGAAGTGAATACAAGCGTCTCCAGGAAGAAATGGACTTCCACCTTAGTAACCTGGCACGCCATATCCCTAGGGGTCCCTATACTCAGAACATCGTCCGACGCATCCAACGCACCGACCCGGACGGAGATTACTTCGCTACGCTCAAGCGTCAACAAGCTCCAGAGCGACGTGCACAGGATTCTGAGCGCGCCTCAGCTGATGACGAAGGAAAAACTTCCCCACCTAGCGTCAAACCTCAACAACGTCATGATGTGGCTACACACAATGCCATATTACCGAATACACCCCCTCCAACGCCTACTAACGAGCCTCCTCGAAATACCAATCGAGACGCGACTCGCCCTGGACGTACTAGTCGAACCTGCGACATATGTCACGGAATGGGTCATATCAAGACGCTTTGCCCGGGATATCATTGCACCTGGTGCGACACTTTCGCCCCCGGCCATTTCACCAAGTATTGTTCCCGAAATCCTTATAAAGGAATTGCTCGACGGGATCTACCCCCAGTCGCCCTGGCAGCACTTTCGATTACCGAAGGAGTCGATGCCGCCAAGGCTCTTGCTCTGCAGTCCATCTCCGGATCTGCCAGAATACAGCCCCGACAGTCCGGTGTACCAACCGGCAATCACGGCGCCCCTATCACCGATGCCGTCGGACTTCGATCCGAACGACATAATCCAACATCCACAGCCGTTAACACCACCTCCCTCGGCCCAACCTACAACCCTACTTTTACGCCGCGACGAGGTCGTAAACCCGCACCACGAGGAAGACAATATGGTCGTCTCCAGACCTCAGTCCGTTCCTCCCATCCAAACCATCGAGGACGCAGTCCGAACGGACGTCCCCATCACGGTCGAACTCCTCACATCTATGAAGGAGAACGCCCCCTTACACCCCCATACGAAGATGGCAATTACGAATCTCATTACGATGATGAGGCCAACTTCAACATAGACGGTGAAGGTAATTTACCTTAGTGACTTAGATAGTTACTAAGATGTGGACATCTTAGCTAGGAAAGGGATAATGTTATGTATATTGATTATATCTAGCATTTGTTCTTTCTATAATACGAAGTCGATATTAGCCTTACTTAAGTAATATCGCAATTATGTTTTCTTCTTATTTGTTCTTGTATTTTCTCGTTTGTTTTGACTCGTTTACTTTGTCTGGTTATGACTCGTTATGACTTGTTTGGTCTTGTTTGTATTTTGATGACATGTGATTGTTAAATATAGCTGCGCTATATTTGGACTTACCTTGTGATCGATCAGATGATCAAAGAAGAACTTCTTTAGAAGAACTTCTAAAGCTTCTTTGACAGATCGCGTCTTATATAGTTTAATTAGCGTTAAGGAAGCTGTACGCTTCTCTTCTTTCATTAGAAGCCCTTAGCCCTAGTTAATAATAGATACCGACTTGTATCGTATATAAGTCGTCGACATCTACCAAGGAGAAACATCGTTTCTACTTGGTTAGGTGGAGACTCAATACGAGCCTTTATCTATACAAAGTCGAATTGAACTTAAGCTCTAAGATCTCAATTACTAAAGTCTTAACTTTATAATCGCCGTATTATAACTCTGACTTAGTAAACGACTTTGTCGCTTACCGAGAAGGAGTCCCCTTTGATAAGATCAACTCGATACTTATCGCGCCAGCTTAGGACCGGGCCGGCGTCACTATAACAGATGAAGTTCCTATGCAGCACAAATATACTATAGAGTCAGTGGATAGGTGCTTAAGAGATTTGGTTTGGGTAAGAGCACTTTTTATAATAATTAATTTGATTTCTGATAGTTTAGTAGGGTATGGAAGGTAGAGAGGCTGGAGAGAATAAATCCTTTGGTGGAATCACTGTGGTCTTTGGAGGAGATTTTTGTCAGACTCTGCCTGTAGTGCCAGGTGGTACTAGACAGGATGTGGTTCTGGCCTCCTTATGCAGGAGTGAGCTCTGGTGAAAGATCAAGTGATATTCTCTTCAACAAAACATGTGCTTGGGTAGATCTGCTGATATGTATATTGATTATATCTAGCATTTGTTCTATATACAATACAAAGTCGATATTAGCTTTACTTAAGTAATATCACAATTATGTTTTCATCTTTGTTTGTTAATATTTTCTTTAGTTTGTTTTGACTCATTTACTTTGTCTTATTGTGACTTGTTTGGTTTTGTTTATATTTTGATGACATGTGATTATTAAATATAGCTGCGCTATATTTGGACTTACCTCATGATCGATCAGATGATCAAAGAAGAACTTCTTTAGAAGAACTTCTAAAGCTTCTTTGACAGATCATGTCTTATATAGTTTAATTAGCATTAAGGAAGCTGTACACTTCTCTTCTTTCATTAGAAGCCCTTAGCCCTAGTTAATATTAGATACAGACTTGTATCATATATAAGTCATCAACATCTACCAAGGAGAAACATCATTTCTACTTGGTTAGGTGGAGACTCAATACAAGCCTTTATCTAAACAAAGTCAAATTGAACTTAAGCCTTAAGATCTCAATTACTAAAGTCTTAACTTTATAATCACTGTATTATAACTCTGACTTTGTAAATGACTTTGTTGCTTACCGAGAAGGAGTCTCCTTTGATAAGATCTACTTGATACTTATCGCGCCAGCTTAGGACCAGGCTGGCGTCACTATAATATCTGCTGCAGATGATCAGCATGCTCAATGGTTGCTCGATATTGGTAGAGGAGAGACTGGGGATAATAATGAGATGGTGAAAATCCCTGAGTCTATGATCTGCAACTCAGTTGATGATCTCATTGCCAGAGTTTATCCTGGCATTGATGACAGTAGAGCCAAGGAGGGCCAGTGGTTCCCAAACCGCACTATTCTCTATGCCCGGAATGATGAAGTCAACAACCTCAATCAAGCTATTCTAGAAAAATCCAAGTTCAATGCAGCAAATGAGACTCATGTGCTCATGAGTGCTGACTCAGTCTCAGAAGAGAATGGAATGCACCATATGTATCCTCAAGAGTTCCTTCAAAGTCTCACTGCTCCTGGACTTCCTCCTGCAAAGCTCTACCTCAAGGTTGGCTGTCCAGTCATGCTTCTTAGGAACTTGGATCCAGCAAAGGGACTTTGCAATAGGACATGGATGGTAGTGATGGCAATACGGAGAAAAGTTCTTCACTGCTATATTATCAGTAGAGATGCAAAATATGCAGGAAAAGAGGTCTTCATCCCCAGGATTATTCTTGAGCCAAACTTAGAGACTCTTCCTATTCCTTTGAAATGCTGCCAATTCCCAGTCTGTCTTGCATTTGCAATGACCATCAACAAGTCTCAGGGACAAGAGACTTCAGTTTTCTCTCATAGACAATTATATGTAGCTTTGTCAAGATGTACCTCCCTATCTAGGATACATGTTGTACTGTTATGACCTTCGTTGGAACTCAGGTTGCAACTCTGGCAAAGACTTGAGAATGAGAAAGGGAAAGATACAATTGGTAAAGCATAAGGACTACACTCTACCTAGGAGTCTATATATGTGAGACCGAAGCAGACCCGGGTAAGTATGAGTCAGGGGACTCAGGTAACTATGACATAGATCATGACATAGACTATGATGTAGGAGTGGGGTAGTTGTAAAAATAGAACTTGACATGGGAAACACTGGAACTGAGTAAAGTTGTAACATTACCCCTTTTCTATGGTTCAAGTCCTCGTGAACTAATGTAAATGTCCGTGTAAGATATGGCTTATGGAAGTATAAGCAGTGAGTTGTAAGTCCTTTTTAGAAACCTTTGATGGCAGCGCAGGCCGTTGCTTTCTTGGTGGGGCCAATGATGAACCCTCCATTGTCAGGTACAGCAACTATGAAGAAAGGGGCATTTGGTGGACTGCCTTGGAAACCTTTGACCGAGTATCTGCTATGGGAGATCTCAAGGTTGTCATGGGAGGCTATAAAGGTGTTCATGACATCATCCCAATAGGCTGCATCAGATTCACCATCATCTTTCATGGTGTTGAATCCTGTTGGTTGAAACCAGGTGACCCCTCTGTTGTGTTGGTAGGTGCGTAGGTATTTCATCAGATGTTCTGCTTCTTGGGATAGGGCAGGTTCTGATGTAGGTTCAGTTGGAGGTTCAGCTATGCTGTTGGCTGGTGGGTGCATGAGCATAGGTTCATCAGTTGACTTGTACAATAGTTGAGAATGAGAGCTCGAGGATGTAGATAGCGTAGGGGAGTGAGGGCGTTTGCATTCATTGACTGTGGTAGATGGTGGGGAGCATTTTGCTGTGAGTATCGGTTCTCTCATCCTGTTGGTGTGAGAGTAGGAGGCTTGGATTTCATCAATGTGATCACGGATGTCTGTGATACTGAGGTACCGGTATTTCCCCAACTGTTGGACAAGCTTGAACTGGAGTTCATGCATGTACTCGGCATCATTGTGGGAACACAAGCCTTGTAGTCTGTTGACGGTCCGTGTGGCATTCTTGTCAACATCTTTGAGGGTGAGGAGTTGAACAAGTTGAGGTTTGATGCCAATGAGGAGGGATACTGCTTCTGTAGCTATCTCGTTGATTGAGTTGATGCGATCCTCAATGGCTATGAGCTTCTGGATTGCATCGATAGTTGCATTGTATTCCATGAGGCCATCTTTTCATGCCTCATTGCATTTATTGATGTCTTCTACATCAAGGTATGCAATGGCGTTGGAGGTTGTGTTGGTGGTAGAGGTGGTATGAGTTGTCCTCATGGCTGTATTTCATTGGATAACTGCATCTGTAGAGGGGTAGGTGGTGGCTGGGTACATGATAGCTTGGTTGGAGTTGAGATAGGTTGTTCGAGTGTAGATGTAGCTGGTCTGGTTGGGATGCATTACTTTGGTGTTTTATCCCCCTCTTTTAAGGTTTTCGTCCTGGAACCTTCTGATGGTAGTCTTCGACTGCGTCTTTTGCATGTCCCAAATTTGACCTCACTACCCATTGGTCATGTTCATTCCCATATCCTTTCCAGTGCACCAGGTATTGGGTACCACGTCCCTTCTTCCAATGACCACGGATTTCATCAACTTTGTATTCCTCCTCTCCCTCAATGAGGTCAGGTGGTGGTGGAGTGGGAAGTTTTTGTGTGTCAAACTCCGGTCTGTGGTGATGTGTCAGGAGGTTCTCATTGAACACATCATGTATTACCCATCCTTCTGGGAGTTCTAGTCGATAAGCTCCTTCTCCAATTGGTTCCTTAACCTTGAAGGGTCCATATCTCTTGTGGTCAAGTTTCTTTGTGGGTCGGTTGGTTGTGATGTGGGTACCTTCGACCCACACGAGTTCCCCTTCCCTGAGGTTGAGGGCTTGTCCCCTTCATGGATTGTGTTGTTCTTCCATTGTCTCTCAGTTATTGTTTAATGCTGCTGATACTTCCTTTCTTGTCTCTTCCAACTGCTTTAACCATTCCTCCAGGGATGGTATCTCCATTTTAACTGTCAGGGTTCCTTTCCATGGGTGTTGTCTGTAGTTGATGTAAAATGGGGATTGACCTGTTGCTGAGTGTGCTTTGTTGTTATACTGGAACTCTGCTGTTGCGAGCCACCTTACCCAGTCATCCTGCTTGTAGTTGATGTAGTGTCATAGGAATGTTTCAACTTCCCAGTTAATTCGTTCTGTTTGTCCATCAGTCTGGGGGTGGTAGGCTGTTGAGAGGTTTTGTTTTGTTCCCAATGCTTTGCATAGTTCTTTCATGAACATTGATGCGAATTGGGGTCCTCTGTCACTAACAATGCCTTGGGGGATCCTGTGGAGTTTCCAAATCTCATCTCTGTAGATTTCAGCTAGTTTTCCTGATGATAGGTTCGTTGTGGTGGGGATAAGTTGTATCATTTTGGAGTACCTGTCGACTACCACTAGGATAGCATCCTTTTCTTGTGATGGTGGGAGTGGTCCAATAACGTCAATGCTGATTTCTTCCCATGGTTGTGATGGCATGGATAGTGGATGTAATAGTCCCGTTGATCAGGTATGTGATGCCTTGTTTTGCTGACATGTGTGGCATCCTTTGACAAATTGTTTGACGTCACTTCATAATGATGGCCACCAGAAGGTCCTTTTGATTAGGTCAATCATGCAGTGTTGGCCTGGGTGTCCTGCATCTGGGTCGTTGTGGTGTGTGATCATGATGTCTTCTCGTAATTTGGTGAGTTTCGGTACATATATTTGTCCTTTGAAGTAGGGGATTCCGTCTTCTTCCCAGGCTGTTTTCAGATCTTTCTGGGCTTCCTGGAACATTGTTTCACATGTTGTGTGGTTTCGGATCCTTTTCAGGACATTTTCGTCCCCTTTCACTTGGAAGTGTGTGTTGCATAGTATGATAATTTCCATTGTGGTTTCTTCTTTGTCTGTTATTCCTCAGATGAATGTTTTCTCCCCTAGTAATGCGATGTCTCTGTTGTCGTCTTTTGTGTCAAAACCCATTCTTCATGAGAGTATGTCTGCTTTTGTGTTTGTCTTTCCTGGGATGTGTTTGATTGTGAAGTCGTAGTCTTGGAGTTTGAGATACCATCATGCTTGTTGTCTGTTTAGTTTGTGGGGTTCCCTGAAGTATTTCAGGTTTTCATGGTCCGACCATATTTCGAATTGGGTTTTGGCATCTAGTAAGTATTGTCTCCATACTTCCAATGCCTCCACAATTGCTAGAAGTTCTTTGTCATATATCTCGTAATTCCATTCTGCTGAGTTCATGGTTCGTGATAGGAATGCGATGGATTTCCATTTGTTGTCCTGTTCCTGTGATAGTACCCCTCCTATGGCGTGTCCTGATGTGTCCACTTCTACTCTGAATTGTCCTGTTCGTTGTGGCAAGGCAAGGACTGGTTCTTCTGTGACTAGTCTTTTGAGTTTGTCGAATGCTTTTTGTTCATCTTCTTCCCATTTCCATTCTCCTTTCCCAGTGAGTTTGTTGAGTGGGGCTGCAATGTGACTGAAGTTTTGTATGAATTGTCTGTAGAAGTTGACAAATCCTAAGAAGCTTTTGACACCTTTGGTGTTTTTTGGTGTTTCCCAATTTCTGACTGCTGAGACCTTGTCATACTCCATTTTCACTTCTCCCCCTCCTACTTGTACTCCAAGAATTGGTATTTCTGTGGCATCAAATTTGCATTTGGACCATTTGAAGCATAGGTTGTGTTTCTCTGCAACTTTGAGGAATCAGATCGTTTGTTCTTGGAGTTGTTTCGTGGATGAGGCTGGTACTATGAAGTTGTCTATGTAGTTGGCCAGTACTTCTTCATGGATTAATTCCCGAAATATGCTTGTCATCATTCTCTGGAATGTTCCTGGGGAGTTGCACATTCCAAAGAACATGACTTTTGGTTCAAAGAGTCCTTTGTTTGTTAAAAATGCTGCCTTCCATTCGTCTCCTTCTTTGATCTGAACATTGTTGTATCCCCAGATGAGGTCAAGCTTGTTGAAGTATTTTGCATCTTTTAATTTGTCGATGACTTCTCCTATCAGGGGTAGTGGTGTTTTGTCCTTGATTGTGTGTTGGTTTAATCATTGGTAATCCTGTACCAGCCATAGTGATCCATCTTTCTTTGGTATGAAGAAACATGGAGAGGTGTATTGGGATTTGGATTCTGTGATTAGTCCTGCTTCAAGTTGGTCATCAATCCAAGTGTGTAGTTTGTTTTCTTCCTTTGGTGTCATGGGGTAAACCTTTGCATTTAGTTCCTTGGGTGCATTGTCCAATAGGTTGATCTCATGGTCCCATTCTCTCTTTTCTGGTAGTGATTCGAATTTCTTTTTGTTGAACAGGTATGTGAATGGTCATATGTAGTCTGGTAGGTCTTCAGGGTTGGTTGGGTCTGGTTCCTTTTCCATGTCATCATTTTCAGTGGTAAGCTCTTTTGGGAATAATCGTTGGTTGTGTGTAGTGAATGGGATTGTTCGATGGTTGATTTTGCAGCTGTCTGAGCATCTTGTGAAGTGTACCATTCCTTCTTTCCAATCTACTTCTGGGTTGTGTTTGACTAGCCAGTTGTGTCCCAGGAAGATGTCCACATTGTCCAAGTCAGTGACTACTGCATGGATATGTTCTTGGTGTCCATTAGAGTTTAGTGTAATAGGTGCTGTTTTTGTGATCATTCCTTGGTCATTTGGTGTACCATCTGCATTGAAAACTTGTAGGGGTTGTTCCATTTGCTCTGTTGGGATCTTTTCTTCTTCCACTAGGTTTTTGTTGATCGCTGTATGTGAACAGCCTGAGTCCACGAGGGCTGTTACTTTGATCCTTTTCTTGTTTTTTGTTTCAATTGTTGGTTATATTGTTAGTTTGCACTTAGAGTTCCTTCATTGGGGGATGGTATAATAATTCGTTTTCGGTCCTCTAGTTACATAGGCTCATAAGGTTGCACCTACTCTGAGCCATTCTGAAAATCCTCCTTTTCCTCCTTTTCTTCCACCTCTACTCCTCTAACTTTTGCTTTTGGACTTCTGCATTCCTTGGCTCTGTGACCTCTCTTTCCACAGTTGTAGCATCCTTCTGCTTTTGGTTGTCTACATTCTTTTGCCATGTGTCCATACTTGTTGCAGTTGTAGCATTTGGGTTTTCCTTGTTTGTTGTACTTTGGGAGAGATCGCCCAAATTGGAGTCCTATTTCCATGGGTTGGCCTGTTCCTCCATATGTTATTCCTGTTCCAGTGTGGGTGTCACTCCTCTCTGTAGATTCAAAGCCTTGTCCTATGGAAAGAACAGCTGTTTTCCATGCTGAGTAGGTTTTTGGGATTGGCTTGGGAGGATACCCTAGGATAGCCTTGATGATGTTGACATGCATATTTTTCTTTAGTAAAAATATGGCATGGGTTTTGTCAGTTTTTGCTCATGTTTTGAGGACTTCAAATTCGATTAGGAAGTCGGCTGTGTGTTTCTTGTTTTGTTTGAAACTCTCGATTCTCCATTCCGCGTTGACTTTGAGTGCGTCATTGCTGAAGAGTCTTTCAAAGTTTGTTTTCCATACGTTCCAGTCTGTGGTATCTGCCCTATTGTTTAGGGCATCTAATTCCATTTGAGAAAAATCTCCTGCTGTGCCTCCTTTGAGCCATGATATTATGGCTGTTACTCTGTCATCTGCATTATTGACTTTGTTGAATTTGAGGTAGAGGAGCATTGATCTCCACCAGTCTTCAAATTTTGATTGTGTTCCATCAAAGAATCCTGGTTCTGGGACCAAGGATTTAGTGTTAAACAAGGGGGTGGTGGTGTCTGTCATTTCATTCGAGTTTCTTCGGCTGATTCGTAGTGATCTGAGTCCTTCTTCTAATCTTTCTACCTCTTGTTCTAGGTGTATGCTTCTGGGTGGTGTGGGTTGTTCTTCTTCATTGTCTGATGCTTCTTCACTGTTGTCAGTTACTTCTTCTTCACCCCGAGGATTCTTCTTCATCTGTGATCGGTGGTTCTTCTATTTGTTCAGCTTCGCGTTCTCTTTGGGCGTCTTCTTCAGCGTTAGACGCTATTGTTCGTAACCATTGTCACCGTTTGGTTACTTTTTTGAGTGATCGGTATTGCTTGTGACATCAGCAATACTCTATTGCAAAGTGAGTGGGGACACTTTACCAAATGTTACAACCTTCGTCAGAACTCAGGTTGCAACTCTGGCAAAGACTTGAGAATGAGAAAGGGAAAGATACAATTGGTAAAGCATAAGGACTACACTCTACCTAGGAGTCTATATATGTGAGACAGAAGCAGACCTGGGTAAGTATGAGTTAGGGGACTCAGGTAACTATGACATAGATCATGACATAGACTATGATGTAGGAGTGGGGTAGTTGTAAAAATAGAACTTGACATGGGAAACACTGGAACCGAGTAAAGTCGTAACATGTACTATCTGAACAAAGTAGAGAAAGTCATAGAACTCTCAATGTAGTGTATAAAGAAGTATTTAGTCAACTTCTCCTCTGAATTATATTGTATTTTAGAACTCAGACTTGACATGACACGCTCTGTGCCATAGGCATGGGTATTAACCCTTGTGGCAATGCTTACAAATTGCTTACATAAAATAAAACCCTCTCTTGCTTTAAGATATAGATTATAGCTAGATAGAAATATCAGATAAATTTCACTGTCTGAAAGACCACCCCATCACTGTGGCAAGATAGAAGAACTAACATGGTTAATAGTGACTGCCCTATGCTCCCACCCAAAAAAAAAAAAAAAAAAGATAATCAGTCGGATTTTCATATGGACCCCTGTTTCTCTCTCCTTATTTGCTTGTAGTCATAACAAGCTCCTTGTGTGATGGAAAGACAATGCAATCAAAAAGAAAAAGACAAAGGTATATTTTTGAACAAAATAGTATGGTATCTAATTCTAACCAATGTTACAACAGAGAAGCAAGGGTTCCCAGGAAAGAGAGAGTGAGGGAGGTGAAGTGGGAGAAGGAAAGAAGAGAAGAGAAGAGAAGAGAAGAGAAGAGAAGAGAAGAGAAGAGAAGAGAAGAGAAGAGAAGAGAAGAGAAGAGAAGAGAAGAGAAGAGAAGAGAAGAGAAGAGAAGAGAAGAGAAGAGAAGAGAAGAGAAGAGAAGAGAAGAGAAGAGAAGAGGGGGGGAAGTTAAAGGAGAGGCAAGAAAGGAGGATGGGGGAGGGGAGAGTAGAGGATAAAAAGAACATGAGATAGCTCACCAACAATAGGGCAGGTTGGGACATAAATACATACTTTTTGAGTTGGGAAGAGTCCAAATGGTGGTATGCACAAGCTGAATGGGTGTGTACACCTCCCATGAGAAAGCAGAGATGTTGGAGGTCAGAAGTGGGTATTTCGCGATTTTTGTAGTGATGAGCGCACCGTTTGGGATGTGTGAGGCCGCGTTCAAAAGCCCTTGACAATGCGTATCAGCCGATGCCAAAAGCATGGCGACAGGTGTCATTTCGGCGTCACAGTGGATGGTTTGGTGCGGACAATGTTGGTGGCAATGACATGGGATGGGGCAGTTCAACCAAGGTGAATATGGTACAGTGGGTCCACAGTGCAAAGAGCTACTCACCCTTCCAACAGCTTGCCATCGGGGGTTCTCGGACTGGAGATATCTACCTTCTTGTCTCCCAATTTAAAAAACCTGGCAGAAATTGGCGAAAAATCCGCCAAAAATCATTGGACTGTTAGGAATACTCATGGTGGATGTGAGCCTATGGGGTATTCCATGTGTGCTGCCATTGGGGCTGGAGTGGAAAACAGGGGGAGGGGAGGGGGTGACAATGATGAGACATGAGGCAAAGTTCAACATGCATGTGATGGATGATGTGATCATGTGGTGAACGATGCAATCATGTGATTAGCAAACCACAGCTGACAAAGGGAAAGCCAAACAAACCCCATGGCAAAGCCCTGAACCAAACAAACAAGGAGGCAGCCCTGTTAAGGGGAGGATCAAGACCCTGAAGGAATGGACCCTGGGGTGGTGACGAAAACTCAGGCAGACTTGTTTGAGACTGAAAAAAGAAACCTGTCCTTGTTGCAAGAGCGCTATGACTGAGCGAGCCACGAGCAGATTTTGATCAGAATGCAATCCATTCCTACGCCGAAAAGTTTATATACCGTTCTATGCAAATCCTGAGCCCAAGTCCGAGAAGGAAACACGAGTTCATCACCGCTTTCCACCATCTCAAAGAACGTTTCAGATGTTCCTCCTGGGCAAGGCGTAGACGTTAATTATCAATATTCGAGGGATAGCCGACAGCCCATGCAAGTTTGTACTACAGTAGACATTACAACTAGCGTAAAATAAGATGATACTACTCATCCACCTCTCTCTTTGCCTTTTCATAACACTCCAACGTAACACTCGCCATGAACCCCGGTGGACACTGTTCATTCTCAATCCAATACCTCATTAAACTCGGTAGATCCTGCGGACCACCTTCACCCTGCGCGACAAGCTGCATCTTCATACTCGCTCCACCAGTACCACCACCACTCGCAGGCTGAAACACAAAACTCGCATTCAGATCAAACACGCTCGTCACTCTCACTTGCCCATTCGGATAAAACGCCAATTTGACACCGAGAATCACAGCGATGGCTTCTCGGAACTCGGTGGCTTTGGAGTGAAAGACTTGGGTGAGGCGAAGGAGACGTTTTTCTTTTTGAGCGAGCTGGGATTCGAGGGAGGAGAGGTTGGGTTGGAGCGTGGTGTAGGATTGAAGAGGGATGAGGTTGTCATTATCGGGCGTCGGGATGGGTGGCTTGGAGTCGGTGGATTCGGATGGCGAGGAGTAGTTGGAGGAGCGGCGGACGACAGGCCCTTGAGTCTCTTTAACAGAGCGTCGTTTTCAGCTTTGAGTTGATCCATCGTCTGCTGGCGTAGATCGAACCACCTCTGCTCTGGATTGTCGGCCAACTGTAAAACGCGCGTATTCGGAGGGACGTGTCGACCACCTGCGATTTCACCAGACAAGTCAAAGAGCTGCTGTTCGAGCTCATCTATCCGAACGAGATGGGCGGCGTTTTCGGATTTGAGGTCTTCAAGCTCTTTAAGGAGCTCAGGAGGGGGAGCGGTAACGTGAGATGAGGAGGAAGCGGGTGAGGACGAGGGAGGAGGTTTCGATGGGGATGTGAGAGGAGTGATTGATGGCGGAGAAGGAAGCGAGGCGAGGGTGGACTTGTATTCCTCCACTAGCGCCTCTAGTTCAGCTACCCGTCGTAGCTGCGTGTCGTTGGCTTTTGCTTCACCCTCTTTGTCTTGCATCCCTTCCTCACCTTGATAGCTCGTGACCAAGCCATTCAAAAACTTGACCTCGCGCTCCAACAGCCTCGCTCGTGCGTCGTCTTTCCTCCATGCCTGCTTCTCATCTTTTACCTGCTGTTGGAGAGACTCGGCGAGAGTCGTGGCAAAAGCGAGTTGAGACTCGAGCTCGGAGTATTGGTGTTGGAGAGAGCGAAGGGAAGCTATGATGGAGCGTACGTGTCAAGGAGGGAAGTGTGTTTGAGGCGGAGAGAGGAGAGAGTTTGGGTGTCGGAGATGGAAGGCGTGGAGGGCGTTGAGAAGTTAGATGTAGAGGCTTTCGCCTGTACCAGCTCTGCCTCAAGTCCAGCGACTTTTTGACGGAGAGTCTCGGTGTAGGCGACCTTGGCCTCGAGAGACCGGTTCTGCTCTCGCAGGACCTCGATAGATTGGTGCCATCCGAGCAAGGAGATGAGCTCGGCATTCATACGGCTATTTGCACCCTCGAATTTGTGGAGATACTCGGCCTTGTCTCTTCAGCTCTCCTCTAACGACAGTCGAATCTTGTTCCTCGGTGACACCGTGGATCCACTTTTCCTTTTCCTCGCACAACTCATCCAACTCGTCTTTGAGAGCATGGGTATCTGAGAGGCGGGATTCGGTGAGGGATTCGGCAGAGGAGAGGGATGATCCGAGGTGCGAAGCGCGTGAGGTGAGAGAAGTAGCAAGAGCCTTTTGTGAGGAGCTGAGAGTGGGTGTCTTAGAGGTCTGCATGTGATCCTTGCAGGGCAGAGAGCGACGAGCAGAGAGACGAGAGTTCGGGAGAGGTGCGTTTCTAAGATATGATTTCAGAATTATCCATAATTTAATAAAAATGACGAACGTACACGTTCAGTGTCGAATTCAGCTTCTAGCTGCTCACGGGCCTCTTCGCTCCTCTCGTTCGCTGTCTGCATAGTGCCGTCGGTCGCGCTTTAAGCACTGGATAACCAGCTCCCGTTCTCCGAGTTTGGCTTCGAGTTCTATACGCGTCGTCTGGGCTTGCAGCAGCTGACGCTCGAGTGATGTATGAGATATGCTGTTGGTAGAGAGCTGTGTGCGATGCTGGTGTTTCGCCATCGAAAACTGAGGGTATAATTCTCTGTGAACATATGGATTATTCAAGAAATTAAAGGTACCCACCACGTTCGAGTTTTGCAGCTAGCGAGTCTGATATACAACACGTAGGCCTCGAATGAACGACTCTATTGGCGCGAATTTTCAATAGGCTGGCGGCGCCCAGTGACTCTTTGCGCCCTCCAATTTGTGGAGACACTCGGCCTGGTTCTTAAGCTCTCCTCCAACAACGGTCGAGTCCTGACCCCAGGCGACATGGTGCATCGACTCTTCCTGTTCTTCTCGGGAAATTATCCAATTCGTCTATGAGAGCACAAAGCTCTGAGAGACTGCTTTGAGTGAAAAATTCGGTGGAGGGATGAACGAGGTGATGAGAGCTTTTCGCGAAGAGACCAACTCGGAGGAGCCGAGAAAGAGTTGAAAGTGGGTGTTGTGGTGACCCGTGGGTGGCTCCTAGAGGACGCAGGGAGGTGAGCGGGGATGGAGCTCGGTACAAATGCGTTTCTACAGGTCCAATTTCAGAGGCTCTCAGAACATAATAACGAGATAAACCAGACATACATGCTACGTTCGGCTTGCACCCGCTCACGAGCTTCGTGTTCTGCTCATTCCCTACCGGTCTAGCGCCAATCACGTCCCAAACGTTCGGCGCCAACCTCTCTTTCTCCAGGTCTCGTCTTGAGTCTTGCGTGCGCAGTCTAAGCCTGCAGCAGCTAACACTGGGCTAACGCATGCGCAATTGCCTGCCGGTCAAGGGTTGCGTCCGACGCTAGCGATTCGTTGTCGAAAACTGAGAACCTAATCTGTGAATATATTGCGTTATGCCGAAATTAGATATACGTACCGCGTTCGAGCTACGCGAAGAGCGAGTCTCGCTTGACCGCAGTTGCACAGTCCTCATATATGATGTAGGAGTTGACAAAGAGGTGGGTAGAGGCCTTCTCAGCTGGCGAACACTGGGGCGTTGAGGGCAAAGTATAAACTGTAGCCACAAACAATACCCAAGTAGCAACAGCGGCGCAGTCAGTCCATGGATAGCCAGAGGTACAGGTGCAGACAGATTGAAAGGTATTTCCCTTGGCTATTAAAGCGAGCGAACTCTGGAGGTGGTGGTTTGGATGCAAGACGATTTTGGTCTGTGATCGCGCGCGCGTGTGACTCAAAGTCATGTGCACACTTGGCGCTTAGGAAGAGTCCGATTCACCACCTCCTTTAGCTTGAACTCTCGCAATCAAGAAGTCAACGCCCTTTTGGGAATCAGGCCAACTGGCGGGCTCAATGTCTTACATATTAAATCCTTAGAGTCCTTGTCCACTGAACGTCAGCGGTCTATTGCTTGCTTCCGGGTCTCGAAACGGTAAGCCAGTTTTATTCTATCTTTGTACTACAATTTGCTCAGTACTTTCGATACCGAACCATCATCATTGCAAGTGCCTTGATCTATGCGAGCGCAACAGTAATTGATTGTAATTTTATCTCAAACAAGCGCATCAACTTTTGTCAAAAGGTCTTTCGTCGGCACACGGATAAGCACAAACCCGCTCGAATGCTAAACCCACTTGCACGGTTCCAACCTAGGTATCTGCCGTTTACGGTACTTCTGGTCTCCTCACCCGTCCTGAATCCCTTAGTCAAGGACGACTTTCTTACGCTTCGATTGCTCCTTCCCTACGCCAGAAATCCCGAGGCTCGTATAACAGATGGTCTCCTCTCTCTCGTGTGAGTTATCTTGAGCACAAAAATGCGAGCTTATCAGAGAATTCGCCAGAATCTGTTGCCTCTCGCTCCTTTGCGTTCCAATGCCCTCTAAAGTGTCACATATTCGTCACCCTCAAGCTACTTGATACTAACCATCTCCAATACAGAGTTCTAGCGGAGCCGAAGGGATCACAGTCAACCAATTCGCGGTATGTATGAATTCTAAAGATTATTTTCACCGTACTGAAGCTCTTGCCCCTTCAGAGATCTCCGTGGCCATCCCTTTGACCGTGCTCTGTGGGAGCAGGATTTTTGTATATGGCACCTGTTCTATTTTCGGTCAGGTTGAAAGAGGAAAGACAAAACGGCTTGATTCTATGTTAGAATGACACGATTAATCGTGCATCGCCTCCAGGTAGGCTTCCTGTTTTCGTTTTAAAATGCCAAGCTTCACACAGTCCACAGGAACACATGTAAGAGTATATCACCAACGACGATTCGCCCTCTCCTCGTTCCACTACCACCACATTCGTGCAGAACTTACTATGATCTCAAGCTCCTCTACTGAACACTTGAATTCCGTCATCGACGCGCCTTCCTCTCCTCGACACCAGGATTCGCACATTGATGAATCCCAAATGCGCTATTTATTCAAGAGTATAATATACTGACGCAAAAACGTGGCCGTCGATGCTCTTGGACCAATTTTCGCGAGGCATTTCGCTTTACGGTTGTTGTTGTTCTTAGTGAACTATCAGGTCAATATAATCGCGCTACGAGTTTATGTAAGTTTTTTGTATCCTCTCATCCTGTCTCACCTGAAATCTCGATCTCCAAAAGGCATCGTTGCTTGCGCTTCAGCTGGTATGATAGACCTCATCACTCGCTTGAACCGCTATTACGATGAGCATTACAGTGATAAATCATACAACGTTTTCGCGCAATTTGTGATCTCATTTTCCAGGATTATCAGTCTCAGGATCAGCATCCTTACAGCCATCGTACGGCAATCCAATGCATCCAATAATCAATGCGCACTTTCACCTGCCGCCACGGTCCTCGCAAGCTCCTACCAAGACACCTAACAAGACACAAACCGTCCCCGGAAGTAGCTTGTTCAAGCGATACCAACCGCATCTAGAAGCCACTCACTTACAATGTATTCTCTGATGTTCATACAG
This sequence comes from Leucocoprinus leucothites, assembly GCA_013368445.1. Taxonomy (NCBI): domain Eukaryota; kingdom Fungi; phylum Basidiomycota; class Agaricomycetes; order Agaricales; family Agaricaceae; genus Leucocoprinus; species Leucocoprinus leucothites. The sequence continues at coordinate 365,883 of JAACJO010000021.1, forward strand.
TCGCTCTTTGGTGTGCTATGGACTTGGGAGACGATGCAGACAACCGACCGAGGATCGTGGTAGTGAACGATCCGGGATTTCCGTTGGTGAGTAATCATCTCATCCGACCCAGATTTTTCGACTTATTCTTTCACCTACCGCCGATCATTATATGTTCTTGTTCGAAGCGCTCGGGTGAAGTTTATATTCAAACACCCCCTAGACCGAGCTATATTCCGTTTGCATCATATTCGACTTTGTCACTGTTAAATATCGATCAAGAATAACTGGACCTCGCTTGCTAATCAAGGCAAATATTTCCGCAACTAGGAGTACGAAGAGTGAATGTACCTTTGTCCTTTATCTGATTTCTCATTATTGCGTCGAAAAGGCGAGGGGACCTTGGTGCTCGAGAAGTAAGCAGCTTCGCAATCTCTTGTTTAACGCTTGGAAAGAGATATGTACACACAGATGCTGCCCTGCTTGTATTTTATCAGACCAAGCGCGTGTCAGTCTTGCAAGACTCAATTCTAAAGTTCTTCAAAAATCGACTTGTGCTCCATCTCCGCGCCGACGGTGCTCCTGTAATGCCCCTGCAACACTCATTCCTGCCGCGGGGATCACGAACGCCGACTATTATTGCCGTAGACATTACACCCAAAGATGTTCGTTTGTTCGTCACCAGTGCAGCTTCGACTCTCCAGTATTGTGATATGGAATACTCATTTCCCAAGATCGTTATCTTCGCTCTTCACTTTGGTATTCACCCAAATCACGGGCAGAACAAGGGCTGCGTCGGACTGATTAGTGCGCTACCCCATATACCTACATATCGAAACGAGTGCAGTAGTTTACGGAGATCAACATAAACGTGAGTGCGAGGGTCCGGTTCTAGCATATCTCCGTTTACAAAAGCAATCTACCGGAACTGTAGACTTCCGGAACAACCCCTGATGATACCAAGGAACGCCTGCTATTGATGTTCTCACTTGAAAGGCAACTACTCAAAGTTGTGTCAAAAATATCACTGAGCTCCCAGACTTTTGAATAGCGCGCTCACGACAGTTTTGAATTCGTCGGAGTCTATGTTTTCCATTTCGCCGTGATTCCATGATAACAACAAAAATCACCATGCACTCGTGACACAACTACGCTTTTGGTCAAAAGGCACTGGACTACAAGTTTAAAAGGGGCCGTACTCAAATAATCAACTTCATCCTTACCGAGTCAACCAAATACTTCGCCTCATGTCGAGCAACCAAGTCCCTGCTTTTCCTCTGAACGCGATCACCTATATTACCGATCGTTCCATTACGAACGCTGGAGGTATGAAAGCGATTTTGGCGGTCATCATCAAATAGATTATTGAATGATTCCCGATTGTAGACGTCCTGAGTATGTTATTTCATTACCAGCACCGTTTGCTGTTGACAACAGAAACCTTTTTCAGGACATCTTAAACCATTTCTCGTTGGGTCTATCGCAAAATGTGAAGACAGCTCTGCGGAGGTCTATCAGCACAACGGAGATATCGCGACCGATGACATCAAATGGCGAAGGTACCGCATGGGTCTTATGGAGGTAACGTTTTCAATGCTGGTTTTCTCTGAGCCATCAAGCTTATGTATGTCGTTATAGATTGCAGTTGCTTATGACACTACGAGCATGGTGGCGGTCATACAAGCTTTTATGAGCTTTCCCATTATCGGGCCGCTCTTGGTCGGTGCAGGTGCAGGTTCTTTGGGCGAGGGCGTGTCAGTGAAGATGGGCCCTCTCCCCGTTTTGAACGGAGATCTCACAGCCAAGCTAGAGGGAAAGTCTGCTTCCTTAGTTTATAACTTTACAGCTATGGGCGAAAGGGAATTAGGAAAGGTAGCGATATTCTGAATTCTGCCCTGTAGTTTACTCTAGGCGCGAAAAAAACAGGCCTTTTCCAATACCTTTGGTCTCTTCTATAGTTAGGGGTATATCCTAGCGAACTTATAGCCAAATAGTCTTGTATCTCAAGTTTCGACGATTCAATAAATTACATTCGATCCTCGTACATACTCCTCTCTAGAAGAATAATGTCTACCTCCGAAATCCTCACGCCAGCCTCTTCATAAGAACTCGTTCATGACCCACTTTTCAAACAATCGTTCAAGTATAACACTGGTATATTATTCCCACGAATGACGCTAGGGACTGGTGCCGAGAATTCTCCCACACAAGGCCCAGGTTTTGAGATCTTTAGAAGTGACAATCATGTTCTCAGCCAATAACGCCAAAGTTCTGCCGTCATCCCACCCCTCTCTCTGCGCAGCAGTGTTCTTACCCCGCCCAGGACACTACTTGGGGCTGCTAAGTTCATGCTGGTGCGAACGCAGCGTTCGGGCCAGTGTGAAACCCATATCATGTCCACAGACGTGCTTATTAGGCAATACGGCAATGGTGAGGAACCGTGCATAAGCGGGCATTGTCCGAAACTCCACTGACAAATATGCCATCTAGTTGCCAGTCTATCGTTGATTGCCTACGATTGTTTTATAACCTGGGATCAGGAGATTCAATACGTCTGGAGGTCCGTCCTATCACCGCTATGACTCAAGCTGAGACTGAGCGGGATGCTCATCGCTTTGTTTTGAACCAGGAGCTCGCGTTGGTGGATCAAGCTTTCATTCTTCACCGCACGATACCTAGCTCTTGCTGCTCAAATGTACGCTTCGACATCGCTTCCAGCTACTGTGCCAAACTAAATGCTCGCTGTGGGCTCAGTGTCAATGTAGTGCATTCAACACCGGTAGTTCTTGAACATATGAACGGAAACTGTCTCGCATGGTTTCGGGCGCAGGTGGCGTCAATTCTGTTGTTGCTTGGCAATATGGAACTAATCATGATGATTAGAGGTAAGCTAACCATCGCTTTATGGGTCGGACATTCCTCATTCGCTGCGTCTGTGTCGTTTCTCGCTTTACAGTGTGCGCGTTATACGACAAAAACAGGATAATCCGCCTCTGTCTTCTCAGCTGGTTTTTTGTGTCCCGAGTAATCAACATCTGGATCTTTATCGTCATCCCGCCCAATATGCGGGCAAACATATTCTGCCTTTGTCGGCATACCGTCAAAGAGTCCAATCAGCTAGGAGCGGTGGTATTTGGGTCAGTCTTCAATTTTTACTCAACAGAGACCATATTTTGAGACGTACTCCCAGTGCAATCAATGTCTTCGGTATCCAATGTTTTCTCTGGGCTTTGACATACCAAAGGTATCGTTATATAGTGAGGCCCGGATTGCCCGATAATCCTATTCTTCGGCTTGTCATGAGGCAAAATTCGTGGGCGTTTCTCGTGTTGAGCGGTAATATGACCCTTGATACAGAAACTCGTTTCAATAAGCGTCTCATTTCATCTCGACAGGTGCCCTCCTCTCTATACTTCCCTATTCAGTTTCTATTCGCCGCGTTGGCCTGGTCATCTCCTGGTAAGTTCTGCATTTTACCCTTTTCAAGCCATCATCAGCTCATGCGGGTTATCAGTACATTAACCTGCACTCTATCTGTGTTGGTACGAGGCGCTCTGAACTGCAGCTCAATCATTTTAGTTGACGCTATCCGCTTAGTCATGCAGGCTTATCCTCAATCTAAGAAGCTTCAAGAATGCTGTGGATGAGAGTCACGATGTCGTCCTGTCAACGATTGTGGACTCTATCGAGTTGGAGTCTCAACATTCCACCGAATGATTGATATCCGCTGGAGTAATATCTAATGCTGTAGCAACAACCATATTTATTCTACGTACCCCTCATATTATATCGTGAAATGCAAGCTGTGCCGTCCTCTATTAATTTATTGTACAAATACGCTATCTTCCATTCTATATCGGTCCAATCTCCAAAATGCCATTAGCATCGGTGTCGCCAGTACAATATAGTAGCTTGACGGCCATAAGGACCTGGATACCATATTCCCTGCTCCGATTTATGGGGAACAATACCCTAAATGGTTCCTGGTGACTGCCCTGCCGTGTACATTCATCCTGAATTTGTATAAACTATGATTCATAAGCATAGAATCAATGAACCCATACTATAACAGTCGAGCTTCAAGACTCCTGTACTTAAATGGCCAGCATTTTTTGAAAGCCTTGTAACGAAAACTCACAACCACTATCTGGTGATGTTAGCTCGTGTCGCGTTTTGACCATGGTCGTGAGCCGACAACTTGCACTCGGCTGGCTCCAAAGTGACTCTGAGCCACAGAGGCGGAAGCAAGGAACACGACCCCATGAAGGCCATGTCCGACTCAAGTTGCCTGAAGTGTACTGCGAAGAGTTCAACCGCCATGGTACCCACTTTGGTTCCTCTCTAATGTAATGGTAGAAGATTATCTGACCCATCTGACACAACCTCCGACCCGTTCGAACAAGTCATGACAACCCACATAACCCAAGGCTCCCTCTCCGTGAGGGTTATATAGAACCTGCCCGACCCACAGGCTTAAAATATTATGACAGGAAGTATTCATTACAAAGAATAAACAGGAACCACGGTTGTATTTTAGAACTGAACAGCTACCCCTTGGCGCTTCACCACTAAATGTAAAATTTGGAATTCAAGAGCGCCTCCAGCAGAGTCAGGCCCAGGTAACTAGCAGCGCGAGGGCGTGCACATAGCAACATGCTGCTTCCGGATTCCGAGTTTTCGCCAAGAGAGCCGACTCTATTAACAAGTATATTGGACAGGTAAATGAAGCGAAGCCAGACAACTACTGCACCCGTCCCAGGGCCCATTTCCTTGTTCACAAGCCTGTGCTGACGTAGACAAAGTACTCAATTCGTTCCATATAATCCAAGTAGCCGACTTCTTTGGCTTCTTCTACTATGCGACAACATTTCCACAAGGGTTACACCTAGAGTCGCCGGTTGCTGCTGATAGGTAGGCAGGTACGAGTAAGATACTAACCGATCAGGACTTACGAGAGCACTTCCTGGCACTCTTCACCAGATTTCCTTCTTCACCGGCAAAACGAAGACCACGCACCGCCTCCCTTGGAAATATTCAAATTCCTCCCAGAATCACTCAATCACGATCGCCTCTACCTTTTGGCAGGGCCCAACAATCAGTCGAACTTCCGAGTAAAACCGCACAGCCACCAACCTCAACGTTTCTCTCATCATCAGTCCCTCGTGCGGACGTCCCACCTCGTATATCCACAACTTCTAGCCGATCACCGAATCGACAATCAGAAGAACACCCTTGGTCGTTGATCATCACAGAGTTCGCAACTCTGAAATCGTCGGATGACTGATATAAATGATCGGACTCGCATCAACTTTATCCTGTAATAGAAAAATACCTTACACGCAATAGGCGACCTCATGGTATATGTTATTTTCTGACTGAATGACTTGAGAAGACAACTCAGGAACATCCGGGTTCCGTACCGTGGGTTTCTTCTCATGATCGGAGCCGGGACAAGGTACCTACATGGACAAGTTATTGAATATCTTCATACTGTAAAGCCAAGTCAGGTAGTGTTTTCGAGATATGGACTGACAGGGGCTCAGCTAGTCAAGGCCAGTAGTTCCTTGACAGCTCTCGTCAACAACTAGCTGCCATCGAGGGTTAACCGCTTAGAGTTGTACGTATACCTCACTACTATAACGTGTTCTGCCTCCAGTCGTAACGCCCACTCAAGTTGGCACCCACCAGCGCCCACAGTGATGCGCACTTCTACCGCCACCATGATCGATCACATCTAAACAAAAAGAAAATGGCAGGATATGTGGCGCTCACGCTGGCATGAAATCTTCCATTAAACCCGAGCCATTCATAGCGCTGCTATAGCAATTCTATGAACATTGTCAAGCCAATCCACCAGCCACCGATTTGCACGTTCTCCACTCAACTTCCCCTCAGACCCGGTCGACTCGGGATATTCAATCACTTGATACAACGCGCAAACTACAATATGAGATGATGCAAGCCCAAGTGGCGACCACTCAGCCCTGAACGTGATCGAGGAGAAGAGAGCCCAGTACTCAGTTCCAAATAGTAATACCATTGCCACCTCAAAAAACCAGCTCAATCCGACCAAGTCACAAGTCGATCCGCCCATGCATCGACCTCAATACATTCATCTCCGCTCAGACCAAATCATATGAACAATTAGTCCAATGAAACCAATTCATATCAAAACAGCCTAAAACCGCCCGCGTGTAAGCATCTGACAAAGCGCATGCACGTCAAACTTTCTGACTTTCTGACATGCTCATGTCGACGATCCCATTCCACATCAATCACTCGTCGACATCCGACATGCATCCAAGGACATGTAACTCAATTTCTGACAATCCATCAGAACCCCAAAGTCAACCGGCGTCGCATCACTCCTATTTCTATCCACATGGTGTCGCAGCGGCGCACATCACCGAACGTTTGTTGGGCTTCGACTCGGCACCGCCCATGCGCAAGAGAGTATTCCAAGAGATAATGAGTATGATCATTCGAGGCCAGAGAGTGAGAGCGAGAGAGACAGGCGTATGTATTATTTCGACATCACAGAGACGAGAAAAGGGTCAATAAAAAACGATGAAGGACAGTCAGCGAAAACTTCACAGACTAATGAAAAAAATATGAGAAGACGCTAATTAATGATAGACCCGGTATATAAAATTTCAAGTTGAATGAAAAAGAAGGGAGCGATCAACAACAAAAGGAAAACATGTACAATAGAAAGAGAAAACACAGCTTATGTAAATATCCCGGTGGAGGAAGGGGAAATCATGCGACCAATAGCTATGCAATCAATCATCCACGACGCGAGGTGCGGAGGAGGACGCTCCCAACATTGAATCAAGCTAGCAAGATTCATGCGGTCGGAAGATGAGGGGATATATATAATGCGTCGGTGTATACGTGGGTTGTCAGGAGGGGGTGTGGGTAGTCAGGAGTCGGATAATTTGGAAGCATCGGTGGAAGATCGAAAACGACATAGGGCGGCGAGTCGGAGTCGTGTCATGTGTCAGACGTGGAGAAAAGCAAGTGGATGGGTGGCCGGAGGAAGTGAACAATGGGGGTATTCGAGAGCGGGCGAGTCGGATTGGTGGTACATCGGGGGTGGCGGACAGACACATCAGTTACAGCCAAGAACACCATCTTTTACAGTAGACCACACTCTCTCAAATGGAGCTGGAGCAGGATATCCTGAATGGCGCTAAGGACGACTAAAATACGGCAGGTAAGCATCAGTGAACCAAGGTCAACAAGGAGACTCACATTTGATCTGTTGGGTATCGGTAGCACACGTATAGTGAGCGTAAATCTGCTTCGTCGCTGCGCTCTGGTTGAGGGAGACGAAACGGTGCAACAGGTAATCACAAGCAGCATCGTAGTTGTCGCCACCCGTGTAATCGGGGAAATAATCACCCAATGGAGAATGGGGGAGCTTCTCGGCAAAGAGATCGATCTTGTTCAAGAATAGAATCTAGCGTAGGGTGAGAAGGTGAGCAGTTGATGGGAGGAGAGGACACTTACGATGGAGGTCTTGACGAACCACCGGGAATTGCATATTGAGTCAAAAAGCGTAAGAGCTTCTTGCATACGGTTCTAAGAATGATGAGCGTGGGACAAACAGCTCGAGAAAGAAAAACTTACCACACTCTCATCCTCATACAACATCTGATCATACTCGCTCAGACTAACCAAAAACACCAGCGCAGTCACGTTTTCAAAACAGTGAATCCACTTCTTGCGCTCACTCCTCTGACCACCCACATCAAACAGCTTATACGTCAGCTCGCCAACCTTGAATGTAGTCTCGGTGATACCAGTCGTCTTGACACGACTTCGCAAGATATCCTGATCTGTGGGAAGGTAACCAGGTTGCGCCATGCGGTCAATGACATTGAAGTAGTACACCGCAGAGTCATTGAGCTGGAATTCGCGTGAACGGCGAACAGCCTCTTTGACACCTGGGTCACGCCAGAGGTTGCGTACGGCGTCTACAACGTCGCGCGGTAGTACCTCGGCTTCGATTTGACCAGGGAGAGCAAGGATCGTGGCTTTGCGGGCGTCGTTTGCAGGCGCTAATTGGAGGTCAAGGTGAGGCATGGCCTCGAGAATGGCCCTGAAAGGAGTATTAGGGTTGGAAGACCATGCATTTCATAACATGCATACCGCATAGACTGAACCGTGTTTGAAAAAATGATTTCTTTGTACGAGTCCCGCTCCTGCTCATTGTAGCCGCCATTGTGGATGAGTTTCATCTGCTTCAGTACTGTTGACTGTAGGACCCCACGTCAGCTCCGAGTGTTTCATCCATACCACAGTAACTCACCTTTCCAGACTCTCCGGCACCGAGCAGAAGCATCTTAATCTCGTTCTTGGCCATCATCCTGTCGCGTTTGAGCTGGTTCTCAATCTCGTCATTGCCTGCGTAACAAGTCAGCACGAGTCCTCATGCAAGCATCCCAGCGCACTCACGGGCTTTTGCCTCCTCATCGATAGCGGTAGACTGGACACAACCCATTGTCGTCGGAAAGGAGGTGGAATCGGAAAAAGGATGTGATGAGCGTGATGGAAAAAAGAGGAAGAGGAGTCGAAGATGGGAAACCTATGACCCCGCTGACAAATCATACCACCAGACACTTTCACACGCCTTCCCGGTCTTGTCTCCCCTAAATGGGCCGACGCTTATTCGGCCGCCGCCCGGTTACTTCTCGTCCCCACCCGACCCTGCATAGCCTTTGTACCCATAAACATATACCTCTTTGTTACATACCTTTCAGTATCTTCATCGAACTTTCTCTCCGAGTCGTAGCTAACACATCTGTACCCAATTTCTCCCAACATCGAACCTCACTACACTCTCCTCTTCAGAGCTACCCATTAGCTCCTACACAACTTCTTCTCACCAGAAGTCCAACAACTGATAAATGAATGTATCCGTTGCTTCTACCTATCTTTGGAATACTTTTCCCTCCAACATGGACAAACGCTCAAGCGACGGCGCCGACCCGGTGATCGCGTTTAGACTCTGACAGCCAAGTAAGAACTAGCAAGCTCATATGCCACACCGATACATGTTAATCAATCAGCAATCGCGAGGAGGCTTACTCCTATCACCGATCTATTCCGACCTCGGAGCTCTCCAAGTTTCCAATGTTCACAGCATTTGCTATTCACAGATTATACATATATCCATACACATATACACACGCGTATACACCCCGGTCCTTTGAAAGCTGCCTGACCCGATTGTGGGGAAATAGGCAGTCAAAATACGGAACAAAGTGATCTTCGCCGAGTCTGTCCCGGAGCCTTTGTTCTGGCTTTGTATTACATGCCCAGGCCCCTTTATCATTTACGACGTCATGCGTATTTCAATCATATACAATATCACATCACATACGAGAGACGCTCTCCTTGTTCTTTTTTTTTTTCAATTACACAGGAGCTTGGCGGCTTCCTATAATCGATGGCCCTGCCTTTACACCCACATCTGTACGTGTTCCGCTCAGGTTCCCATATGCATTCCACTACCACTGTCCATACCAGACATTAGTCACTTGTCTTCTCCTTGTTCTCGCCCACTAATCACAGCCACTCTTGGTGTTAGGATGATCGGACCGACTGCTGTTCCTTGTTCTCTATTCTGCAGGTCTCTCATGCACGGATATCATAAAGCACTAATCGATACCACAAACGCCCGCTAGCTTCCATTCAATAATTCACCAGCCTTAATCACCCTCACCACGCACTGGCTCGGTCTTGATTCCTCGACAATCACTACGCGAAGCTCTCGGATCATCAGCATAGTCCAGGGCGAACAAACTAATTCTTGGATAGACCTCAGTATGGCCCGATCATGCTGTTATTCGATCTATTGATCTTATTCAACTCCTCTCCTTCATCCATAAACGTATGCAGTGTCATACGAAAAACGCTTACCCCTGTGAATGCTCCTGGTCAAACAATCCACTCGCACCACTCCAAGACAATCCTTACTCAACATTCGAACAAGACACATAGAATCAGCCTGCGCCCTGGATGCTCTCGCGCGGATAGGCTTCAATTCGATCACCCATCATCGACGATTAGCTTCACCAAGCAAACTCACCCAACTAACTCACCCTTATCAATACCCTTGGAATTTACCCTTTTCACCCTCGAGTTGACATCCTCTGTTAGAAGAGATTCAACCTACTGGACTCCCATCGACGCTGATGGAAAGATCGCGACATCAATACGTTAGGTCAACTTTCCATAATTTTTGTGTCCGCCGCTGTGCTTCCAAGTACTAACGCGAGAGTATACCTGTGCAGGATTGCCCCCCAACGACATCGACCAAGCATCGTCGATACAACGTTTGTCTACTGTTCAGTTATCCCACGAAACGAGCCCTCATATCTGACACTTTGACAGGGCCCATTCCACCATACTCTCGACTTCCTATTCCACTTCCCTGGCACGAATGAAACCCGAGCAGCCATCTACCAGCGCTCACGAACCCTTTGAACACTCTTGGGCACCCGAGTCGTTCATTTTGCCCATGCTTCACAATCCATGCTCCCCCTCAAGTTCGTGACTATCACTGCCATACGTTTTCGAACCAGCTATTCTGTTGCCTTTGGTCAACAGAATTCCTACCTCGCTCAACTATATTCCTTTTCGACGATCGAACGATGCCAAGCCGAATTAAAGGTACCAACCCCGCGCCCCAGAACGCAGGAAGATTAGGTTATAGACCTGAATACTACCTCCACTGCATTGGACCTCGATCACGAGCTTATTCGCATCATACTCAAATGTGATATTGTGAACTACCCTATCAGGACAAAGATATTATAGCGTCGAACTTAGGGTCTTGCAGGGAAATAAATCTATTTTCTTTGCTCTCAGTCGTCGCTTATCATCGTAATCATCAGGTGATCCTCAAGAAGTCAACTATCAAACGCACCACTGTCGACTTCCCCTAATATATTAACTCAAGTATCACGCAGTGGCGCCGTCGAGAGGGCACACCTAAACCTGCTGATATATTGGCACACGCGTGCTCCTTTCACTCCTCACGCTTCCCGCTTCTTCACCATACAGTAGCCTGGCCAGCTTAGCGACGTCTGATAAATGGCTAGAATCCACAATTCAAACTATCCAATCGTGACCTCTGCAGGCCGAATATATCTTTCTGTTCCTCTTCTGAAATTCAAAGGGCTCTAGAAGCATTGTCAAAGGTCGTATGGCTGTTTATCCTTGGCAGAGCTTAAGTTACTCGGATAGATAAACGCCCACATGTTCCCGAAGTCGTTTGGATTGATCAATATCATTCGAACCAGCAGCCTTGCAGTATAAAGCGGTGAATGGTGGACACATCCAAACTCCTCAGCGACATCTTCGGGACGCTCAATTCCAGCCCAATAATGAAGGTTAGAGTTTATTTCTTCTACTTCAAGTCAGAAGTCCCATACCCATGCTGAATTAACTCCGCATAGCTCTTCGGCGTCGCCCTCATCCTTCTCGCACCCCTCGTGTCCGCTCTCCCCGTCTCAGAAGATCTCTCTGCTCGTTCGGGTACCCACCTGACCCAAGCACAAGCCGAAGCCCGTCTAATCCCAAACGGAATAACGGCCTCATCCTCAGGTGGCTGCACAACTCGTTCCAATCCTACATGCACATCCTACGAAGGCATCCTCTCTGGTACCGTCGACGGTGTGATCACACTCAAGAAAGCCTCAGGCGCTTCAAGCTTGGTTATCACTGGTGGAACTGAAGTTGGTCATGCGAGTGGAACGTTCAGTCATGCTAATGGATATAAAGTCGATGTGAGGCACTCGACGACGTTGGATAATTATATCAAGTCTGCGTTTACAAAGATCGCGAATCGAGGAGATGGGTTTCCGCAGTGGCAAGCTGCGAGTGGGAATATTTATTGCGTGAGTACCGTGTTTATAATTGCTGCCTGGGCTTCATCGATGAGATACTGAAAAGTTGCGCATGGCGGGTTCTAGGACGAAGGAACTCACTGGGATATCACATATTTTTAATCTAAGTGTTGTCTTAGAAAGATTGGGCAAATGTGTATATATTACTCTGACATCCCTCGGTATTCAACATTCAACGGTAGCAACCGAAGTTGTAGCACAAAATCGGCAATTTGCTGTCTAAACATGATCGCAATACTGCGTACTGAAGAGTTATGGCGATCGATTGTGGGGAAATAGGCTTCCAAAGGAATGAGCTTTAATGATCACTACATATTCACACAGTGAATTCATTCAGAACTTTCTGTTTGAAAATCATGTACCGGCCAGAATGGCCGACGGGAATTGGCGAGGGTCACCTGAACTCTCTTAATAAACCAGCTCTTAATTAACCCCTCGTGTTGACTTACACGAAGGTAGGATGTGTCCGAGCGCTATATGTACAACTTCTTTGTCTCAAACCCGGGCCGAACTAGCGAAGATCCCTGAGCTCACTGTAGCTTATTCTTATTGCACGGTGAGTGTCGATTCCAATGATCGTCCAACCGTTGCGTCATACTACTCAATTGCTCTCCGTTACTATTCATTGAAGGGGCTTGGCATTTGGCTCGACTGCGGCCGTCACTCCATTCAACGCAAACTAAGTACCAAACCTATGTAAGTACAATACCATTTCCACGATGTGACCGACCAGGTGGTGTCCAATCTCCTCATCCACACGGTGAAAGACCTTCTCTCATTCGTTCTGCATTACCAGTGGCTGAAAGAATAGCGGTCGGGAGAAAACACGCTCGAAGCCTGTCATACCTCTCATCACCTACCATTTTTCCGCCAGTACCACGGTCGTGAATGAAAAACGTTCGTAGAGTGCTTCTGTCAGTGAGGCGAACAGGCATATCCAAAGCATGGACGCCGAATTTCTTCCGATGATTTTCTTATTGGATTGATGAATCCAAAAAGAGTGAACCCCACCCGGATTGAACGGATGACCTTGAGGAAACAGTTAAGACTGGAATCTCACGCTCTACCACTGAGCTAGGGGTCCTGTTTAGTCAAAATGCAGAGTAACAATACTATTAAGGTCAGACTAAAGAAGAAGCGACAACAATCTCTTGCCCATTATGTTGTCCTAACTTTGGCTCCGGTCCTCGAGGTACAACTTCGCTGATAAGGCTAATTAATCAGCGCTCCCCAGCATCTCCACACCCATACGGTTACAAGCTGAACGCTTGTAGCCTTTGTACGTGTATGGAATTCAATGTCCGTGACTCTGGCGGTCGACCGATCAGATTGACTATCGGACCAGCTTGCATTAGACGTTGAATGCTACCATTGGCCATCGTGAACGAAAGAAGTGGCCTAAATTCATGCCGGTGTTCAAGCTGGCATAAGCTCCAGTGCTAGGCTCTACAGGTGACTCTCCACCTACGGTGAACAACGATCGTATTTGTCCAGGCCACTGCCATCCATTGCAACTCTTACTTAACAATCATTCCGTCATCTATTGAACTACCGGAAACTTCTAATGAAGCGCCCCAGTAATCATGCCCATGATTGTTCCTCCGAGAGGTACGGGATGAAGAATCTTCATGGAAAAGTTGAGTTCCGAGAACCAAACTTATGCAGATTCGATATATCGCCAAAACCAGATATAGGTGCATTTCATGTGTTGCGGCCTGCAGGTAAGCCAAGACCTCAGAAACCACGACGCTGAGCGCCACGTTCTAAATGGCAAATGACTCTCGGCATGATGCGCAAGGTGGCTTGGACACTTCTGTGTATCCTTCTACGGAGTTCATGAGTATCTAACTCCGCAATGTGGTGTTTCCCGTCGGGCTGGTGAGATATCTATAGCAGTCAACCCATAGTTTCTGCCCGTCACTACGCTTTTCGGTTACTTTGAATGACGAGAAATGCATGCGAACTTGCTTCATTAGACTGCAGTTACTTCAACTACATAATATCCCAAGTGAACCTGTTATGTAACCGCTCTACCAACGAGGTTTCCGTTTCGGGGTTTCCAAAATATGGTCCCCGTGTTGACATAACCCAAAGTTGTGGGTCAAAGACCTAAATTTGTCACTATGACGGACCTTTCATAATGTTACTACTGGGCCTGGTTGTAACTCTGTCACTCTCAGTCTTAGTGAGCAAGGGCGATGATATTATGATCTCCTTTCTGCGTTGCCCGCTGCAGTAGGAATTCTTCCATGGTCTCCCTTGACCATGGGTGTTCCGGCGATGCCCTTCTCAGAAAAATTCTTGGTAAGGGATAGAACGTCGAAGGCAACAAATGAAGTCTGATGTCACAACAAGCATTCGCTGCGGAAAAGGTATTTATCCCCACAACGCCTATTTCCTCCTATGATACACATTCGTTAATTAAAGTGGAGAGAGTACAGGAGATGTGGCATTCTTACGAGCATTCTCCTATTTTGCTAGACAATGGACAATAAATTTGTTCAAGGATACACTCCTGCCGATTCCTCCGCATTCATTTAAGTTAGGATATTCATCGAGGATTCAAACTTGGTCGAGTGAATTTGACTTGTATCGTGTTACGATGCTACTTTTTCTAGAACAACAAAACCCCCTGGTTAAAAATATATCCATTCTACGAAAGCGAATTCTGCTTAATCTGCGTGCTTCTATGAGAAGCCAGAAGCCGATCCATAGCCAATACCCCAAGGACACTCAGCAGAAGCGCGCAGGTTTCGGATTTTGCATCTGGTTGTGAAGATGTCCCATCGTTGCGTACCGATTTATGTTAGTCCCCCTTCTCTAAGGGCCTGTTTAGCCCGTCGTATGTCCCTAAATTCGTTACCCAGAGAGTAAGACAATAGACCGAACACCCCGAAGCTCCGATGTCAGCGAATGACCCCACGCCACGGCTTGGACGATAGTTTCCGTTCGGGCCTCAGCCAGGACAAACGCATGCAAGTTAAACAGTCAAGCACCATGATTTCTCAAGATGCCAGATGCATGCGGGCGGTGATAGGCCTTCCGTAAGTGTGTTCAATAGGAATAGCCAAGCAACCTATTTCTGCATTCCACGTGCATCACGCACCTGCGGTGAGGTGACAGGATCAAAGTTCCATTCCAAGCATTATAGTGTGCCGTAAGAGGAGGAGATAAATGTCAATTCGCATATCAGCGGCCTAAGGAAACGACCCACCATATATCCAAGGGAGGGTAAGGTGGGCAAGTTCTACATGAAACATAGTTAGTTGTACCGCCCGAGCATCGTCCATTTCGGAGTGTCGTTCTGCCAGAGACGAAGTGCAAGAAGCTGTGACAACTCGTAGAATTACATGATGACGTAGTCGATCGCTAACGCTTGAACCCTTGAACTGTTATGGATATAACAACTTGAAAGAGTCATGATCCTGCGATCGGGAGGGTAGCCTGAACGAGTATAGGTTAATGATATTTCTCTACCTTCGAGTTATGAATGCAAGGCCGCCACTGTTGATAGAGCTCACGAACTTGAAGGTGTTCCTAAGCGACGATCTTGCCAATCCCCAAAGTCCAAAGGCGAACCAAAACTGGGGCTTTACTTAGTCTCATGAGAAAATCGGGATCCTGGTCGGCATCACAAGACGTGATGCTATACGTAATTAGTCAAGGGTATTCCCTTCACCCACAGGAATTCCAGCTATGCTGGTTGGCCAAGGTTCTTGACTCGAGAAGGCCAGCGAGAGGACCGATCGGCCATGTGAACTTGTGTGAAAGGCGCTTATAATGGTCGCTCAATAGAAGAATGGGGACCTTTACTTGCCAGGCAGAGGGGTGACCTGTCGCAGTGTTCGGGGTCTTGGGAGGCCAACCACCGTGCCTGGTGACCGTAAGAGGATGCTTCGGCTGGATGGAGTGTATTGGGCGTGGCAACGAGTAAATTTCACCAAGGCGTGGGACTCATAGAGAACTCAAGAACTGTTTATTACCATTGAGATGAAGGTATAAAGTATGCAGAGTGGTAAATAAGAGACCCGATGGAAGCTGAGAGAGACTCAAGTTCGGTAATAGAACGAAGAGAAGAGTGAAGACCTGAAGAGCGTGGGAGTCGGCATCTCGGTGAGGAAAAGCCAAAGACACGTGGGGAGGGCCTGAGGTCACTGAATTAGAACATGCTTATGTTTTTTGTTACACTCACGGTCACTGTCCGGGGTTTTACCGTCCGCATGGGTGGTTCAGAATACGGGGCTTAGCTGAGCACAGCGGCCGCCAGGCGTGTGCTGTGGGGCATAGAGGTCTGCCTTCCCTGCTTAACGCTCAGCCCTACCCGCAGTGCCTTACTATCGGTCAAGTGTGTATCGTTTATTCAAGGCGATCGGAAAGCCTACCAGGGATCTGGCCAAGTGCGGAAAAACAATCGATCACTCAGTCCCAATATTCTGACCAAGGACAGAGGTTTCTTCTCACTGGTGACTGCACTCGCAATTCACCGGACCCAACACCCTAATACTACATAGCTGTACCGTTCAGCCCTTCCCGTCCTCAGACTCGTGTCTGTGCTTTCCACCAATACACTTCCCTGTCTCGCCAACCCTACCTTCACCTCCATTCCTTAGTTCCTGCCACCATGGTCTCAGCTAGTGAACTCGACGACATCTATTCCCCCTTTCGCCTACAAGCAATGACCCACGATGAAATTCCCTCATCCAGTGAAGACGGATCGGGTTTGCATTCTCCGGTTGGAGGTGTCTTCCCTCGGATGCCGCAGATGCCCCCACTGCAGGGTGGTAGCGAGTCTTGTATGTTGCCATCGTATCTGTTTCCGCCTTCTCTCTTTAACTTCTTTTCTTTCGCAATAAAGTCCGGTATCAACACGATCCCCAAGTTGACATATCTCCTACTACGGAAATTCTCGCGCCGCAATTTGATTTCGCTCAAGGTCTGAACAAGAACCAGCAGCAACAGATACCGATCTTTGATACCAGACTAGAGCCTCCGAGCCCAAGCGCCCGTCAAGTCACGTTCCCCCACTATAACCAACTACACTCATCTCGTTACCACCTAGCGCACTTCCCTACTCAATATCCACCTGTTTCTTCCCGTATTCCTGCCACTAGCCTTGCTACAACGCCAGTAAATTTCAGGTTTATCCCACCACGACCCGAGCAACCGTCGTCTGGTGGACCTTCTCATGAGCCCATCTATTACCAGCAACCGCCCGTATCCTCAAGCAGCGCGAGCATGGGCACTGATCACAGGCCTAATCCCGTGGCCACGGCCGAGCGAACGGAGCCTTCGATGTCAAACGCGGTCAGTACTTCAAGAGAGACTCGAAAGGGGATAGCACCAGTTGTCATAGCCTGTCGTCTCTGGTAAGCCCGTTTTTTCATTAGAATTTTTCATTAAGCCTTTTATCGGTATACTAACGAATTTCGGGCTTCCTTTACCCTGTTGTTTCTTCTCAGTCGCGCACGAAAAATACGATGTGATTCAACTAGGCCCGAATGCAACAATTGTCTCCGAAGAAATAACGAGTGCGAGTATGATGCAATGCCCAAACGAAGGGGACCAGATAAGCGTCCCGGTACGCGTCAAAGAAGATGTAAAAAGCGGGCTACGGATGACCCAACACCCCCTAATCCGAAGCGTCGTCGAACTGGTCCAGAACCAGAATCAGATACCCAAGAGGCACAACCACATCGAATCAAGGAGAAGATGGTCGACTCAAAGCGTGCCTCGCCTTCCTCCCGTCACCCCGACAGACCTGCCGAACTTCACATTCAGACAACCACCCTTCACGCATCTCCGAGTTTGCACCGTCCTTCTTCGGGCTCGGACCATTTTGTGAAGGTATAGACGTTCGACTATTCTGTTGCCAATGATAATGCTCACTCTGGTGGGAGTAGCAGGAAGAATCTCCGACGTATCGCCGTCTTCCAGCGTATGGGTACGAGCACGAACCTTTAGCAAGGGCGCAATTTCCACGTCCTATCGACTCGAACGCACTGCCGAATGAGCCACATCGTATGTTTTCACTCCCGACATCACCGATTTTTGAGGCGACACAAAGGGAGTGGGACCAAATTACTGAGCTTTATGGGTGAGCAACCGCCTTACCCTCCAATGTCTACTTTCACCAATGCCGTGAATTTTAGTCCTCAAGAAATCGTTGACCGTATCAACTTCCTGTAAGTTTGCGACGTTGACTCAGGTTTTCTGTTACCCTTACATGCTTGCAGGCGACTTAACACAGAGCACCAACTTTCCTTTGTCAATATTGACTTTCTCTCTGCACAGATATATGACGACGTTGAGCGCTTCAAGATCCAACCTGCTTTTATCCTTGCGGCACTCGCCCTCGCGCAGCTCATACAATCCAGCGTCACAAATCAAGGAACAGCTGGCATGGCCCAGGCTGTAGCTTTACGACTCCAAGCCCAAACAGCTGTGGATGAGGCGCGGCAATCAGGGCTGCTCAATGCAGATCTAGCGAAGGCTCAATTCGTGAGTCAGTGGAGATTTTCCCTCGCTGACTATCTAATGTTCTGTTAATAGCTCCTTGCAATTTTCGAATCCTCGGCGTATACAGAATACAGCTATTCCCGCGCAACTGCCGCTCTGCATGCATTGGACGATGTTATTACCAGTCTCTCCCTGACGACTTTGGACGCAAGGGACCCATCAGTTTCCTCGTTCACACATGGGTCGGTCCCATCTGTTTTCCCGGAAGATGGTCCTTCTCTCACTGGAAAAATATGTAAATGTTTACCTCATGAGGTGAACGATGCATCGAAAGATTATCAAACCCGCGTCTATCACCTCCCTTGGCATCATAACTGGACCCGCGAGGAAATACACGAGGAAGAAATACGCCGCCTGTGCTGGAGCGCCCTGAGCCTTGTTTCAGAACATAATGCACAATGCATGGCGCTCGGACGGGATGTTCCAAACTTTTCTTTGAATCACCCAAGCAACGTAAGTTTACCCTGACGACATGACGATTTTCATATGATTTATATCATCACAGTTTGTGTTGCTCTTCCCTGGTGAGGCGTTTGATCGGCTCCGTCATAAAGACCCGAGCGATCCTCTCTTGCCGAATGAGTCCGTGTGGGGCCTATACTGCCGTAGCCTGCTCCTTTGGAACTTCTGCGTATCAGTAAAGGAAGGTCACACAACGGTCGATGACAAGATAGAAGCTTTCACGCACTCCGTTGGTGTGGCCCAGATGATCGAGGACGCTCTCAACGTGCATCGGTGTAACCTCGACACCACGATCATGTACCAGACACGAGAATATCTCTTCAAGTGGGTTCCTAAAATCCATTACTCAGTTGTTTAGAGAAATTAACGTGGTATCCAGCATTCGCATGTTGGTTGCGCATGAAGTCAGAGTCAGGTAAGTTGGTAAACTAGTGCAATTATTACGCCACCCTGATTTTTCATAGTGTCGTCGGTCTCACCACGTCTGGCCGTCCTGGCATGCTATTCAGCACGAAGCACGTTGAAGAATGGGGTATGGGTTTTGTCCAGTTATATCGATTAGGCCCTAAAGTCTTTTAGTTCGAGCACAACAGGGCACCATTCAAAGAGTTAAAAGCATCATCCACCACTCCAGTTCCGGAGAAGACAACGACCTGACTCGACAGCCTTTCGCAGTTTCCTGGTTCGTGAATCAGCTGAACGTGTATGTCCCCGGATTTCCCTCGTGAACCCCTGTGTAATCTCGACCTGTAGGGCTGTTTTAATTTGGCCATACGAGCAATCCATGGTCGGCCTTCTAGAGCTTGCCAAAGACCTGCTGTATATCGTGGACATCCTGAATTATTACTGGGAGTGCCCAGGTATGTTGAGGGTCCCAAAGCGTTAATTCTTTACTCACCATTTACAATACTGTAGAAAATTCCACTCGAACCGAGGGCTTGCGGGGAGAGCTCATCAAAGCATGCCTCGCGCGAGGTGTTGCCCCTCCTTTGACCACAAGTTATGTTCCGCAGAGCATACGCACCAACACTTATTAACCTGCTTACTGCATATACCAAGAATTTGTTCATTACGCTTAATATAATTGCCATGGGCCACTTCTGTCCAAATGTTTTGGACTAATACCGTGTACTCATAAACCCGTTTGTATAATAATCACCAATCTCTTTGAAATGACAGCCATTGGACGCACGGTGACGATGTTTTAGTAATCGACACCATATGAGAAACTTAACCGACCTTGCGTATCTGAATTTTATCTGCTCCCACTGAGCACAACACAGCGGTTATTGATTCAAATGGATTAGAAATCATGCCGAACACGTGAGCTAACTTCAAGTACTGGGGATGCAATCTACATCCCGTCCTCCTTCATTCTCATGAGCTGTGTCAACAATGCCTCAAATGAGTTGAATCGCTCATCCAGCTTTCCTTCAAGCTTGCTCAGGCGCTCTTCCAGGACATTGACCCTATCCTGTAATGTGCTCTCGAGCCCTTCAAGCCTTTTAATGGTTACATCCGTCGCGTCTTGCTCAAACTTCTCCTCAGTCGTGTCAAATAAGCGAATGGTGATATGAAAGCGCCCGTGATAAGGCGCTGGGCCATCCTTCAGTGCTTGTGCTTCTCTGACCTCACAGCCATTACAGACAAACGTATCCCGTGCTATAAAGAAGTGAGGCATTAGACTTTGATGAATCATAGTCTTCCAAGTACTTACTACAGTCCACGCAAACATAACATGGCGCTGATACTCGTGCGTTGCAGCAAGCGCAGCAGAATTTGTTGGATTTGGACTTCGACTTGAGATCGGACTGCGATTTGCGGCTGGTTTCAATGCCTCGGAGTGTTGCTTTTATCCTTTCAACGAGAGTCCGCGCGTTATTAATGACGAAAGCGAGCCGATAGTCGTGGATGACAACAAACGATTTGAGCATCGAGTGAGTCTGATCGTGCACGAAGGTATCGACACTCATTTGCTGGTCCACACAATCAGGACATAGACGGACACGGGTGGATAGGTCGGCGGAAACACATTGGAGGCATTGATACCCTGGGTACAAGATTGATCGTTCGCAGTTGTCGCAACTGATGTTACTAGAAATGCACGTCAGTAACATGGTTTGAATTCCGTATATCGCCACCCACAATAGATAAGCTTCTCTGTCGCTTGCATAATTAGCCAGCGCTCGGCATAGACCGGAGACACTTGGGGATAAGGATTCATCGAGCGTGTCAAGTTCATTTTGTTCTTCAGAGCCAAGGGCATGATCAGGCGTCATATCTGCCTCAGCATCCCATGAGCGCTGGCGTAATTCAATAGCGCGCCTGGCCTCCCTCATGCGGTCCCGCAGGTATGGCCACGCCCAACGTTTCTTCTGTACGAGATATGATGCCGCCCTGCAAGCGAAGGACCACCGAGCCTTCGCAGCGTTTTGCGCATATTCCCCGTCATTGTATCTGAAACGGTACAACTCGGGCGTAGTACGCCTGAGGATGAACGTGAAACTCTCCACATTGGCAGCCTCGTCTTCTACCACCTGCTCACCACCATCCCCGTCATCGGCATTGGCGACATCGGAAGCGTTGACCTCTTCATCAATTTCCCTTTCTTCCACCTCGTCATCAGGTGGGATATCCTCGGAATCACCCACTTCAGAAATTTCGGTTATCTGATCCCCCGATTCCTCGTTTTCTGCTTCGCCATCATTTCCTTCACCAGAATTCTCGGCGGCCACACCTTCATCGTCCTCATCCTCGTCCGCCTCGTCATCATCCGCCTCATTATCGTCCCTTCGTCCCTTTCGTTTTCAGCAGGTTCATCCTCTTCATCATCCTCGCCTTCAACTTCGTATGTTCCCTCTATTGTCTGGGTCAACGGATCGAAGATACCGGACAGGTGGTAGAAGGTATCTTCGAACTCCTCGTCATGAAGTGTAATGGTAATATTTTGAGTCCCATCTTCATTCGCCTCAGCTCTCCCAGATACCTCTGCCATTCCACAACAAGAGACGGCTCTGCCCGTGACATTTCGGTGCATGTCAATGTTAAGAATGCGGATCATCACGAGACCTTTAACGCTGATCCGATCATTATCGGAGTCGGTGTGATAGCAATGGCCGGTCCAGACGCCTTCGGGCCCAGATGGATAAATAGGTTCCTCTGAGTCCAGTTGAAACACGGGAAGGTCAACGTCAATGGTTTGATATGAAAACGTAGTTTGATGCGGATAGTGGAGCAATTGTAGATCTTCCTCGCGGTTCTCGGTTTGAGATTCATTGCGTTCGATGGACCTATCCTGCCAAGAGGAAATACTGTTGTCGCTGGGTTTCCATGTCTCAGGACTCCCCCATATTAGACGGTACTGCATCAGCATCAGTACTTGTTAGACAAAAAACCCACAGGAAACCTCACCATGCCAAATGCAAAATTTTCGAGCCGCAAACTGGCATCTGCGTGGGCCTGTTTGTAGATGGCTATAATATCGTTGTTATTCAGAATACAGGAAGTTCGTGAGCGCCACCCTTACCTCCAAGATACTCGGCTCGATGTTTGATGACGGCTGCGATCGACTCGAAACTCACAGCCCAATAATCGAGTTCTTCTGTATGTATAATGTACTGACAGGCGATCTTGATGATGCGGAGATGGTGTTGCAAAAGGAGGAAGATAAGAGGAAACACATACTACGGAGAATCAAGGTCATTTCTACCTCCTGAATTACAATGGGATACTTACGCGCTCGATACGTCCTTGTCCTGTGATCAGAGCGACAGTGGCAGCGGAGTCAATGTTGTAACCAATGCTCTTGAGGTTTCTTTCTAAGCGTTCCTCTTCGCTATGAATATACAACTCTGTCAATTGCGAGAGGTTCGAATCCATCTGGTCATTTTCATCCACTGGACCGGTCGAGCGAAGCAGTTGTTCGATCGTCCGAAAGAAATCAGAGTCAAGATACCAGTCGACGAGAAACCGGTTATCGGCTTTGACGCATTCCAAGTTTCGATGCATCTCCTGAATCAACAAATATATCTGATTTTGATATCGTGAAATACTATGGTGCCAGCCTATGTAAAGCGGTTCATATATGTTGCCAGCGGAATGCGAACAGAGATATGCCTATACCTTTCGCCCAGAACGCTAGCCAATGGAGAAGACTGAAATGAGAAAAGGAACCGTTGAATTAATAAATTGATCGAATAGCTGTCATACTTACGTCCA
Source organism: Leucocoprinus leucothites (assembly GCA_013368445.1). Lineage (NCBI taxonomy): Eukaryota > Fungi > Basidiomycota > Agaricomycetes > Agaricales > Agaricaceae > Leucocoprinus > Leucocoprinus leucothites. The sequence continues at coordinate 388,976 of JAACJO010000021.1, forward strand.
TCCTTTCGGCCTCTCCATAGCAAAGGTGTTGGCTTCCTTAATACTTATAAAGCCTGTCCCGTCATCATCTATAGCTTCAATGATAGGCTGCAATTGAGCGACAGTGATATATTCGAGGGTCCAACGATCATCTATATGGATGGGATCGTCGCAGTTCTTGTTTTGATCAGGTTCATTGGGAGAAGGGAAAGTGTCAGGTGTAGTAGGAGTCGGCAAGCTGGCGGCGACCACGACTCCAGGAGTCGCGGGAACCGGAGCGACGGTTAATTGATCCGTGAAGTAGTCCCGGAGAGCGAGGACAAAATGCCGGGCTTTCACACTGCCCTTCCAACCCTATCAGTAAACGTGTCAGGCAGGCGCTCATCCCCTCATTTCCGGAACTTACCATCTCCTTCCAGAGGTGTTGAAGATCCTAGAGGACCTGGAATTGAGCACCTTTTGCGCTTGATACTGGATATTAATTACACACCGCATCAACAATCCTTTCGTGTGCTCCCGAAAGCAACACCGACATAATCTGCCGCCCTTGCTTCTCCATTGCATCGGTGATCTGTTCTTGCTGAATAGCCATCTTCGCTTCAAACACAGCCAGATTTTTCTTGAATATGTTATCAACGTCTTCCGCCATCTCTTTTAGCAGACCCTTCCTCGCTGCGACAATATCGTCATTTCCCTTTGCCGCAGAACGTTGTGCAACAGCGGACAAGGATTCTCCAGATTTTGAAATAAGCTTCGTCAAGAGGTCGTCGCGCTCGATACACGCCCTTACCCCTCCGTTCTCCTCTAAGAATTTGGTCATCTCCCTTTCTCGTGGCGTCTCGAGTTTCTTAAATATGTCAAGCATTGTGGTCTCGATGCTCTTTAACGTCGCCTGTTGCTTGTCCAGCTTTTGATTGGCCTTTTCTACGCCGAGTGCAATATGAACCGCCAATGCCTGCTCGAGTTGTGTTTGATGATCGGCAAACGTCGATGCCCAGCCAGCCAATCTGCTCTCGTATACCTTGGATTTAAGCGTCCTCGCTGAAAACAATAAACATTTAATAAAGGTGTGCAAGCTGAATATTACGCACACAGGAAGCTCTTCTTGAGATACGCATCACAGGCCGATCCACACTCCTGGATACTCTTCGCGATGGCCATGATAAGACCCTGCATTCTATCTTTGACTGTTATCCCATCTGGGCCCTCTTCTTCAGGATCTTTCATATGTCGAAGTCTACGACGAACAATGTAAGTTTGGGATTATGAATTGCCTACGGCTCCACTCACTGGAATAAAACACACATTGTGTCCTGCATCTGAACACGAAGAGCCATCACTTTTTGATTATTTTCTCGGCGTGTGAGATCAAGCGTAATGACGAGCTTGAAAGCAACGACCGCGACTGAATCGTCAAGCTCAGAACTCTAGAATTGACTAAGGTTGAAGCTCAAACACACCACCAATAAAAGGATGCACTTGAGCCAGTGCGTCCAACCCACTCATCACAACTTTAGCGGTCTCGCTGAACTTGGAGATGGCAGCCTCAATGGCCTTCGGCTCAAGAGACGCCAATCCTGCTGCGGCAGTTGTAATAGTGTCTTTATTCGCAGCGTAGAATTCGTTGACGAATGTGAACGCTGGCGATTGAGCTGCTGCTGTAGTGCCATTGACTAGCATTTCGAGCGACTATTTCAGTATCTCGTAGTAGAATATCGGCGCCGCTCCATAGACACATACCAATGCTGTCTATCCCGTTCTCCACTTTTCCGACATCCGTCGTCCGGTTTGCGACCCTGTACGCATCCACCAAAGCAATATCCCGAGATTTTTCAGGGTCAAGCTGGGAAGGCATCGGAGTGAGGGACCGAAGGTTTGTACCTGAGTTCAGAACGGGTGGCTTTATATGGGGACCCTCTATCGAGAAGGCCACATTTTGATGTTATCGTCGAATCTTAATCGAAACCTTATCCGAATAACATGGTGACCACACGGACTTTGACCGACATCCAGCGCACGACTGTACAGTCATCTGATCTTCAAAACATCCTGGTACACCGACCGCAACCTCCGGTCGAGGCGATTTAGCTAACCGATGACAAGAATTCCGAGCGTTCCGCGCCTCCGATATTGATGTAGCCACTAAAATTGTGCATCCACGATCAACCATTCCCTTTCTGTACTTCGGTTCTTATCCATTTCTGGACGACTTCTTTCGTATGGCCCAGGTATTAATCTGATTGGCAGTCCAACAACCTTAGACTTGGTACTTATGAGGAACCCTGCCTCCGTTCCCCCTATGGAGCGGCCCGCCTCGGACTCAGCTCACGATGTATGGCTTGAGGTGTTAAGTCTCGAAAGACCTTCAACCCGTGTCAAAACGTACCCATCGAAATTGATTTTCAGAAATATCCACTAGAGAAAACTTTATATGGAGTCGACGGACAAGACAGTCGTCACTTCGCTTTCCAGGTCTCCAACATTCACGTCGAGACTCAACGCATTGAGAATGAGCCTATTTGACTACAAAATCAACAAGTTACTCCTGGGTTCACGTATCGACTGGATGGCTTACAACTATGGATATTGTGCATACCAAGATGCTGTCGATACAATCTCATGTTAATCCCCGGCTTTGGGATAAAAGGAAATTGCGCACGAGAGTATGATAGGTGTGAGGGTCTTGACATATAGATCATATGGAAGGAGGGAAAGAAGAAGGCCTACGAGATGTTTGAGCCTCTATCCGTTATTTAAGCGAACTGAAGGTGGACACCAATCCCTCACCAGTAAAAACAAGGGCGGCCCAGGTGCTATCATTCATGACAAGTTGAACAATTGGATGTTCTGGCCATCTGTCCCGGGAGGCAGTGCGATGCCTCAGGTAAGTCAAAGACCAGAGGATGCCCTGATTAACTATCACTAGTAGACTTTAGCTAGACTTCAGCATGTGTTATTACTATAGATGGGAACCAGCACACCTACCTAAACCACCATGCTCCATCCGGAGTCGTCTGAAGGTTGCAAAGCTCATCTATCTCAACCTCGCAGGTAGTCCTCCAAGCTGTCCACGCGTTAAACCCACAACACAACGCAAACCAAGCAACTAAGGGGACCCCAACCCAGGGTGACCGATTATACAGGGCGTAAACTGTCAATGCCATTTGAATCAGTAAATGAGATTTGACGAGTAGTGACATACGAGTACCTCTCGCTATCATTACAAGCTCCATATTCCACAGCAATATATATGATGAGACCATCTGAAACCCTACCCATGGCCGACAATCCCCGTTCTGCCATTTCAGACCTTGCGTAGATGAGAAGACTACATTTATACTTGAGCCGTTGTCGGTTAGAAGGTGCAGTGGAGATGATCTACCATTTGCTCACGTTTGCTCAGCAAGTGCGAAATAGCGACACACGACGAAGGATAGCCTGCTGAACCATGGACACCGGCGGCTAAACCCAACGCATAAGCGAGAAAATTTGCTGCAGGAAACGGCGTAGCACTATGAACCTCCAGATGCACCGGACTTCACGATCCCAGGTCAGGGCATGATCAAACGCAAGTAGCGTCAAACCTGCAACTATTTCAGCGAACAGTAGTCAGGCGACCATACAGCGACTCGGATTCGACAAGTATGTTCACGTACCATTGCTATACTGTCTCGCGAGTGCTTGGTTCACCATATCTTGAGGATATGACATCTTGTTCAAAGGAGGGGAGCCGACTGGTGCACTGGTAGGGCGAGGTCGAGGGATAAAGTGGAAGAAGGACGCATGGTAAGTACGGTGACCGCTGGGTGAGAAGCGGGAAGCAATGACGGCATGCCGCTTCAAGACCTAGTACAGCTCCTTATGTATGCATTTTCCAACAAACAAAATGCGAGCCGTCACGGCCTGTCACAGCCTGGCATTATCGAATCAAGGGTGGCCTCTGTTCGGTTCCGTAACAAACGTCTTTATTGTTGACTTATTGCATAACAGACAAGCGTGATAAATTCACAAAAACCGTAAGGGAAACAGGCGGAGGTTTTCTCGTGGGTATAGGGCAAGTTTTATCAATATCAGCTTTCCGAGAAGTCACTGACCGGTGAGAACGCCGAGGTGTTAATAATTCTACCCAACCCTCGATTTCTCACCGCATGCCGAACACCTGCCGGATTCTCTGTGAAAGGCTCTCTATGTTAAGCGTACTACTTTTGAAGCACATACATGGTCCATGATCGATGCCTGATCAACTAAGCTCATTCGACTCACTGTGCTTGCTTGTGTGCTTGGATCTGCCGGTACACATGATCAGGCTACGAATCTGCGGATATGATGCTGAACAAGATATTGGTGGCGAGGTTTAGTCATTGATGACTTAATCAGTTTGAGGTCTAATGATTCCGTGAAATGCATTCAACCCTTGCCAGGGACCTATCTTAAGTTTGCGTAGGGAGTTGGTCGGTTAAATTGCTCACTTGAACGTCGACAGACCGCCAAGCACCTGGAAGTTGACGGGAGTGTCATCCAAGGCGGACATGTCGGTGTAAGAGGAGGCGCCGTGGGCTTTGCGAAAGCATCTAGACCACCTCGGAAGTTGAACATTGAACGTTGGCTCCCCCATCTGACTCTGAAAGTGATGGACAGAATCGCGTTGGCCATCAGGTCTTGCCGCCATTGCTCTATAATTTACATGGTGCTGCTAGTTATGATGGTTGATATGTCGACTTGTTCCACTTCCGAGTCAGTCTCGGGTTTGAAACAGCGTATATTGAGTACGAGTCTGCACGGCTGCGTAATTGCACAAATCAGTCAAATGGCCAAGTTGAGATGAGCGGAGGGCGTACAATGATGGATAACAAACACGTCAAGATGCTTTGGACAAAAGTCAATTAATCAAGTAAAATCAAAAGAGACTCGGGATTTCGTACCAGAAAATAATATGACCTAGTTGTTTCACATAGAAATCATATGGTGCCAAGGACACCAGAACTCCTTGAGTCGACTAGAATCACTGTATGGACCGTTATGAGAAGTGAAGCGAAGTCACCTGCTAGCAGTAAGAAAGTCCACGAGCTATCCCGTATCACTTGTCGAACGAGAGAGCGATCTGGCCACCCTTCCCTGACGGCACTCCAGTATTTACAATAACTCAAGCACCAGAATATTGCCTGATTTAAAATGATCACCAGGCTATTGAGATGGGTAATGGCCAGCAAATCAAGAAGGACGGCCAAATATGAACGCCTGGGAGGCTACTCACCAGAACCATCTGGAGGTGGAGGGCGATTTTGTAGGAATGCAATTCATATCTGTCTCGATTTCAGCTATCGCTGTTGGCAGGGCCCAAGCATTATAAGTTCGACAAAGCAGGTACCAGGCGGCTAAAATGGCCCCAACCCATAATTTGCTGCTGTATAGTGCATACACTTTAGATGGATCAGCATAGGAACAAAAGCCCAAACGGCGCTGCAATACTCACCTCTCATCATCATGATGAACTCCATATTGAACAACAAGACTATCGTCGCACCCATCTGGAACTTGAACCATGCTAGACACTCCCCATTCTGCCGTCGAATGAAATAGGGTGATGAATATATGACATTGACGCTGTCTGATTTGAGTGGTGAGGAAGTTGTAAATGACTGGAGACTCACACGTGGCCTGCGAGAGCGAAGTATCTACTGATGAAATATGTCGCCTTGATTATCCAGGTCGAGTTTCTAGACTCCCGAGAACCTCGTTCAGAGCAAGGAAAAGAACTTTACGCCGAAAGTCCTACCTCCAAATGTACTGAATCTCATCTTGCCACGTAAGGATATGGTCGTAAAGAAGTAAAGCCAGGCCTGCCGCTGCCAAGGACACCCATCGATCAAAGTTAATATCACTTTATCTTTGTGAAGATCAGCGTACCATTGATGTACTGTCTTGTATAAAATTCCATCGACATAGAGGAAGGTGCGAAACCTCGCCAATGAGTTCCTGTACGTGGTGGTTTGTGTCCAAAGTGCACGCCAGAAACGAGGTGGAAAACGGGCAGGTGCCAGTGTGAATTATGACGGCATCTGCCAAGGACGTGCTCAGGGGCCAGCTATCCGGAAAGAAAGAAAAAAGAAGTCATCCCGGGTCTCATGGGGTGAGGACTCAGGAGATAATAATCATGACGCATATCGCTTCCGTGGGTTGTAACGTTGGCATTCGACGTCAACAATTAGGTTACCTTCACACTCGTGAGAAGAAGCTTGGATTGGCCTTGGGTTAGACTTGGGCATGTTAAGTGTGACCCACGCGGTATATATAGAGTAAGCATCGAACCAGAGTGCGCACTGCGAGTACCGTATTGACCTACGGAAGAATGTCATTCAAACAATCCATCTATCTAACTTTGCTTATTCCCATTCTGTCCCTATACTATTCGTTAGATTGAAAGCGGCGTGAGGATGCATGGACCAGGAGTATGGTAGTTTGTGGCTCATAGGCCTGCCATAATGGCTACAAAAGGGGTAATACGTTAATTAATACCTTCAGCCACTTTCAAGCAATCAGAAGCGAAATGCTAGCGCCCATCCGGGAAATTCAGTGGTGTCATGTGCTCAAAGGTCACGCCGACGACCAGCATTGTCAGTGTTTGTCGAGGGCGGTCTTGCTCAGCAAAATCATATGAACACTCGAAGTCACTCGAATTGCGCCATTTCACACAAGCTCCTGCGAACACGGTTCTTATTGAGTCTCTAATCATGTGGAGAACTATCATCACTCTCGCACCAACCACTTGCCTCGTATCCTCGGGATATTCAATATTATCATGTCCACTCCAGCAGCCAACTTCTCTAGTATTCCAATCCTCGACTATTCTCTCCTCTCTCAGCCCAGCTCCAGAGAAAAATTTATAAATCAACTGCGCCATGCTCTCATCAACGTCGGTTTTCTCTACCTCAAGAACCACCCTGTACCTCAAGCTACTGTCGATAAACTAACAGAATACATCCCGAAACTATTCGATCTACCACAGGAGGCAAAGGATAAAGTCCGAATGCAGAATTCGGAACATTTCTTGGGATATTCGAGGCTAGGAACTGAGCTGACTAAGGGACAGGTGGATTTGAGGGAGCAGTGGGACTTTGGGACGAAGCATAAGTGTCGGTGGCAGAAGGGAGATCCGGATTATCACCGTCTTTGGGGGGAGTCTCAGGTACGTGCCAAGTTCCTTGTGTCGTTGACAGTTGTTGATAAGCTTATTTAACAGTGGCCTGATGAGGCACTGATCCCAGGATTCAGGGTTACGTTTGAGACTTACCTTGAAGAGGTAGAACAACTCAGCTACCAGTTCAGCTCGCTTTTGGCGGAGGCTTTCGGCCTTGGACCAAAGGGGCTCGCCCATTTTTATGATACCAAGGAACTCATGCAACACCGAGGAAAGATTGTCAAGTACCCTGTTATCGCTGGCGGTAGTAGTGATCAGGGAGTGGGTCCTCATTATGACGCTGGATTCCTTACCTTCGTACGTCTTCTGTGTTCAGGACGTCGTTCATTCGGCGACTGACAGAGAGGCACTCAGTTATTACAAGCCTCCCCACATCAAGGTCTACAAGTGCAGAATCTCTCTGGAGAGTGGATTGACGCACCCCCTATTCCTGGGACTTTCGTCATTAATATTGGAAAAGGTGAGATAACGAGCTCCTCTAGTTAATACAATGCTAAAATTACCCTCTTATAGCCCTAGAGTTTGTTACCCGCGGCCTTGCGCGTGCCACTTCACATCGGGTTTTGTCACCGAAAGGCGAAACGCCGCGCTATTCAGTCCCGTTCTTCCAGAACATTTCTCTTCAAATCAGGCTGGCGGATGAAGTCCTCGATCGTATGTCCCATCACATTTACGGACGCAAACTAGCGATGTACTCAGAATGCGTTCTCTAGTCCCGCCAGAAACCTTGAAATTGCGAGGCGAACGAGGGACTGTCGCCGCTACTGATTGTAAGTCGTCTCGATCTCAAGGAGTTTTTTGAAATGAAGGCCACTGATATGTCGTTGTAATGCAGCCGTCAATTTTTCCGAGTTCGATAGAGAGCCTTCTGGAAGAGTCAACCTAATTGGCCGGGTCAAGTGAGCTCCCATCAATCTTTCAATTAGTACATGTGTTGATCTGTATTCAGGAGCCATCCTGACACCGCAGAAATCCACTACCCAGAACTCTTCAGAGAGATATTCCCGAACGGATACTCCGGCAAGGGTAGCGCATACTGAATATAATATTTCGCAGTCGTTTTGGGGATCTTTTACCTCCATTGTTTGTGCTTGTATATAAAAGTTTTCAATTCCAAGATGGTCTACAACGAAGTAATCTTGAGTTAACTCGTTGATAACCAAAGAGTAAGGTCTGCGAACCGGGGCGAAGTTCACCCCTAACCCACTTCGCCTCGATGGCAACACTACACTAAGTCCGTCTCCACTCCGTTTTCTGAAATAGAACGAAGTATTAGTGGACTACAGGGAACCCAGCGATATCCAAAAGGCAAATTCAAGATCACACTCAAGCTGCTCAGACCTAGTTAATTTCATAGTAAATGTACAAAATATTTTGGGGTGCTATGAAATATATCAAGCGTTGCTACTCAATTACTAATCGGGCGTCCAGCTACCTGTAGCTCAAAAATGGCATGTTTCAACATCTCTGCAGAGGCGCCGCTCGGATCGAGCGTCGTACTATCATCCATGTCTCGGTAGAATTTGTCGATGTAGGCACCAGCTCCTGATAAATGAGCGACCTTGGCGCACGCAGCGTGAATGGCAAGGTAGGCTACAGATGGAACCGGAAATTTGACAGAATCAGGCGTCTTAAATGTGACGTATTCCGGATAGTTGTTTAGGATGAAAGGCTCCGCCGCTTCAAGCTTGTACCTGTTCTCCACGTTCTGAGAAACATCAACATATAACATGTTAGCGACAGTCAAATGAGCAAGGTCAGGTCAGACGAACTGTTGCAACAAACCAAACCTTTAGTTGATCGAGAGGTAGATAAAATCCAGGAACCACAGTCATCACGTTTTCTAAACGGTGGCATTGGAACCGTTCAAATCGCCAGGAAGTTGTATATAGCCAAAACGGACCATGACCGCCCACATCGTCGTAGCGCAGTCCCGTTATAAGCAGAATATTGTCATTAAAAATTAAACGGATAAATAGGGACATACTTTGAGTGAACCCAGTTCGATATCCTGGTTCGTAGACTCGGCGAATATGTGTGCACAATGAATCTCATCCATCTTCAGACTGCGGTCCGCATTCAACTTCTCTCTTAGCTCTGTAATTACCAGTACCGAGCGTATGTCGCATTTTCCAGTCACGGCACAACGATATCCATCGCGAAAAAGAGCCTGACCAGTAGGAGTTAGTGAGAATTCGGGATGAACAGAGCAATACTGACACTTTTTTGGCGGTAGAATATGATTGAGGAGCATCCTCCAAGGTGTCATTGAGCATATCTGCCACTGTATCAAATTCTGGAGGAGATGCATGATTGGACGGCGTTGGTATGCGGCCCTTGGTGGCGCGAACTGGTGACTGCGTCAGATGGTACGTTGAATAAGAAGATTTGGGAAAGCACACGCCCTGATAAAATGATCGAAATACATCTTCCCAACATCGAGAAGGCCTCGATCTGACTTGGCCGAGAGGATCTCAGTGACGACCACTCTCAACCCCAAGTCCGTCGGCACAAAGTGTATAAGATAGCCAAGGATTCGAATATAAATGATGTCATTTCCAACGTTTTCGCCGTTGCTGACGGCCTGATGAAGAGAACTCTCGATCCTCAAGCAGATATTACACGTACTCACAGGGTGGGCGTCATCTTGGAGTCTCTCTGGAAGTTTGGGCGGCAATGGAGTTATGTTTGTGGATGAAGGTCAAGAACTGACTCGGAAAAAATATTGGAGGTCGTGAGAGTTCGCACGGTGCAGGTGTGTTCCACATGGGCTCATGCTCACTGGAAGGGCGATCCGGATTATTATTGTCTTTGGGGCGTATCAGAACCTATGCCATTGACAGTTGTTGATAGGTTTCTTTCAATGGCCTGACGAGACTCTGATTTCGGGATTGAGGGGGACGCTTGAGACGTACCTTGAAGAGGTAGAGCAACTCCAAGTCAGCTACCAGTTCTGCTCACTTTGGCGGAGGCTTCCGGCCTTGGATCAAAGGGAATCGCAAATTTTTATGATACCAAGGAGCTCATGCAACATCGCGGAAGGATTGTGAAGTATTCTGCTGTCGCTGGAGGTAGTAGCGATCAGGAAGTGGAACCCACTATGACGCTGAGTACGTCTCCTGTATTCATGACACCTTCGATCGGTGCTGATAGAGGCGCACCCGGTTATTAAAAGCTTCCCCACATAAAGACCTACAAGTGCGGAATCTGTTTGAAAAGTGGATAGGCGCTTCCCCTATTCTGGGGACTTTCATCATTAGCATTGGGAAAGGTGAGACAGTGAGCTTCTCTAGCTAGTACAATTTATCAATACTGAGGTTACACCGCCGTAGCCCTGAAATTTGCTATCCGTGGTCTCGCACTAACCACCTCGCATCGAGTTTTGTCGCCGAAAGACGAGACATCACGTTATTCAGTACCATTCTCCCAGAACATTTCTCTCCACATCCGGCAGGTGGACGAGGTCCTTGATTGCATGACCTGTCAGACTTACAGACAAAAATAATGATGAATTCAAGATACTTCTTTAGTTCCACCAGAGATCTTGAAATTGCGATGTGAATGAGGGACGGTCGCTGATACTGACTGTAAGCCACCTTTGCAGGAAATAATTTTTATGAATTGAATGTCACTGATTTATTACCACAATGCAGCTGTCAACTTTTCCGAGTTCTATAGGGAGCCTTCTGGTAGAGCTAACCTGCTTGGCCGAGTCAAGTGAGTTCCTGTCGATCTCAATCTACGGGCACTGCGAAAATTTACTACCCAGAAATCTTCAAAGAGATATTCCCGAACGGATACTCTAGCCAAGGTAGCGCATATTGAAAGCAATAGATCGACAGGTGGAACGCTGTGTGGGTGGGGACTTGGCCGGTTGATGTCGAAGGCAAAGCGAGTGTCTATCTCGAGTGCTCACTTCACCAGTGTCTAGAAACTCTATAATGCCATTTTAATAATCTCCCTATCTGAGATTGCCCATTCCTATTATTCCTCTATACCATGCATTAGATTGAAAGCGGCGTGAAGATGTATGGGCCAGGAGTATCCTCGTTTAGCCTGCCATAATAATGGCTACAAGAGAGGTAATGCGTTAATCGAATACCTTCAGCCACTTTAAATACTAGCGCCCATCTGGGAAACTCAAAAGGCGTCATGTGCTCGACCAACATTTTGTTTGTCGAAAGCTTGCTTGCTCAGCAAAAGCATCATATGAACATTCGAATTCGAAGTCACTCAAATTATATCATTTCACACAAGCTTCTGAAAATGTTCTTATAGAGTCTCTGACCATGTGGAGGTCTATCATCACTCCCGCACCAACGACTTGCCTCGTACCCTCATGTCTGCTCCAACAGCCAACTTCTCCAGCATCCCAATCCTCGACTATTCTCTCCTCTCTGAGCCCAGTTCTAGAGAAACATTCATAAATGAGCTGCGCCATGCACTCATCAACGTCGGTTTTCTCTACCTCAAGAACCACCCTGTACCTCAAGCTACTGTCAACAAACTAACAGAATACGCACCGAAACTATTCGATCTACCACAGGAAGTGAAGGATAAAGCCCGAATGCAGAATTCGGAGCATTTCTTGGGATATTCGAGGCTAGGAACCGAGTTGACTAAGGGACAGGTGGATTTGAGGGAGCAATGGGATTTTGGGACGAAACATAAGTGTCGGTGGCAGAAGGGGGATCCGGATTATTACCGTCTTTGGGGGGAGTGTCAGGTGCGTATCCGATTCTTACACCGTTGACAGCTGTTGTTGATAAGCTTATTTAACAGTGGCCTGATGAAGCACTGATCCCAGGATTCAGGGAGACGCTTGAGACTTACCTTGAAGAGGTAAAGCAACTCAGCTATCAATTCAGTTCGCTTGTGGCAGAGGCTTTCGGCCTTGGACCAAAGGGGCTTGACCATTTTTATGAAACCAAGGAGCTCCCTATACAGCATCGCGGAAAGCTTGTGAAATACCCCGTTGTTACTAGTGGTAGTGATCAGGGAGTGGGACCTCATTATGACGGAGGATTCCTGACCTTTGTACGTCTTCTGCATTGATGACATCCCTCGTTTCTGGCTGATCCAGAGATACTCAGTTACTACAAGCTTCCCCACACAAAGGCTTGCAGGTGCAGAATCTCTCCGGAGAGTGGATCGATGCACCCCCTATTCCTGGGACTTTCGTCATTAATATTGGGAAAGGTGAGATAACGAGCCTAGGACATGGATCGTTGCTGAAGTTACGCCTCAATTAGCCCTCGAATTTGTTACCCGTGGCCTCGCACGGGCTACCTCACATCGAGTTTTGTCACCGAAAGGCGACGCACCACGTTTTTCAGTCCCATTCTTCCGGGGAATTTCTCCCCAGATCAGACTGGCGGATGAAGTCCTCGACTGTATGTCCTATCAAAATTATAAACACAAATTGGTGGTGTACTCAAGATACATTTACTAGTCCCGCCAGAGATCTTGAAATTGCGAAGCCAACGAGGGACTGTCGCCGCCACTGACTGTAAGTCATTATCATCTGAGTTTTTGCAACGAAGGTCACTGATATATCGCTATAATACAGCCATCAACTTTTCCGAGTTCGATAGAGAGCCCTCTGGTAAAGTCAGCCTAATTGGCCGAGTCAAGTGAGTTCCTGTCGTTCTTTGAAACTACGCCTATTGATCTGGGTTCAAAATTTCAGGAGCCATCCCGAAACCGCAGAAATTCACTACCCGGAGCTCTTCAAAGAGCTATTCCCGAACGGATACTCCGGCAAAGGCAGCGCGTATTGATTGAGATTGACGGAAGGAATACAATGTAAATAAATAAACCAAGTGTCTTATTGTGCTTGTGACAAAATGTGACTTTCAATCATTTCGTGACCGGGTTATTCGCGTGAGCCTTTGTTGTGGACCACACTCACGACGAACTGCCATGCTCCATTTTCCTTCTACTCTTCGCTCAAATACCTCCAATGGCCTTCCAAAACGTTTAGAAAGTCTTAACGCGACTCAGCAAAAATCAGGGTCGAACCCAATGTTTCTGAAGATCGAGGAGGAACTACACGACGCACGGAGGGTAAAGGCTCATGGACAAGAAGAGGATCTTCGACTGGCACTGGACATGGTGATAAATAGAGTCACAGAAATGGTTCGAGATCATATCTCTTCATATATGTGGTAGATTTTTCTGATCAACAACGGCGTTTGATCAGTCTTCTATGTTAACAGAGGCATACAAAACGCAAGCTGATCTTGAGGTTCAGCTCAACGTTGCCAAGTCAAATCTTGCACTTGTCATTGCGAACAACGAAATGCTCGAGGATGCATTGAAACGTGATAACACCGGTAGCTCTCGAGACGTTGGTTGGCGGAGACGAAGTGGGAAAGACAGTGAAGTCTCTTCTGAAAAAAGGGAACGCCAAAGTCTGGAGGAATGGCAGCAAGTCCCCGCACATGAAAACACTACTGGGTCTAGCGAAAGTCTACCTAGCTCCTCTATGAGCTCTCCTCAAATATCCAACCAGACCGTCTCGTCATCGTCGTCAAACCCGAACAATGTACAAGCTCAGGAAGCAAGCCGGTTCTTCAGGTTCAGATTTGCTTCAACGTCCTCTCGCCCTACTACTCGACCATCTACACCTGCTGCAACCATTGCCGCGTCACCCCAGGTCCCTCAGTCGCCTAGCACACCCCCCATTCCCCCACATGTAACGAAAGAATTAGAGGAGCTTAGCTCGGAGCTCCAGAAGGAACGCTCCGCGCGAAAGGCCGCTGAAGATGAAAAGACGAACCTAGAAGCGGAGATAGAGCTGTTATCGCAGGCATTATTCGAGGAGGTGTGTCTCGCCGTATGTTTCCCCGATCCAACGGACACTGACCACACTGATGCGCGTACTAGGCTAACAAGATGGTTGCAACGGAACGTATCAAGCTTGCAGAAACTGAAGAGGAACTCAAACAACTTCAAGCTGAGAAAGACGCCTTGAAGCGAGCTTTACGACTCATTGAAGGCGAGAACACTACTTTGCGGGAGCACGCTAAATCATCCTCGACACCCAATCTCGACTATCATGTCAACTCTAGCCACGGTGTCGAACATAGCCATACGGATCAGAGTTCACCAATAAAAATCAGTCGGTCACGGTCCTCTTCCGAGGTGGCCATTAAATCTCAACCGAGTTCCCCGATTCTCGAATCCGCTATCACTCTTCCACCTTCACCTGCGCCTGATTTTGAATCTTCACACTTTAGAGGCCAAGAAACCGACGATATCAATGACATTCGATCACCCTCGCCAGTTCGTACTGGTTTGTCACAAGAGTCAAATGACTCACAACAGACGCCAAAAAATCCTCCACCACCCCCATTACCACCTTCATCATTGGCCACATCGTCAATCTCCTTCCCATTCGAGCATAGCTCCCCGTGGGCAGATGTGCCGTCGAGGTCGAACTCAAAGCCCGGTTCACCGGCCCTCCAGCGGACCGAGATACACTTTATGGTGCTGCTCTGGTTACGCGGTGATTGCGGCGCCTTCATTGATTCCCTGTTCCAAACCTCGGGGTCCCTTGGTTTCGGGTCTTCCTTTGATAGGCGCCTGTCCCTCTCCCATTCGTGTTCGTCAGCTCTCTCACTCTTCTTTGCATTTGTGTAGTTTTGTTGTTTCATCTCGATACCCTACCTCATATATTTTGTATACACATTCGTGGTGCAGATGCATTGATTGACCGACTCTCCTCGTCTGCCAAGCTCCGGTTTCAGCATGAACCCAGCCGACAGATTTTCGCGTAGCTATGTATTTCCACTTTCCACGGCTGAACGACACGCGAGCGATCGCTCCCATGTTTGTATTCATCCAGGAATGTGATTTAGACTACGACAAACCTAGGAATATCTGACCGTGGGACAAAGTCTACACATGTCACTCGACGTGCCACTCGACACGCGTCCGCCTCGGGATCAACCCTGTGTGCCACTTTGATTATTATCAAAGTCTACTAGCATTCCTTTCCACGTACAATCCGAGCCCGAACTCTTGGTTTGAGATTTAATCCTTCACTATGTTGCTGCTGGGTTCCTCAGCAACTTGCACCATCCCTCCTCATGACGTCCAGCGAGCTCCTGATACGAAGCTATATTAACAGTACGCTCTTCGAAGACTGCACCGCAAAGGTGTCACTCTAATCCAAGGCTTCACCAGTTGCGGGTCTATCCTTACTCGTTTATGATACTTTTCTGAACTGGAGCAGAGAATCTGAGTATATCTGGCGGTGCGTTTCTTCCCCCCAAGCTATTTCGGCCGATGTTCATAGGTTATCATCCCAGAAACAACGCACCGTGGAACATTAAGCTCAATCTCTGTATTTCCCGATACTTTGCAATAGCTGTGCAAATGCGAGACCTCCTTCCTTGCACCTTCACATTACCATTCAACTGACTGTGAGGAAACTCAGTACGAACGTTATTGAGTCTTCAGTCACCCTTCTGGGTGGGAGGAGAATCGATTGTCTCATATGGAATTGGTTCCAGCTTGCTGGGATGCAGGTGTTGTATTGGAACATGGAGGCTGTGATGATGGTAATAGGTATGTCTGATTTTCTCAATTCCTTTGTTATTTCGACTGAACATATCTCCGTCAGTTTACGCACTATACAACCGCTCAGTGTACGTTGGGAGGTTCTTATTTGTATGGTCTATTATTTGTCGTGGATACGATGCGTGGTGGATATCAGCGACGATGCAACAGGTAGAACTGGACGCAAATTGCCTAGCGAAACGACAACCGCCTGCTGCAAAATGGACTATGTGCGTCTTCAATTTAAGTTAATTCTCATAACTAGTGACTGATAACTTTGATAACCTCTTTAGCCCATTGACATTCCTCAATCAAAGCGTTTTTTGGTCTTTGATTTACCACAAGTATCGTAGTAGTATCGGGGAAGGATGGCGTAACAGTCCACTTATTCGACTACTCATGAGGGATAGCTCGGTATTATTTCTCGGTATCGTGTTTTGCTATTAATTGAATCTGGAGCCAACTCACGGAAATATTTGAAGGTTTATTATTTTCGATAATTCCTTGCGAGATTTACATCCAGCATATCATTCATTCCGTAGTTCCGTACGCAATTTCCCGTCTCCCTGATAGTGCAACCCCGTAGCTAACAAGGGTCCTTACCAGTATTATGATATGTGTCCTCTCAATCATGGTCGGTCATCTCGTTAAGCCTTCCGTCCTATGACATAAACTGACGTGATGCTCGACTTAAAGTCGAATCGGCTAATCCTAAATATGCGGAGCCTCAAAGGCACAAGTGGAGACGTAGAGCAGTTTGAAATATTGACTGAAATATCTGTACAGGAGGAACAGTTGCATACATAGCAGGCGTCCTTATGCCGATGTCCTTGGTGATGATGTGCTTGTGTCACTTATTCGGTACAGCTGTCTTGCTCGTAGAGCCACTCGTGCTACTCGATCAGTGTTTGGAGGGGAAGTACAGAGTCTCGCCTGGGAGAACGCTGGTCACACAAATGATTGAGAGATGCATTCTCATATGGGAGTCATGTATGTAGTAAGATTGGCGCTGCAGCGAAAGTCTCTGGCTGAGGCGGCGCAACACTGACCGGATAGGTGTATAGATTAGCCTAGTGCTTCCCCATCATTGTCATAACGAGTCCGGGTACGTACGTTTTTGTCCTAAGAGGATGGCGCGAACGCCGCGGGCAGTGCGGACACGGGCCAATTTATTACATACTACAATACATTGGTGTTGGTAACTCAATATCAATTCCGATTGATTCTTACCACTGAGGAATTCGACATCCCAGAGGGTTCAGTTCGATATTCAATGTTCAGTAAGTGTCCGTATGTAAGACTCTGCAACGAGTTTTGAGACAACGAGGCAGTTAATTAGGAAGAGGAGACAGAGGTGATTGAAGTGAGCTCGGTTCTACTCGTACACTCCGGCACGGCGGGATATACTTGTATTAGCAACATGCCGTCACCGCGCAAACACCCCAAAAAGCTAACCTGCCAAAGTAGGAGTTCCCTCCAGCATTCCGTGGGTTCTTTAAGGTCCAGCACCATCCCCATCATTAACAGGTGTGAATCTGGCACACCACACGCAGTGGACGCAGCGGCCTGATCTTCAGCTCACGTCTTCTTTATGGCAAGCGAGGCCCTTACAAGGCACTATCTGAATAGTGCGTCTCTTATATCTGAATTATTCCTCCTCCTAACTTCTGACTGGTCGTCGTGATATTCACAGTTGCGGCTCTTTCCTTGCTTGTTTACGATAACTTCTTGAGCTGGGATAAAGAGAAGCGGTACATATGGGAGTAAGCATCGCTCAAAACGCTCACGTATTGCGTTCCGTGCAACTCATTCGCCATCTAACCAGCACTGCACCGTGGGCAGTCAGACTCAGCTTCTGCATCGGCCGGTATATTGCACTTGCTGGACAAATGTAGTGCTTCCCCATCCTCACCTATTCGCACACCACTTAAGGATAATCGTGCTAGTACGAACGTAATTTGCTCGTCCCCCTCCTATTCGGGATGGAAGCCAGAAGCTTGTCTTCGGTGGCACCGGTCGCAGATGGCCGTAGTGCTCATATTATTCTGGAACATGGAGCTCGTTATGGTGGTGAGAGGTAGGTGCTTCATGGATCGTTTCAATTTCGTGATGTCGCTAAACTGCCTTAGTGTACGCCTTGTATAACCGTTCGATACGCGTGGGAGGCCTTTTGGCATTCTGGTTTCTCTTGAGCCGCGGATTTGATGCATGGAGGGTAACACAAATGATGCAAGAAGTAGTGATGGACAAAGAGTGCCTTGTGCCCAGACCATCGGTTCGTGTTGAAGGATTCATGTGCGCCTTCCCGTTTACACCAAAATTTTATATTATTCGTTTATTGACAAACTGCTTCAGAGTCCTAGTACTCCTTAATCAGGGTATATTCTGGTCTTTGACTTATAGAAGATATCGCAGCGCTGTCCGCGAGGGGTGGTCCGGGAATCCAATTATCCGGGTGGTGATGAGAGACAATTCTTCAGTTTTTGTTGTTCTGGCTGGTATGGCATTTCCCGTTCTCCTGGTAGAACCTCAGCAACCGGTAACCGCTTTGGTTTATAGGTTTATTTTGCTCGATTTTACCATATGAAATATACATCAAGCAGGTTCTCCACGTCATGATTCCGTATGCAGTCTCGTAATTCTAGGCGGTGATTTGGAGAGCTCACCATGCAACATTGACAGCATTATGATATGTACTTTCTCAATCATGGTCAGTAAGACGGATTCATCAACCACGCGATTTAATAACGAGACGTTTTACCCACAGTCAAGTCGACTTATTCTTAATCTCCGGGGCCTCAAAGTCTCTGAAAAAGACGCCGAACAAGGAGAAATTTCAACTATAACATCTACAGTAGATTAGTAATAATGTATATAGCTGGAAGACATAAATTCTCTGACCACTTCTACTGGCGAAGGGGTTACCCAACATAATCTTGTCCTGTACTTATTCATTAGTGAATGGACCCGATGGGGTGACAAGCCGCAAAAGCACACGAAGGTGTCGAGAAAAATGTCGAAGTCTGATCAGGTCAAGAGGAGTAGCCTGCCGATGACTATTGCCGTGAAAAGAATTTCACGAACTGAATTAACGACTCTCGAATCTCTAACGCACCTTGCCTGTGAGAGCAGTAACATGTATCCCAACTTTGTTATATAGCATAATCCTAACTTTGCCATCATCTCATGACTCTTCGCTCTTAAGGTCGAGACTGATACAGGGGGAATGGAGTAAGATACGGGCCACAGAGACAGTATTCAACCTTGCAAAGCGCCCCTATCCAACTCCAGATAGGAGTGAAGTGCATGATGCGCACTTTATCATCAATATGCCGTTTTTGATATTCCGCCACCAACAAATGTCGAAGACTAGAATAAATATACGTGTACGAGACCCAGGTTGTACTCTTTTTGACAAATACCTCTGATCCGATGAATGCGCCGAAATTAATGGTGAATCACTAGCTTTTCTGGCCGTCTAGTTCCTCAGACTCCATCATTTTCGTTGTCGTTCACTATACTACTCTTTCAATACCTAGCATTCGCAGTTGAACTCAGTACCGGTCTTCGTGATACGGCAGTCGTTACTACGGGAATAGATTGGTTTAATGAAAACAAGATACATCACAAGTATATCACAATAGCCAATACATAATAGCCTATCGGCGCCTGGCTGGAAAGAGGAAATTAGAAAATTTTGATCTCTCCGACGGATGGTTCTCCAAACGCCTTGAACTTGTATTGCAAGACGAAATTTCCCTCGGGATCCTTCTGGATGTCAACGTATCCCGTCAGGATGTTCCCATGATGGAACCGGACATAACCCAATTCAGACTTCAAATCGCCTGTTGTGGCCCCAACCAATACGTGCCCCACGATGGGGACCATTACGTGGACTTGCATGGCGAAATCAGCGGTTTCAACGTTACGTGAAATAGAGACCTTTCAAGAACACCCGAGGTTAGTATGCGTCGTGAATTGAGTAAAAAGGCAGCTTTACCTCCACGGGACCAATATTATACTTGTATTGATGGATCGTAGGATCTGCTTCTGCCTTGATAAACATGTGATAAACTTGATCAGGCCCTTCCTGCAATTTCCTGACTTGAATAGTTTCATATTTCCTTTCGAATAAATCAAAGTGTCCTGTGCAACAATATTGAGCTTTCAACACAGGGATGATCATACTGTTGACACGAAGCACATACTCAAGACATCTGTACTCAAAGGTTAGTCAAACGCATATGCATTGTGAAGAAATCTGTTAATTTACCTCCAGGATTCGTGATTGCACGGTCTGGAGCATAGGAGACAGCATTGAGAGGAAAGACGGGAATCGAGCTAGCCATGGTGAGGAGTATTAGAGGTGGAAGTGGGTTCCTTGAATGTCAAAGGTTATGAAAACAAAACCATTTATACCCGCGAACAAGTAAGAGCTGTGCTTCCCGAATGAGGAGGCAGACGCGAAGTGAGCCGTAACGCTGTGAATGACAGAGTCAGAACAGTATGCAATCGCCCGTGAGAGCCTCGTTCTATTGCATTCCATTTTTGGAACGTAGTATATTCCCTCTCTCAATCTGTATTACCCCGGACGTTAATAGTTCCGCCAGATCGCCACTGCTGCCGGAGATGTCATGCAGCCGGGGACTCATCTTCTGTATACCCATGTCGAAAAGAAGAGGGTTGTGAGGAAGACGGGCCCATAAACCCTCGAGGGCTGGATTCCATCAATATACCCCTAATTGGCCCATCATCATAATTTCCACGGGTCATGATGCCTTCGGTCGTTTTTTGACGCCGAGTCTTGTTTTATCCATGACCACTTTCTGCATTGGCTAATTGGTCTATAGAGTTCGAACAGATCTTGCTCACGGGGACTCATGGCAAGTTCTCCGGTCAATCATAAACCCTACAGTACGGCAATCCGCTGGCCGCCCACCCTGACACTCGTTGCGGTCACTCGCCTTCCCACATGCTGTAAATTGTTGTTTCTCCATCGGAGCCCGCCAATCAACTGATCCTATGCAATATCTCCTTCTACTCAAATACGTGGGTTCAGGAGAGATGTAAAACGTAGATCTACTGTGGGGAAGCGGTGTTATAGTGCTATTTTGGGGTATGATTTGCTGATTCAGATACTAGTCCCTACCTTGAGTACAACCGCTCTTAGGTACTATCCCGATCTACACTAAAGAACACAATTATTGATTCATAAAGGCGACAGAAGCAGGATCTCGATCTGATCCGGTGTTGAGCAGCTTTCTATCTCAGCGTGCATGGTCTTCACCTCCGGTTCATTTGTTGTGAAAACCCACGGGTCAGTTGGTCGTGCCTTTCTAACATAAGATGGAAACACGATGAATGGAGCCAGCAGATTGGAAATACAAGTAAGGCATTCAAAAGACCAGCTCCGGGTCTATCACATCTCCGTCCACGGGATCTACCGGTGTTGTTGGAATCCGTGGCAAGCAATGTTTCTCTTTCGATAACACGGCCGTCACGGCTTTGGATCCATGATATCCTGAGTTCGATGGAAACAGTGAGCGATAGATTGTCCGGGCACGGAGCATCTTTTGCGCGGTATGTGATCAAGATCCTCCTCTCGTAGTACAATCTCACACTCTGTCTTGAAGTGCGAAGGAATTACGCCCTAATTAGTTTATCGCGCCTTCACATTTCACATAAAACAGGACTTTGGAATCGGACACTCAACATCCTCACCTCTTTCTACGAGTCTACATATCACCCATGGCAGCATACAGCAGCTCGTTCCCTGTCTTCCCTATTGACCATATCTCCTTCGCTGCTGATCGTGCAATTGTAAGCCCATCAGGTGCGGCACCACTTTTCTTCGTTCGTGAGAAATACAGTAGTTGAACTCTACTTTTAGATGTCTTGTGTATGTTCTGCTTGTCATCACCGACGCTCTTTTGTCATTGAGCTAACCCTCGTATCTAGTACACTTGAAAGCCTTTGGGGGCGATGTGGTTACCACTCCTGTCCTGGACCATGTCCACGGTCCCAAAGAAGTCTACGTGCATAAGCTCAGGCCAGCAACCGGCAGCAATCTCGCAGACGATAGTAATATCCAGTTGTTCAAGTACGGCATCGGTCCACTTCAAGTAAGTTAAAGCTGGATATTGCTTGAACCGAAATTAGCGGACTAACACGGGCGTTGAAGGTTTCAGTGGCGTATAACCCGGAGAGCACTGGGATTCAACTTCAACTATTCTTGAATGTCCCAATTATTGGGACCGTTCAGGTTGGAAATATAACAGGCTCTTTGAAAGATGGCGTTTCGCTCAAGATTGGGTATGGCTCTCTTCTTGGTGGAGAAGTTGGTGCAAAACTGGACGGTGGAAGTGCTTACTTAACTTACTCATTCTCTGCTTTGGGAAAGCAGTTCGGCGGAAAAGTGAAAATTTTCTGATTCTTTCACCTGTATCCATTTTATGTACGCTGTGATGTCCTATCCCTGCGATTAAATCTGTCCGTTTTTCTCGTATTCGTGCTCGAAAGACGTATAATGCTTGAGTTAAAAGACCAGTCTTAGTGAGGTAAACCAATCCTTGTCATTTACCGATTGCTGTGACTATTTCCTCTCGATTTTTTTTTGCCTCACAGAAGCGTACAAGTATGCCTTGCAGAAGGACGTACGGGCAACTTGAATAAATATGGATCATGGATGTCGATGAAGCTTTGAAGAACGGCGAACGGGAAATGATGAACACATAACTACGATGGCATCAGCGCATCAGCATAGTGACTCGGTTTCCTTTCCTTCAGTACCACTTCGTTTGCTGGCATGGGGAAATAACTGCGCGCTTCACTACGGGGAGAAGCCAAGAAAAAATTAAGATATCTTCATGTCGTCTTCTAATGACCCATATTCTGGACCAGACTTTTATTCACTTTATATACGACGAGCTGTTGACTGAAGTCAATCTTCCGGGCGCGCGTTACTGATTTGATGAACACGTCGAAGCGAACGCCTGTTTCTACTGGGCCAGGGGTCATAGCCTTTTCTCTCATCTGCTTACCCGTTTTCTCACAAAAACCCATGCGCTATTCGCACGTTAAAGGAGGAGGTTAGTGGAAGCTGTACCAGGGTGATATCCGAGACATTCTGACAAAGGTGCAATCGTAGCTCGGGGATACGGATTGTAGTCTACTCTCAGTCTCTTGGATAGGTGAGTCGTGAATATACGTGCGAGGCTTGACCTGCGCCTGATGCGCTATACATATCCTTTCCTTCTTCTTTAAGGGTCATCTCTGAGCGGCAATTTAACTCGCACATGACAGTGGGCAATGTGGGCTCTTGGGGGTCGAGCACTGTTGAGTTGACGAACTTGCCACACGACATCATGCACATCATGTCTGTTTTTGTTCATCAAAATAGTCCCCCCGGTCGGCGTACTCAACGCGATCCGGGATACTGAAGTTGATGTAGTAGCTGACATGCTGATATAAATACGAGGGAATGAACCGAAGGCTTAATATGCGTACCTAGGCTGTTCGTGTACGTTCGTGTTTGGCTTGAGACCTTTAGACTTTCTAACTGGCTAGGATGTATTCCACGGCCTGCAATTCAAAACATGCATTGGACATTTTCCCTTTGCGTCTAGTCGGCTCATTCGGGCCAGATGTCGCGGACCACTCGTTCCGCTTTACCGCCTACAGTAAACTGGTCTCATTAACTAATTGTGCGTTGTCAACTTCGCTTCGCTTCCTTTTCTCTTCAAGTCTAACCTGACAATTAATCCGGTAGTAGCTGTAGCTATTGACGATCTCATGACGTACCCGCTGAGCTGAATGATAGCCTGTCTGTCAGAAGGGGATCATGTTTTATCGCCTCCAGCTCAAGACGGATGCGGGCACTCCGCTATGTACGTCATATGTATTCACGTACTACACCGATCCAGACTATTTAGACATGTTTACAGGAAATTTTCAAATTATATACCTATCGACGAGTTCACATAATCAAAGATAGAAATTAACATTGCTCAGTACTCAATGATCGACTGATTCGACCATCGAACCCTGGTTCCCACTTCAACCCGGCAGGACGTAGCCAATATTCCCTTGGTCGGTATACCCGAGACCAGTAATCGCACCATTGCGCTCCGTCACATCCGGGGTATAGAAGTGATCGTTATGGATCGCGCTATACAGCCTATAAAGGGGAATCGCGCCACATTCCTGCTTCTCATACACGTATCCTACGATCTTCCCATCCTGACATCCACTGCTCACGGCGCTGTCGAACTCGCCCTTGTTGATGGTGTAAAAGTGGTCCCAGGTGGGGGTGGTATAACGGCATCGGTAGAGAGGAATGGTCCCAGCATTCTGGCTCCCAAAAATGCGACCAGGTTGAGGATAGAGTGTTTCCTCACCGTAAGCTTGGCTGATTGCCCAGTTCGCCTCGGCGGGATCTGTGGTGTAGAAGTGGTCCCACCATATGCCGTTGAAGAAGCGTCGAACACGAAGGGGTACACTGGTTTGTTTACAAGGATCAACGGGCGGCTTCGGCGGTTGCGTCGGGCAGTAAGTCTGGGTGACAGTAGAAGTCGTGGTGGAGGTGACAGTGACGGTGGTAGTGGTAGGATCGGGACATGGCTTGCACTTGGGATCCTTACAAGTGGGATCGCTGCAGTCACAGCCCTTGCACACTGGGTCTCGACACTCTGGATTACTGCAGTCACAGCCCTTGCACATTGGATCCTTACAACTGGGATTGCTGCAGTCGCATGGCTTGGCCGGACACTGAGGGTCGAAACAATCGGGAGCGTGACAATTACAGAACGAGCACCTCCAGTCTTTGCAGCCGGGTTTTCTGCAGTCGCATGAGGCGCACTTGCGATCCCGACAGTTCGGGTCGGCGCAATCGCAGTTGGTGCATCTGGGATCGTCGCATTTCGGGTCCCAGCAGTCGCACTGGGTTTTACACTTGGGATCTCTGCATTCAGGGTTCTTGCAGTCGCAACCTTGACACATTGGGTCTCGACACTCCGGGTTGGAACAGTCGCAACCTTTACACATCGGGTCCCGACAGTCTGAATTGGAACAGTCACATCCCTTGCACATCGGATCCTCGCAGGACGGGTCATTGCAGTCGCAACCCTTACACCTGGGATCCTTACAACTGGGATTGCTGCAGTCGCATGGCTTGGCAGGACACTGAGGGTCGAAACAATCGGGAGCGTGACAATTACAGAACGAGCACCTCCAGTCTTTGCAGCTGGGCTTCCTGCAGTCGCATGAGGCGCACTTTCGATCCCTGCAGTCCGGCTCGGCGCAATCGCAGTTGGTGCATCTGGGATCGTCGCACTTCGGGTCCCAGCAGTCGCACTGGGTTTTACACTTGGGATCTCTGCATTCCGGGTTCTTGCAGTCGCAACCTTTACACATCGGGTCTCGACACTCCGGATTGGAACAGTCGCATCCCTTGCACATTGGGTCCTCGCAGGACGGGTCATTGCAATCGCAGCCCTTACACCTGGGATCCTTACAGCTGGGATCGCTGCAGTCGCAGGGCTTAGGCGGGCACTGAGGGTCGCGGCAATCGGGATTGTGACAGTTACAGAACGAACACCTCCAGTCTTTACAACCGGGCTTTCTGCAGTCGCACGAGGCGCACTTGCGGTCTCGACAGTTAGGGTCGGAACAGTCGCATTCGGTGCACCTGGGATCGTGGCATTTCGGGTCCCAGCAGTCGCACTGCCCTTCGCATTTTGGGTCCCTACATTCCGGGTTACTGCAGTCGCAGCCTCCACACATTGGGTCTCGACACGCCGGTTTCGTGCAGTCGCAGCCTTTACACATGGGATCTTTGCAGGACGGGTCAATGCAATTGCACTTGTCGGGACACTGGGGATCGTCACAAGCAGGATTATCGCAATCACACCAGGCGCATTTGGGATCTTTGCACCTGGGGTCACGACAGTCACAACTGCTACATCCTGGATCTTTACAATTGGGATCGGCACAAAGGCAAGGAAGGGGAGACCCCAAGACTACCTCGCCAGCGCCTGCAAAATAGCTACTCAACGAGTCTCAGTAAACCAATGACACTGGAAAAGTCAGTGACGTACTCTATGCCGGTGGAAGATACATTAGACAAAGCGGCTGTTTCGAAAGGAGCTTGCTCGGCCGTCACTGCAAGTGCAGCAAACCCCAAGCAGAGGGCGAAAAGAGAATAGAGGAGATTCATCTCACTTGGGAATGAACGGAACAGTCGTCTTTTCTTTCGCCTTTATAAGCTTCAAATTCTGAACTTCAGCAAAGGAAAATGGAATTAACGTCCACCCTGCCCGGGCTTGAGGGACGAAGAATAGTAGTTGCTGTTTTGACAGTCGGTGTACAATCCGCGCACCAACCCTCACGGATCATTATGATGGTAATCTAGACAATCAGGCTCGGCGACTTCTTTCAATCAGAGAACCGCAACCTTTCATCGCCGGAGATCTTGCTGCCTCGAATATCCCACGTTCCTATTCTGGATGCATATTTACAATATCAATTCCTTCTCCTTATAAAGTCATAACATCTGACATATCGCCGGAGATCTTAGAGTGATTACCAGGTATGGCAAACATATTCAATATTGATATATCCCCGAGTGTTGATATACGAGAAGAAGTAATACAGGTTCACAGTATCGAGGAAAGAACGGGGCAAGTTCACCTCCGACAGAGAGCAGTAAATAGTTCTGCCAATCTATTCGCTTCCCCTTCCCGCTATCGTCTTCTCCTGGGAAGAAAGAAGAGATTGATGGAGATGAGAAAGGGAGAGTGAAAGAGCGGGCCGGAACGTAAACCTTCTGCTCGCGGTCGCTGAGATATTCGTCAATAATGTGAAACAGACCCGTTAGAGTAAACGAGATTTAAGAGGGTAGAGTTGTGGACAAACTCCTAGCGATTGACAGTAAGGTTTGTAGAAAGGTATGGAATGGATACTATCCACGAGTGTCTAATCAGATCCATTAATTTTTGAAAACCACTTGCGTAGTGGGTATAGCCCATCTGTTAGAATCTGCAGTTTAGTTAAATTTCAAG
This sequence comes from Leucocoprinus leucothites, assembly GCA_013368445.1. NCBI lineage: Eukaryota > Fungi > Basidiomycota > Agaricomycetes > Agaricales > Agaricaceae > Leucocoprinus > Leucocoprinus leucothites. The sequence goes on from JAACJO010000021.1 coordinate 415,775, forward strand.
ATGACTTGGCGATCGTTCTGCCGTTAAGCTATACGGCTGTCGCTGGAACCGGTATCCGTTAAATCATCCTCTTGATATCTGGGCTTTGCTGAGTAGCAGTCTTGACTCCGAGCGTCAGATGGAGTCTGGATTGGGTCCATCATCCTGAGCACATTCGTTCACGAGTTTGACATGCTTGGGAATACGGGTAAGATGAACATTCAACCTTGCCCTATCGGATGGAGGCGGTGACCGATCGCGTCAGTAATTCGATTCGAAGTCGGTAAGTGTTGAACTTGTCATCGTGATAAAACATTATAATAGCGGAATGCTGTTCTTGTGCGGCTGGTACCTGATAGGGGTACTGATTTCAATAGTGATCCTTCCCCGCAAATCAGAGCGTGGGTCCATCGTTCATTGTATATGGGCCAGTGGCTGTACGCTCGGTACCACGATCTTCCGGAAGATCAGTAATCTCCAGAAGTAGTAGAAGTGCCCCTGTATGAAGAATTCATGATTGCAAGATTTGCTAAGAGTACATACGTATGATTCACCGTTCTTGCCGATAATACAATGATTCCGGAGAGTGATGGTTCCGAAAGTGTGGCAGTAATACTGCGGAAGTGGAAGTGAAACCTCATGTGAGCCCAAGTTACGAGAGATTGACGTGTGAAGATGGGCTGCGAATGTAAAAGGTTTGGCGAAGTTGTTGGTTATGGGAATAGCCGAGTATATTTCTTTGGAACCGCCGTTTCAGCTTCTTGAGATCATGCCTCGGTAATTGGGAGTGTGATATTACTTGTTCTGCGAAAGGGCCACGTCCTCTTGTTCAAGACACTTCTGAATGATTTCGATATTTTCATCATTGTCTGGTGAGATATTATTGTGCACTCTGGGAAATAGTGATGAATTGGTTCCAACTCCCGGACTCACTTGAAGCAGAAAGATCTCTCGCGATAATAAAGTTGCGACTTTCTGAGAAAAGAAGAAAGCGGCCTGGTGCATAGGCTAAGTTCTGTAAATCTTGATGTAGGGACGGCGTGACCCATCCGTCAAGAAGCTCTTCGCCATTCAATCGACTCAGTGTATTATGATGGTTGAGCAGCCTCTTTCATAAAGCTGGCTACCTGTAAGCTCGTATATCTTTGAGTTGGTAAGGTATGCCGCTTTACTGAGAGTGCAGTAGGTATTTCAAAAACCTTGACGAGCAGCGTGCTCTTATTGGTCCTATCAAAACAATTACAATCACCACAATTATTTGCACAACATCTTCCGCACTGTCACGCAGACCCTCGGGTGAGACCACCTCCTTTCAAGATTTACTCAACGTGGACCATGCAGCCAAATTTTTTTTATCACTCAACACAGGCCGAAGAATACTCTAAAAGGGATCCTCACTGAGCCTGGCCGCACATTCTACCAGGGGGCTCCAAGGCCGTTCCTCTCTATCTATGTTTTTATTCCTCGCCGAGTACGCGACTAATAGCGCCGAGTGTTGGATAAACGCCAGGATGAATTTGATGCGTGGTAGGAGCGGTGCTACTCCGTTGTATAATAATCATTGCAAGACTGATATGAGCAGGATGGAGGTAGTTGGCAAATGGACAAGACTATCGTTTTATCAGCATTATGAGCAGAAATGTGAGCACGGACCCCGTGGGGTGACGTATCACGGGACCTGATGTGACCAATGATGAATGAACGTGACAGGGTGTGTTTGGCTCTCGACGTCGTTTCTCTTCCTCGACCTCTCATTTCCCGTATCTCTCCTACCCAAAACCATGAGCAAAAAAGCCGGAAAATCAGCAAAGGAAGTCTCCTCCTACGAAACTCACGACGTTGTCCTAGGAAAAGTGCGGGGATATCCACCCTGGCCTGGCATGGTAAGGACTACCTCCAGTCGCGTATACCTCTCCGGTTATCGCTCATCTCCTGGCTCGTGCTCTCTCTTGTGTCCTGGCTTTGCTTGCTCTAGATTGTTGATCCGGATAATCTCGCGGAGATTGTCTTGAAAGAACGGCCGACGACGAAGAAAACGCACTTTTACTGTGTCCGCTTTTTCCCAACAGGAGACTTGTCCGTCCTCGTTCTTTCTCGCGACTTGAAATTATATATCTAACACACATCTTCTCCTTGGTATCCCTAACAGTGCATGGTTAGTGTCCAAGGACATTTCGAAACTCCAAACGCACGAAATCCAGGCGTATATCAACGAGCCATTCAAAAAGTCTGGCGAACTCTTGCAGGGCTACCGTATCGCCCTGGATCCATCAAAATGGATCGCAGAACGTGAAGCACAAGCTCGTCTCGCCGCTGAAGAGGAAGCCAACGCCGAAGTGGATCAACTCGAGAGCGAGAACGACGGCTCAGGCGACCTCGATGAAGACGATGTCAAGGCTAAAAGGGCAAAGAAGAGGAAGAGGGACTCGGATGCTCCTTCTACCTCGACTAAAGCCAAGAAAGCACCAAAGAAGACGGAGCCAAAGCAGAAAAAGGCAACTTCTTCTGCAAAGGGTACCAAGAGAAATGGCGCGAAAAAGTCGAATGCGATGGTGGAGAGCGAGGAGGAGGATGGAGATCATGTTATTGCTGATGGAGATCCTATCTCGTCGAGCAAAAAGGGTTCGCCTCCCCCACTCAAGAGGCAAAAACGTGGTGAAGAGGATCCCGACGATGGTCAGTCTTGTTCCTCGAATTTGCTCTACTCTTCCCTCAAACAGGCTTTTCAACTTTCTCGTATGCATTCTTCATCCGAATGCATGTTTTTCTTCCAGTTTTGCTCCATTTTTTCGGCTCTTACTGAAGTTTTTGTCTCTGGTTCACAGCAAAGAACAACGATCCCGAAGCTCTCAAGGTCCGAGACTGGCGGCATAAGCTTCAAAAGACGTTTTTGAGTCACAAGGGGCTCCCAAAGGACGAGGTGAGTCGTTATTTAATTTTGGCTGGCCATGGAGTTAGAGCTGTATATGTAGGAGATGCCCGGTATCGACGCGCTATTCACAACAGTGGAGAACTACGACAAGATCACCATCGAATACCTCCAGGTACGCCCTCCGCCTTCCACCTTTGCTCTTTCCCTACGCTCCCCTCGCCTTTGATGCCAATCTTCCCCCCTTCATATATCCCACCCATTTCTGGCCTTCTCCCCTCCAAGCATCCTGCTTTTTCGCCTTTTTCTGCCTAATCACCCACACCACTCATCGCCTTTCTCTCCAGTTCTCCAAAATCGGCAAAGTAATGCGTCACATCGCCGTTCTCGCCGATGAGAAAGTACCTCGCAACGCGGAATTCAAATTTAAAGAACGAGCAGACGCGTTGGTGAAGAAGTGGCAGCAGATACTCAATGCCAATAAGCCTGCTAACGGTTCTGCTCCTGCTACCGGTAGCATTAGTGCTGGGCCTATCTCCGCTATTCCCGGAAGCCTGGTGAAGGAGGATACAATGATTTCCGATACTGGTGCGGATGCGGGCGGGAGTACTGCGACTGTTACGCAGGCTACAAGTGCGATTGATTTAAATGGGAAAGTTGAAGAAGGTGCGAGCGTCACGCTTTCTCCACGGGACATACGGTTACTGATTCATGCTCCACAGCTGTACCAGCGTCAACAACTACAGGCGCTGAACCACCAGCGGCAACGTCGAATCCTGAATCGTCGGCGGAAGCGGTACAGGCACCTGTAGCTTCGGAGGATTCAGCTCAGGATGTGACGATGGGTGAAGCTGCGTGAGCACTAGTCTAGTGAGTCGATTGTCGTTTTGATGAGTGACAATATGCATATCTGTGACTAGTAGACTAGACTGATGCGCCGCCACGTAGGGTTTTTGTGATGTATCACCCCTTCAAATTTGAATCAGATCCTGCTGCATCGAAACCGCTAGTCACAAGCTTTTATCGTTATCGGAGGAGAGGGTGTGCGGCGCGGTTGTCTTTTTTTCTTCGTCTTTAATCATAATCAGGCGTTGCATTTTGATGGTGGAGCTGGTGGCGGAAGCGGTGGGGAGGCGCTGGTGAAGTTTAGTTGATAACTGTACCGTTTCCCCTCTGCCTCGTGTCTTGAACGCTTTAAACATGGTGCTATTTTTTCTCTGCTTTGTTTTTCCTTTCTTCAGTCATGTGTGGTCGTTAGTCGGTAGGAACGTAATACGTTCTATGAAGGACTTTGTTGTTGATTTTTTCTCTCGCTCTCTTTAGTAATTATGTTACTTTGTATCACTTTTTCACTGATCCGCGTTGTCTACTACTGTGCATTTCCACATTTTAGAGGGCCAACCGGGAGTGGTGCCTAGGCTGTTGTTAGTGTTTTCGTATTCTACTTCCCCTGGATCGCTTTTGTCATCCTCTTGACCAGTCTGCCCTCGTCCGTATACGTCGCATTTCCTCCCCTACCCCACGCTTTGTTCTTTATAGCTTAAGACATGTCCTTTTCCTTATCCATATGGAGTGAAGACGAGAGGAATTATATTATAGTCAACCAGAAAACTGTGCAGTCTACTATTGTGAAATATTAACAATCTTGTTTCCAAATTCATCCCACCGCTTCAGCATCAACTCTACCACGAAATGCGCGACATCCTTCCTCGAAACATTATACCCACCCAGCTCTTCCTCTGCCGACACCCTATAAGGTACCTTTCCCTTCTTCCTCATCTTTTCCACCTTTTCAGGATGTTTCTTCTCCTTCTCAGCGTACTTTTCCGCTTTAGATTCTCCATCCGTCAATAACGAAGGTCGAATCACCACCACATGCTTCAACTCTCCCTCCTTTGGCAATCCCTCCATATTCTGCCAATCGGTAGGCAAGAGAGCCGTCGAAGGGTCTTTATCATCTCCTGATGTAGCGGTCCAAGACCATCCAGGGACGAGGTGGTGTAAAACTCGCTCGGCACCGATTTTGTCGATGTGAGGACCGGAGTCGAGGATGTAGGTGTAGAGAGGTTTGAGGAGGGTGGGGATGGAGGCGTGGGAGGCGGGGGTGAGACCTGCGGAGGAGATGATGATGCATTTGAGGGTGGAAGTGAGGGATGGAGGGAGAGTGGAGAAGGTGTTGAGGAGGGAGAGTGTGACGAGGTTGGGAGGGTTGAATACGAATCCTTTTGTGGCTGAGAATTTCGGTGTTCCACCTGTTTATGTGTAATTAAATTGAGATTTGGGAGGTGGAGATGGTTTGCAGTACGTACCGAGGGTGAAGAGGAGATAGTCGACGTGACCATCGTCGGTACGTGAGATGGCTTCTGCCATACGCGAGTGAGGTCTTCTTTGACTAGACCATCGCCTTTAACGATACGTGCTTGGCCGGAAGAGATGAAGGGTTGGATAGAGCTGTCGTTATCGAAAATAGAGGGATTACGGAGGAGGTATGTTACAGTCGCTCCGGTTCCTACACCACGCGTGAAATAGTCGTTAGCTATCGAGGATTTGCTAGAGGATGAGTAGAGTGGTACGCACGGAGGAGTTTGAGTGAGACGTGGTAGCCGATATTACGAGATGCGCCAATGGCTAGGATGTTAAGTGGCTGAGGAGTAGGCGTGCTGGTAGACATGATATTTCTTTCGAGGTGTCTTCCTGGATTTCTGTTCTGATAGTTGTTGACGACCATCCACAATTTATAGACATAGCGTTATCAGAGTGTACCAGGGGCATCAACGTTTCAATAGTGAGGCTGGGTAGCTGTGTCGGCACAGAGGGTTACGTCGGCATCGGGCTTGTTGGGCGCAGTAGTGTTCCAGTGTCAAACAGTCAGGAAAAGATGATGATGAAGACAGTCGCAGCAACTTTGCTGCCGCTGCTGAGTCCCAAAAAAAAAACAAATCGACAGCGATGTCATCGCGCAGCGCCCAAAAGACATGCTCAATGCTGGATGTTTACCGCATTGAGGACGGGTGAATCATTGAACTTGTTGAGATTGAGGACCAAAAGGGGGGTGATGGTAAGTTGGAAAAAGGAAAGTTTCACCAGCACTGAACTTAGTCAGGGAGTAAGGGTCCACGTTCCGGGATACTCGGATAACGTGGCGGGCCTATGAACCCGGGCTTGTTGCTGTGATACTATATGAGCTCATGGCTCGACTCAGTTAAAGAGACTTGGAACAATGTTTAAGCCCAACCAGAAACGTTGACAACGCAAGTGGAGTGGAAGCTGTGAGAAAACGAGGTCGCTGGCTTTATTACTTCTGCTTATTGAACTATCGGTGCCAGTGGTTGAGGCTGAGCGCTGAAAGCTGTCTAGCAGTCGTGTCAAGATGTAGATTCTGAGTCTTATCTGGCCTGCGAGAGGCTGTTCTGAGGATCAGGGCTTTGTGCGATGACGATGACTTTCGTTCCTTGGACTACGCTTCTATATTTTAAACCCCACAGCATCGCCAAACCCGATAAGGTGTTGGTAATAATAGACTATTGATTCATTGTCCGAGTCCAGGTCGCGATGTGGGAAGAATTAGAGAATAAAAGTAACTATGTTCTGCTACTCTTTGAGCCTCTTCTCTGATGGTATTAGCAATAAAGTGATTTTTATTAGGCGATAGAAGGGCGAATGTTTAACAAATATAGAGGATGAGACGGCTGCCATGACCACCGTTATCTTAATTGGGAGTAGAAGGAGAAAAGTCAAGTCGATTCCGATCGAGTCTATATACTCGCGAGCTCCAACAGGATGTATTTCCTCAACCAGTAGGCCGACAACGTGTTCTTAAACAGCGATTTGTTGACTGATGGAGAATGAATTCTTGCCATAAGAGAGTGCCGTGGATATTCCCACCTCATTAGATTGGAAGCAATGTGCGATTGCAACGAGGTGGAAAACATGTTATTATATACCTCTTAAACTTTATTCCCTTGTCCAGTCGGATAAGGTATAAGTTCTCCCACTTCACACTGGTTAATAAATTTAAGCGACTACCAGTATATTCAGCTTCGCAAGTCGTTAACCGATGCATGAGGGCCCCGCAAGCCTCACAATGCACAAAGACGCTCCAACAATATAAGTTTCAAGTCCAGGCTGGATAGTCATGGCTTCTGAGACCCGTCGGCTGAGTCCATAAATAGATGTATAGAAATGTGTGGGATGAGTGTGGATGCTGAGATGTTGTAGGGCTCCTATTCATCGGAGTTAATACACAGGCCTTGACGCAATGGTCCCTTCTTTGTGATTAACCATTGCGTTCCATTGTCTTGAGTGCCATCACACCTTATTTTTCAGCCTCGTTCCCCAGTTAAGGTTCCGGCGGATCATACACTTTGTACTAGAAGAGCATGCAAGGCTGGTCAGCTCTATAGAGCATTGCGAGTAGTCTGTGTAGGGGGCAGAATCAAACAAGCGGTGGAAGCCTCACTGTAGAAGCTTTGAACACAATAACCGCATGGATATTCGCAGATTCGAAGCTAGAAATCCGGTTTATCTGACTAGTCTATATACTAGACCACGTTCCGGAGGCAATTCGTTCCAGAGCTGTATTATCAGGAAGAAGGCACGCCAGTAGCTCTCGCTTAACGATTATGACGCCGTGTTTCAATACTCACACTTTGTCTCATCCAGAATGATATTATCTTCAAGGGTAACGGGCCTATAGGAGGGCAGAGCGGCAAATAAGCGACGACGGATCTGGATAAATTGGTCATGTGCCTGGGTCCGGCATTCAAATGAAACCCCATTTGGAACTTGGGGCACGAGGATCCAGGTTCTCCGTGATCACGCACGTACTTGTATTCTGACCCGATGTTTTCGACCATTCATGGTTTTCTCTCTCCGACTCATCCGCCGATATCTGGAAGTCTTTGTGAAACGACAGCTAGAAGGCTTCCGAGTCATTTGCATTACTAGTCCTCGCATGATCAACGTGGCCCGGAGCTCTTGGTTGCCATCACCGAAGAAATCGTGTCATGTGGGTATTTTTTTCGCAACGTCGTTGAGAGGGCGCCAATTTTTTCATCATATATATAGTCCACTTGTCGAACAAGATTACTCTAGCTAGCTTTCGCTAGCATCCACCATGACCCTTCCTACCTCGATCTTCTCATGTCCAATCCCACTGCCACGAACACCTCTGGAGGACATCATCACCGTTCACCCGATCCCGCTGATCCTTGAAGATATGCAAGGTAGCCTTCAGAGGACTAGACTGCAAGATTGCGATGGCCGCGGCTACTTTTCGATTTCTCCGTGGCAGCAGGATCAATACAGAGGAATACGGATCAAGGGCGATATTCAATGTAGTCCTTTCGGGAACCGGGTCGTATTTGTCGAATGGGGAGATGAAACGGGTCAAGGCACTGTCTCTGTCGAAAATCCCGCAAAGCTAGAACTTGAAGTCGACCTTGCCCAATATCTTCCCGTCGTAAATCCAGAGAAACACACGCCCCAGACGTAAGCCCGCATTGCCCTTTCGATGGCCCAAAAAACTGAGGTGGCGACCAGGATTGCGACTGCTTCGAGACGGTTTACTTCCTTCCTAGATGGAAACGAGTACACTTGGATATATCATCCTCCTGAGAATCTGGAGATGCAGTGGGAGGTAATACTCATCTCTCCAATTGGATGATCTGACGGCACTGACCCCATCGTTCCAGTGTGTTGACTTGGCAGGGGAGACCATTGCCTACTACAGCCTCAAGATCCCAAACGAACCTGAGTACATGTCTTCAGGCTGTTCTCTAACCGTCATCAATCAAAAACACGACTTTTTGGCACTAGGTACGTGTCCATCTCTTCGACAACTTTATGCTTTCTGATCATCGAGCTTTTCAGAAATGGTAACCACTTGTTGGATCGTCCGCACCTTTCAGAAACGCTTTAACGAAGCTGCACAAGCAGCTCGCGAGGCCAATGGAGAGGTGGATCAGGAATCAGAGTCAGATTCAGACTCGGTGATCGCACGAGCGAGAGTAGCATGGGAAAATAGATGGGCAGACTGTGAGTCTTCAGATGAATCGCCTCCCTCGTCTGAGGAAGGTGATGGTGGAGATGCTCTATCGGAGCGCTCTACCACTTCGTCTCGTGACGAAATCTCGCGAGGTCAGGAACAAGAGGAGGTATCTTAGAACGTCCTCGCTTGAGACGACCTAGTATATCAGATGTAGTAATACCTTAATTATTATGGCGTACTTTATCTATCTGTAATTCAATAATTGTAGATCTGCGCAATGGCCTCCTGCATTGCTATATTGACGATCATGATCCAGCTTATTTGATGGACGAACGAAACATTCTTCTAGGCCTTCTAAAGTACATCAAAAAATGATACTCATCAGACCTAACTACTCGCTCCCAATGCTTTTCAAGTAAGCCTTTGCCCCTTTGACCGCTCCATACAACCTCAAACACTTGCCGTCGGGTATATAATATAAGGCTGTGGAGAAACGCATGGTCATGGGGACTTAAGCCCGTTCAATGTCGTCAGTCCTGAGCGGCTACTTTAAAGAATCACTTGATACAATCAGAACAACGGTCTTCTGCCGTACATCCAGGACTTTTGTAGTACGACATCTGAAGATATTTAAAGACGCGTCTTGGGTTTATATACTGGTGGCCCCCGCCTTTCGTTATTCTGAGACCCCTTGCTACTCCAGCGATGGCTATCATGCCGTCCTTTGCTTCCTTTTTTACATTTGCCATTCTCTCCGGATTTCTCTGTGCCATCTCTTTTGCGCAGTCGGACCTTATCTCTGACCTCAAGAGCAATGGGATAGACTACGTTGCTTCAGGCGATTCTGGCTTTGCAACAGCCAGCGCTGCATGTGAATCCAGCCCTGACCCTTCTCAGAAGTAAAACATGAAACTCATCCGAAACTTTAGTCAATCATCGATTCACATATACTCCAGCAGCTGTGGCATATCCAACGACACCCGAGCAAGTGTCGACTATCGTCCAGATAGCAGTCAAACATAACACTCACGTATCTGCTCGAAGCGGCGGGGTACGAGGATTCCGTCTTATTCGGTCCATCATATATACTTAGACTCCCGATAGCACAGCTATATCGCGAATGGCCTAGGAGGTCAAAATGGCGTTTTGGTCATTGATTTGAACAGACACCTCACGCAAATCCAAGTCGATTCTTCGTCTGGGAGAGCGACGATACAAAGTGGAAGCAGGCTAGGGAATATCGCGTTGACATTGAACGACCATGGACGAGGACTTGGACATGGGACATGTCCGTATGTCGGTATTGGGGGACACGCTTCGTTCGGAGGATTCGGCTATGCATCGAGGCTGTGGGGTATGGCGATGGACGCTATTGTTTCGATGAACTTGGTTCTTGCTAATGGGACAGCCGTAACTGCTTCAAAATCCGAAAATTCAGAATTGTTCTGGGTATGTGCATCTTCTAGACTTACACTGTTGAAACATTGGGTACGATAAATTATAGGGAATGCGAGGCGCAGGACCTTCCTTCGGTATCACAACATCTATCACCGTCGAAACATTCCCAACTCCAGACTCCGCCACAGTCTTCCTCTACACCTGGGACTTTACCGCATCCAAAGCCGCCTCCGTCCTCAACGCCTACCAATCCTTCTCCCTAGGTCAAGTCCCTCCCGGCTTCGGCTCCGAGTTGGAAATGCAAAAAGGTAGCAGGAAAGGAAGAATCAGTATGACATTACAGGGTGTTTGGTTCGGCGATGAATCTGCTTTTGATGGGATTATTAACCCGTTGTTGAATCAGATTGGTCAGAGAACGCAGAGTCAGCAGGTTACGCCCGGAAGGTATATTGATAGTGTGGCGTTCTTTGGTGGTGAGGATGGAAGGTTGAATACGACGGGTAGACCGGATGGTCATGATAACTTTTATGTCAAGTCGTTGCTCACGCCGGAGAGTCAACCGATTGGGAATGAAAGTGCTCAAGCGTTCATGACGTACCTTGCAAATGAAGGATTCGGCACGAATCTGGTGAGTTGAATAACGCGCTATGGGAAACGTGTTGTACTGATGGTACCTTGTGGCTAGGACTGGTTTATTGAGGTAGAAGAATTCGGAGGGCCTGGTTCGGCTGTGAATGCCGTTCCTGTAGAAGACACCTCTTTCGGAAATCGCGATGCTCTGTTTTTGATCCAATTTTATGGATTTACCGATGATGTCGATACGACATTCCCCTCGTCAGGCCTGACGTTCATCGATGGTAAGCGAAATACTCAACTCGTCGTTTGTTCGTACTGACGCAAATTCAAAGGAATGGTCAACAATATTGTAAACCACATGCCATCCGATTGGTCTTACAGGTGAGTTGTCCTTCCACAATTCCCGGGCGAGTCGGAGAAAACTCATCCTCGTTCAGTGCATATCCAAACTATTTGGACAACAGACTGCAGAATTGTGAGAGACTCGCACTAATTTCTACTAATGATTATTTACTCGCCTCTTTCATAGGGCAACAGCTATACTTTGGTCAGAATTATGGACGTCTTCAGCAATTGAAGGCATCAATAGATCCAAGCAATATGTTCCAGTTCCCTACGTCAATTGAGTTACCATAAGTACTTGGAGCACACCGTACCTTACTTTGTGAATATGGACATTAACTTTATTAGTAACTTGTGCATCAAAAAATTAAGTCTTATAGGGGCTACGGGCTACCTTACTCCGAGCAGGCACAATCCTACTGACAAGGCCGCTCCCGGTAGTAATGCGACCCCCGTTCGACAGCTCTCATATTGAACATGGTAGGACGTAACAGGGGCACGTTTTGAATTGCCTGTCAACTCAAGTGGACCCCGCTAATCACGATGTAATTGACTGAATGAGCCAGGGACATCTCTTTCCGTTGACAATTGAATTTTAAATTTCTCAATTATTTAGAATAGAGCCTTGCAATAAAAGCCCCAGGTTATTTAGATGGGTAGATAGAACTTGAACCAAAGGTAAGAAACAAGGCCTCAAGGCCTCGGCAAGTTGGAAACAGCGTAAACTTTATGCTTCACGTGGATATGCCGTCATCCCTTCTTCCCATGACTGTCACTTGAAAATTGGTGTTCTGACAGGGTGACAAATATGTATCGCCCCCCTTACCCACCTTTGTCATTGACTTGAACAACTGCTTCTCGCTCGGCTTCTCGTATGCACTCAGACCCCGCTTCATGATGGCGAGCGCGGTATATACACGACATTATGTGAATGGTATGCCCACAAGTCATATAAAGACGTGAACGCAGGGCCTGAATCAGAACAGTAGCAGGTTTATCCTTACTCGTTTATGATAACTTCCTGAACTGGGACAAGGAGGCACGATATGTTTGGAGGTGAGTAACGCTTAGAATACTCACTCATTCATCACTTATTCATTGCCCCCACAAGTACGGCGCCACGGCTAATCAAGCTAAGCCTCTGTATTTGTAGATATTACGCGCTCGCTGGACAAACGTGAGGTCCCCACTCTTTTACTATGCTCAACTCTCGTTCATTGGTACAGATACCTAGCACAAACGTCATATATTCTTCCCCCACCTTCCTAGCTTGGAGGAGCGTAGATTGCCTCCGATGGCTACTATTTCAGATGGGCGCGGTGCTCCCCTTGACGTGGAATATGGAGGCATTGATGATGGTGCGAAGTGAGTGTACTACGCTTTTTGTATCCCTTTCCAAAGCTGAATACTCAATGATCGTCCTCAGTATATGCGTTATACGGCCATTCAGCACCCATCGGAAGCTTCTTAGCGATTTGGTTTGCAACGTGTCGCGGACTTGATGCGTGGGGGGTATGGGGCACGATGCGAGAGATTCAGCTGGACGAATTATGCATGGTGAAGAGAACACCCGTTGTTTCCAGATCGTTCATGTGTGCACCTCCCTTCAGAGCTTTCATTACGAATGACTGATTCTTGCCTGACCAATTCTAGCATATGGACTCTCTTCAATCAATTCGGATTTTGGCTTCTGACTTATCGACGATATTACAGTGCCATACAAGAGGGGTGGTCAGATCATCCACTGATACGATTAGTTATAAGAGACAATTCCTGGGTCCTTCTCATTCTAGCAGGTAATGTGTCAGTACTTCTCCAGCTCTAGCGAGACAATAACATGGGAAATCTACAGGTCTATTGCTTTCAATACTTCCATATGATGTTTATGTTGAACAAGCTGTTCATATTTTAATACCGTATGCAACTCCCCCTCCCGAAGGTGGTACCGGATACTCAACACCTGTCATATCAGTGCTTTAATATGCACCATTTCGATCGTGGTCAGTCCCACATATAAGCCCCTCATCCAATATAACAGCTAACATGATTTTCGTAGTCAAGCCGACTTATTCTGAATATTCGAAGCCTCAAAATTCCGGATGGTGATGCGGAGCAGAGCCATACGCTGACTGTATTAACACAATCATAGCATAGGTAATACAAATGAATGACGAGCATAACTCACTAAAATTAATGGGCCAAACGTCCCTCGTTTGACTGTGAATGAGTCCAGTTTCCGAACAAGTCCGATTCCTAGAAATTCTTACTCAAACCCTCGGGGGCCGAACACAAGGCAGGAGTGCGTTTGAGATCACACGAGGGCTAGATTGATGACCAGTAGGTTGTTTACCATTGTACTGGGAATCCACTTTTTTTGACGCTGTTACAGTCATCACACTGGCTCATCGAATCTGGGTTTTATCCTCCATGTGACAAGGCATTCGCCCGGAAGCGTCTATACCCTCTGACTTGGCCGAAATTCCCATATTTGGACACCATATTCTCGAGATATAAGCAGCGCCGGGGTGATTTAGCCTTCGAATCCCCACCAATAAGTACTTTTAGAGGGTGCGGGTGCCGGGTGCAATTGCCCCATCACGATCACACTCTTGGCCCTGCGCCTGCTGTGAAGACATATGCCGTCATTCCTTCCCATGGTTGTCAGCAAGTGCTTCGTTCAACAATCAGCGCTTGAGTAGATGGTAAGTACATGCACCATCCCCTCCCACGGGTGACTTTCTACCTCAGCCTAAAGCACCGGAGCGCCTATTTTTGCCTACGCCCAATCGGCCACTAGGCGATGGCAAATGAGGTTCTCACCCGACATTATATGAACAGTACGCCCATAATATTTGTGAAGGATAGACGCAGCGCTCAATTATTCTTTCATCTGCACTTGTAGTAGCAGGCCTGGCCTTACTCGTTTATGATAACTTTCTGAACTGGGATAGAGAAGGGCGATGTGTCTGGAAGTAAGTGTTACTCGCAATGATATTTCCAAGCGACGTTCCACTCATTTGCTCGTCTTCTAGCCGGAATATACCGTGGACAATTCGGCTGCCTTTGTCCATTTGTCGATATTTTGCGCTTGCTGTACAAATGTATGTCCATCTTTCCTTCTACCTTGACCACACAAAAGGCCAACCATGCACCTCCCTAGTACAAACGTCGTGTATTCTTCTCCTGGTTTCCTGCAGTGGAGGAACGTGGACTGCCCGCGGTGGTTCTTGTTTCAGGTGTGCGCAGTTAATGTATTATTATGGAATATGGAGGTCGTTATGATGGCACGAAGTGCGTACGTCCTCCGACTCAGTCATGGAATGTCACTGCCAACTTTCACAGTATTTGCTTTATACAACTGCTCAGTCCTCGTTGGATCCCTCTTAGCACTTTGGTTCGTCTTGTGCCGCGGATTCGACGTGTGGAGGGTATCAAGGACAATGCAAGTCTTACAGATGGACAAATTCTGCAATGTAAAGCAATCGCTGGCCGCCGCGAAGTGGTTTAGGTGTGATTCTTCTTTCACAGTCAATGAATGGATATTAATTATTGGCATTCAAGCATCATGGTTGTCACTAATCAAACTTTGCTGTGGTTGTTAACGTATCGGAAGTATCGGAAGGGATGGTCCGACTTTCCGCTCGTCCGGTTGGTCATGAGGGATAATTCCTGGGCGCTCGCTATTCTAGCTGGTAATGTGTTGCCTTTCTTCTCAAAGGGAAAATGATGACATGGTTGTTTCACAGGTTTACTGCTTTCTTTACTCCCGTATGACGTCTACGTGCAACGAACGATTCATGTCATAGTTCCGTACGCAACCCCTTTCCGTCATTTGGAGATAATATTGAAGACTCAATGCACTGGACACCTGACAGCTCGATGACATGTACCCTTTCAATAATGGTGGGTTAAACGGCTCCGCAGTTTCTTTTCCCTCAGTGCGATAGCTTGTTCTTATTGATTACGTTCTCTTTGCAGTCAAGTCGGCTTATTCTCAATGTACGAGATCTCAAAAACCTTGACGACGATGTAGAACAGAATGAGACACTGACTGTACTATCCCAATTATCAACTGAGTCAATACATACACAACGAACATGACGTGCTAATTCTAAGAGCGTATACTATATGTGCATATTGAGAATCAAAAAAGACGTAACTCAGTCTCAGTCAGAAGTCAGGGTGACTGCTACGACTTAATCACGAGGAGTGCGAAGCGGGGTTTTCTTGGGGTCCTAAAATTAATCGAACGGTCGCGGCGCGAGGTTGAATGCCTGACCGCCCAGAACTTGCACGCGTGTGGTTGGACCTCATTTTACGCAGCTACAGCTTTCCCATTTTTCCGATATGCTCCCTCTGAAGATTACTCGTCAAATATTGATGACCAAGACCTCTCGTAGTCGCGCGTTATCTTCATCTTGGGCTTGGCCCGGGACAGAATCAACTGAAAACCTGGCGAACAATATGCTCACGCTCATGATTTTCGGGGGGGTATGTTGAGGAGCCACCTCATGTGTTGCTTTTCCTGAATTTCTTTCATTGAACTGAACTGAACCATCTCACCCCTCCGCATCAGTGGTTTCCTTCCAAACCAATAGCATACTTTGGCCCTGTCACCGGAGAGATGACGGTTGAACTTCTTCAAGAAGGATGTAATGCTTGGTTAAATGCCATATTTATATTTTTGAACCCCTGACTCCTTAAGCGACGGGAAACTTCATGTCAATAAAACTCGCTAACGTCTTGATTACCGGTTGATGGATGAAGCCCATTGCCGTATGTTATTTGTTCCTGATCGTCGCGCGGAGACTGCGTAACCGAGTCCAAATATTGATTAATAATTCACTATGTCAGCGTTGAGGGATCAGCTTCATACTGGGTGGAGTAAGGCTACACGATGAGGCTGCAGAACGCCAATATTACACGATTACAGAAGAAAGTGGAAGCACTGGTTCTAAAGCAAATCTGAACCTAAAGTTCGAGTCATGCACTGAAGCTTAGGTGACAACGATATGCCGTAGCTTCTTCCTAACGTGACTTGGCAGGAGCCAGAATGCTGGGAAGTTTGCAAGGACCCCTACCACCCTTGACGTAGACGTCTGTTAAGCTGAGTACATGAAAAATTCCCTCCCTGTCTTCTCACTTGCCCAGTTTGCTCGTGATGACAAGTGAGGTACTTGCACGACACTATATAAACAGTAAGCACACATATAGCCCACATAGAATCGTCAGCGTAGTGCTGAGATAGCGTCCCCTTGGACAGTCGGGGGCTTATCCTTGCTTGTTTATGACAGTTTCTTGAACTGGGATAAGGAAACGCGGTATATCTGGGGGCAGGTATTCATCCCTCATTTATAGTGATATTCTCATTTGTCCTCTTTCCAGTAGCGGCGCGCCGTCAACCATTAAGCTGAGTTTCTGCATTTGCCGATACCTGGCACTCGCTGGACAGATGTGAGCTCGCATTTCCATATATTGCCATTTGACTGACCGCAGACCAGTGTGAACATCATTTATTCTTCTCCAACTTTTCTAGAACGAGGGAACGTGAATTGCTTTCGGTGGTTCTTGTGCCAGATGTGTGTGGTTAATCTGTTGGTGTGGAATATGGACCTCATAATGATAATAAGGAGTACGTCTCTGTTCGCTCTCATCTCTCCTGGCTTAGCCCATTTCCATTATTACGGAACAGTCTTTGCTCTGTACGACTGCTCAGTCCGCCTCGGGGGGATATTGGCCCTTTGGTTTATCTTTTGCCGTGGGCTTGATGGATGGAACGTATCGAGATCATCGCAAGAGGTGGTGATGGACAATCTTTGCATAATCAGAAAGATACTAAAATATGCGAAGTGGTTCAGGTGCGCATCTCTGTATTTAATGATCCGTCAGTGTGAGAACGTGAATGACTGGAACATGGCCATTAATTCCTCTAGCGCATCACACCTATCGACTCAAGCTGGCTTTTGGCTTCTGACATATCGGAAATACCGTCAAGCTAAACACGAAGGATGGTCCAACCAACCTCTCATCCAACTGATCATGTGGGATAACTCCTGCGTCCTTCTTGTTCTATCCGGTGAATGCGCCACATTTTATCTCAGCCAGAAGCCACTAACATTGTTTTTGGATAGGTGTGCTGCTTTCTATACTTCCGTACGATATCTATACCCAGAAAGCTGCTCACGTCGCAATCGTGTACGTGGCCGTCACTGTCGTTGTTTTTAGAGATGACATTACAAAACTCAACTCAAATCTTTTACAGTGCCATGACATGCGCGGTCTCGATCATGGTCAGCTCTGTCCCTGATATTCTGCTTTGCGTGTTGGCATTTATTTTTTTTTCTGTTAGTCAAGCCGGCTTATCCTCAATGTACGCAGCCTCAAGAGCCATCATGGTGATATAGAGCAGAGAGAAACTCTCACCATCTTAACCACGCAATCACACCCAGAGTGATTGTAGAAAATAAAAATTTCAAGATAGATTACAAACACCAGCTGGGAGGATACTCAAAGCACGAGGGCAAGCTACACGCTGGTTTTCATTTCATTACAAATTTAGGAAGACCATCGCGCAACTCGACATATATTCAGCTTTGAGGCAACTCGGAATCAAACAGTCGCCCATCGATCGCTTGCCGATGGCCTCTCTGTTGGTTTATGCCATTTGGTAGCCTGACATGCTCAGTGGTGGACGGCAGGGCTCGAGTTGATGATTAGCGAGAGTCTAAGCAGTCCGCCCTTTCGGAGAGCTGTCTGGTACACTTATGGGAGTGGGATAATCGTACCGGCCATGCAACCTGCGCACTGACTGAAGGGGCATCCTTCCCCTTTCACGGGTTCTCGACTTTGAACGCGGGCTTGAGTACATCCAGCAATTTTGAACATGGGTTGATCCGTATATCAAACTCATTCATACTAACTGAACTGCAGTTTGATATCCTGGGTGGCCACACTACATACACTGAAATACACAATTACGTCCACAGTCATCGGAATTCCGGGAGCATCCTGGTGAAATCGAAATTAAATTAGAGTGAACTCCAGCCAGTGAGGAGGGAGGGAGAGTATACGAGTAAGGGTCAGTGGAAGGTAAGTACGTATCAACTCAATCCTCGCGACGATCATATTCGGAGGGCACGAGGAATCACACTGTGCCTAGCTTCCTTTCGCCCACCCACCACTCCCCTATACATGGTTCCTACCCGACCGCGAATAGTACTGTGGAATCACGCAGTCGACCATCAGTAGGGATGCATTGAACGAGTCGTCCCCGCGTTCCCCTTTCTGTCGACAAGTGTCAGTCTTGACCCCATATCGAAAACGCTGTTTGCGCCACCCAAACATACATAATACCGGGATTGCTATCACTGGCAGTTTTAGAAATATGCCGTCATTCATTTTCACCATGGGGTCTATATGTGGCCTTGTTCTAGGGCCCCGCAAGTAGGTTTGCCAAAAACCTAATTCATCAGTCCACTGCCTTACTTGTCCGTCGACGAACTCCTCTCGTCGATGACCAACTAGCATCTTGGCCATGGCAAGCACAGTACTCACACGCCACTACATCAGCAGTAAGCGCTTATAGATCCATGTCGCCCAAGATAGCGCTCTAATTCGCAATAGTAGTGGGGCTCTCCTTGCTCGTTTATGACAACATTTTATGTTGGGATAAAGAGACTCGGTATATCTGGAAGTTAGTGTCTTCTACACGGCATTTCTGGATCTGATTCTCATGTATTGCCTCAGAAGTGACGCACCGTGGGCCGTCAAGGTCAGCTTCTGCGTTTCTCGATATCTGGCGCTTGCTGGACAAATGTGAGGTTTCCTTTCTTCACATTTCCATACATGTAAAACCGACCTCCAAGAACCCTAGCATGAATGTCATTTATTCATCGCCTACCATTCCGGATTGGAGGAACACAGACTGTCTCAGGTGGCACTGGCTTCAGGTATGTGTGCTGCAGCTGTTGTATTGGAATATGGAGGCCGTTATGATGGTAATCAGTCAGTTCATTTCCCTAATTTCGCATTTTTCTGCTCAATAATTCTCTCTTTCAGTTTATGCTTTATACAACTGCTCAGCGTATGTTGGGTTTTTTTTGACTATATGGTCTATTGTATGCCGGGGATATGATGTGTGGTGGATATCAGCGACGATGCAGCAGGTGGAGTTAGACGGCGAATGCCTGATAAAGAAACGGCCGCCAGCTGCACACTGGTCTATGTGCGCATTTCTACTCCCAGCTAGTCCCAATGTGTCTGAATCTCACTGAGCCACCTTAGTCCTCTGACATTCATCAATCAAAGCGTTTTCTGGTCCCTGACATATCGAAAATATCGCAGTGCTATCCAGGAGGGATGGTCCGACAATCCACTTCTTCAGCTGGTCATGAGGGATAATTCAGCTGTATTTCTTGGTATTGTATTGTGATTCTAATTTTTTCCAAACTCACTCACTCAACCGTTTCAAAGGCCTATTATTCTCGTTGATTCCTTGCGAGGTCTTCATCCAGCAGGCAATTCATTCTGCAATCCCGTACGTGTTTCTCTATTCCCCATTGCAAAGCTCACAAAGTAGTTTGGGTAGGATCATGATCTGTGTCGTCTCGATTATGGTCAGTAGTATGATAGACCCTACACTTCATATATTGATCTAATGTGGCGATTTGTTCGAAGTCGAGCAGGCTTATCCTCAACATACGAGGGCTCAGAGTCACGAGTGAAGATACGGAACTGATTGAAGTATTGACTGTAATCTCTGTACCGGAGACACAATCACATTGTACGTAATGGCCATGGGGAAGCCCCAGCATCATTGCCACGAGGAAGACTGTTTTATCACTCTCTCGCAAATTTGGGTCAGCTTATTGTATTTAACGTAGTCAAAAATGAAACAGGCGATAATGGGTATTCGAGAACTGACGAGGAGCAACATATTGGAAGCCTTGTAACCTACGATTTCGACGACCGTGTTCTGCACATGCTGATAGAACGGCCTGTGCCTGCAGGAGAGAAGAATGGTACCCTATTGACTGGGTCTATCTCTCGTATGTTTTCCTAGCTCCATAAGGATACGAGGAGGCCTTAATCCATGATAGACACAGTGACTACGGGAGAATTCCCCGTCCGAAGGAACGAAAATATGTCCCTATACTACATCCCAACTACTAGTGTACTACTTACGACAAGCTCGTACCGCTAGCAATCAACTTGAGTGCTGCGATCTGATACTACGAGGGAGCGAAGGAGGCCAGTGCACGCCAATGCTACTACAAAATCAAATTAGCAGAAAAATCAGAAGATTCGTCACACATTGTAAGACATGCTGGGCTCGAGAGTGACGTAGCGTGTGCTGTATGATCCCCTCTGGGTGCATGGAGGAATGTCACATCTTTACCTCGCAGCTAGCAATATGACATGTTTCGCGACCTTTGACCAGATCTAGAGCACCCGACCCTAGTAGGCGAGTGATGGGATGTGTTGCCCATTATGCTTCATGCTCAAAACACCCCAATCCTTTTGAATCAGATCAGGAGATTTCCGTTGTTACAACGGTCGTCAATTCTATGTCAGAATGTGTCTCGTTTTTGAGATTACGTGTGTTGAGAACGAGTCTGGAAGGCTGGATATACCATGTTCAGTGGAAAAAAATGCTGAGACAAGGAATGAAATTACGATGACAGATAGTAAACAAGTCATGATACTGTGAATGAAATCCGATAAATAGGGTGAAATTGAAAGAAAAGGCGGGGTGCTTCGTACCAGAAAATAATATGACCCTGTTGTTTGACATAAAATTCATATGGCACTATAGACGCCAGGAGTCCTTGACCAAACTAGGATTATTGCGCTTGTGTTAAACGGATCCGAGTGTATTCACCTCCCAACAGCAAAAAAGCCCACGAGTTGTCTCGGATTACTATCCGGATGAGAGGACGATCTGACCACCCTTGTGTAACAGCACTTCGATATTTCCAATAGCTCAAACACCAAAACATCGCCTGATTTAAGACAATTCCAAGACTGTATGTGGCCAAGTATTCAGTATGAGAGGAACTTCGATAAATTTTCAATCTTGCTTACAGGAACCATTTTGCATTGTCTGGTGGTTTCTTAGGAACACAGTAAATATCCGTTTCGATCTGAGCTACCGCAGTGGGCAAGCTCCAAGCGTTATATGCTCGACAAAGCAGGTACCAAAAGGTCAGAACGGCACCAATCCAAAATTTGCGGTCATATAATGCGTAAACTTTGGGTAGGGTAAGCATGCCATGAGTAGGGTGCTAACGGCCGCCGTATCACTCACCTCTCATCATCATGATAAACTCCATATTAAACAACAATGTCATCAACACCCCCATCTGAAACTCGAACCATGCGAGACAGTTCCCATCTTGCCATCGTAGGAAAAGGGGAGATGAATATACGACGTTCGCACTGTGCAATGTGAGATGCGAGAAAACAGCCAAGAACTCAAGATTCACATATGGCCGGCGAGAGCAAAATATCGGCTGAGAAAGAACGACATCTTGACTATCCGGGTAGAGTCCCTAGGCGACTTTATTTCAGAATGGCGAGGCCAAGACTTTAACGAGGAAACACACATCCAAACCAACCGAATCTCATCCTGCCACGTAAGGATATGGTCGTAAAGGAGTAAAGCTAGACCAGCTACTGAGAAATGATTGAAATTCGAAGGCTATACCCAAAGAAGAAAGGCCTACTGTTGATACACTGCCTGGTATACGCTTCGCCCGACATAGAGGTTGGGGCTTGTGTTCTAACGTGGCTACTCGTGGTGGCTGGTGTACAAATCAGTGACCTGGGAATGCTGTTTGCCATCATAGCGGCATCTGGCAACGATGAAGTTGGTTCCAGTTGGGGTTACCAATAACGCCGCTTGGTCAGGGACTGGGCCCAGGGTCAATCATGAGTGCATCTTAAACTCCCTTCCCGAGCTCAGGTGCTATATCATTGCACATGACCACATAACTGAGTCTACCTGGTATTTCTTCAATACCCATACGAGCTCCCGCCAGTGAAGTACACATGCATCCTGAGATGATAGCACAAAGACCAGGGCTGTTCACAAAGGGTTGTACGAGGCTGTGTATAGGCTGTTGAATTGAAGGGAATAGGGGCTCGAATGACACTTGTTTTTTCGGATGCTCGGCCCCGACCAGGGTCAAAGTTTACTTTATATCTGTATTCCGTATGCCGTCATTCCCCCTTGATACTAACCAACTTGCGCGGGAGTCATCACTCAGAATGAGGCACCTAGTGGCTTGTGAGTTTCTCAAGAACTCGAACCACCCGGCGCATCATCACTCGTTAGTATTAATCTAGTGAGTGCAGCTCGTAGACTTCCCTTCGACTCGTCTCGTCATGATAAGCGATGTCCTTACCTGACCATGTTTGAGTAGAGCAATCTCCTGAACCATCACCCCATCCGAAGTTGCAGGTCTCCTTACTTGTTTATGGTATATTTACCTCCTCGAGCTGGGATAGAGAAAGATGATATATATAGTTCCTCTGTTTTTGTCTGACTTATCTAATGTTGCCACCTTGTGATAAGCCCTGAGTCGATGTCTAAGAGTTAGTTTGTTTGACAGGCGTATTTTTGTCAATATTACCTCACGAATTATACATCAAACTATCATGTGAGGGTCCCGTACGCATCCTCCCGCACTCAGGAAATGCGAAACCCCAAAGTGAGCTTACTAGAGTCTTAATCTGTACCTTCTCCATCACGTTCCGTGATTTAGGCTATAATCGGGCCCCCAATGACAAGTTCTGTCCACAGTCGGATCGGTTAATCCTTAAAATATACAGGGCTTCATGGAGGTGTTGGAGAGTGAGATTCCGGCTTTAATACCTACAACGGGAACCTAGTTGCATGCGCAACTAACGGGGATTCCATTCAAATATGCTAAAATCTGGAGGATTAGTTCAAGCTACTTTCCGTTCACCCAAACGATAACCCGCCAGACTTCCATAGCGACACCCCCACACTGTGGCATACCAAATTCCAACTGAAATTCATGCGATGGCCCATGATGCTCCAGGTATGTAAGTCTTCCAAGCCCGCTCGGTGCACACTAACTGATATCTCTTAACTCTCCGATCGCATTATGAAATGATGCTCGGAAAACGTTGCAGAAAGGGTTGACAAGATGTACAATCGGTCGCGGGTGTAAATTCGCGATGAGGCTGCATCGACGAGGGCTATCCCCACAAAGAAAGAAACATTTCGGCGAGCTGGGAATCCATGGGCGAAAGCGGAGGCCGATCAACAAGAGCGTAAATAAAAGGCTCGAATCAGGGTATGTCAATTCATCGACCTTAAGGCCTTGAGGTTCGATAAAACGCGATTGGCACGGACTGGATGACAACGATCACATTACATTTGCTCGTCGTTCGATCTTTGTGTCTGTAGCAGAACGATTAACCGAACATTCATCTGCTCTTGTATTACATGTTTATATTCTCTCTATTCAGAACCCTGAATCTCACAAAACATGCCACAGGAATTATACCTTTACTCACCTGGACATCTCGAGGTCGGGAAACGATGCTCCAAGCCAATTAGCCTCTCCATTCACCCACCCCAATGCCGCGTGGTGGGTTATGGCTGCTTCATAACCAGACTTCTCTGATGTGATTCACCCGAATTTCGTTCCCTACAGCAGATCGACTTCATCATTTCCACTCCAGCCTGCTTCGAAGCTACGGCGAGGTACCGAAAGATGATAGGCGATGTCAGCGACCTACAAAGAGGCGGTGCGTGCCAAGACTTACTAACTACAAGATCACCTGAACGTGGATGAGGGGAGGAGTAACAATAAAGGGGCCATCTGTGCACTGTCACGAGGCTTCACTGCAGAAAACAAGAGCCTTGCTGAGTCTTTGGGTGACATGAGATCCGTCCGTCATCGAGGTGAGAAAACCTGCCTATAGATACGATGTTATCGAAAGGGAGCGTTGTGGGCGGCAATAAGGGAAATATCAGGGAGAAGGACCGAGTTCAAATGTATTCCTATAACTATGAGTTTCTCCCTCTAGTTCGAGATCTATCGGCCGAAATTGGACTGCGAACGAACAATGCGGGCTGGAAAAGAAGAACTGCATGTCGATTTGCGGGCTTGTCTGCCATAGTACGTGCTTTAGAGAGCCGGATTTTCTGGTAGTGATTTATAAAAAGCGAGTTCTTAGAGGATAACGATGGCGCACGGTTGCGAGGGATCACCGTCACCAGAACTCAGTTGAATTCAGTAGTCCGCAAGCAACAAAGTAGAGAAGGAAAGTGCTCGCATCATGATCAACGTAGGTTTATTCATGTTTGCATTGACCTTTAAAGTACCAAGGCTAATACTTTGTTTATGTCTCGCTCGATGTCCAAATAGACTCTCAATGAGATCTGAGATCTGAGAGGCGGTACATTTGGAGGTAAACTTTACTAAGGACGTTTACTATATACGGTATCTGGCTCATTTGGCGATACAGCCTTAATCACTCAACGGGCCACTAAGCTGAAAATTTTTCACCCCGCGATACCTCGCAATTGCAGGGCAAATGTAGGCCCTGCGGCTCCACTCACCGACCATTTGACTGATAATAGCAATAGATCCTAGCACGAACGTGGTCTCCTCATCGCCGACCCGTCCGGATTGGGGGGCACTGGCCTCCTTCCGATGGCACACATGTCAAATCTATGCTACCCGAGTTGAACGCTAACTCCCCAGTCTGGCTGTGAAAGCCAGGGGTACAATTATATTGCCCACCAGGTCTTCCTCTCGTTTCTTTATAATTTACTTCATTTTACATGGTATTCCTAGTTACGATGGTTGACATGTCAACTTGTTCGACTTCCGAGTCGGTCTCATATTTGAGACAGCGTATGTTGAGTACGAGTCTGCACGGCTGGGTGATAAACTGACTCAGTCAAAAGGCAAGTTGAGAAGAGCAAAGGACGTACAATGATAGACAACAAACATGTCATGATGCTGTGGATGAATTTTAATTAATCAGGAAAAATCAAAAGAGACGGCATTCCGTACCAGAAAATAATATGACCTTGGTTTTTCACATAAACATCATATGGTATCAAGGACACCAGAACCCCTTGAACCGGCTAGAATCATTGTGTTGATCTTTCCGAGAAGCGAAGCAGACTCACCTACTAATAATAAAAAGGCCCACGAGTTATCCCGTATCACTAGTCGAATGAGAGAGTAATCTGACCACCCATCCCTAACGGCACACCGGTATTTCCGATAACTCAAGCACCAGAACATTGCTTGATTTAGGATAATCACCACGCTATTGAGATGGGTTATGACCGGCAAGATCAAGAACGACGGCCAAATATGAACACTTGCTAAGTTATCCATCTGGAGGTACCGGGCGATTTTATAGGAATGCAGTTGATATTTGTCTCAACTTGAGCTACTGCTCTAGGCAGGGCCCAAGCGTTGTAAGTTCGACAAAGCATGTACCAAGCCGCTAGTACGGCTCCAACCCAGAATTTGTGGTTGTATAATGCATGTACTCAAGATGGATGAGCACATAACCAGAAGCCCGACCGGGCTGCAATGCTCACCTCTCATCATCATAATGAACTCCATATTGAACACCAGAACCATCATTGCACCCATCTGGAACTTGAACCATGCTAGGCAATCCCCATTCTGCCGTTGGATGAAATATGGTGATGAATATATGACGTTGACGCTGTCTGATTTGAGTGGCGAGGATGTTGTAAATGACTTGAGACTCACATGTGGCCTGCGAGAGCGAAGTATCTACTGATGAAATATGTCGCCTTCATTGTCCAGGTCGAGTTTCTAGATTCCCGTAGACTCCCATTCAGATCAAGGAGCGGAACCTCAAGACGAAAGTCGTACCTCCAAACGTACTGAATCTCATCTTGCCACGTAAGGATGTGGTCGTAAAGGAGTAATGCCAGACCAACCACTACCAAGGACACCCATTGATTAAGGTTAATATCAGTTGATCTCGGCGAAAGTCGGCTTACCGTTGATGTATTGTCTTGTGTAAAGCTCTTTAGACATGGAGGAGGGTGCTAAAGTTCGTCAATGGGATCCTCTTCCTGGCGGTCTGCTTTCAAAGGGCATGCTAGAATCGAGACGAAAGTGCTAGGTAACGTGGTGGGAACACATGATGGCATCTGTCAAGGACATGCTCAGGGGTCAAGTATCCAGGAAAAAAAACGCATGGAAACCATCCTGAGTCTCATGGAGTGAGGCTTGGGAGGTGTTAACCACAATGAATACTATGGGAGGTCCGTACCTCGGACAGATCCATACTTCGGACGCGCTTTTGTATCTCATGTTCTGGCCGGCCAAGCTTCATAAAGATTGCTACTCTATAGCTGATTCTCTTGCACAAAGTAAGATATGCGCATTTTTAAGGGTGTAAATTGAGTGGTTGTGGAGGATGAGCGCTTGAGCAACGGGGCTGATGTCATTCTTAGTTACCCTTGCCGGAAGTCGCGTGTCGGAGTTTCAATCCCCATCAGTTAGTTTGGAAGATCGCGTCGCAGTTGGGCCGCCGTGTCAAGCCCTGTAACACTCGAGCTACTCTTTCCAGGTATAATACAGCACTGTGAACGCGAATGCAAGACGCGCTGCGAATTTTTTTGTACGCGTAGGTTCGTTGCGTCTCATTATCAATACCTGAGTACTGCTGAATATTATACACAACGGAAAACTACCAATTTAATATAGATCGCGTCATACCAAGTACTAAGTGTGGGCAGGAGGGAAAGAAAAGGAATTAGCTAGGCTCTGCGCCGATGTTGTACTGCTTCGCAAGGCTTTGGTGGAGAAAGAAGGTGAGAAGATTTGAGATTTGTTTGCCCGCTGCTCTGCTGGACGCTGGGTGTTGACAGCTTCCGTTGTAAGGCACCCTTGCTCAATCTCCCGGGGACTTCACCACCCCTATTTATGAGCTAATATCTGTTGAATTATTAATTAATATATTTGAGCAATTGAGAAATGTACCCGCCATCTCCATTCTCATTTTTATTATATCTTACTGTTTCTATCCTTCAAATACAGTAAGCTACCGACGTGTATTCCTTCACTGTTTTTTCCCCGTAATACACCCACTTTTCATCCTCTCACAATATTACCGCCATTGTCATTACTGGTCAAGCTGATCCCATTCGGGTAGCATAGATTTGTCATTTTTTCCATCGTTAGTAGGCCAGTGGCCCCCAATCCGGACAGTCGGCGATGAGAAGACCACGTTCATGCTAGAACTTATCGCTATTATCAGTCAAACGATAAGAAAGTGGAGGGGCATGACCTACATTTGCCCTGCAATGCAAGGTGACGTGAGATGGAAAAATTCAGCCTAATTACCCAAGGAGTATCACAGTTGCAACGTCAAGTGAGCCAGAGGTAGTGACTGAGAATCCTGAGTAAGACTTACCTCCAGATGTACCGCCTCCGATCATTATCCCAGCTCACAAAGGTATCGTAAACGAGCAAAGAAAGGCCGAAAACCGCATTAATGAAACAATGAAACAGAGCGCTGTAGACATGATCGAAGTTCGAAGGCATAAGGCTGTTGATATAATCTCATGGCTTCACTTGTCATCTTGCGACAAAAGTGGTTCGAGGGAAAACCACCGGGGGAGCATGTGGTGAGTTGAACACTGACTCCCCAGTTTGGCGGTGAAAGCCAGGGGAACAATTATACTGCCCATCAGGTCTTCCTCTCGTTTCTCTATGATTTATTTCATTTTACATGGTATTCCTAGTTACGACGGTTGACATTTCAACTTGTTCGGCTTCCGAGTACGTCTCATATTTGAGACCACGTATGTTGAGTACGAGTCTGCATGGCTGAGTAATCAATTGACTCAGTCAAAAGGCAAATTGAGATAAACGAGCGAAGCACGTACAATAATAGACAGTAAACATGTCATGATGCTGTGGATGAATTTTAATTAATCAAGAAAAATCAAAAGAGACGTCGGATTTCGTACCAGAAAATAATATGACCTTGTTGATTCACATAAACATCATATTGTATCAAGGACACCAGAACCCCTTGAACCGGCTAGAATCATTGTGTTGATCTTTCCGAGAAGTAAAGCTGACTCACCCACTAATAATAAAAAAGTCCACGAATTATCCCGTATCACTAGTCGAATGAGAGAGTGATCTGACCACCCTTCCCTAACAGCAGTCCGATATTTCCAATAACTCAAGTACCAGAACATTGCCTGATTTAGGATAATCACCGCACTATTGAGACGGGGTATGACCGGCAAGATCAAGAACGAGGGCCAAATGGTATGAAGAATTGCTGAGTCACTCACCAGATCCATCTAGAGGTGTCGGGCGATTTTGTAGGAATGCAATTCATATCTATCTCAACTTCAGCTACCGCTGTAGGCAGGGCCCAGGCATTGTAAATTCGACAAAGCATGTACCAAGCCGCTAGTATGGCTCCAGCCCAGAATTTGCGGTTGTATAATGCGTACACTTAAGATGGATGAGCATATAAGCAGAAGCCCGATCAGTGCCGCAATGCTCACCTCTCATCATCATAATGAACTCCATATTGAACACCAGAACCATCATTGCACCCATCTGGAACTTGAACCATGCTAGGCAATCCCCATTCTGCCGTTGGATGAAATATGGTGATGAATATATGACGTTGACGCTGTCTGATTTGAGTGGCGAGGGTGTTATAAATGACTCGATACTCACATGTGGCCTGCGAGAGCGAAGTATCTACTGATGAAATATGTCGCCTTGATTATCAAGGTCGAGTTTCTAGATTCCCGTAGACTCCCATTCAGAGCAAGGAACAGAACCTCAAGACGAAAGTCGTACCTCCAAACGTACTGAATCTCATCTTGCCACGTAAGGATGTGGTCGTAAAGGAGTAATGCCAGGCCAGCCACTGCCAAAGATACCCATTGATCAAGGTTAATATCAGTTGATCTCGGTGGAGGTCAGCCTACGATTGATGTATTGTCTTGTATAAAGCTCTTTGGACATAGATGAGGGTGGTAAAGTTCGTCAATGGGATCCTCTTCCTGGCGGTCTGCGTTCGAAGGGCATGCTAGAATCGGGACGAAAGTGCTAGGTAACGTAGTGGGAACACATGACGGCATCTGTCAAGGACATGCTCAGGGGTCAAGTATCCAGGAAAATAACATGGAAACCATCCCGAGTCCTCACTCCGTGAGACTCGGGAGAAAGTACATAATTATGATGAAAATTCAATGATGCCTTCATGGCAATCGACGTCAACGACCAGGTTACCTCCACACTCATGAGAAAAAACTTCAATTCGGGGCCCTTGGGTCAGACTCACATATATTAAATGTGAGCCACAAGGGATATTTAAGTTGATGTTGTTTTGGAAAGTGAGCATTAGTCTTGAGTACACGCCATGAGCGCTTGTGGATGTCCAGAAACCATGTAATACCGTTTTACACAAAAACCTGCCTATCCGAGTTTGCTCACTCCTGTTCTGCCTCTACACTATTCGTTATTTTATTATTCATACTATAATGGAATACAGAAATACTTGCTGACTACATGTCTCAAGAACACCTGAATAAGATCTCGGTCAGGAGAGGAGCAACAATGAAAAGGCCATCCGAACACTATCACGAGGCTCCATCCCAGAGGACCAAGACCCTACCGAACCCCTCGCTGAGATGAGATCGCTACAAAGCTCAAACTGTCTGTCATGGAGCGCGAAAAATGCTGCTCATAGGTGCGATATTACTATCCAAAGTGAGCATTGTGGGCGGCGAGGGAAATATTAGGGTGAAGGATCGAGTTCAAATCTACTCCTATAACGATGAGTTGCCTCCCAAAGTTCGAAATCTATAGACTGGCATTGGACTGCGAACGAACAATGCAAGCCGGGAAGGAAGAACTTCCACGTCGATCGGGAGGTTTGTCCACCATAGTGCGCACTTCAGTGGCCAGGTTTTCAGGTAAGGTGGACGTTTCTGGGAGAGCGAGTGTTCTCGGAGGATGACGATAACATATGGCTGCGAGAGACTCACGTCACCAGGATTCAGTTGGGTTCAGTTGCCGGCAAGCATCGGGGTACATAGGGGGGGAAGAGTGTGCATCATCATATTCGACGTAAGTTTATTCATGTTTGTATTAACCTTGACGTACCAAGGCTAATACCTTATTTATTTCTCGCTCGATACCCAACCCAAATCGACACTTATATCCGGCTAGCGGCTTCTATTTGACACGATCCATACCAGCATTCTTAGAATGAAGGGACCCTGGAATGGGAGCCAAGAAGTTGGGTCTTCCAAGGACTTCATCATCCTTATTTATGGGCTATCACCACCATTGTCATTAGCCGAGCCGATCTTTTTCACAACCCGCTCCCCCAGTGGCTTTCCCTCGATCCTATTTTTGCAAGATGACAAGCGAGGTCTTTACGCGACATTATATGAATAGTACGCCTTCAAACTCCGATCATGTTTACAGCGCTCTGATTCATTGTTTCATTAATGCAGTTTCAGGCCTTTCTTTGCTCATTTACGATACCTTCTTGAGCTGGGATAATGAAAGGCGGTATATCTGGAGGTAAGCCTTACTCAGGGCCCTTGGTCACGACCTCTGGCTCATTTGATATTACAGCCGTGATACTCCATGGGCCATTAGACTAAGTTTTTTCATCTCACGATACCTTCCAATTGCAGGGCAAATGTAGGCCATGCCCCTCCACCTACTTATCACTTGGCTGGTAATTGCGATAAATCCTAGCACGAACGTCGTCATCTCATCGCCGACCCATCTGGATTTGGGACCAGTGGTCTGCTTCCGATGGCAAGGATGTCAAGTAGCAATATTATACATACTATTATGGAATACAGAACTTCTGATGATGACCAGAGGTATGTCGTTTCTACATATTTGAATTCAAATTCCACGCTGACTCCTCGATGATAGTCTATGCCTTGTACGATCGTTCAATACGTGTTGGGAGCCTCTTAACCTTCTGGTTTCTCCTGTGCCGCGGATTTGATGCGTGGAGGGTATCCATAACGGTGCAGGAAGTAATATTGGATAAAGAATGCCTAGTGAAAAGACCCTCGACTCGTGTAAAGTGGCTTATGTATGTATTCCTTCTCTTTTCTGGTCAGGCGCCACAACACTAATGCAACTTCACGACGAATTGATTGGTCTAGAATGGTGATACTTTTCAATCAAGCCGCGTTCTGGTCTCTCACGTACAGACGATATCGCAGCGCTATCCAGCAGGGATGGTCTAAAAATCCACTTGTTCGAGTAGTAATGAGAGATCAATCCTCTACCTTTGTTGTACTAGCCGGTATGCGACCGCTATTTCCCTTGACAGAGCTTCGACGCCGCCACTAACTCGCTCCATAGCTTTATTACTGTCGGTACTACCGTATGAATTGTACATCAAACAAGTTATGCACATTATGATTCCGTGAGTAGATTCCAAATTTCGTGCTCATATGAATTCATGAACTCACAAAGAGACCTTGCTAGCCTTCTATCATGTACTTTCTCAATAATGGTCAGTTAAAACCTCGAGCACATTTCGACGAATTGAACTAACGACACATTTTCTCCAGTCAACTCGACTTATTCTTAATCTCCGGGGCCTCAAAAGTACCGAAGGAGACGCGGAACAGGATAACAGCTTGACTGCTGTAATGTCCGTAGAGGAAACACAATCACAATCATAGTTGGGAGATCCATAAGCTTCCAATAATTTCACGCTCGTAACTCTAAGTGGGATGAAGCACACAAAAGAGCTTAGCGGGATGGGTAGACAATGTAGGCAGCTTGGTCACAAAAGTGGCTCCAGGACGGTGACCAAGGTCCCGACTGAGGATTTGAATTCTTTCGTCAGTAGCGCGAATGGTCATCTCGACTCAAAGCCACTATAGGGGCATGGCATATAGAAGCAGCTATAAGCAGCTATCATGGCGAGAGCGTAGCCGACGAGGCTATTACAAGTTCCGAAGTCCAGTGCCAGGGCGGCCACCACTAAATATTACTACATTTCATTATATCATTCATTGTTTTCGCTGATAACACCGTCAGCCTATCCATATTGGGATGAGTGACAGACCTATACCTACCTAGACTCCACAGAACTAGGATACGCCACTCCGAACCGATCAACCTTCCATCCGTTCAGCCTATAGTCCGCCCAAACCTCCCTCAGCCGTTTTACATTATTCCACAACCTTCGACGATTCCGTGTCGGATCTTCCGTATGCACAGCATAAACGAATTGGACAATTGGGAACCCAGGACTTGAAATCAGTTGTTCGGACACTATATTCGACTGCGAATCCGATGACATCCACGTTTTCAGCGCTTCTATAAAATCGTTGTGTTCTTCGGGTTTCTGATCGATGGGGTGCACCCAGAATAGAGCGCGATTCAGGTTGGGTTGCAGCATTTCTCTGAAAACTATTGCGGTGAACTGAGAGCTGGCGATTAGGTCGTGCATTCGCTGCGAAACGGTCTTGAGCTTGAGATACTCTCCGACAGTAGGGAGCCAGCCGAATATCTGCACTAGGACTTCGGGTGAAAAACGGGAGAGGGAGCCCAGTGAAGAGGAGGAGGATGTCGAGAGAAGGGGACCGTCGAAACCAATGTTGGTTAGCTCGGCCATTTCACTCTGATCAGAGAGACTAGGCCATCTGAACGCCGAAATCATGATCAAATAAGCGCTTAGAGCTCAAACAGTCAATCTGTGGCTCACTCATGTGGGGTGGCGAACATCCACAACCCATAATCATCCAGCATTGCGATTTTGATCCTCTCCCGATCCCATCCTTCTCGTAGCGCATCAGCGATGCTAAACGAGAGTATTCCTCCGGTCGAGAGCTCGTACTGTGTCTGTTCCAGCTTTTTCTCTGCGCCGCCTGGTTCCAGCCAATCCAACCAACCACCATCATCTATAACCACAAGTCAATGATGAGCCCTAAGAAACAAAAGCCTGGGAGTTGTAACATACTGCGACCAGTCTCCCTCGAGTTAATAACCTCCCACAATTCGCCGACAAACGACAACTTGCGACCATCCCACATCGGCGGTAGATGCTCAAGCCCAATCCATGCCTGCAAGAAGAGATAACATGACTCGGAGAGGAAGAAATTCCCGATGCCTCCCTGCCAGTATGAGCCTGTCCGCGTTAAACGCTCCTCCTTCTCTTTAACAATCACTCCGTCCTCTCCTTGCCTTTGAACCACCACCTCGCTAAAATCACCACACTCCGGGTCGTCCACAACTCTTGTTGTCACAAACTTTCCGTCAGGAATCCTGCGCATCACGACCCGGTCCTTTGGCACTTCCTCGTGAGGCGCCTCTCCATCGTTGCCACTGAAATAGCCGATAGCGATACACCTCTGAAAAGCATCTCCAAATCCGAAAAAGTCCTCATATTCGTCCATGAGTTCAGTGAGGTAGTTCTCGAGGTCATCTTTCGAGTCGATACCCTCGATCTGACACTCCTCAACAATTGAAGGAAATCGTTCCAGAAGCTCAGAAACGAGCTCTTCGGCAGTGATATCCGAAGCATTCGTAAATCCAGTAGGGGGAATGGGGGTGGCCCCGCACAGAAGGCAAACTTCGTCAAAGTGACCCATGTGGGAGGTAGAGAAGGGAATGAGGGGTGATAAAAATCACGTTCGCAGGTTCGATTTTATGTTGGTCGATAGGGCGTTAAAATGGTGATGGCTGACAGTAATCTCGCGCATGGCGCAGGGCTGGACGCATGCTAAACTTGAACACTTACACGCTTGCTGGTGTGTATCAGAGGGTTAGGGATACAAGCGAAGGATATGGCGCATGGATTGTATAGTGCGATACTGTTTCCTGTAGTAGTACGGAATACTTATGCGCAACGAGAGAGTGGCCTGGGGCGAGGCAGTGTAATTGTTTTCGAGAAAAAACGTACGCATAGTAAAGGGAAATCGAGAACGATGATGAAAAAAGGAGAGTTGAAGAAAGCGTAACTTCGGAGACGCCAAAGCCGGATCACGGCAAACCTTGGATCACCGGATCTCGTACAGAGAGGGGCGTAGTAGGAATGTTGGGAAGGCATGCATTGTGAGGCTCCAATCTGAGAAGTCTGAAGGACTCAGGACGGAGTGTTCCTGCAGTAGAGTTCTCAGTCGCTAAAATTATTTACGTAGTTGTCACTAGATCCTCTGTTGCACGACGGTGAAAACTTGATAATACAGTGCCTGCAGATAGTATCACCAGGTATTCCCGGGCGCTGGTACAGTAGATCTAACCGTTTCATACAGCATTGGGTATCGAGATGTGGCCCACGGTTTTACAGCTCAACCAACTAGCATCGTTGATTTGAATGGTTATCCTAAGGGTTTCAGACGAAGAAATCGGGAGTAGAGGAGATAAAGTTCAGAGGAGGGCTTTCACTATTTCAAACCACCGCACCCCTGAATTCAAAAGGCATGTAATCTTCAAAACGTCGATTGGAAAGAGCAACGCAGTGCCAAAGCGGGATTCCGCCACTCCAAAAAGATAATCGGTATTAGAAGGGAGGCACTCGCACTTGTCCGGCATTGACCAAAAGGCCGCCAGATCACTTCCCGACAAATTCTACATACCTACACTTCATCTTTCGGGGATGCTGGGAAAGCAGTCTGTGACAAGAGCACAAGTTAAAGCGCCCAAGAATCAGGAAGTCTCCAGATAGAAGAAAGATGGGAACCTGGCCGCTCTGGTTTGATATATAAATACTTGTGAGGGAGAGCATTTTTTTTTGGTGATAAATGGAGCTCTGCCAGAAAATTAGACTAAACTGGCGCTTGGCTTATCGTATTATCTTTCCTTATGGAGCTTTTGTTAGAATGCAAGCACATACCAGACACCTGTTTTGGGTCCGAGTCCCGACGGGAGCCCTCTCTTGGTGGGCGCCGTTTACTTAGATATGCTAGACTTCATTATCCCATTGTTTATCGTGTGGCATGATTTTACCTGGATACAATTGTTCGTCTGCGGCTCATCGACTCTATTTTCCACGTCTCTTATTAGTATAAATATGCCAGCTCGTGTACTGTCACCTCAGTTCCCGTACACTTTAACGAGTGACTGAGTATTCTCAGTATCTTGTATGTGAAAAATGCTGCTCGTGGGTGCGATATTATTCAAAGGGAGCATTGTGGGCGGCGAAAGAGATATTAGCGTGAAGGATCGAGTTCAAATTTACTCCTGTGACGATAAGTTGCTTCCAAAAGTTCGAAATCTATAGACTGGAATTGGACTCCGAACGAACAATGCAAGCTGGGAAGGAGTAACTTCCACGTCGATCGGGAGGTGTGTTTGGGTTATGGGTTGCTTCGTAACCAGATTTCTCTAATGTGATTCACCCGAATTTTGTTCCAAACAGCAGATAAACCCTTTATCATCTCCACTACAACCTGCTCTCAAAGTTATAGCGAGGTACTGTATCTCCTAAGAAAGATAGTCGTCAGCAATACACGAAGAGGAAGTGCGTACCAAGGCCCACCGATCATAAGAACACTCGAGCACGATCCGAGGGGAGGTTGGAGGTCCCAACTGAGCAATTGATCTTTTTTGTTAGCAATACGAGGGGTCAACTCGATTCAAAGCCACTGCAAGGGCAAGAGGTATAAAAGGTAGCACACTATCACGTCCACAACGCAGCTGACGAGTCTACTATGAGCCCCAAGGTCCAATTCCCTCGTATCACCAAGGCGGCCACCATATGCCTACATTTCATTCTATCATTCATTATTGTCGCTGATGACAACGTCAGCCTATCGGTACTAGGATAAATGCGCTTATACCTACCCAGTCTCCACAGACCTAGGGTACGCCACCCCAAATCGATTAACCTTCCATCCGTTCAGCCTATAATCCGCCCAAACCTCCCTCAGCCATTTTACATTATTCCACAACCTTCGACGATTCCGTGTCGGATCCTCCGTGAGCACAGCATATATGAACTGGACAATCGGAAACCCAGGACTCGAAACCAGTTGTTCGGACACAATATTCGACTGCGAATCCGATGACGTCCACGTTTTCAGTGCTTCCACAAAATCGTTGTGTTCTTCGGGTTTCTGATCGATGGGGTGTACCCAGAATAGAGCGCGATTCGGGTTGGGTTGCAGCATTTCTCTAAAAACCATAGCGGTGAACTGAGAGCTGGTGATTAGGTCGTGCATTCGCTGCGAAACGGTCTTGAGCTTGATATACTCTCCGACAGTAGAGAGCCAGCCGAATATCTGTACTAGGACTTCAGGTGAAAAACGGGAGAGGGAGCCGAGTGAGGAGGAGGATGAGGTCGAGAGAAGGGGAACGTCGAAACCAATGTTGGTTAGCTCTGCCATTTCGCTCTGATCAGAGAGACTAGGCCATCTAAACGATGAAATCATGGTCAAATAAGTGCTTAACGCTCAACAGTCAATCTATAGCTCACTCATGTGGGGTGGCGAACATCCACAACCCGTAATCATCCAGCATTGCGATTTTTATCCTCTCCCGATCCCATCCTTCTCGTAGCGCATCGGCGATGCTGAACGAGAGGATTCCTCCGTTCGAGAGTTCGCCCTGTGTCTGGTCCAGCTTTTTCTCTGCGCCGCCTGGTTCTAGCCAGTCCAACCAACCACCACTATCTATAACCCCAAGTCGATGATGAGTCGTAAAAAATAAAAGAGTTGTAACATACTACGACCGGTCTCCCTCGAGTTGATAACCTCCCACAATTCGCCGACAAATGACAACTTGCGACCATCCCACATCGGTGGCAGACCTTCAAGCCCAATCCATGCCTGCAAGAAGAGATAACACGACTCGGAAAGGAAGAAATTCCCGATACCGGGTCCGTTCCATCTTGTCCGTGTTAGACGCTCCTCCTTCTCTTCAACAATCACTCCGTCCTCTCCTTGCCTTTGAATCACCACCTCGCTGAAATCGCCACACTCTGGGTCGTCTACAACTCTTGTTGTCACAAACTTTCCATCAGGAATCCTGAGCATCACGATCGGGTCCTTTGGCACTTCCTCGCAAGGTACCTCTCCATCGTTGCCACTGAAATAGCCGATAGCGATACACCTCTGAAAAGCATCTCCAAGTTCGAAATAGTCCTCATATTCGGCCATGAGTTCAGCGAGGTATTTCTCGAGGTCATCCTTCGAGTTGATACCCTCAATCTGACACTCGTCAACAATTGAAGGAAATCGTTCCAGAAGCTCAGAAACGAGCTCTTCGGCAGTGATGTCACAATTATTCGTAAATCCAGTAGGGGGAACGGGAGTGACCCCGCAGAGAAGGCAGACTTCGTCAAAGTGGCCCATAGGAGAAGGTCAAGAGATGTGATAGTCATCATGTCCGCTGTCAACCAGACGCTAAAATTGAAAATGGTGATCAATTGACAGCGATCTCATGTGTGCCATGACACCCAAATGTCAGGGCCATATACCTGCTTAACTTGAATATCTGAATACACATGCTGGTTTGTATCAGAGGGGTAGGACAAAATGAGCTGAAGGGTTTAATCATACGAGGCATAGTCCATGCCATCAGCACGATTCTATTTCCTTTAGGTGGAGTGGAAAATCGTGCCTAACAAGGGGATACGGCCATGCAACGCAGCTATTGTGCCAAAAAATGCGCACAGTGAAAGTGAAAAAAGAGCAACGATGAGAAGGGGAAAGAAAGGGAAACTTGGAAGCAACAGTTGCCATCGACGCCTGGTCACGGCAAATACCGAATCCCTTAGAAACCCGATTGCCGCTTCCTCGCTTCTGCTGGTATGTATAACGAGAGCCACGTATTACATTATGAGTACAAGTACACCGTTCCTATATATAATAGAAATGACTTGAAAGGCATTGTAATATACCTGCTTTCTGCTATGCGATGACGTCCTCTCGAGTCGATAACCGATGATGATCTTGATTATAGGACTCAGCCGTCCTGGTTTGCCTACTACTTTCATGGCTTGGTCACATATTTGCTGTATGGGGAAAAGGTCCATCGCCAATTTCTGGCACCAGCCAGTAGAATCATTCCAAGTAGATTAGGAAGCAGAGCATGGCGTGAGTTTGCTCGGAGCGGCTTGGTCGGATACTAATAACCCGACAGGAAAAATCACTCTCGTCCCTTGAGTAGAGAGTATAAAGTGTTTGAGGTTCACATTAGTCGCGCTCAATGTTAAAAGTAGCCGCCCGCGTGCCTGTAACTCGATATTCGATATTCGTACGATTTTTGATTTGAGTGACTGGGAGTGATGCGCGATCAATATTTCAAGCTCCGCTGTCCCAAACCATCAGACAGGTATATCTAATAATCTTGCCGGTATAGTCCTGCCTCGATGCCTCGAGAGTTCACAGCGTAGGAGGTGTTTGGTCGTGCGAAAATTGGGCGCAGCGCACTGCGAAGGATGGTGAAGCTTCTCACCCGGCCAATAGACCGCGGACCGCCCATCAATAAGCCCAACAAATAAATAAACATTTCCTAGTATATGTATTGATAGTACAACCACTATGGTTCCTCAAAATAATATTTCAAATACCAGAGGCTTTTTTCTCTGGCAGAGATCATCCCTGCAAATGACCCGCATATGTAAGCTCAGAAGCCTTTTGATGGCTTCCTGATGGTGAGTTATATACTCATCGTTATGGTTGCATGCTAAAAGCATAGCCCTCGGTACGAGGTAAGGTGTACTTATCAATATTTGTATGATATTTGTATCAGACACCCTGTAAAATAAGGACAGTGCTTGGGCATTGGTCCGGACATTTTGGCACTTAGATTAATCAGGACCCATAAAATATGATATATAAATCGCCTATTTAACGGATATAATTTAGTGAACATGGAACACAAGTTGGATCGCAATGTCCTGAACAGGTACTATCGATAAGCATCCATCCAGAGAGGTACAAAAGGAAGGTAGAATAAACCAAGCCCAGAAGCTGGCCAGCCCTGGCAGCCGGCGGAGCTTGAAATATTGATCGCGCATCACTCCCGGTCACTCAAATCAAAAATCGTACGAATATCGAATATCGAGTTACAGGCACGCGGGCGGCTACTTTTAACATTGAACGCGACTATTGACGTGAACTAATGCAGCGACAGATGTACGTGATGAGCTGTCTCTGCAAAGATAAGCAGTCCCGAGCGGACACGATATGGACCCAACTTCACAATGCATCAAAATTCTAGCTGAATAACCTCTTTCACATATTTCACCGATTCATGGACTACATAATACACAATCCGTTTGCTGAGACAACCTTGTTGTGCCAATACCCATCAGTTCAACAACAGATGGCGATTCTATGGCATGGTCATGATGTAAACGGTGCATCAAAATAATTGCCTAGACTATACTAACTAAAATATGTACTAGGATCTCGGTAATATGGAAAAGGAATTTCATCGAGCACTCAAGTCGAAGTACTACCTGAAACTGTTGCTTGATTACTCTGGACGACGGCCATCAGCGTATCTAGAAGCCTCTCAAGACGAGCGATACGGACATCCAATGCCTCAAACCTCGTCTTAATCGCCATTTCGAGATCAGCAACTGTTTCTATGACAGACTCGGCAGTGTCTTCGAATTCCCTGAG
The DNA here is from genome assembly GCA_013368445.1 of Leucocoprinus leucothites. Classification (NCBI taxonomy): domain Eukaryota; kingdom Fungi; phylum Basidiomycota; class Agaricomycetes; order Agaricales; family Agaricaceae; genus Leucocoprinus; species Leucocoprinus leucothites. Next base: position 455,570 of record JAACJO010000021.1, read on the forward strand.
GCTCGTAAATCGAACTAGAGAATGAATTCGTCGGTGCGATTCATCATCGACTGGCCTCAGGTCATCCATTTTGACTGGCCCTCTAAGTTCACAGTCATCGCACAGATAGTAACATGCACCACTGTTATCTACGTATAGGCTCAATCATCGCTGACGAGTAAGGAAATGGCTAAGACGTACAAGTGCAACGCATGCAAACCCAGAAGGGTAAGGTAACAGGCTTCTTACATTGACTGCACTTTGATCCTAGGTTAGGGTCGTTAGCTGCTTCATCCGTTTGACCAGACAAGTTCGGCGGTGCTGAATAGTTCTCACGGACGAATTCAACCATTCGTCTAGCGGAATTAATGTCACTGCTAAAGAGAAACGCAGGTGTGACTCGTCGAAATTTCACTAATTGGTGATCCACGTTATGTTTGAAATTTTGATCCGTGAATGTCGAATTATCCTTGCAGTTGAAGCAGAGGTCGAACGAGGATATCAACTTTGAGTCCACACACACTGTGCAGCTGTATCTGGGTGTGTCATCAATCAGGCGGAAGCATTCGTTGCAATATATTCTATGAAGGAATATCGGTAACGGAAATATGCATAGAAATGATTCACTTACCCGACATGGGATGGTAACCTGTCGAGGTACCACCGAACCGCCTTTACAGAACTGAATATATAAAGGGGAGGCATACACTCTTTCAAGCGATCAAACTGATCCTGCTCCTCTGGTGTAAGAGGTTGATGTGGAGTTCTGTAATCAATCGATGCACTCGTGTCCCGTTGGTATAAGTCGAGGAATGTTTTCCTGTCTACACTCCAGGTTTTGAAATGACGCCACGACCACAAGGAACGGCGTACGAGCCATTTCACCGATTCCAATGCGAATTTCCAGCGAGCTTGGGCCTTGATTACGTCCAGATTCAGGAGACTTCTAAAGTGATAGACCTCGGGGGGTGTTCGTCGAAACTCGAATCGATTCCTTGTCTGGCTCGTTTCCGCCTCTACGTTTTCCGCCGTAGGTGGCGTCTCTACTGCAGTTTCCTCGGCACAATGGTCCTCCACTTCGTCCCATGACCCTTCTAGGCTCCCCTCATTCACGTTTACCTTTCCGCGAAATCTAATTACCGTCCCAGGCTCATTCCCGGGCCGGAGGACAAAGAAGAAACCATCTTCTCCATTACAACCCAACATTTTACCTGTGACCTCCATTCTTTGAGACCACGTCAGTGCCGAGCCCCCCAGGACACCAGTGGTGTCCAGTTCATTCTCAATCCGGAGCTGGATCATTTGCATGACTCTGCCAGGCATTTCTGTAGGACGTCCATTCTCACACCAGACATGGCCAGTCCAATCACCGCAGATATTTCCATCGAGTGGGATTTCATCACCAAGGCTTCGTATAGGCAAATTTAGCTCGTCATCCGCCGTTGGGGGTTCGTTGCTTTCTTTTGTGAGGATAAGGGTTGCGCGCGAAGGATCACCTATGAGTTCGACAGGGTCGAACTCGTCAAGAATGGGAATATTGTGCCAGATGGGAATAAGGCCGTCCTTTGATCCATAATATTCTTCCCGATGTAATGTGTATCCATGAAACTTGGGGAATACAACTCAGCAGGTCTATCACATTGCAATCGGATTATGGCATACCATTCCTAGGGCAATGTTCTCGAGATAGGCCTCAGAATCAGCTCTCATTTGCTTGTGGACGGCTATGGAGTCTTTCAGAGGGGCAGGGACAGTACTGAGGACAACTTGATCATTACCTCGTAGGTTGTCTATCCGTTCGTCGACGACGCAGAATATTGTATCCAAGGAATTAGCCATCGACATAAAGTGGTATTCACGATAAACCACGTTATGGCAGGCATATTGAAATACTTCAAGGTGTCTCTTCAGCACTAGGTACAAAATCGGAAGCAGGAACTGTTGCATAGAATCGGGAGGAACGCACAAATTTGATCAACGATTCAAAAACTATGGTAATATATGCAAAGACGTACTCGTTCAATTCTTCCCGGGCCGGTGATGTCCGTGAATTTCGGGACGTTGTCCATTGCATATTGAATTTTCTCTAGCTCTTTCCTGAGTCTTGCTTCCTCTGCCTCCGTGTAGCACTTCGTTAGCGACATAAGCTCTGGGTGAACGTTATAATACTCTCGTTCAGTTTTCAATGAACGCATAATTCGTTCAATACCCAAAATTTGGCTTGAATCGAAGTATTGATCTACGAAGTTGGCGTTGACGTCAAGGATTTTGGATCGAAGGACGACCATTTGTTGGAGAGTCGAGAGGATTTTGTTCTTATAGTCCGCTAGACTAATCTCCCAACCTAAATAAATGAGCTCTTGCTGGTGATCAGTGACCAATTGTCTAATTCGAGACGAACCTTTTGCCCAGTATGCAACCCATTTTAATAAACTAAACTCTTGTGAGCACATCGCCGAAAATACATATCAGAGTGTAGGAGCGTACTTCCATCCGGCAGGAACTTGTGCTGCAAAAGTGTTTGCTTCCTTGATGCTAATAAATCCAGTGCCGTCGTCGTCTATAGCTTCAAGGATGGGCTGAAGATAGGCTACATGCAGATAATCCCGTGCCCATTCATCTCTGACCAGGGCCTCCGGACCAGTATCCGGTAAGATCTGAGCCTGATTTGATATAGCGTCGTCATATGGACTAGCCGGACTAGCTACCTCGCGGGAGCGAGCGATCCTAAATTGGCCCGTGAAGTAATCACGAAGGCCATGAGCAAAACGTATTGCTCTGACACTGCCGTTCCATCTCTAAGTTGAATACCCTGAGTCAAATTTCAGCCTTCCACGTTCTTCGTAACACTTACCATGACCTTCCATAGATATTGCAAATCCTATGATGCATGAAAAACGGTCCTAGTGAGGTCAGGATGATACTCACCGCATGAAGGACCTGATCATGAACACCAGAACCAATTGCACGAACAACCAAATTGGTATTGGTCTCCATCTTATGGGCTATGAGGGTCAAATGATCCTTCAGTTTTGCATCAATATCCTCTATCAGAACCTTTTTCATAGTTTCCTGGATTACGGAAATTGCGCCAGCATCGTCCCCTCCCTTCTTAACAAATTTCTCCCTTGACTCCCCTGACTTCTCAAATAAGCGTTCAACTAGGTCCGGGTTCGCGACTACAGCATTAGCGCCTTTGTGTTCCTTGATGAACACAATCATGTCTCTCTCCACTTCCGAATCAAACATTCCTAGAAATTTGTCAAGTTTTTCGTCAATCCTGTTGACTTTTGATACTGTAGTATGTATGCCGTCCGCAATTATATCAACTTGCTGCCCAATGTGGATAGACAACTGTCGAAAGAGCTCATGACTATCGTCCATGAGTCTCGATGCATGGGACTGGAAAAGGTTGGCGTAATGATCTGCTCTGAGCGTTCGCGCTGTAACCATAGTGAAAACAAGTTTCCCTGGCGCGAACTTATAACTCACAGAAAACATTTTTCTCGCAATAAAGGTTGCAAAATCCCCCACAATCCGAAATATGCTCAGCGAACAGTGTCATGAGGTGTTCCATACGGCTCTGCAGAGGTTTGCCGTCACTTCCAACAGAGACAGGATCTCGAACTTCTCGCAATCTACTTTTTGATCAGTTTGGTCTCCGAAGGTTCAGGATAACGTACTGGAATAACGTGCAGATCATCTGTGTCATCTTGAACCTTAGGGCACTAACCCTCCCATTGTTCTCTCTCCTTGTCATATCCTGCTGTGCAACCACTTTAAACGCAGTTACAGCGACTGTGACCTTCATCAGTGGATGCTAGGGTGACATACGAGCTCTGATCTACCTTTTACAAAGGGATGAATCTCTGCGATGATATCTAAACCCTTGACGATAACGTCAACCGTGCTCTTGAGGCCTTTGATTGCATTCTTCACGTTCTGGTTCTCTAGCGATGCGAGGCCTGCTTCGGCGGCTTTAATAGCCACCCCATTTGAATTGTAGAAATCTTCAAACTTTTGCCAATCGTCCGAAACGATGGCGGTATTCTCCGCTATCCGGCAGCAACTCCTAAATTAAGTAAAGCTCGACATGGTCCAGGAGTTAGACACGCACCAGCCTTGTCCAGGATCCGCTCCTTTTTCCCTGGAGTTTCGGGTATACTTTGAACTACTCGGTGGGCTGACTGAAGTTTAGCGTTGAGGTCGGGCTTGGGTGGTGAGTCTGACATAGGGCTCGATGAATGTGGATGTCATTGGCATCCTTGAACCCTTTGTTTTATAGCTTCATGGCTCAGGGATAAAGCCTGATTCAATTACAAATATAGCACAAAAAGCTCTCAAGGTATCTTGGGAATGTGATTCTAGGTATGATTGCGCATAAACCGTGTCTGTAATTTGTTCAAATGTGTCACGAAGGCGCTTGTACGGAGGTATTGATTGACCGACATGGTACAGCACCAGAATTAGTTGCGAAAACTTTACCTGGGGATGTTAACAATCCTTTGGGCTTTCTTTCGGTGGTGAACGGGTGCATGAGCACTAGAAGTCGTTCACATCGGAACCAGATACCTATCTTCGTCGATGCCTTGAATACGTGGGACCTGAAGCCACGAACAGAGGTGATCTGAAAGTTCGTAAGGTCGGGAGAACCACCAAGAGCATCCCCGAGCCCATAGACAAGGATACGAATCACCAAACAAAGTACTTGTTCCCATGCAACTATGTCCCGCCATTGTGGAAGCGTCATTTATCATTCGTCCATGTATTGGGATCTAAGGATTTAGCCAGAACAAGCAGTTGAAAATGGACCGTACACGGCGAGATGGTGGGCGCGAAAGACGGGGAGAAGCAGCAGCTTTTACAATCCAATGTGGGGCTAGAGCCCAAAATATAACTAAGAAGTCGAAGGCACGTCAATAAACGGCTATAGTTCTATGTGTTTGGAGGAGCAAACGACAATGTAGGCACCATTGTGTTTTTGATGTATGATGATATCGCAGGAGGCAGCGAAAGAGGTGAACGTCTGAGGTCGCATGAATCAAATTCCACTCTTCACGGGTTTCTATGTAATTTGATGGAAAAGTTTACCAATAGAACAAGAAGGCAGACAGCCTCCACACACTTCGAAACCTTGAGTTCCCGGGTCATGTCTGTCACAGCTATAACCGAGTCGAAACTCGAAAGGCTAATCCGACGGTTGAAATTCGATACCTAAAGTGGTGTATGATGGATAAGCGGGCACCATACAATTAAAATTCCGCAGCTAGGTACTAAATCAAGATAACTGTTCTTACCGTAGGGATGTTCAAGTTGGGAGGCGAGGATGAACTTGTACATACCGGGGTAACCTCCGCCATGATTCGACTCTACACACTCACTGAGGGACGAGCAACACAATTATGCTAGATATAGCGTCCATGTGTGTTCTATCAATAGCCTGCGGGCATTTTGCCCTCTATAAGAGAGGTCAAGTTGAGGAGGGCACACTATCGTGACGGCCGAGGAATGGAAAGGAAGATGTAAGCAAGACCAAACCCTAGGTCAAGCACCAATCATTACTTGGTTGAAACCTGATGTCATCAGCCTTTCACGGGTTTGGATTGCTAAAATCAAGACCAAGGGAGAAGGAAGCTGATGTGGCCGAGCTCTTTCAGATGGTAAATGTGCGATATTTCCCCAGAGACGGCAGGATAGAGCTACACAGAGTCAATAGTGATTGCATGACTGAGGGGCGTCGACTTGAAGTGGGCACTGACTTTTGCACTCTTCCACCAACAAAAGAAATATTCCGAGCTTAACGCGAGTCTAGATATCCGGAATGTAGGACTACGAGGGCCTAGGAATATCCCTAGCACGAACATGTTGCCACCCGTCTTTCACCCAGTAGCTGATTCCGCAAGTTCCGACTCGCTCTAGTAGTTCACGTACCTGTACTTCATCTTTCGGCGACGCTGGGAATTCACCTGGGATAAGCACACAAGTCAGGGCGTCCGGGAATTCAAGAAATCTCCGGATAGAAGAAAGATAGGAACGTGGCGTTCCACGTTCTGATTTGACATATAATTACTTATGAGGGAGAGGGAATTCTTTTAGCTATAAATGGAGCCCTGCCAGCCTTGTCCTTTTGGGCTCCGCCACCCCCATGATCCGCTATAAGGCAGACAGAATGAGGACATAGGCGCCGACAAACGAAAATGAATTTCCTGGGCCTCCGTGCCGCAGGATTGTGGCCAGCCCAGGGGGGGTATAGCTGTCGAACGTTAGGATTACTGTATCACTCGGAAGAATGACCAGTGGTCGTAAAGTCATTATCATGATGTACATATCTACAATACATATCCGTTATCAATTACAAATTATCTCGTGCTTCTCGTGCTTAATTGGATGGCGTCTGCCCACGGAATCGTATAAGCCACCAAATTCCCCCAAGCCCAAACAAGGCCCAACATGCAGCAGCATGGCTCCAGTATGGAAGAGCCTGATAGGGCTCCGTACCAGCCGGTGGAGGGATGAAGGGTGCGATAATCAAGAATACGTTCGCCACCCCAAAGAACATAGCAGAAAGCAAGATACTCGGAGAGAGCAGATGCCAGCCGTATTGGTCGTGTTCCTCAGAACGGGAAGAAGGTGCGAAGTACAGGTAGAGGAGGCCGAAAGAGACTATAGTGTTGATCACTGCGAACGGATACACACCCTATGAGGCAGGGATCAGTGACCTTCCTGAAAGATGAGATGAAGTGGTGTCGTACCATGTTGACAACAAGATTGAAAATATCGCCAGATGGGACAAAGAAGATGATCAAGACACAAAAGAACCAATCTATTTTCAGCACCATCAGTATACAAAGCCGATGGAGCTAAAAAGATGACTGACGGAGCCCAAGGCCTGCAAGCGGAGCATCGAAGGGCTTGTTGGACACTAAGAGTTCGCTTAGAGGGAGTACACCTTCTTTGGCTAGCTCTTGGTTAATGCGTCCTTGAGCAAAAACCTAGAATTTGGAGTGAGCGAGCGGATGGAAGTCATGAGATGGTCACATACCATGGCGAGAACGCTGCCAAAAGTGGAAAGGGAAACGGCCATATCCACAAACCGCTCGACCTTCTCGCCCCACACATTGTTCATCAGCAGTGCTACAACGAGACGACCGGAGGAGACGATTTCTTCCTTGGAAGCACCCGATAAGTAGGCCACGTTTGAGAACAAGAAGAGAGCGGCGACAATGATAACGGCCAGGGGACCCGCAACCTTGATTGTCCTTCTCGGGTTCTTCATCTCTCCCATGGCGTAGTTGGCGTTAGAAAAGCCAAGGAAGGACCATATCACCTGTGAATAGACTATCAGCCGGAATAACCTAGGGAAGACGAGGGACGTACACTGTTCAAGGCGAGACAGATTGATGAAGGATTGAGGATGGTACCGTCCCAGACATTTCTGAAATTGGCTCGCCCTCTCCATTGAGAAGATCCGCCATTCATCCCCGCAGATGAAGGGATTCCGTTTCGGAAGACCGCTAGTCCTGTGGCGATAATGATGGCAAGGATGAACAATTTGAATGCTCCCAGAATATTCTGCACTCGAAGTCCCCACTTGAGGGTGATTCCATGAAGGAGTAAAGTCGCCGTGATAACAGCGAAGGACGTCAGCCGGAGAAGGAGTGTTGATGGCTGTTCGTCAAGGATTGCTTTGAGGAAATATTCGGCGGAAACAAAAGCATTGCCAGCCGCCCATCCTACGTGGTTCTCTTAGTAAATTCAACGTGTTAGGAAATCAAGATATAGGCGCACCCATCAGTGCGAGACTGGCTCCATATAAGCAGAGAGTGAGGTGCGTAGGCCTTGGAAAGAGATACTGCAGATAGTTCTTCTCTGCACCATTTTGTGGGAATGCCTGTGCAGCCAATACACTCTCAGATTTGGTTTAGTGATACACGAGATAAGACACCCACGCATCCCCAAACAACGTAGACTTGCATTCCGGCGGCGGCGAGAAGACCGCCTAGAAGCCACAATGTCCTGATATGACCCACATGCTCAGAACAGTGAGAAGGGACACGATCTTGGAACAAAACTCACATCGATAGCCCAACGCTTCCACTCAAGGCTAGTACCGTGGCAGGAGTAGCAAAGATGCTTCAAAGACTCAATGACGAATGACATGAACATAACCTCTCCGGACACACCCTGTACCAATCATACGATTGAAGATGATGAAGACAGAGGACCAAAAACCAATTGTTTTCTTGTGGATAATAGGCGTCGATAGCTGTGACTCTGGAACAGAGCCATATCGTCGAGTGTCGTTGTTAGCTTGAAGAAGGGCTCGTGATCGTGTTCTTTCCCTCCACGCCGCGTATTCCAGTAGGTACTGCGACTTCGACATCTCAGCCCGTGAGTGTAGGCGTCAGGTGAAAGGGGAGCAAGGATGGGGTGAAAAGGTACGGTAGCACGGCTCGGCAACTCCTTTAATATGTTTTCCGTCTTTGGCCATCTGCAACGAGGGACATTTGGACAGCCAATAGATTCCTTTCATCCAGTTAGGGAGATGAGAATATAGACTGTGCGGCGTTGGGTATCGTGTGATCCTAATCAACGTCATGGGCAAGAGAAAGTCCCAGAGACCCATATTCGGCATCTGTTCTGATCGGTCGTCCTTTACATAAGTGAGCATCAACAGTACAGCATGTCCCCAGAGGCAAAAATGTGCTCCCTTGGGAAACAAGTTAGTGGTATGATGATACCGCAGCGGCGCCTTAGCTCCTGCTCAGGAGCCAGAACTGAGCAAGTCCAGCTGGCACTTTGTCCCGCGGCGCCTGAGCAATCTAATTACAACCTGACCACTATTTCCTTTATGTGCCTCGTTGCGAAGTGACTGACTCTTACGACATTACGAAATGACAGAATCAGGGGTCTGGATACAGCTGAAAGGCCGACTTTGGGCGCGTTGCATACATGCCGCCCAAAAATCGGATGCGGCGTGAAGTTAAGAATGTTCTGTTACGTTTGGGTCATAAATGGTGTTGGAAGGCTTTGAGATAGGCTGAACACGTTGCACTTGACTTCAACTCGCCCCACAATTAAAAGTCAGCAGTCGGTTAGTTCCTGGAGAAAACTTTCTGTCGGCAGTTTCTCATCATGCTTCTCCGAATTCGAGAAGAAACGAAACCTCTTTCGATAACACGTTACTCATCCAATAATTTCCCAACGTCGTACGAAAATAGCTTATCACCCATCGCCAGGTTGACCTCACCGGGACACACGATCTAACAGACATCAACTGAGGCAGGTTGCTATCTATCCTAGAGTGTATAAACACCACATATATCGCATTCATAAATAATCAAGGACCTTAGAGCCGAGATCAAATATCAGGCCTCGCGAGCCGAACAAGATGACTCGAGCCTGGAGGCAATGGAGCATGGCGCCATTGATGCAACTCGACAAAAATTTACCTCAACGACTCGCCCGGCTGAAATCGCATAGAAATTAGTTTACTCAAACTCCTGAACAGGTATGGATTTAGAGGTAAGTTGTATTGTGTTATCATGATAATAGACTTCATCTCAAGGGTCACCTGATTAAATCCACTCGCTTAGCACTGTACCATGCCCGGCCGTTTATATCCGACGGAAGTCCGCATGAGAAACCCTATTCCACTCCTAAAAGCCAGAACTCGACATACGCTAGTAGCACACTGTCGAGCTTGGAAGAACTTCAGGTACGCACGAAAAACCCGGATAGTTGAAAACAGATCGTAAGGTTCAGGCTCATGGCATTCTAACATTTAATCATCAGTTATCAAGTTTTCGATCAAATTCTTTCCACACTCCCCCAAAAAGAGACTTCGTTGATCAGGCCAGCCATCCGGTGCACTATATCCAGTTAATGAAATGACCTGGCACTTCATAGCGCTTCTGGGGGCGAAGCTACATAGGGTAGAAGTGACATCTCCAAAGCTGTTTCTCATTATTGGCAATGGGTGACTTGAAGTCCTAGGAACTCCTCCTACACACGACTCATTCCCTCGGCTGAGAGTCTTCAATACACAATTTCCAAACGCGGCTATGCTTTTAAACCCTAGGGATGCGTTCGATCACTCTAGCTCCGGATACTTGCAAGCATACAAGGATGTACAGATGTACGAATGATAATATTCAAGTCATCAATGGCTATGCGTTTATGACCGTGGAATTTATGTATGCATGGGTATAAGTAGGGCTTGAATCCTAAAACGATAGGAACGACGATACAGGTATCAGCTTGGCGCCATGATAATAACCGCTGGATGGCCCATATGACATTAATTGGTTAGGCGCTTGGGTTGATTTTGTTTGGTAAATTCCCTTGATAATATCGCTCTCGTCTCATCCGACCTCACTATCGCCAGAAGGCTCTCCATCTCCACCGTCTTCATTCGCACCATGCTAGTACCTAGGCGTGTTGAATTACCATTCAACCCACGCTACTCACGGACGATAACCAGATACAAGATCAGCTCCTCCCCTCCAAATCTCAAGGCAAACACTGTATCCAAACACAGCGTGACCCGAAAACGGGAGTGTCAACAAAGAAAATGTGACTTGCATCCCAGACTAGAAGAAACCCACAGGAACCAAGCAATTTTAAAGCGCGTCTCTTTCACTTTCACCGCCAAATGCGGTGGATTGTATGATGTGTCACATATCTGCTGTCGCGTATTCGGCTGCCACAGGAGAATACCTCTCTGGTGATCATCACATGGATCGCTAGGCCTTTTCGAGTAGGACATGTGGTGATTGCATCGGCGCCACCGCTCCTGTGTGGTGCATCGCCTTGCTGCGTATACGCCTGTGTATCCCTGGGACAACGTACTGCCGTGTGCCAAGCAATGTGATGATGATTCGGAAGCTTCTTCGAGCTCGGTCCTCGCAGCTTGAAAGGGATTCAATAGGATCGCGGCATAAGCGGAACAGCTACACCCAAGATTATTTTTCTAGTTCCCTGATCCGCACGCCTCTGCATCATGGAGAGGATTTCAACTGGAGCTCAGGTCGAAAGATTAGTGCATATGGCGGGGACGACTTGGCGGGAATCAGGTACAAGGCCAGCATCGACTAAACACGTAAGTTCCACTGGCAAAGGAAATCTCGAAACCTATGACGCTCACAATCAGATCACTAGCTTGCAAATGGCCGCCAAAAAAGATGCCGTCCTAGGATACGAAGAGTGCCAGATCAGCGGCGATAGTAATTAACAGGCCGCACCGTGGGATGACACCAAAATTTTCCGGCGAGGAGGCTTTCACAAAAAAGCAAACAGAGCCGAAGAGAAGGGGTTTAGAGGCTAGAACCCGACACTTGAAGGCAGCGACACAAATCCCAGCATTATGGCGACGAGCGTGGCCAACACATGCGGTCCAAGAAGGGTACGACATGTACCGACAATTAGGACCGAAATTGTGGCGATAAGGTATTATGGTATGAGCTCGAGTTGGAAATTAATGAGGCCTTGAGGCTAGGGCGTTTTTGGCAAATAAGTCAGTGGTAACATTGTCGTTCAGCCGCCCATGAGCTGTGGGAGTAACTGAGATGATTGGAAGCAGTCAGAGATAATGTCAGTAATGGTAGCCGCGATAAGTGTCGAAGAGAGCAAGTACCAATCAAGGGGCGGGAGTGCCTGAAATCACTGCAAGTAGTCGGTCAGATGCGGAGATAATTCCAACAATGGTAGCAAGAGCAAGACGCCGAAACCAGGATAGGCACTTGGACTTGAATTTGGTGAACAAAATACCAATAAACATATCATATGCATTGAATCCAATAAAAATACGTCCATGAAAGAATATCAGGTATACCAAAAAACCACTCATCTTCGACTAAACCTAATAGCACCAACCATAATCACAAACAACATAATCACCATCAACACAATCCCCATCACCAAACACGTCGATTTCCTACTCTTCACTCTAAAATCCCTCAATCTAAACCTCTCCTTCACCATCGTCGCGAAATTCCCTTCCAACTTCTCTTGCGTTTCCTCAACCACAGCTTTATCCTTCTCCAAACTATCAGAGAAATGCTGCGCGTTACGTTTAAGTTGAGTAGCCATTTGTGCGAGTTGGTTGGATAGGTCTTCGTGAAGGGAGTTTGTAGTTTGTAAGTGCTTGCGTTTAGTTGCGTTGGAGGTGGGGAGAGCGGTGGAAGAGGAGATGGAGTGGGGTATATCATGTGTTGGTGTGGCGGGGAGGAGAGAAGATACGGGTGAGAGGAGGGTTGACGAATGTGGCGGTGGGGATAACGTTGAAGATTTCAGTGCCTCGGATGACCCTCCTCCGACCTGCTCTCGCAATCCGAGAGGTTCCTTGTTGGTATCATCGGTCGATGACAGGGATCCTTCTGTTCCTTGTGCCTCAGCGGCTCCTTCTGGTCCTGGGGTCGGGCTGGAGTCGGGTTGAGGGGAAGCGATGACGGGCACTGGGATCCGTGGAAGGACGGGTTCAGGTCTCTGTTTCGTAGGTTCCGTTCTCTATTTCCATTTGGAGAGAGGGCGGAAATTATAGAGACGAGTAGAGAAAGCATTACGGTCGTTTTAGCGAAGTGGTAGGGTAGAAGATGAAGAGCGGAACGCACCTTTCGAACTTCGGTCATGAATAGTTCTATTCGATCGAGCTTTGTTTTCAGATCGGTCCTCTGACGTGCTTTTTTCCTGAACAAGGGACAGCATGTCTTAGATTCGAAAATGACACAAACAATGGCCAGGATACACACGGAGAGGGCTCCGAATCGTATTGCTCGAGATTCTTAAGCAGCTTTCGCCCATGCTTCACTTTCTGTAATATAATATGGTCAGTTTTACCCTCGTAAATTATGAAAGGAATGGGTTTTACCCACCTGAAGCGTTCCCAACGCCTGTAGCCAGACCTTCTCTCGCTGCGTCGCAGCTACATCATCCCAGTCTTTCTCGGACGCAACAGATTTCTCCAGTCGACGCACTAGTCGTACAAGGTTGACTTCGTCGTGTATTACTTGTTCATGCGAGTAGTCCATGATGGAAGGAGGATTAGAGTGTGCAATGCTCGTGCAAAGTGTTGGCGGCTATGAACCTATGACGTGGTCAAGGAACCGGGCCGCTCGGCACGCGACAAGTGGCCGCTCATTAGGGTATTTGTCATTAGAGACCGAATAAAACAAAGACTGAAGGTGCGGCTCGATACTACAAAAGACGGCAGTGCTATGATTCGACGGAAATCTTTACCAGCCATGAGAGCCGAACTTGCTAGCGAGTGGTGCATAATTTTGGGTTTTCAATGGGCTCGAACTGGGCTCGAAGTTTCTCGGCTCCTTCATTGTTTGCCATCACATACGACGCCAAACAGTTGACTCAATTGACAAGCGCCCTTCAACGCGATATCTCACCATACTCACAAACTCATAATCCCACTTGTTACCGCATAAACACGCTCATTCCAAACCAAAATGGGGAGAAAAGGAAAGAAAAACTACACTAAACACAACAATACCAGTACCAGTCGAGGACGAGGATTGGGTAACGCTCCTTTTATCCCAGGACGAGGAGACGGACATGGATATGGCCCTGATAGTCCCACCAGAGGAAGAGGACGAGGTGGGGGGTATAACCCTCGCACACATGTACCTGGATCGTCATTCACGCAAGAAGAGATGGACTTTACGATTCACATGTACGCCGATGGTGAGGATCTCTATTTTCTTCTTATTTTGAAGGTTAGATCAAGACTGCGTATCGGATAGCGGCGAATCCACCGCAGGAACTTGGATATACGAGGGGGAATTCTAATGGATACTCGACTCCCCGAGGCGGCAGAGGACGAGGGCGGGCTGGAGGGGAGGAGGTCGCGGGCGAGGGAATTTCAATAACCCTCCCCAAAATGGCAATTATCAAAACGGCGGAAATCGAGGAGGATACGGCTCTCCTCACCCACGAGGAACATATACACCTCGCGGCGGCGGTTCAGATCGTGGTCGTGGTCGCGGTCGTGGTGGATACTTTCCACCACCCCAAAACGAACCCGACTTTTCTCCACGACACGGCCGCGGAATCGGCGCAACGCCAGATACGACTCCGATTGCGAACAAGAAACTTGGTGCAAACGCGACTTTATCCGATCTACTGTACGCTTCGAGACCTTTGTTGAAGCCTATCAAGTTCGTATCATCTGTGCATGCTCCATTTTTGTTCCAGTATGACCAGGAAGAACTTATGAGACCTATTGGTGAACAAATCGGTTCGTCATCTTGCTTCGTATCATTCATTTCCGTCGCTTAATCGTCCTTGCAGGTGATGGTGAAGCATCTCATGTGCCTACGGCAGATCGTATTGAGCGGATATTCCATGGTGATATCGGAGCGGAGGACTCGAGTTCTTCTTCATCTTCTGAGGACGATGATGACGATGAAGATGAAGAAGAAGTCGAGGAGGTCGATTTTAACAATCTGGGTGCATTGGCTGCCGCACCTCCAACTGGAAAGTCTAAGGCCACGGCTACGGCTACTAAGACGGAGACGAAGGTCAAAGTTGATGGTGTACACCGGATGGCCGAAAGTCAAGTCAACACTAGTTCTTACCAGCAAACGCAACACGAAACTCGTGGAGCTGGAGCACGTATAGCAAATAACTCGATCCCGGTCAAACCAGCCACGGCGCAAGACCAAACTAGAATGGACGTCGAAGAAGGTCTTACACACTCCATCCAACAACAACCACCCGCATCCTTCTTCATCGACACTCAACCAGGCTTCGTACATCCCGCACTCTCACCACGTCCACCAATGCCTCCACCAGAAGACGACGACGACGAAGAAATAATCGTCTATGTCGCTCCTCATCCCAAAGTCCGCTCCGTCTCTCGTTTGGGGACTCATCCTCCTCCACCAGCTGATAAAGCTAGTTCAGCGATGGACATTGATACGTCTGGGTTTGAGCCCTATAGCCCACCTGCGGCATTATCTCTTGCTTCGATGTCGATACAAGATCCAACCCCTGTGGTGAAACCCAATGAGGGATCAAGGCTCACTTCTCCCCGGCGGCTGCGGATACCATGGACACCGATATGACTGATCGCCCTCGCAGCGTTGCTCCTCCCGCACACAAGTCCTCAGTACCTCCGGAACCCACGCCATCATCAATCGCTGCAGCACCACCGCAAAAAATAGCGCCCAATCCAACCATCGCCTCTCTCAAAAAATTTGACTTTGCATCCACCCTCCTCGCCTCCACCCTCTCCTCCTCATCCATTCGTAAATTCCCAAACATAATTTCTCCACGCGTAGCCAAAAAGCAAAACGCATGGGAGAGAAAGAAAGCTAAACGCGAGAGGATGAAGGCTAAGAAAAAGGGTAGACGGAGTACTGGTACGAGAGGAGGAGGAGGAGGAGGAGGAGGACTCGCGACGTATGGAGCGTTGGTTGATGATGCGAGGTTGTATAGTGAAGATGTGTTGTGGGAGGAGAACGGTGGAAAGGATAAGAAATGGGAGAAGAGGAGGAGAGGGGATTCGGATTTGGATTGGGGGACTGAGGATGGGGAAAGTGATAGTGATGATGATGATGATAGCGAGAGTGGGGTTGAGATTGCGCCCAACGGGCTTGGGAAACCGATGAGTGAGAAAGCGAAAGGGAAACAGAAGGCGCAGTCTGAGGATATGGATGCGAGTGTTGATGGAGGGAAAGAGGACGATCATGGAATGGAGGTTGATTCGGAGATTGATGTTGAGGCGATGAAACGGTTTGTGAGCGGTTTGGTGAGTCGGGATGCTGGGATGTTTACGACCATGGATGATGTGGAGGACGAGAAGAAGTTGAGGGAGGAGGATGCGGAGGGATGGGTGGGGCCGCTGGGAGTAGCGATGACGATGACGCGGAGGAAGACGATGAAGATGAAGATGAGGATGACGAGGATGAAGACGATGAAGATGAAGACGAAGATGAGGATGGTGAGGAGGAGGAAGATGAAGAGGTTAAAGCTGCGATAGAGTTGGAAGAGAAGTTGTTAATTGGCGAGAGCAGCGAAGATGATGACGACGACGATGATGATGATGACGAGGTGGATATAAGCCCGAAATCGAGTTTCCAGGCGAGGTTGGAGAAACTACGTGCCAAATCGAGAGAAAACAAGGCTCGTGATGCGGATGGTGGTGATATGTTGGCAGAGAATATGGCTTGGGCGGAAGGGACGATGATGATGACGACGATGACGACTACGATGATGATCCTCTCCTTAGTCAACTTCAGGTCTGTCTTGTTCGTGCGCTGCGTGGGCACCTGTACCAATACTCACCTCTCGAACAGGATATCCTCGACCAACACGCCGATATTCTTGACAGTCGAAACCGGAAAGAAAGGAACAAGCTTTTCAAGGCCGTCCAAAATGGCTCTTTTGACATTGATTATGCCGATATGCAACCAGCTGGTACGTTTTCCTACCGTTCCTCCCTCCTCCGAGCTCATTTATGTAGGCAAACGCAAAGATAAATACAAAAACGTCCCTCCCGAACTCGCCGCCCAATGGGAGCTCGACCGTAAACGCAAAGCCGAACTTAAACACGAACGCGAGCTCAAAAAGCTCATCGAAGCAACTGATCCCTTTACCAAAAAGAAAGGCGGAAAAAAAGGACGTAAAGCCATGCTCAAAGGCGCAGCAGCAGACCCAACGATCAATCTCGGTCCGAATCGGATAATCGACATGACTACTTTGGTTCAACAAATTCGACGCTTCGTGGACAATCTAGATGGCCCTCGAACGATGTCGTTACCACCCGCGAACAAGGAGACGAGGAAGAATGTGCATGAGATGGCGGCAGCGTTTGGGTTGAAGAGTGTTAGTAAGGGGCATGGTGATGCGAGGTATACGACGTTGACGAAGACATCGAGGACGGGTTTGGGGAGGGTGGATGAGTGGAAGGTGCAGAAGGTGGTGAGGAGAGCTGGTGGGCGAGGTGCGAGGGGTGATTCGTTTGGTGATTTTGATGGGGGAAGGGCGAAAGGGAAAGGAAGAGTGCCGAGGCATAAAGAAGGAGATGAAGTGGGTGGGGTGAGTTATTCATTTTTCTTTGCGTTGTTTTTCGTAGGTGGGATAGCTGATGTGGGTCTTAGAGCGCGCCGAAGATTGGAGAGGGGAATGTTGGATTCAAGATGTTGGCTGCGATGGGGTGGGAGGAGGGGGATAAGATTGGGTTGTCGGGAGGATTGGAGACACCGTTGGTTGCGATTATCAAACATTCCAAGTTGGGGTTGGGAGCTACGAAATAGGTATTTGTTAGACAGGATGATAGTTTCGTTCAACCAGGTGCCGGAGCATTTGACTATTCAAATTGCGGTAGCATGTTTATTCGTGCCTTGAATGTGGCTTCTTTCGATCTCTTATACTTCGTTGATACGCCTCTGTCGGACTGTCATGATCTCGATGATATTGTTCTGACGGAACTAGGGCTCCTGAATTGTACATGATAAGCTAGAGCTCACAGGATATGGTGGTGATCACATGACCTCAGGTGTGACAAATGGCATGAAAACATGAGACATACATGGGGCACGGCCTCTGACCCAGATAACAAAAAGTACTTCCAAGAGAATGTAGCTTAAATAGAGAGGAAACCTTTGTTGAAGCCAGATTTTTTTAAAAATACCTCAATACCAGGATGCCCCAGTGTATTGTGAGCAGCTTGCCTGAGGGGCGTGCTGTTGATAAGTAATTGCCAGTAATCTGCAGCTCTTATATTATTTGCTGTGTAAACTCTGATCATCTTGTACCCAGTTTTGTGACACATTCTTTAGGATTTGCAGACACCTACAGAAAAGGCTTTGACAGAGCCCAAGCTGTATGGGCTAGCAAAAAAATATTGTGGTCACCAAGCCATTTCTTTGACAATTCACAACAATATTGATGGTACTTGCTTTGCATAGACAAATATTGAATAATAAAATTCTCAAAGTTGAGCTTCAATTGACAATACACAGAGTGCATTTAATCTAAGTATTATCTTCATTAGAGTTTTGTCAGGAATTTCCATTGAATTTCCAACCATGTTTACAAACATCAAATCCTTTTTGAAAACCAGTGTTTATAATTATTTCGAGGTTTTTAAAAGATTTCCACCAACCTTACTAAAGATCTTACCTGTTTCCATTTTTGGGACCCTTTGCAGCTGCTGTGGTAGCTGAAGTAGGTGAAGCCTCATGTGAAACCATAGGTTTATCCTGAGATCTGAGATTTATTAAGGGATCAATGAAGAGGAAAGATGCAGGTATGGTCTTTGAAGGCTGCATACCTGCTGCAGCTTGTTTCTTTAAAGGCCATGTACTTGCCACAGCCACCCTAGCACTAATATTCACCATCTGGTCATCCAATTCATCATCATCTGACTGATTCAAAATGATTACCACTCATTTCTTCACTCACTGACTGCAAGCATTCTAACAGCTCAGGCTTGACCATTCAAAACTTGGCTACTAGCTGGTATTCAGGTGGTGGCACTTTTTCCCTATTCACAAAATTATAAAACAGACCTCAGATCAACAACCATGATATTCAATATGATAATGTACTATTTGGTGTTTTCTATACCATTGACCCACCTTAGGGGCCATCACAGATATGTGGCAACTGGCTATCTGCTGATAACTATCTGTAACTCTCAGATTGGATTAGATTGGATGGGATATTGCTGGATAAAGATAGTACCCTGACTGGAACTAGTTGAAAAATAGACTTATACTATACCCTACCCCTGTTTTACTGTTCCCCCCATTTTGCCGTTTTCTAGTTCCTCCTGCTGTTTTTCTGTGAAAATTGGACATTATGTAGTATTGTCTACTTAAAGCACAATCCAACTTATTTCAGGCTGAAATTCAACGGAATGGGGAAGATAGGAAACCTCGAAATTGTCATGCTATAAGGGACTTGCCACATTGGAGACCCAAGTCTTTTATGATGGATCAAAGGGTCCTGAGCATCCCTTGTCTGGAAATGACAATGACACATTGTCTCTGGTATGCATTTGCTTATCCAGGGATGGTGTGTCAGTTGTTTATTTCTCACCCAACTCATGACAGCCTGCCATGGACCTTGGCATGCTCACAAGGATGATGACTATGAGACTCAAGTTCAGCTAGCAATTCAAGACAAGATTCAGGGAGTCCACAGATCATTTGTGGCTGCAGCAAAGGTATAGAAGGTATGTTTGATTAATTCATTACAACCTAATGTACACTTCTAGAATTCATGTACAGCAGATTTGTGAAAAGACCCTTCAAAATCAATATCATAGCAAGCATCAACCCCACAAAGAAGCTGCTGCACAACAACAGAAGGTCTTGCTGGCAGCTGAGAAGGTTCTTGTTGATTGGATCACACATGAGGGTGCTTCTGGCACTCCGGTTGACTAGTCCCATTTGAAGGCTCATGAACTCAGGCTGTGACAAGTGTGTAAAGACTTGAGAGCAATGAGGGAGCAAAGAGAAGAAGAATGAGTTGGTAAAGCATAAGGTACTACAGTGTAGCTACAGAGTTTATATACTAAGGAAATGAGTTATAGAGGTCTAAGAATAGAAATGGATGAGTAAGCAAAGAGTTATAGTGACTAAGGGGTGACTAAGAATGCGGCAATGGCTGAGTAATGCTATGTGAGGCTGCATAACTAGGCTGTGCATAATAGAGATAGCTTCACCACACTTGAGAATTGGAATGCCATGACCTGTAGTTCTGGATTTCCAGCCAAAAATACCTTGGAGCTGTTCTCCCATGGTGGCAACTTTGTCTTCTGTCTTCTGAAGGTACACTGCATCCAGATAAAATTCCATGAATGGGAGGTAGAGTGAGGTAGATAGATATAGCTTAGGTATTTCAGCAGAAAGGTTAGCAAGAAGAGATTTCAGGTAATTGGGACTAGCCTGAAAGCTGGCCTCAGACACTGCAATAGTGAGTAATTAGGAATCAGCTTATTGTCACTCAATTATGACAGACCTGAGTTTCTCATAGATTATTGACTTGGACAGATTATTTTGGTCAACTATTGGCTGTTCTGACTTATTTATAGGCCTCCCAACTTCTGACATTTAGAAACCAGCTGATTTAAACCATGAATTTCTTACACATTTATAAAACAGTTTGTCAACTATGTTTACAAACCAGATTTGGAAATACTGATTTTTTGACAAAATCCTAATCTTCATGCAGCTATTGCCTGATATCACAGTGATGTCACTGCATGTGATTACTACCATCTTGTGTGAGCTCTACCTTAGAAGGATCTCATACAGAGATATATGTACATGTATTCTAATTGCTGAATATGAATAGTTCAAACTCAAGATAAGGACACTCTACACTCTCCTTGATTGATGAGAAACTGGCCTTCCTGATAAGAAACAACCTAGCATATGAATGAACAGACTCATGCTTGAGATGACTTGACAACTAACTGAACTGTTCTTCAAAGTTGATGTGCTCTACCCTCTATTGGCTCAAGACATTCTTATCTAGTATCTGAGGTATCATCTCTTTGGAATTTGTCAAAATCCAATGACAATATCCAGCATGTATCCTAGCAGGCTTGAGATTGAAAAACAGTCTTCTATGTTTGTTGTTGTCTCCACCATTGCCAGTCTTGGAGACCCCTGCTATATCTTGTCAACTATACAGTAGTGTGTGACAGAAAACATAGCAATTGTTACCACATGCTCTGTACTATCTCAAAGCATGGGGTATCTGTTGAGCAAGGAGCTCAAATAGCTAGAATTGAAAAGGTTCATCTAGAGAAGTTGAAAAAAAGAGACTCTGAACAACTGATGATGAGCCTTCCTGACCATCATCTGCTTCATTGTAATGCCAAACTACATCCAGGACATCAAACAAAAAGGTGCTTTGAAATATAAATTAGGAGGTGTATTGGGAAAAGATGACTTCAGACACTCATGTTAAAGAATGCTAGCAACTATATAGATGGGAGGAATCTCAGCTCTAGCACTATATTCTTTGTTGGTGCTTCTCTTGAGAACCTGCTTGAAGACAGAGCATCCCTCATTATAATGCTGAAGGGATGGGTAAATATAAATAACCAGATATTCATGTACTATGGAGCTGCTGCTATAGTTTCTTTTCTACTATTCTAGCTTTTTGGTGATGGCTTGGTCATTTTTAGGCAGGTTATACTGCAGTGAAATGTTTGCATAGGTAAAGTATAAAGGTATGTCTAATGCTTGGTTATCATTGATCTATTGGAAAGGCTATGTCACCTGGGAGTTGAGAGCCATCAATAATAGTATTGTGACTCTTTAACACCTGTAAAATGTTATCATTTTCTATTGTGTAGAATAAGCAAGAACTCCCTTTGGAGCTAGTGTGGTAGCTTTTCAAGTTAGTCTCCACCTGGCCTCAGATAGTAGATCTCAGACAGATGTTTGACTTTGATGTATACCATGGCTAAAAAATACCCCACAACATATGCAATTACTACTACTATTATGAAGGGTGTACAAAAGTAACAGGAAAGAATGAGTACAAGAGGTATAATATATGTAATGATAAAGCCTATGAGAATCTTAGATATTGTCAATGCAATGGGAAGTGAATTCTATACAAACTAATTTTGAGTGCTGGTGTGAACTGGACCTACAGTGCCATTGTATGAATCAACAAGTTGGCCAAATTGCAAGATTCTGCTGAGTTCATGAACAGTCCACATGATGGCCTATAGACATACAAATTTAGAAACTCATAAATTCATAAATCCAGCAGGTGAATGTACAAACCCCATGAATATATGTGGAATTTCACCTTAAAAATCCATGACTGAGAGCTATAATCTATGCATCTACATATTGCCAAGTCCATTAATTAGGAATCTGCAATATCTGGAATCTTGTGAGCTGGCCAAGTCCACAAACCTTCAGATTACATAGCTTGGAGGCCAAATAAGAGTCACTGAATTAGCACAAGTTCATAGATATACTGCCAGTAAGGTCTCAGGTGAATTGCAAGCCACAAGAAGGATTGAGACCACCTTCATAAATCACATTCACACATCCACAAAGTCACAAATAGGAGTTCCCAAATCTACCAATTTATTGGTTTACAAATCCATGAGTCCATGGGTTTACAGATGCAGTAACAGCAGGTCTCTAAGTGAACAATCTCAGGCTTAGTAGCCCCAGTGACCCCAGCTTCATCAACCATCTGTGGCTAAACAATTTCCTAAATTGGCTATTTCCAAGTTGAGAAATCCATGAGTCCTTGACTTAGGAATCTATGTGTCAATCAAATCCACAACATATAAAAATCTGTACTTACTGATTCCATGAGTCCTCTATGCAGGACAATGAATACAAAAGGCAAATAAGGGTATACTCTGAATTTGTTCAGGAGGATTCAGTTGACTCCCAGTAGTTTCTGCAATTCCAAGAGTGATATCAAGGCAGATATAGAGAGTGCAACCAAAAAAGACCAGTGAGATAATTTAAAGTAGCTGTAGAGAGTCTGAACATGATAGTACTGTGTGAAGGTCATGAAAGAGACTCACTGTGATACTAGCCATGGTCTCACATCCTCCAACCATGGGTTTAATAGCAATGAGTATCTGAAAGAGCACATCAGCAAGATGTTACATTGCTTTTTTTGATGTTTAGCTTCCTTTTAGGCTTGCCACAAGCCTCTTCCAAGCCAAAATCACTAAAAGCACTAAAAGCCATGTTCCTGTCTTTTTTCTGGCTTGTACATGCTACAAAACCACCACAACTAGTTATAAGCTAGCCCAAGTAATCAGCTTTTAATACAACTTTGATATATTTTGATACACTTATTTATTGCTTGGATGGCTTGAGGGTTTGTCCAGCTTTTGGCAAGTCACTCCAAGCTAGGGCTTGTACAAGCACAAAAAGCACATGTTACCTTTTGCTGATGCAATAACAAGTATTACATGACTCTGCAGAGTTTTAAACAGAAGTGGCTAGTTCTGAGCATGTGTGAACTTAAGAGCCTGTTTGGTAGCTGGTTAGCAACCAGATCAGTGACCCAAACCAGACCCATGCCAAGCCAGCTGTATTTCAGCCAGTCTACTACTCAGTGGCCTCTGAGCTGGAGTCTGGAGTGAAGTAAACAGCACTTGTTGACACAACTTTGCACTTGGTGTTATACTATAACATCCTAAGAGACCACTGCATCCTAGGAGGCTGCAGTGTCTCATCACCTTCTTATCCTTCAATTGATTACATTTGCCCTCATCTAACCAATCCCTCACACTGCCAAACACCTTCTCCTTTGCCAGCATATACTATACATGGTCCAACCAGAGACCTCTGCTACCTTCTAGTCAGCCTCTACTGGGCCCAATCAGCCTGCCAAATCAATCCCACCAAATGAATGCTAACTACAGCAAAATCAGAATCAGACCAGGACTGTAGCAGCCAGCTTGTGTGACAATGAGCTTGAGTTTATTGTTAATATGCTCCATGATCTGGTGATTGTGCATGGGAGGAGGAGCCTACAAGATGTTCATTTTGACACAATTGCAGACCACCTCCAGCAACATAATACTTGGGGAACCAAGTGCCAGAACATTCAAAAAAGTCAGGTTAAGTGTGCATGGGTAAATGTAGGTCATTTTTCAATTTGGTTGTGGTTTTCTTTTCTGAATAGAATACAGGCCAAAAAATGTATGAGGTCTTTAAATTTGGAACTGAGAAATGCTCTAGAGCTGGAAGAATACTTGGTTCACTTGTTTATGCAAGTGAAGCAAAAATCCAATATTTCAATACACAGCAAGGCTCTTTGAAGACCAGTGTATGCTTTTCATTATATTACTTTTTTATTATTTACCCTTATCTGATTTTCACACAAGACTGTAAAATTATTGACAGGTGGGCAGGAAAAGTATGGCAACCATATGTCAAGGTCAAGGAGCTTAACACTGGCAGAGTTGCTACAGGAAAGTTTGTGTTCTATCCAGCTCAGGGACTCACACTTGAGGTAGAACCCAATGTTAGTGATAATGAAGACAAAGGATCTACAGTGGCTCAAAAAACTGTCCAATGTTTTCGCATTTTGACATATTTGCTAATACCAGGCAGATATATGGCCTAGCATCCTGAAAATATTCACACAGTACCTTGACATATTGGGAGCATATATTCCATGATCACATGACCTTGTCCATCAATGAATTATTAATGAATTATCGAAAATATCTACTCATTGGGACAGTTTTTTGACCCTCTGTTATCTACCTACTCAATACTTTGTATGACCTCCTCTTGCCCTGACAACTGCCTCAATCTTCTGGCATGGTTTCTATCAGCCTTTGCACCTTTCTGCTGGATTCTTATTCCACTCCTCTACTAGCCTCTCCACAATTCAAATACTCCCTTAGGTGGTCTTTCATATGCCTTCAGCTGGTCCTTCAGGTAGGTCCAGAGGTGTTCAATGGGATTTAGGTCAGGGGATTGTGCAGGGCATGATAGAACTTGAATGTTGTTGTCCACAAACCATTGTTGTCCCAGTTTTGAGGTGTGTTTTGGGTCATTATCCTGCTGGAATATCCTCTCCTCCTCCTCCATCTCCAACTTTTCAAAGCTTTCCACCACCCCATTGTCCAAAATCTCGCAGTATTTCACTGCATCCATATTCCCTTGAACCTCAATCAGCTTTCCTACCCCATTCCACCCCATACACCCCCACACCATCATGTTACCACCTCCTCCATGTTTGACAGTAGGGAGAGTGGTCCTATCTGACAGTGGTTCCCCCCTCTCCTTCCAGGTATACACCTTTCCATCTGACCCAATCCTGTTGATCTTTGTTTCATCTGTCCACAACACCCTCTTCCAGTCCTCCACTGTCCAATTCCTATGTTCATGTGCAGAGTCAAGGCATTCCTCACAATGTTGCTTTTTGAGTAGAGGTCATTTGATCTTGGTTACAGAGCAAAATCCATTATCCTGAAGGGTATTTCTGACAGTTTGGGGTGTGACAGGGTCAGACAGAGTAGAGTTAATGAAATTTGTAGCCTGGACAGCATTATCTAGCTTTCCAGAGGTTATTTGGTGAATTATTGCTTTTTTATCATGAGGAGAAAGCTTGGAAGGACGTCCTCCCTTGTTGTTTTCCTTGTCCCCATCAACTTCTTTATTGATCCTCCCAATAGTAGACTTGCCTAGACCAGTTTTATGTTCAATATGGCACAAGGAATAGCCATCTTTGAGAAGAGAAGTGACTTGGGAGTATTAGGTAGAGGAGATAGCTTTCATGATGTAGTGGCAGGAAGAAAGACAGTTGTAGCCATCTCAACATGTCAACCAAGGTCACATGATCTTGTTTACTACTCCCACACCTGCCCTGATGCTCCCCTGATGTTACAAGATAGATACTGGGAGGCTGACAGGGGTCAAAAAACTGTCCAATGAGTAGATATTTTTAATAATTCATTACTAATTCATTGATGGACAAGTCATGTGATCATGGAATATATGCTCCATATGTCAAGTACTGTGTGATATTTTCAGATGCTAGGCATATATCTGCCTGGTATTAGCAAATATGTCAAAATGCGAAACATTGGACAGTTTTTTGAGCCACTGTATGCTAGGTCCATCTGGCTTGACATTGTCATTGATGGCAGGGCATGTTGCTGCTGCTGCTGCTACCTTTGATCCTGTCACTATTGCTGCCATGCCTTTCATTGGTGCTGCCTCCAAGCTGGCTGTGACTTTATCTCAAGCTTCCACTTTAGACTCTAATGCATACATGACCCCCACCTCTGCTTCTACCACTCCTTCTGCTCCTATACCCAGTTCTACTTCCTCCTTTACTCCTCCTCCTAGGTCTACTATGTTCTCTACTCCTATCCTCCACCCTACTACTGTTTCTGTTCCTATCTCTCCTCCCTTCTCCACACCTGTTTCAGGCCATACTACCCTCTCTACCTCCATTTCAGATTCCACTCCCACCAATCCTAGTATTACCACTATCATTTCCACTACATCAGTTCCTGACATTAGAACTAGTTTAGTGACTGAACTTCAGACACTTCTAGGCTAAATTGGGTTGTGCAATGTGATCACACTGTCAGCAGCTGAGTCATGGTGGAGCATGAAATTTTATCCAAGCACCTTTCCTGAATCTTCTCATGATTTCTAATGATATCAATACCTATGACTTGAATCAGTCTATCCTTCTTGTGTGTGGTAAAATTCTTGTTGCTGTGGGGCCCTTCTTGCTCAGCTCTTAGTCTTAGAGCATTTCATGGCTAAACTCAATGAACCTACCTAAAAGGGCAATACCCTTCTCTCTACCCAGGAGCTGGATACATTTGTGAAATATATGTATACCAACAAGGCCCATAGATCCAAGAAGAACTTTCTGAGTGCTTTTTATATTGCCACTGCTGAAGATCTCATCAGTAAATACCTGAGGGAGAAGACTGTCACTGGCAAGCAACTCAAGGATCAATGGAAACTGGTAGGTCTTGATTATTCTCATCAATGTTTAGCACCTGATAAATAAATTATAGTTCATTAAGACTATGGAACTTATTGGTGGCTTCATTTAGGGACTGTCATGGATGGATCTATTATATATCTGGGTTGCATCCACTGAACAGGTCATATGACAGATGGAAAAGATGGATGGCATGGATTTTGGATGCATTTGTACAAGCAAAATCACATAAATTATGTATAAATTTGAAGCTCATGAATATCACATAATTATGGTAATTTTTTGAATGTGAAATAATCAAGCACCTTGGATCAAATGGGCTCTTTGATAATATGGTTATTTGTATATATTTACAGTAGAATCATTTCCACCACCTACCAACATCTATGATGATTGCATTGTATCTCACTCAATTTTGCATCAAATTTCATTAAACTAGGCTCAAAATATTTGCATTTATTAGGGAATCACTTGAGTGCCATATTTGTAGCCTGCAGTAGTTGCAATAACCAATACAAATACAAATACACTCCAAGAATTATTAAACACTATCTTCCCCATCTGAGTCTATATTACCAACATACCAGTAGTCTCCATTAGCCTAGGGAACAGCAGAAAACTGACCAAGATCCCATACATATCTTAGCTTGGAAAGTATTAGAACTCATGTTGTGCTGCATGAAGTTCTTGTCACCAACTAACTGAGAATGCTCATTTTGCATCAACTGATGAGGCTGGTAATATTATTAGTACTGTTGATATGGGGAAATATATGATTGACACACCAGGTATACTACAATAATCCATGGCCATTCTAGCAACTGACTTCTGAATCAAAGATGAGGTATGCCACCATTTCATGTAGCCACCTGCTGATTTGATATCTGTCAAAGGAATTACTGGTTCATTGAGTTATGTCAAGATATGATCAAGATATGATCAGCTGAGTAGGTTGTCATTGCAGCATTGAGTGTGACTTTGAAGCAGTTCTTCTGTTCCTTCTAAAACTTATTTAGTCTGAGTGCTAATTTATAGAATAAAAACAAACTATATGCTTCTCCACAGCCTGACTTTTATCCATGTTGTTTGATGCATATAAGTCCTTCCATCACTGAACTACCATTTCCTGAATCTTCTTGATATGTTGATGAATAAATTCCATAGTTATTCTAAACCATAGAAGCTTTTGATCAGAACATATAACTTAGGGACTGTCATAGATATGTAACAACTGGGTATCTGCAGGTAATGATCCATGACAGTGAGATTGGGTCAGATTGGATACCAGTTTGCTGGATACCTGTGGTAACCTGACAGGGACTGGTTAATATATAGTCTATATATGGGAGTTTTTGAGACTTCAAATCAAATTATTGATGTAAACATGTCAGATAATGAACACAACACTGCAATTGAGCTTCTCACTGAAGAGTAATATACCCTTTTACAACAAAATAAAACTGTGAGCACGACCGATTCCAACAGCCATTGGGCTTCTGGACCGAAGACAATGTCCTAGGAGGTGGAACAACAAGAGAATGAGTGGAGATGAGTTTTGGATAAGAGGAAAACTTCGAGATGTAGTAGATAAAGAAATAGATTAGGTTTTGATTCAGATAAATTTGAGACAAGTTCAGATGATTAGAGACAATTGAGATAGGCAGTAAATTTGATCACATACAACTACAGCTTGTACAGGTTTAAATACAACGAGAAATAATAATTTTGAACGAATTTTTTCGAAGTAGAAAGATGAAAAGAAGATAAAAAAGGAAAAGTGAAAGTAAAAGAAAAGAACAATAAAGCGGCTCGAAATGTACTCGAAACAGGGGCTAAATAAATATGCAATACAAGTACAATATCAAGGCAGTGGACTAGTTAGAGGGAAGAGGAAAAATGGGCATAGGTTGAGATGGAGAGATATCAGTATAATATTACACAAATCAATTACAAGTACATAATTTAATACAGATTACAGGTACATTATTATGACAACAAGACAACGCAAGAATGAAAATTTGAACAGAAAATTCAGAAGAGGAAATTTGAAGAAGAGAAGAAATAGAGGTAGGTAGATACCAAATCCAGAAAAGGGGCAGGCAGCTCGTTGGCAGGCGCTCCGAAATCAACAGTGATCCAAGTGGTTAAGATCACTAGAGATTTGCAAGAGGTTGCCATTTTCATGAGCAACCGAACTCACAATCTCTACATCTGCTGGGTACATTTCGTACTGACCTCCCAGGCAGTGTACTGACAAAGTTGCAGTGAAATTTTGAGTTGGTGGTGTCTGGAAGGTGTCAAGAAGTGCAGGAGAGTGGTGGCGCTTGGTGGAGAAAATGCGACATTGGTGGTGAGAGGTGGGGTTGTCTGGGAAGAATGGAATGATTCTGGATCATATGTCATGTCCTCGAGTGTTTCAGGAATTGCATTGGTGAGTTTGGTGACAGGAATGGCTTGGATATCCCTTGGATAATAGGGAACAAGTCGAAATGCTGCAAAATGAAGCTTGGAAATTGAACCGTCGAGCTCTGCAAGGATATACGATCCTCCAGTCATTCTCTTGAGTACTACAAGTGGTCCGAAATATCTGGGCTTGGTTTTGCTGCCTACATTGTGGTCATATCGCGAATTTTGGACTAATACAAGAGAACCTGGTGAGAAGTCAAAATCTCGGATTTTATTTGAATACTTCTCATTGAAATGGCGGATAGAGTCATATCGAGCCTTAAGGACAAGTTCCTTGACCCTAGCAAGGTCCTGAGGTTGTTTCTGAAGCTGGATAGCTCGGGTAGTGATGAGGTCGGTAGTGGAAAGTGGTTTAGTGAGAGAAGGAGCTAGATATGTTGCTTCAGCAGGGTCAAATGGTAAAAGTGGCTCCACACCGTGTGTGATGTAGTAGGGTGAATATCCTGTTGATTTTTGAATAGAAATTCGCTCTGCCCAAAAGACTGAAGGTGCCACCATTCCCCAACGATTTTCTTCACCTCCTGCAGCCTTTACCAATGATTCCCTAACATCCAGGTGTCTCTGTTCGACTGGACCGTTTGCCCGTGAATTGTAAGGTGAAATGCGAATATGATTGATCTTGTAACACTGGGAGAGGAATTCGGTCGCTTGGACAAAGGCTGGTCCATTATCCGTCACTATTTCTTCTACAGCACCCCATCTGCAGAGGATATCTTCGAAGATAAAAGCTCCAAGTGTGCAAGCATTCTCCAAGCGAAGCATGCACCTTTCTGGGTAAGAGGAGAGTGAACAGCGGGCATGGATGATGTAGCAGTATCCATTTGATTTTGGCATGAACATGGTGTCGATATAGACCTTCTGGAAGAGTGTGAAGGGAATCAGAATGGTTGGGGGAATGTGAAAATTATGGAATAATCATGTTTGACACTCGTGGCATGTCTTGATAAACCAGCAAACATCCTGCTCGAGTTGTGGCCACCAAAATCACTCCAAAAGTCGAAGTCGAACTGTGAATATACCCTTGTGACCCATCTCATCATGAGCCTGGTGAATGAGCTCGTAGTGACATTCTTTGGGCATTACCAACTTGTGTTTCATCTTCTGATCCTTCTTCCAAAGCCTGCCATCTCACACAAAAAATCCTGACGAAAATAGAATAAACTGTTTGTAGTCGTCATCAGACATATCAGGTGGTTGTTTAGGATTGATTATGAATGCTTCAACTCGTTTGAGCTCGAGATCTCCAAGTTCTGCTTTCTCAGAACGAGGAATAGTGGGAGGAGACGATGGGGATGAATTGGAAGTGATGCTTGAAAGGATTTTGACTTGGGGTGAAGAGGAAGTGGTGGAGGAAGGTGTAAGGTGTCCTAGGGAATATAATCATAATTGGAGTGAGCCATTTTCGTTCAGAATTTCGATAGCGAATGTATTCGAGGCCCAGGGCCACCAGAAATTGTCTGAGGAAGAGGAAAGAGGTGCGGAGGAATTATGAGAAATTGAATGTGAAAAGCTGAAGGAATTGGCAGAGTCGATCCATTCCTCATAATTGTCATTGATTTCGGGGTCTTCTGGCGCTCGTGGACGTCGAGATAAACCATCTGGACCGTGCTCCTTCCCTGGAACATGCCTAAGACGAAAATCGAAGAGTAAAATCGCCGAAATCCAACGATTTATTGAAGTGGAGGGCTGGATATCAGGATTATTGATCATACCCTTGATATACTTCGCATCTACTTCAACCACTAAATTCAGCACTCCAATAATCCAAATCCTGACATCCTTCAACGCTCTAAACAGCCCAAATAACTCCAACTTTGCTTGGGAATACCTGGATTCGCGTTCATTGAGTGTAATCGATCCGAACCTTGAAGGATAGCGCTTGGAGTTGTCTCCTAGTTGTGCAAGGATGTATCCAACAGCGATTTTCGAGGTATCAACACCTAAAATAACCTCATTAGTGCTGGAATAGTCCAATGATCGAATAGATGCCGAATTTTGAGCTAGCTCCTTCAACTCATCCATAGCAACCTGTTCTTCTTCTCCAAAGTGAAACTCCACTCCCTTCTTTGTGAGCCTAACCAGTGGTCGAGAAATTGCCGAAAAATTCGGAATAAAAATGCGAATAGTACCAAGAGTGCCAAGGAAGCCTCACACTTGGGTGAGATCGGAACAGGGAGGCCAATCGACAATTTTTTGCACTCTAGAAGTATCTGGAAGACGACCTTCATAGGTACAAAGGTGACCCACAATGACTGCAGAAGGTGTACAGAGGCGAGATTTGGATGCAGAAAATGTGCTGCCAGCATGCTTGATGCATTGAATAATGTGGTTGACATTCTGGAGATGCTCCCAGACAAAACGACGAATTTTCGGATTTTCAGGAATGGTCTCAAAGCTGTTGCAAGTTTCATATCGAGTTTTTGGTCCCTTGACTGGAACATCATCAATGAAAGGTACAGCGATGTCAGGAATTTCGTCTTGAAGTAGAAAGGTGAGATCTCCATGCTGGATCTGCATAGAGTTGGTGTAACCCATAGGAATGGATGTGAGACAAAGGGTGCTGAGAGGGGTTTGGAATGTAGTGAGATCACGAGATTCAGGAGTGAGAGTGCACTGATTGAAGCCAAAAAATAAGTCAAAGATGCCATAACAGCCACGACTGCCAAAGGACTTAGCATAAGTTTCAAGAATAGATGGTACTCCAGCATCTTTGATGGTGATAGCATTTAATGGCTGTAAATCATGCACGAGTTGGAGTAATTTCCCATCCTTCTTCATGACGCAGAACCACTGGGAGTGATAGGAAGAGCTGGAAGGTTCATAGACACCAGTGGCAATCTTGGCCTTGATGATGTCAACAACCTTGTGAAAGATGCTGGGGGGAATAGGGATATTGCAAAGCAACCAGGGAATGTGTTTAATAGTGGGAATGATGATGGGATCGAAATAGTCACTTGAGAACTTTCCTTTCTCGTCTTCACTCCAAGCGAAGCCAAGTTCCTGCATTCAGATAAGGTGGTGGACTAATTTCTCCTCTTCGGGCCATAAGAAGCTGTCAGGATATTCATTGATTGCATGTGTTTAAGAGTGTAGCGAGTGCCAGAAGTGAATTTGGGAGAATGTGTAGGAAGTAATGGTATAGACTCAAGTGGATTGGTGGGTATTCGGCGAATGATCCGGTAATTCTCTGGAAGTGTAGTAGAAACTGGTTTAATTCTGTTGGCAACTTTCTTGTATGCAAGACTGGAAATTTCGAGTTTGGACTCATTCTGGTTGATTTTGGATAGGCAAATTTTGTATATTGACTGGGGCTTGTGGATGGGAGCAAAGGCTGTGGTGGTGTAGGCAAGGGGAGAGATCATAGATAGAGATATATGAGTGACGGATATGGAAGGTGATTGACGATGTGATGTGATTGGATGGTGGGAACCAGTTTGTGATGTGATATCTCCTCAGTCTTCTTTAACCGAATCATTGATGTTCAAAAACCCGGATTTGACTGGACAGGTACCCGGACTCGAACCGAAGTGGGAATAGTGATGGTCTCTTTGGTATTAGGGTCGAAGAGGGTGATATGAGAGTCACTATTGGAGTAATGGTGAGTTTGGGCTTGGGTGAGTGTGAGGAAGGGACGACTAAGGAGCATTTCATAAGGTGCATGCTTGAAAACTTGGACCTGGAGATAGAAGATACTGCTCCCAATACGAACAGAAAGGTCTTGAAGAAGCCCCAGAGTCAATTCCTTGGTCGCATTAGCAGATTCCATCATAATACTCTGGTCCCTATGGAGAGGTAAGCCCAATTTCTCCCAGACATCGCGTCGGATCCCAATAACTTGTGATCCTTCGTCAAGGATAGCATCAACCGTCACCTTTCCATCGATTTCAAGAGGGATTGTGCGAAGTTCTTCGACAGGATTGGCCACAATGATGGAATAGGGAGGAGAAGAGAGATGGTGTTGGATAACAGAAGATACTGCAAGATCGGCGTCTTTTCCAGCGTTTTCGAGCAGGGTAGCACCTGCTGGAGGTCCTACAGGCACCCTGTGAGTAGTAATCTGCTCTTTGATGTGTCTTCTGACCTCTGGAGCGATTGCATAGAGTTCCCTTTGAGTTAAGGTGACTGGACCATCCAGGCTTCGTTGTATGACATCCCTAACGGTCTTAGGGTCCTCAATTGGCGCAGCAAATCGATATTGCTGTCCCTGGGTATGCGGGTCGGGTGTAGAAGGCTTTGGAGGCGCGGAATTCGAAGTGTGAGGCGGTTTGGAAGGTGGGGAAGTGGAGGAAGTAGCTGGAGCATTCTGAGATGGATTAGGAACAGTGGGCATCGATTTTGGCGTTAGTGGTGCGTTCTTGGCCTTTCCTGCATTACCAGAACGCCTCCTAATCTCATCCTGACGTTTCATAGTGGCTAGAGCGATCGCTTCGAGCCTAGCAAGCTCTTCTTCATCCTGGGAGATGTGAGAAGTGGAATATGGCATTGAGGAAGTGACAGGAGTATAGGAGGGGCTAGAAGCGATCGATCTCGATGGGTAAACCTCCAGGATGTTGGCCTGAGCTGGGACACTTGCAGGTGAGCGCGATTTATGCCAATTGTCGATTCTTTCCTTCATATTTCGACCAGGAGCGACCTGAGGCGACACTGATGTACCATCAGGCATACAGATACGATTGGAGCTGTCCCGGATGCATAAACCACGACGAAGATAGTCATCAAGGCTTGGGCAACGTTTAAACATGTGTTCTGTGCTATGACAGAAGCCACAAGGCCAGGCTTGTTGTTGCTGCGGTGAGTTTTGTTGGAAAGGAGGCTAATACGATGACTGAGGATTGCTATGAGCAGGAACATTGAGTTTCCCGGCCAATCGACTCAAAAATGCTTCAGAAGTCAGGATCTGCTCGATAGAAGACATATCAAATGTTTCACGAGGTGATGGAGTGAAATGAGGGGCAGGAGTGACAGGATAGGTTGGAGGAGGTGATGGAGAGGGTGTAGACAATGTAAGCACGTTTCCTGAGCCAGTTCCATCGAGTAAAAATCATGCAGCACCCTCAACATCATCAATATCCCAAGGTTCATCAAGAGCATGCCTCGGATCCTGGATACGAAGCTGGGTGCATAATTGCTGCCTGAAATCGATGTGGAATCCACTGAGGAAGAGTTTATTTCATTCTCTTTGCGAAATTAGATTTTGGTTCAACAACTAAGCAGATTGTGTCAAGAACTTGTGATAATACTCCCCAAACTGGAACCGATCTCGCATGTGTTTGGCTGCATATCTTTCAATGAAGACTTCGAGGTCAGTAACATTATATCTTGCATCATCCTCTGCTCCTGGGTACATTGCTAATATGTCCTCCTTGAAGTGAATCCAATCAGCACCAGCAGCAGATAGATGGCTGGTCCAAGCATCATAGTCCCGGCTATCAAGATAACGAAGTGTGTGGATGATTAACTCTCATTGGTTGAGTCCACATTCCCTTCCAAGCATATCTACTTCCTCGAAGAATCTTCGGAGAGATCTGGGATGTCCATCAAATTTTGGAGTGTTCCGATCATAACGAGAGGGCATATGACGAGGTGCCGGAGGCTGATAGATGATGAAAGGTTGTTGGTTAGGTGGTAGAGGTGGTTGACTGTCAGACTGAGCAGAAAATTGGGCCAGTTCAAAGCCAGGAGGAGCCTGACCAGGTGGAAGGGGAAAATGGTGAGTAACATATCTAGGTGGGACTGGTGCTTGTTCTTGATTATTCAGTGGTTGCAGTGGCTCACCATCAAATCCACCAGGTAGTTGTCTGCCAGCATCAGCCATGAAGGGATCAAGATGAAAGGAAGTATTGGTGAGAGTACTGGAGTCAGAAGCAAATGAGAGAAATTCTTTGGCAGTCACAAGGGTGTCGGAAGAGGGGTTATTGGGATTATGTAGTGATAGGGCTAGTTCCTGGGCAAGGTTATGAGGTATTGTGGACGAAGGTTTCAGTTTTGAAGCCTCTCGCGGTGGGCTCCAGTTGAAGAGTAATATACCCTTTTACAACAAAATAAAACTGTGAGCATGGCTGATTCCAACAGCCTTGGGCTTCCGGACAGAAGACAATATCCTAGGAGGTGGAACAATGAGAGAACGAGTGGAGATGAGTTTTGGATAAGAGGAAAACTTCAAGATGTAGTAGATAAAGGAATAGATCAGGTTTTGATTTAGATAAATTTGAGACAAGTTCAGATGATTAGAGACAATTGAGATAGGCAGTAAATTTGATCACATACAACTACAGCTTGTACAGGTTTAAATACAACGAGAAATAATAATTTTGAACGAATTTTTTCGAAGTAGAAAGATGAAAAGAAGATAAAAAAGGAAAAGTGAAAGTAAAAGAAAAGAACAATAAAGCGGCTCGAAATGTACTCGAAACAGGGGCTAAATAAATATGTAATACAAGTACAATATCAAGGCAGTGGACTAGTTAGAGGGAAGAGGAAAAATGGGCATACAGTGGCTCAAAAAACTGTCCCAATGTTTTCGCATTTTGGACATATTTGCTAATACCAGGGCAGATATATGGCCTAGCATCCTGAAAATATTCACACAGGTACCTTGACATATTGGGAGCATATATTCCCATGATCACATGACCTTGTCCATCAATGAATTATTAATGAATTATCGAAAATATCTACTCATTGGGACAGTTTTTTGACCCTCTGTTATCTACCTACTCAATACTTTGTATGACCTCCTCTTGCCCTGACAACTGCCTCAATCCTTCTGGGCATGGTTTCTATCAGCCTTTGGCACCTTTCTGCTGGATTCTTATTCCACTCCTCTACTAGCCTCTCCCACAATTCAAATACTCCCTTAGGTGGTCTTTCATATGCCTTCAGCTGGTCCTTCAGGTAGGTCCAGAGGTGTTCAATGGGATTTAGATCAGGGGATTGTGCAGGGCATGATAGAACTTGAATGTTGTTGTCCACAAACCATTGTTGTCCCAGTTTTGAGGTGTGTTTTGGGTCATTATCCTGCTGGAATATCCTCTCCTCCTCCTCCATCTCCAACTTTTCAAAGCTTTCCACCACCCCATTGTCCAAAATCTCGCAGTATTTCACTGCATCCATATTCCCTTGAACCTCAATCAGCTTTCCTACCCCATTCCACCCCATACACCCCCACACCATCATGTTACCACCTCCTCCATGTTTGACAGTAGGGAGAGTGGTCCTATCTGACAGTGGTTCCCCCCTCTCCTTCCAGGTATACACCTTTCCATCTGACCCAATCCTGTTGATCTTTGTTTCATCTGTCCACAACACCCTCTTCCAGTCCTCCACTGTCCAATTCCTATATTCATGTGCAGAGTCAAGGCATTCCTCACAATGTTGCTTTTTGAGTAGAGGTCATTTGATCTTGGTTACAGAGCAAAATCCATTATCCTGAAGGGTATTTCTGACAGTTTGGGGTGTGACAGGGTCAGACAGAGTAGAGTTAATGAAATTTGTAGCCTGGACAGCATTATCTAGCTTTCTAGAGGTTATTTGGTGAATTATTGCTTTTTTATCATGAGGAGAAAGCTTGGAAGGACGTCCTCCCTTGTTGTTTTCCTTGTCCCCATCAACTTCTTTATTGATCCTCCCAACAGTAGACTTGCCTAGACTAGTTTTATGTTCAATATGGCACAAGGAATAGCCATCTTTGAGAAGAGAAGTGACTTGGGAGTATTGGGTAGAGGAGATAGCTTTCATGATGTAGTGGCAGGAAGAAAGACAGTTGTAGCCATCTCAACATGTCAACCAAGGTCACATGATCTTGTTTACTACTCCCACACCTGCCCTGATGCTCCCCTGGCATGTTACAAGATAGATACTGGGAGGCTGACAGGGGGTCAAAAAACTGTCCCAATGAGTAGATATTTTTAATAATTCATTACTAATTCATTGATGGACAAGGTCATGTGATCATGGGAATATATGCTCCCAATATGTCAAGGTACCTGTGTGAATATTTTCAGGATGCTAGGCCATATATCTGCCCTGGTATTAGCAAATATGTCCAAAATGCGAAAACATTGGGACAGTTTTTTGAGCCACTGTACTTCAATTAATGAACCTGAGTATTCTTGAAAGTCTAATAAGAAAAGGGCAATATGACTTGTTAGAGTCAAAGGTAGTATGAGGTTCAAGACACAACAATAATACAAGTGAATTCAAGGCAGGGCAAGTAATCACAAGTAGTCCAGGAAACAAAGGAAAGATTAAACTTGTGTTTAATCTTTGTACAATATAGTCCTTAAATACTAAGAGCCTGTTCAGCAACAGGTGTGAGTCATGTAAGTTCAAAAATACACATGCCAACACATCAACAGATACTGTTGGTATCAATCCATATTAAAACTCCGACTTAATCCCTGATATTATATCATGATTGTGATAGCTATTATTGATATCCTGAGAAGAAAAGATAGTGGCCAGTCCTATATCTTCAGCTGGGGGGAAGTAAGCTTCTAAAATGCATAACCAGGCAATCCCTCTTTTACCCTGGCTATAACACTCTTTTTGACCCTCATGAGATACTGATGGGTGCTGTGTGTGATACTCTTGATGTTCTTATCTCCACTATCATTCCAGACCTCTTGAAACATGTCTGCTACTATTATGCCAAAGAACCCTATCATACATCAGTCCTTTCTGGACAGGGGTGGGTCAATGAGCTGCTGAAAGGACATTCCAAGAGGATCTGCTGTAAACTTGGAGTCCACAAGGAAGTATTCTTGAAATTGGTGGAGGAATTGCAGAATTTTGGATATAGAGACTCTTGCTGGGTAACTCTGGAGGAACAAGTAGCAATTTTCTTATATAGCTGTGTTATGGTACTTACAGTCTGTCACCTTGGAGAGCAGTTCTAGAGGGCAAATGGAACTATTACTCAGTAAGGCAGTTATATACCACTCAATTATTATACTATTGTTCTTATTTGTTCTTGGCAGTTATTTTAAGTGAATGCTTCATGCATTTTCACATCAGCCATTCTATAACAAATATGTCAAGCTTCCTATTTCCGATAAAGATAGCCCACCACCTGAACCAATGAAAAACCCAAAGCTCTGGCCATTTTTCAGGTATTGTATTGGTTCTATTGATGGGAGCCATATTCACCTGGCTGCAACTGAGGCAGTGTGGGATAAATGCCAGAACTGGAAAGGGTTCATTTCACAGAACTGCTTATTTGCTTGTGGATTTAACCTACAGTTTATCTATGGTCAAACTGGATAGGAGGTATCTGCATCAGATGCCAAGATATATCACCTTGCAACATTGACTAATTTTCAAATTCCTGAGGGTCATTATCTCCTTGCTGATGCAGGCTTTCCATCTACTCCTCAGTTACTACTTCCTTACCCAGGTCAACAATACCATCTGGCTGAATAGGGCCAAGCACAAGCTCAGTAAGTTGCTTTCCATATTTTACCAAATATTCTAAGTCATTGATACTTTTTGGAATACACTAGACCTATAAATAAAGAGGAGCTTTTCCATTTATGCCATGCTCAAGCTTGAAATGTAATTGAGCATATTTTTGGTGTTCTCAAATGTTGCTTTCACATCCTCTTGATTGGGCCAGAATATAAACCCAAAATCTAGGTATTAATTCCATCTGTACTTGCTGCTGTTCAGAATTTTATATGTCCCCATGACACAGATGAAGGAGTATTACCAGGGAGAGGAGGTACAGAGTTTTGTTTGGGGCTGAATGCAGGCAATACCTATATTCATGATATTGTGGCAGATCCAAATACAGGCTCTAACTAGATGAGACGATATGAAACTATGAAACTACAACTACAAATCTATATCACTATCACAATTCTGTTAATTATAAATACATATCTGTCCACTGATATAACAGCTATCATAATTAGATATCTTTTACTGCTTGAATCCAAACACAATGTCCATAAAACAATCAAAGTCTGTTTAACAAAGTCTGTTAGTTTGAACTTCATCATATTGTGAAATCATTTCTCCTGATCCTCTTGATTATATCTGTCCAGTTGTACTTGTCCCAATTGACATTGAACTGTTTTCCTTCTACATCAAACTGTCCAATGTACTCCTCCCAATCTAGCAGCATTGCTTTGGACTAGGTGGCTGTGTCAGCATTTAAGATGATCAAGTCACAATAGGCATCAATCAAGTGGATGTTTATAACATCCCCTGTCAAATAGTATCAGAAGGCAAAGGCTGCTCTGCTAATCAAGTGGCTAATAAACATGATCTTGATATCTGGGACCTGCTGGATGATGAGATTATTGGTATATACATTTGCAACCACTCCAAAAATTCATCAATATATATACAGTGATGGGATGGTCTCTGAGACAGGTCTAGTCCTTAAGACACTTGATTTATTCTACCTCTCCTTCCATTACATACCTCAATAATACATGGCCAAAAATTCGAGTTCTGCTTGTTAATCCAGAATAAAATTGTTTGAGTGCCCTGGTATAATAGGTGTGTCAATACTGACTCATCACCTTGAGAATTAGCAGCCAAAAGTGCAATTGTGTACTTTTCATCCTCAAACTTGGCCAAAAAAAACTTCGGAAAAATTCCAAGCTCTTTTTAACACATGGTAGAGTAGTTTTCTGATGTTTATCGTAGTGTAGAGCACCATCTTGAGACTAAATCCTAATCTCACTTGAAAGAGCCACCAAAACTGTCACATCACACAGTTCCAAATTGGGATATGATATCTTCAATGCCCAACAGTGATATGTGAAGGTGGCAGGCTCAATGAAGATGTGCACTGATAACAGATTGAATTTCTTTCTCTCATCTGCTATGCCCAGCTGAGTAAAATCAATCTCACTCAAGAAGAGGGAAGATGCCCAAGAGCAGGAGTATTGGATGTCCTGAGCTGTGCAGTTATATTTGGCTGAGCAGGCACAAACTGACAACAATCCAGAGAAGAAGGGACTTTGAGTTGTGATCAACATCATACAGAAGGAGCATGTTGTAGAGACAGGGAAAGTGTCAAGCTTGACAAAACCACTCTCTCTTGACGTGCAAAGGGTGGCCAATCAATCTACAAATTCAATGAAACTAAGCAGTGGCTATTACCAGCTGAAGAGGACATTGTTGTGCAGTATTCAATTAATATGGCACTTTGTAGGTGGCCACTCAGTCATTGGAGGCTTCACAAACATGTAAATGAAATTGCAAAAGCCAACTGGGGTGATGTATTCCCCAATACAGGTGTTGGGTTAAGCTGGTTGAAGAGGTTCATTGAACATCATATTAATCAAATCAACTGCTTTTGGGCATATTCTCTTGATCATTCACAGGCTCAAGCAGTTAATCCAAATACCAAAAAGGCATTTTTTGATCTACTGGAAAGCATGTTTTCTGCCACCAATGATCATGAGGCAATTGTACCAGAGCTTATATATGGTGTTAATGAAACTGGAATACAGAAAGGG
Organism: Leucocoprinus leucothites; assembly: GCA_013368445.1. Lineage (NCBI taxonomy): Eukaryota > Fungi > Basidiomycota > Agaricomycetes > Agaricales > Agaricaceae > Leucocoprinus > Leucocoprinus leucothites. Next base: position 495,931 of record JAACJO010000021.1, read on the forward strand.
GTTGGTGTACAACAATATGTCATTCATCCTGCTGGCAAGTCTCTTGTGCATCAACAACAAAGTGAAGACAGGGAAAATATCACAGTCATTGTCATGATCTGTGCAGATGGAACCTCTATTCCTCCAGCCATGATCTTCAGAGGAGAGGGGTTTCAAGTGCAATGGAAACAAGACAATCTATTGAATGCAGTGTAAGTTTTAGTCTCTTCACTGAGGTCCCAACAATTAATATCTAATTATATTCACACTTGATAGCTTGGGCCATTCAAAGAAAGGCTATACTGATGGTGAAATTGGTGTCTTGTGGATCAAACTGTTTAATTAATATATGAAGGCAAAGGCAAATAGCTGACAGACATAATTTACATTATACACAAGGGTTTTTGGAGTATGCAAGAAGACATCACATCCATGTTCTATGCTACCCTTCCCACTCGACCCACATCTATCAAGGATTAGATGTTGTGATCTTCAGTGCACTCAAACAAAGGTGGACCAAGGAGCAGGATGAATATAAACAATCTACAAAACAGAATGTTGATAAGACAAACTTTCTCAAAGTCTATACACAAGCTCATCTGAATAGAATGGAGTTTAAAGGAGAGAAGTGATCAATTAGGTAAGCCACTGAATATGTCTGGTCCAGTGATTTGCCAGTGTGATATGACAACTGATGGAGCTGTCTCAAGGATTAATGGTACCTGATAACAGAGTTTTCAAAAATTCCTTCTGATATACCATTTATCCTTTCCTGATATGCATTGACCATTTACTATATATAGAATAAGTCATTTGGTCATGGTTACATATATATATTGTCCAAATACAAGGAATATTATATTTAAAAAATCGAACAAATTTAGCTATCTCAAAGACTGTCCCATTACTGTAATCCAATAATTCTAGAGGCTTTGTTTGCACATCTCAAGTCTCTTGCATACCAGCACTTTAACATCATGCTTGACTGTGTTCTCAAGGATGATGAGCCTTCTGAACTTGTATTTACCTTTACCTATAAAACCAGTCTAGACTGTGATACAGCACATTGTTGGGAAGGCATGAAGACACATGTAGGGACCAGGAACCTTCAGAAGGGCATCAAGGCCTGTAGCCAGCTGAATGGACTTGCTAAAGATGGCTCATCATTGGTCCTACATCAATTTGACTCTGATTATATTCCTTACTCTGAATCAGCTCACCAAGCAATTATTTCATTACAGTGTGCTGTGAATCAGTACCCATTCAACTCAGTCAAGGATGGGCTTTATCATCTTGAAGTTACTATGCTCTGAAAGGTCCTTCCAAGTCCCAAGCAAGTTGGTTGTGATACCTGACTTGTATACTGTGAAGTGTCTTGTATTATTTGTACTCAACTCATAGTATGTTTTGTATTTTTCTCACTCTACTTTAGAGACTGATCAGAGTAGTCAATTACTGGTGGTATCCATCTTGTTCTGGGTAGATGGACAACACCAATGGTAGCATCATATCTGGGCCTTGTCATTATTTGGTCTGAACAGGATACAATCTATCAGACAGTACTGGAGATTATTAGATAAGCAATAAGATTACTCTAACCCAGAGTATGAATTAAATTTGGTTAATAATAGGTTAAAATACAAGCACACTGGTAAATACCTTGCTAAGGTTGTTTTTGACTGTCTGAAACATTGAGGTTGACAAAGAAGGTGAGTAATCTCAATATTTTAATTGACTGGATATTCTTACTAATCAAACTCTAGTAATTTTCTATATGCATGGATAATGCAGCCAACTGCAATACAATAAGCTTGTAGAGCTTCATCCTTAGCACATACTATCATTTCATGGTCCACAAGCTTGTACTTGGTGCATAGCCCATATTTTGAATTTAGTACCAAAGGTGCAGTATTTATTTTAAGCTTCATATTTACCATTATTACAAATTACTTTGTTTGGCAATAACTCATCATCATCATTATCCTCACACACATTGACAAGATATGTTTGAATATCTAGTAGGAGTGGAAAGGCATCAACAATGAGGGGAACTTTGGCTTTTGAAAAGAGATCAGTTGCTTCTCAGTTGCTTCTTTGAAAATCTGGAACACTATTAACTCATGTTTCAACAGTAATTTTAATACATACCCCAAGAACAGGAAGGAGATCAGTTACTATCTTCCACTAATCAGCTAATGACTAGTCTTGTGTCAGGTTATTGTCAGAAATCCCAGTCATTGTCTCAACCTCCTTTTGGAAATAAACATGAGTATTAAGACAAAGGAAATCTGAATTCCAGTGAGTTGCAACTTGGTGATTAAGTGAACATTTAGCACCATCAAGCCTGGGATTTTTGCTAACTAACTCATCAAACTGCTCACAGAGAGTAGGTAAGTCATGAATATGACAAGTAAGACCAGAGACCTAAATGATATTAGAAAAGTACACATCACAAGTATAAAAGACATACCCAAGGCATAATACCCTCAGCTATACAGGGCTAGGCAGGAGTGGCAGTAACAGGCTCTTCCCTTGCTTGCAACTGCACAATTGAGTGCTAGTACAGTTTCCTGATTGAAAATAGCATAACCATCATCTTCATTGTCCTCATACTCAATAACCTGATCTGCTACAAATGTCAAATGATCATCCACTGAAACTAAACCATCATCATAAATGATGGCCTAGTTTGACTTCTTCTTGCCCTTCTTGAAGAAAAATGACATGAACATCATTCACATTGCAGCTCAAGATACAATTTCAATAGTTAGCAATTATGTCTTACTTTATGAAGAATATGAAATTTATTTCATTGCAATTGGTATGTTACTTTCTCTGTGAGTATGAGAGGTGTATTTATGCATTTCTAGTCATGTGCCCTGATTGAAAGCTGCAACAGTTCAAGGACAATGGTTTTTCACATGCTGTTATTTCATGACTCAAATAGACTGTGATTGTTCAGTGGGAGCAAAACTACTGACCTGATCTCATATCTGACTCAGGAGTAACTCAGCAGTACATAATCCAATCTCCATTAATATTACTTCTTACTGTTAATTTAGCAAGTCACTAACAAATATATGAAGAAACCTACTGCAGCAAAATCAACAGTGGGGAAACTTGATAACATTTGCACTTACCTGAAAGAGCCATTAATCCAGTTTTCAACAGTCTTTGATTTGGAGGGGGGGGGGGGGGTATATGAAGTGGTGGAATGCTACAGCAACTAGTTGTTCCAATTTTGCAAGGATGGAAATAAACTACTGTAGTGTAGAGATTATGAGATTGGTTGCTCATAAAAATGGCAACCTTTCACAAATCTCTAGTGATCTTAATTACTCATATTACTGATGATTTTGGAGCACCCACCAATGAGCTGCCCACTCCTTTTCTGGACTTAGTATCTGTCTACCTCTATTCTTTCTCATCTTCAGCTTTTCTCTTCCAAATATTCTGTTCAGGTTTTTCATTCTTGTTTCATCTCATTATCACATTAATGTACCTGTAATTTGTAATGAATTATGTACTTACAATTATCTTGTATGATATTGTACTGTTATCTCTCCATCTCCACCTATGCCCATTTTCCCTCTTCTCTCTAACTAGTCCACTGCCTCAATATTGTAGTTGTATTGTGTATTATTTCAGCCCCTGTTCTGTGCACATTTTGAGCTGTTTTATTGTTCTTTTCTTTTACTTTTACTTTCCCTTTTTTATCTTTTTTTCAACTTTCTACTTCGAAATATTTATTTGAAATTTATTATTTCTTGTGGTATTTAAACTCTGTACATGTGGTAGTTGTATTCTAGCAATTTACTGCCAGTCCCACTTGTCCCTAATCATCTGAACTCATCTCAAATTGATCTGAATTAAAACTTGATTTATTTTTTTATTAACCACATCTCAAAGTTTTTGCTTTTCCCAAACTCATCTCCACTTGTTCTCTCATCCTTTCACCTCCTAGGACATTGTCTTTGGTCCAGAAGCCTGATGGCTGTTGGAATGGCTGTGCTTGCAGTTTTGTTTTGTCATAGAAAGGTTAATTACTCTTCAGCAGTACTCCAATCTCATACATTTCTCACACTCAATCCTTTCTTATCTGACATCTACTAGCATCATCTGTTGATGCCAAGTGGGCATTTTTGGTTGGCTAATGACAGATCAGTTTTATGGAACACAATATGTCTCCAAGCACTTTTGAAGCTCAGATGGGTCTTGGGTTATAGTTCAGAAGCCCACTCTTCCTAGGTACCAAGACAGCTACAGCAATCATTGAAGGTAAAGTATCAGAAGATTCAGATGAGGAATGAGTTGATAAGCACTGCTATCTGTGAGCTTTGGGCTGAATGAAAAGAAGAAATGTATTTGTACAATCTATGAGTCTGTTTGCTATCTTGATTTATATCCCAATGAGTAAGATACAAAATTGTTACTGGAGAACACCAAAAATGCACTCAATGACATTTTGAGCTTAAGCATAGCATAGATTCAAGAGCTCTTTGGGATCCTGTGGGCTATATTTTAAATAAAAAGCAATTATTATCATGCTACAAAGTTTAAAACATCAGTAAATAGGCCCAAACTGTTAAGCACACAAATACTATGATATGGGAGCTGATGTCCAGGACCAGATAGACAGAGGTGGGACAGAGTTATAGCAGGAGCCAGTTATCAAATGTGGAGCAGGTCATGGTCTCAACTTATGTGTTGTACCAACTACTGACACTTGACCCAAATTTTGGAAAAGGGAAGAGAGCAGAGGACAAATAGAGAGCAGAGGAAATTTAATGTATCACCAAGTTGATTATCAGACTGCAGAATGAAGTACAAAATGTGCTACTTATATATGAGGTGGTTTCCAGGATTGGATAAGTAAAACAAAGGAACTATTATATAGAGAAATAATAGAAGTGGAGTCCACAAATTTTACAAGGCTAGAAGATATAAAATTTACTATTAATGGATGTCAGAAATTTTTGACAAGACAATATGAATTAAAACTAGAAGGTGTCAGAAAAGTCTAAAAGCAAAATAGTCCAATAAAACTGATAGCTGAAAATGGGTCAGGAATCAAGAATTAATACTAAGTACAAAATGCAAGTCATCATTTTATATTGGCTCATGACACAAACACCCTAAGGCATTTTGTACAAATGAATATTACTGAATAATTGTTAGTGTCTCTGAATAGCCCTGAATTCTTTTTGTGATATTAATAGGAGAGCTCAAGAATTATTGGCCTTTATTGGTTAAAAAGGATTATATCACCCTTAAGAGGGGGTCAAAATATTTTCAACAGGCTACAAAGGTTAATAAAAGGCTTTGTGTCATATACAAAGGTTGGAAATGAACAGGTATCTCACAGAAGGTGACTAAATGATTGCCACAAGTTTTTTAAGCCAAAATTATCCTTAGCTAGTCATTTAAGTGGTACATAATTCTAATTCTAGACTTATGATAGAGAAATATTGTTCAGCAAAAAATAAGTAGAGACCACAAGCCTTGCTGATATAATAGTGATCAACACTTCTGAGGATTACTCTGTCAGTATCTGTCAAAACAACATAGCTATCACTCTGGAATATTGTCAAGACTGTCACCAGACCCCATAAGCTTATAGAGCATGTGATAATAAGCAGTGGCAATGCATTGGCAGTCCATCAGGATAATACCCAACCAAAGAAACACCATAGCAATGACTTCATTATAATCATACCAGGCACAAGATCCCTATGTGAATAGACAATATTTCCTCTATTTTTCCTATTGTTATAGTGACGCCGGCCCGGTCCTAAGCTGGCGCGATAAGTATCGAGTTGATCTTATCAAAGGGGACTCCTTCTCGGTAAGCGACAAAGTCGTTTACTAAGTCAGAGTTATAATACGGCGATTATAAAGTTAAGACTTTAGTAATTGAGATCTTAGAGCTTAAGTTCAATTCGACTTTGTATAGATAAAGGCTCGTATTGAGTCTCCACCTAACCAAGTAGAAACGATGTTTCTCCTTGGTAGATGTCGACGACTTATATACGATACAAGTCGGTATCTATTATTAACTAGGGCTAAGGGCTTCTAATGAAAGAAGAGAAGCGTACAGCTTCCTTAACGCTAATTAAACTATATAAGACGCGATCTGTCAAAGAAGCTTTAGAAGTTCTTCTAAAGAAGTTCTTCTTTGATCATCTGATCGATCACAAGGTAAGTCCAAATATAGCGCAGCTATATTTAACAATCACATGTCATCAAAATACAAACAAGACCAAACAAGTCATAACGAGTCATAACCAGACAAAGTAAACGAGTCAAAACAAACGAGAAAATACAAGAACAAATAAGAAGAAAACATAATTGCGATATTACTTAAGTAAGGCTAATATCGACTTCGTATTATAGAAAGAACAAATGCTAGATATAATCAATATACATAACATTATCCCTTTCCTAGCTAAGATGTCCACATCTTAGTAACTATCTAAGTCACTAAGGTAAATTACCTTCACCGTCTATGTTGAAGTTGGCCTCATCATCGTAATGAGATTCGTAATTGCCATCTTCGTATGGGGGTGTAAGGGGGCGTTCTCCTTCATAGATGTGAGGAGTTCGACCGTGATGGGGACGTCCGTTCGGACTGCGTCCTCGATGGTTTGGATGGGAGGAACGGACTGAGGTCTGGAGACGACCATATTGTCTTCCTCGTGGTGCGGGTTTACGACCTCGTCGCGGCGTAAAAGTAGGGTTGTAGGTTGGGCCGAGGGAGGTGGTGTTAACGGCTGTGGATGTTGGATTATGTCGTTCGGATCGAAGTCCGACGGCATCGGTGATGGGGGCGCCGTGATTGCCGGTTGGTACACCGGACTGTCGGGGCTGTATTCTGGCAGATCCGGAGATGGACTGCAGAGCAAGAGCCTTGGCGGCATCGACTCCTTCGGTAATCGAAAGTGCTGCCAGGGCGACTGGGGGTAGATCCCGTCGAGCAATTCCTTTATAAGGATTTCGGGAACAATACTTGGTGAAATGGCCGGGGGCGAAAGTGTCGCACCAGGTGCAATGATATCCCGGGCAAAGCGTCTTGATATGACCCATTCCGTGACATATGTCGCAGGTTCGACTAGTACGTCCAGGGCGAGTCGCGTCTCGATTGGTATTTCGAGGAGGCTCGTTAGTAGGCGTTGGAGGGGGTGTATTCGGTAATATGGCATTGTGTGTAGCCACATCATGACGTTGTTGAGGTTTGACGCTAGGTGGGGAAGTTTTTCCTTCGTCATCAGCTGAGGCGCGCTCAGAATCCTGTGCACGTCGCTCTGGAGCTTGTTGACGCTTGAGCGTAGCGAAGTAATCTCCGTCCGGGTCGGTGCGTTGGATGCGTCGGACGATGTTCTGAGTATAGGGACCCCTAGGGATATGGCGTGCCAGGTTACTAAGGTGGAAGTCCATTTCTTCCTGGAGACGCTTGTATTCACTTCTTGCAGAAGCGAGAGCATCAATCCGATTCCCGATGTTGTAGACATATGAAGTGAGTCTAGGATTGCTGCCGTAGGCGGACAGAAAGTCAACGGCTGTCTGTTCTCGAAGAAATGCTCGTCGTAGGGTGGCATTCTCTTTATAGGGTGAAGAGTTTTCACCGCTAGTGTCTCCGCCTGCACTATCTCCGGCAGGGGATTTGGTGCCTTGTTCTTGCGATGAGGCAAGACCAGGACTTTCTTCGACCTTGTTCGCATCGTCGATGGTGTTGGTCGGTGTAGTAGGAGGGGTAATAGGTGAGGGCGATTCGCAAATAATAGTTCCAAAGACTGGTACTGTTGGTTGTTCACTGACTTCTGAAGTAGTCATTGAAGCTGGGGAATGTTAAGAGAGATTGTGTTGGCTTTTATACTCTTGAATTATTTCTTTTGAATTTTCAAGATTTTTCTCTGGTTCCCATGAGTCTTCAGTTGGTCCATATCCTTTCCAACGAATTAGGTATTCTATTTTTGTTCCAGAACGTAGTCTGCGAGTTCTATGGTTTAGGACTGCTTCGACTTCGTATTGTTCTTCTCCTGAGACTAGGACAGGTGGTGGTTTAGGGTTGTGTTTACCATAAACGTCATTCTCAGTTACTGGCATGAGAAGTGAAGCGTGGAACTTGTTGTGAATCTTCCATTTTTGTGGTAGTTTGAGTTCGTAGTTGACTGGAGAGGTTTTTCTAATAATAGTAAATGGACCTTCTCTTCTTTGGTTAAGCTTCTTAGAAGCATAGGGTAAAGGGAGATTTCGGTTATCTAACCAAACTCGGTCTCCTACTTTGAATGGTGTCCATGGTTGGTTCTTTCTTTGAGCCATCATGAGACGTGTTCGTTCATGTGCCTCTAAAGCTGCTTCTCGGACTTGTTCCAAGAATAGAGACTTCTCATTAATAGAAGGTGTATCTGTCTCTATGTCTGAGATAAACGCTTGTGGGTTATATCCTAGGATTAATTCGTATGGTGAGTGTTTTCTTCCAGAATGGGGTTTCGTATTGTGTACGAATTCAATCATTGGAAGTGCTCGTTTCCATATGGTTGGGTTTTGTGATGTGTAAACTGCTAAGTAAAACTCGATTTCTTGGTTGTACCTTTCGGTAGTTCCGTCTGTCTGTGGATGGTATGCTGTAGACAGGGCTGGGGTAATATTGAGTTTTTCGTATAGTTTTTGCATTGATTTAGCAGCAATTTGTGGATCTCGATCAGAGATTATTTTATTGGGTGTTCCGTATTTCGAAAATACTTTGTCAATAAGAATTTCAGCAATGCCATCAGCATTTACTGTCTTCTTTGTTGGAGTTAGGATTATCCCTTTCGTAAGTCCATGGTCCACTATGGACAATATACAATCATATCCATCGTCAGGTGGTAGATCTGTGATAAGATCCATGGATATTTGGGAAAAGGGCCTTGTAGAAGAAGGGCCTTTAATCGGTTGCATTGGTGGTTTAACTGGGTGACGGTTGATTTTGTACTGTTGACAAATAGGGCATCCTTTCACATAGTTCTGAACATATGTGTTCATTCCAGGCCAGTAAACTAATTTAGATAGTTTACGGAACGTTTCAGCTGTTCCTGGGTGTCCTGATGTCTCGTGATCATGTACACGTTGTAGAAGTCTTCTTTTTAGTTCGGCATCTTCAGGTATCACATGTCTTCCCTGATATTTATAAATGCCATCATCTTCTGTGAATCTTTCAGATGGGTTGATCTTCTTTTGTTTATTTTTAATTTCTTCTTTAATTTCCTCAGAAAGGAAGTTAATGAATTTTTCTGATGGTATCGCAACTAGATCTTCGTTATCCTTTCCATCTGGAACTAGGTCTGGTCTTCTACTCAATGCATCAGCAAGAGTATTTTTGTTGCCAGCTAAGTGCTTTATGGAGTAGTGGAAGCGTGTCATATATAGCATCCATCTAGCTTGTCTTCGATTTAATTGTTGTGGTTCTCGCCATCTGGTGAGATTCTCGTGATCAGACCATATGATGATAGGGTGTGCTGATCCTTCAAGGTAGTGTCGCCATTCCTTTAGTGCTCTAATAATAGCAAGGAATTCTTGGTCAGACACATGATAGTTTCGTTCCGCAGGGTTGAGGGTTTGTGAATAATAAGCCACAGGGTGCTTATCTCCATTTGAATCTCTTTGGAGTAGTACTGCACCAGTAGCAAATGCGGAAGCATCACATTCGATTTCGAATGGCTTTGATTCGTCAACTATTTGAAGTATAGGTTGCTTAAGGAATTGTTCCTTGAGCTTCTCAAAGCTTTTCTGTGCTTCTGAGTTCCATTCAAATTTCGTTGTTTTACGAAGTAATGCGTTAAGTGGTTGTGCGATAGCTGAGAAGTTGTGAATGAATTTGCGATAGAAGTTGCAGAATCCAATGAATTGTCGGATATTTCGGACAGACTTGGGTACAGGCCAATCCTGTATTCCCTTAAGTTTAATTGGGTCCATCTCGATAGAGTCAGGAGTTATGATAACTCCGAGGTACTCTAGGCGTTGCTTCTCGAATTCGCATTTCTCAGTTTTTAAATACAACTCGTTCTGTTGTAGAATCTTCAAGACTTGTTTAGTAAGTCTTTCGAGTTGTTCTTTTGTTTTTGCATGGATAAGGATGTCATCCATGTAAATAATAACTCCGCCTTTCTCAGTAAGGTCTTTAAAGATGTGATCCATCATGGATTGGAAGGTAGCAGGGGAATTTGTCATTCCAAAGAACATGACTGTGGGTTCATATAACCCATTTGGAGTGCGGAATGCCGCTTTCCATTCATGTCCTTCATGGATTCGGACATTATTATATCCTAGTCGGACATCTAACTTGGTGAACCAATTAGATCCTTTGAGTTTATCCATGATTCGTGATATGCTCGGTATTGGGTGAGCATTTTTTATCGTATTCTTGTTAAGGAATCGATAGTCTTGGCATGGACGTAAGTCTCCTCCTTTCTTTCCTACAAAGAAGAAAGAAGAGGCCATTGGTGATTTGGATTTCCGAATATATCCCTTTCGTAGATTTTCGGAAATAAACTTGTCAAGTTCAGTTCTTTCCTGAGGTGTCAGGTGATAAACTGGCATTCGTTTGGGTTCAAATTCAGGTATAGTCTCGATTTTATGATCCCAAGGACGTCTGGGTGGTAATTTCTCAGATTCATCTTTGTTGAAGACTTTGAGAAACTGATGAAATTTCTTCGGTACGGCTTTCACAGGGTCTGATTCCCTTTTAGGTTTAGTAGCCGAGTTGTGAAGTTGTTGTGATGTGTTAGACTTCACATTGATTTCATAATACAACTGATTGATGGAATCAGTTTTCGCTTTGGTTAATTTGATTGTATGAGAATTTTCATCTCGCCAACGTAATGACAGTTTCTGCCAATCAACGTCGGGATTGAATCTCTTTAACCATGTGATTCCTAAGAATAGTTGGTTTGATCCAAGTTTGACTATTCTTGGTGAGATCGTCATAATTTTGTTGTTCACTTCTATTTTTAATTTTGTATAGTGAGTACAACTTCCTGATAGGTTTTGTGTTCCATCAGCGTTACGGATTTTGATTGCCTTTTTCATCTTGAATTTTGGCAAGTTGTAGGTATCGACTAGTTGTGGGTCGATAAATTCTCCACTAGCTCCTGAGTCTAGTAGTGCTTGTAGATTGTGTTTTGCTCTAGTTGTATGGAGCAATATTGGTACATGTACTGTTAATCCTTTGTTTGATTGAAGATCGATGATGTCTATCTGATCTTCGTGAGTACTCAAAAATTTTCATTTGAGTATTCTTGAAATGGGTCGTCTTCATCACTAGCTTGTTCTATTTCGTAAACCATGGCGTCTGGATCTTTCCTTTTAGGCTTGAAAGGTCTACGATTCCCTTGTTTCGGTTTGGACTGGGACTTCTGCGTCTGCTTCGATCCCATGTTTGTCTTTCCTCTTGACTTAAACCAAACCTTCCTTGCCGGACAAGATTTAGCGAAATGTCCTTTCTTGTGGCAGAAGAAGCATTCTCCTCTCTTGAGTGCAACTCTCTGTTCGTCGGTGAGAACGTTATTGATGATGTGGGAGTATAGTGACCCATAGACATCTCTGTCTGTGTTGCTTGGTCCTTCATTGTACGTTTGATTGATGTCTTCTCCTTCACTCTCCTCTTCTTCAGGATTATCATCATCCTCTGCGCCAAGTTCGTATATACCTCCGTCGTCTGCTTCCCGATCATCTTCGATTGATAATCGGTATATTCCTCTTGATATTCTGTCGATATCCATGTCCCACTCGGATCGTCTGGGTCTAGATAGGGGTTGACTATAGACGTCATTATATCGTGGTTGGGATCCGTGTTGTCTACTATTCTTTTTGGTCTTTCTTGATCTGTTTGAAGATCCTGGATTAGAATTTCCAATGCGGTATCTCTTTTGCTCTTGGACAACTTTGTATGCCTGTCTTGCAGCTGTTTTCCATTCTGCGAGGGTTTGGGGGTCAGCTCGGATTGCTTCGAATCTGACGTCGTTGTCAAGTCCTTCGGCGAAGTAGGATCGGAGAGAAGTGCTGTCAGTAAGTCCTGCACGTGAGGCGAGGACGGAAAAATTGGCGATGTATTCTTCGATGTATTTGTTTCGTTGTCTATAATAGCGGAGCTCTCTTTCAGCCTCAAAGCTCTGTTGTGTTGGAGCGAATGACTGTTCGAGCGCATTCTTGAACTGATCGAAGGTGTGTGGGGTGTATCCTGCTTGGGTAGCTGCAGTTGCTTGACTAAGTCTGTAATCCTGTTGCCATAACTTGGCAGCTCCATCGAGTAATCCAAGGGTGTAGTTGACTCTTGATTGGTCATCTGTGACACCATATGAGTCGAAGTAGAGTTCGACTTCGGCCATCCATGGTCTGTAATAGCTTGGGTTGCCATCAAACCTGTTGGGCTTTGGGTATTTAAGCTGGAATCCTGCTTGAGGTTGTGCCATTGGGTTTGGCGGGGGGTTTGGATTAGGATTTGGTGGTCCTCCTCCTGGTCCTCCTGGTCCTCCTGGTCCTCCTGGTCCTCCAGGCGGATTACCTCCGGGACTTGGTGGTCCTCCTTGAGGATTTGGTGGTGGCGGTGTGGGACTTCTTCGGTTTGAAGAACCTCCTGTGTTGGTGACAACTGCCTTTGCTTTCCCTTTTGTTTGGGTGTTAGTGGGTATGGTGATGGTGGTACTGGCTGTAGTAATGTTGGGATTGGTTGTTGGTAAGGTACTGGTACTGGCAATACCGGTGGGGGAATTGGTAAAGCTAAAGGGGATAGGGTTCGTAATGGGACTGAGGAACCTTGGGCTATGTCCAAAGGCTGGGCTCGAGGAGTAAGAAGGGGGTCTATCGAGTCTGGGTTTCTCTGGGGATTTAAGTTTGAGATTGTCGATTGCCCTTGCGAGTGCTTCTGCTTCCTCTTCTGTTCGATTTCCTTCAGATTCTTGTTGGCTTCTCTCTCCACTATCTGTTCCTTCTTCGTCTTCTTCTTCGTCTTCTTCGTCAAATTCAGATTCTTCTGAACTTGGAGTGTCAATTCTGGGCTCTGAATGATTGTCTTGCGAGGTGTCTTCAATTCTTGGGGTAATGTCAAGGATTGGTTCTGGTTCGATGGTCCTGCTAGATTCTGCAGGGGTTTCTGGAAATGGAGTTTGTCTTCTTTCTGCTTCTTCAATGTACTGTTCTTCGGTAACGTCTCGAAGTTCTTCAAGACCAGCTCCTCTTTCAATTTGTTGTTTGACAGTTCTGTGAAGTTGCTTGTGACCAACTGCTGCGTATTCGGCTTCAAGGACTCCTTCTTGTTCCTTCTTGATTGGGACGTAGGCAACTTTCCCTTCGTGTTCTTTGATGTAATAGAATCTTCCTGATCCTTTACTTCTGTAGAACCTTGTTCTTCGGGTTTCACTGTAGTAGGTACTGTAGGATTCTTCTGGGAATTCTCTTCTTGCGAAGATTTCAACTTGTCTTGCAAACTCTGTTGGGTCCGTTGTGGACTATGTTTATGGGTGCCTATAGAGACACCTGGTATGGTCTTAAATGGTAAATTGTCCTTAAGACAATTATCACACTTGCAGTTTGATTCTGCCGTGGTTGAAAAATTAGTTTATAGTCGCTATGGACTCACCTTATAGTCACTAGGACTGTGTATTTATAGTCTTTTAAGACTTTCAACAGATAAACTGTCTTCCGAGTATTTACCCTCGGGTCTGGTATTCTTCAGAGATATGCCAAACTTTTCTGGCAAATTTCTCCCTTCCGAGTATCTACCCTCGGGTCTGGTATCTTATTTGAGATTCAGGTACAACGACCTTAGCTCTCACAAGCCTCCAAATGTTTTAAGAGCGTGGGTATTCGCTCAGATCAATAAGAGTGATCCTCAACTATTCCACTAGTTGGCAGTGTGTGTCGACCCTCTCTTCGTTGTTATGCACAATAGTTTTGGGACAGCTTGTGCGATAACCGCGATAACCCAAATCGACAGTGTTTGCAACGTTGTTGGGTTACTGGGCAAAGTAACGGCTCTGTGCTAACAGAGAAGGATCGTTTCTACTTAATGTTATAGTGACGCCGGCCCGGTCCTAAGCTGGCGCGATAAGTATCGAGTTGATCTTATCAAAGGGGACTCCTTCTCGGTAAGCGACAAAGTCGTTTACTAAGTCAGAGTTATAATACGGCGATTATAAAGTTAAGACTTTAGTAATTGAGATCTTAGAGCTTAAGTTCAATTCGACTTTGTATAGATAAAGGCTCGTATTGAGTCTCCACCTAACCAAGTAGAAACGATGTTTCTCCTTGGTAGATGTCGACGACTTATATACGATACAAGTCGGTATCTATTATTAACTAGGGCTAAGGGCTTCTAATGAAAGAAGAGAAGCGTACAGCTTCCTTAACGCTAATTAAACTATATAAGACGCGATCTGTCAAAGAAGCTTTAGAAGTTCTTCTAAAGAAGTTCTTCTTTGATCATCTGATCGATCACAAGGTAAGTCCAAATATAGCGCAGCTATATTTAACAATCACATGTCATCAAAATACAAACAAGACCAAACAAGTCATAACGAGTCATAACCAGACAAAGTAAACGAGTCAAAACAAACGAGAAAATACAAGAACAAATAAGAAGAAAACATAATTGCGATATTACTTAAGTAAGGCTAATATCGACTTCGTATTATAGAAAGAACAAATGCTAGATATAATCAATATACATAACACCTATTGGACAATGTATTCAGGTTAAATGCTTGTAGTTACTGAGTTGTATTCCTTTTCTAGACATTCCTGACAATATAAAAAGGCCTCATGAGTGTATAGTGCAGCAAGGGAACTCCACCTGCTGTAGCTATGCTTAGAAGGTCATGTAAAGTGATAATTTAACATTCTTGAATGCAATTAAGTGGTCTTCTCTTCAGTCTTTGACCAGTAGTGAGTCAAAAGCAATATAATCAAGTTCTATCTACAAGATTCCTATACATTGGGAGTGAAGTTTGATTGCAAAGATCACTATTGAGTGTATCAACTATGTATCAATGGTCACAGAACCTGTTGGGTATAATTCTGGTGTGTTCTATAGAGCTGTCAGATATGGGTGTTGAGTAGTGAGCTCATACATCATGATATTGAAGCATTTCATTCTTGAGGACCTATAGAAGGTGGATCACAATAGGGACTGTCATGGATATGTGACTTCTGGATATTACCTGGAATCCACTTATGAATCACAGATTAGATTGGATTGGATTGGATCTAGATTGGGCTTAAATCTGAATAAATATAGGCATCTGTACCTAATTTAGACATTAATTAACATCTGACAGACAATTCTGATGTTTTGGTTGGTCTCTGCTACATAATGGGACTGACCCTGAGTTTTATGCTTCTGTGAGCCTTCCTTACTCCTGCCTCTGCCTACTGAACACTGCAAGTACACTCTACTTTCTGAAAATGCCTCTGAAGGGTGCTAAAGGCTTGAAATCATCCCAAAAAGCGTCAAAAATTCCTATTTCCTCTGCTGGGCCCCCAGAAAAGACCAAAAAACCTGGGAAATCCACTGCTCAATCAACACCTGGCAGTAGTCCTGCTCTGACACCTCAGCCATCCGTCCCTGTTACTCCTGAGGCTTCGGATAATGAAGAAGACAGGCTTCCAGTTATCCAGTCACTAGTTAAGCCTTGTAAGAGGCAGGCCACTAAGGAAATACAGAAAATGTCAGACTTTGAGGTCTGGGACTACAATGATGGTGACATTATTGGTGAGGGCATGATCATTTAATTGTGTAACATCAGTATATCTAATGCATAAATCAGCTGGGACCTTCACTCACCTTAAATCAGCAGCCTATGCTCATTTTGATATATCTGTCAAGTGCATATTTGATGAGGAAGGTGATCCAAAGGAGATTATCTACTTGTTTACATGTAAGGTTGACCCAAAAGGACATCCAGTTCAGCGACATGCATGTGCAAAGACCAGTCTAGGTACAAGTAATCTTGTTAACTCCATCCAAGCATGTGACAAAAGACTGGGTGTAGTCAGGGAGTCATCTGGCTTGATCAAGTCCACTTTATCTGAGTCAACTTCATTCCCTTATTCAAGAGCACTACACTATGTAGTGGCTGTTCTATGTTGCTCCGATAGTCAGCAGCCATTCAACATGCAAGGAGATTTTTAGTATCTTATGGAAGTTGAGATGTTACAAGCAGGGGCTGTACCACCATCCCTATAGATGGTCAGTCATGACACATGGCGGCTGTATCCCTTAATGAGTAGTGGTGTCCACAAATACTTTCAGGTAAGTATATATAATATTACTATAGTGCCAACTAATTGCTATTTCAGGACTTGGACCAGGCACTCTATATTGTACTTAATGGATGGACTGCACCAATTATTGCATCATATCTGGGTCTTGCTGTTGTTTAGTATGACAAGGGTGAAATTCACCAAACTATTTTAGAATTTATATTGTAAGTATACCTAACTCAATTTCTGAATATTGTATTGAATCAGTGAAGTTTGAAACAGTCTCACACTGGTGAATATCTTGCAGAGGAGGTTGCAGCCTGTCTCAAGCAGTTCAGACTCCAATATCTTGTATGTGATTATTTGCTCTATTTCTAAATACTATAGCTTAAAGTCTACTTTAGTTATTTTCAGTTACAATAGATAAAGCAGCAAACTGTGACAAGCTGGCAGTCCATCTTCTGACTTATATTCCAACATTCTATGGGCCTAAGATGTGTGTTTGGTGTATTGCCCATATTCTGAATCTACTTGCCAAGGTAAATCTGAGTTTAATTCATTAATTAATTATTAATCTTATTTTAATAGGCTTTTATGTTATTTTTCTTCAAGAAGTCAGCAAAGAAGACCAATGCTATTTTAAAGGATGGAGCATTAGTTGTTGAGAAGAGAGAGACTGAGCTGGATGATGTTGTTGCAGAGGAGATGGATGAGAATGATGATATTTTGGTTGATGATGATGGACATACTCGTGACAATCAAAAGTGAGTCACATTACATAATATGAGACTCTGATTCTCAATACTGGGCGAAACTTTCCGGTGCACTTCAACCCTCAAACATCAAAACACTGCCAAATTTTTATATGATAGAATTATATACATGGTATACATTCATAGTAGATAGTTAGTATCGAGTGTGACCACCTTGAGCTAGGATGACAGACTGAATACGATGTTCCATGGATCCAACATATTTGTTGATTATATCAATAGATAACTCATCCCATGCAGCCCGGACTGTAGCTTTGAGTGTATCAAGTGATGAGGGGGGATGAGGGGACTGTCTAATAATTTTTTTGAGTTCGTGCCAAATGCCCTCGATGGGATTCATGTCAGGAGATGATGCCGGATGGGGAAAGAGGGGTATGTGATGTGACATAAACCAAGCCTTCGTTGAATTACTCGTGTGTGAAGCAGCATTGTCCTGCTGGAAAAAAACACGACTATGTTCCTCATGTGCATCCCAATAGAAGTCCTCCAACACCCCATCAAGGACTTGCTGCTGATAGCGGGCAGAGGTCATTCCACCACCTTTACCACCAGGATAGTCCAAAACAACCAGTGGCCCCTTCTTCCCATCTATGATACACCCCCACACCATGACGCGTATTGGTGACTGTGTAAACTGTGGAACAAGGCAATCCTCTCGGAGGACTTCATCAGGACGTCGCGTCACATAAACTCGGCCATTTTTATCACCAAGATAAATATAGCATTCATCTGAAAAGATGATCTGCGAGAACTGCTTCTTCTTCTACCTTCTAAACTGTCGTGCCCATGCCAATCGCTGGCAACGATGCCTTTTGGTTAAGAAAGGAACCCTTCTAGCAACTCTCCGGTGATAACCAGCCCTTGCAAGTGCACGACGGACTGATTGTCCACCACCCTCCAAACTAAGATCATTTGCAATATCAGCAAATGGTTTTCAGTGGTTCTTGAGGGATTCGCGGATAACTCGGTGTTCCATGCGGTCCGTTAGGGCCCTGGGACGGCCTGACCGGGAGCAATTGTCTGTTGAGCCAGTGTCTTCAAATTTATGGATGATTTTCCGAGCTGCATGATATTTCACCCCAACCTCTCTTGAGGCTTCAGCAATATTTTGGGTGGCTTGGTAGTATCCAACCAGTCGATTTTTTATTGGAGTATCATATTCAAGACGTGAGTTCTCAGAAGGTGACATATTGAGTAGATTGAGCAAGTATAGTAGGAGCAATACGCGAAACAATTCTTGGTTCTCGAAATCACACGAGCGTGTTTGTCACAAAATGTGACTCACTTTTGATTGTCACGAGTAGAGCATTCAATCATGCTACTGCCCATTCACTTCATGACCAGGCAATTCTACTGATGCAGAATGAAGGTGTTACTGTTTCTGCTCATGAGTTGCAGATGGCACAGCAAATCATGCCCCAAGTAAGTCAAAAGTCTTTTTACTATATAGTGTGACTAAATCTCTGCTTAGGTTGCTGGGCTTGCTCGTTGGATCAATGACTCTCCCAAACTCCATGAGTGGTTCAAAGACTTAGTTATTAGTCATCCTGATTATGCTGGTCAAAAACGAGCTCTTCCCTGGTGTGTTCCTACATGCTGGAACTCAGATCAAGCTTGTCTTTGAGTACATATTGATTTCTGAGACGAAGTCAAAATGATTACTCACTTGACTGCAGATAAGCTTGGCCACTACCAATTGACTAATGAACAGTGGGAGCTTGCAGAAGATTTGGCTGAGGCACTTGAGGTACAATTTAATATTCTAATTAAACTGGTTTTTCTTACCCATTTTGTAGTTATTTGAGGAACCAACTCAGCAGTTTTCTCAAAAAGGAGTCCCACTTATCATTGATGTATTGCCTATGCTTCTTGAATTGAAGCTCTCTATGCAGGCGATTTGTGATTCTGATACTAATGATGACCCAGCACATGACATCACTCATATTGCTACTCAGGCAGCAATTCTAGTAATTGATAAGTATACAATCTTCACTGAGGACTGTGAAATCTACTACATCTCAATTGGTGAGTGGTCTCTATACATGAGTATGATGTTTAACTTACATGTTTTATAGTCATGTATCCTGACCACAAGCTTCAGTAGTTCAAGTCTGCACTGGGGTTCATGACTCAGCATGTCAAGAAGATCAAGGATATGGTTGTTGAGCATTGGAAAGCATCATATGCATTTGGTGGTGATGAAAGTCAGCTTGTAGATTTAGAGCCAGTGGTTTGTTTTATTATAATGGCTTATCTCTATTACTAACAG
Source organism: Leucocoprinus leucothites (assembly GCA_013368445.1). Classification (NCBI taxonomy): domain Eukaryota; kingdom Fungi; phylum Basidiomycota; class Agaricomycetes; order Agaricales; family Agaricaceae; genus Leucocoprinus; species Leucocoprinus leucothites. Next base: position 515,188 of record JAACJO010000021.1, read on the forward strand.
TTTAGAAGGGAAAAAACATCAGTTCAAGGTCACACTCAAAGCAGCCAAGACAAACTACCCCGTTGATCATGTTCTGACATATATTGATGAGCCTGCTGTTCCCTCCACTGATATCCAAGCTGCAGGTGGATATATGAAGTGGTGATATACTTCATCTTCAGCTCAGAAGTCAGTTGCAAAGATGGCCATGGATTATTGCAGTGCCCCTGGTGAGTAAGCTACTGGCATAGACATTTAATGAGTACTGACAAGACAATCAGCCTCATCAGTCAATGCCGAATGAGCCTTTTCAGTTGGTTGACAACAGATCAACTTTATGCAGCAGAACATGAGCTCTTTCACCTTCCATGCAAAAATGGCCATGGGATCTTGGTCCAATACTCTACTATTCCCAGAAGTCAAGGTGGTTTCTGAAATGATTGGCAAATCTGAGTCAGATGAAGAGGATGGATCTTGAGTTAGTGTTCAGACAACTAGTATGTATCTGTATTTGTATCAGCAGTTGAGAACCATATGGGAATACTGCCTGAATTATCTGTACAAAAATGCGTATTGAAAGAGCCTAAATTCGTGCAAATCGGAGCAGAAATGACTGAGATACATTAATACCTTTGTGGGTAGCATAGGTAAACTCATTGCAAATAGGCCCAAATAAGAATATAATTGACAATTTTATTTGGGGGTTAATTCTGGGCAGTTTCTCTCCAAAAATACACCAAAATGCGTTGATTAATGACATCTTAAGAACTGAATACAATTGGTAATGATTTGTTACTATGGATTCACTCAAAATCCGCATCATCTATCCACCATCCATCTGTCACACAGCATATCTGGTAGATGTGACTCAGATATGTGATGGATCCATCTGTGACAGTCCCTAGATCACAATGCCATTGGATCAACTAGTTATTCTCAAGCAGCATTGTCTTGTCAGTAGCTATGAAAATTTCTCCATATTAACTCTATCCTCTTATTATCTTGACCCCAATCTCTCAATAGCCCTTGTGTTATTTCATTGGTTCTTCTATCGAGGACATTCTCCTCTTGTATAATACTCCCCACAAACTTGCAAAGCATGTAGCGATGTATTTTAGTAGTTGTGTATTGTGTGGTGCCATATATAAATTTCACTTTTAGTTCACCATCTACATTTCTACCTCTTTACTGGAGAGGAAGGTTGAGAGCAGGGAGGTTGCAGTGGCTCTTGATTGTTCTCTTGGCTAGAGTGTTGGTCCTGGTTGACCTCTGGCTGCTGCAGAGGCTGCTCTGGTTGTTACTAGGGTTGTTCTGGTTCCTGCTCTTGTTGCTAGATGGGTTCATTCTCTCTATACTGCTGAGCCCATTGTTGTTGTCTAGTGAGATTCTCTGTTTGCCAGGCCTCTCATAACAACTGTGCCACTTCCTCTTCTGTTTGGTTGGTTGCCTGAGCTAAAGCCTGCCTAGCTGCTGCATATGCTTCAGATGTGAAATCTGGAGGAACCTGGAGGCTCAATGTTACAGCCCAAATGGCATTAGCTGTGAAATCATTAATTTTGGTGATATAGTCAATATATTGGGTGACTGTGTAGATATTAAGGAACCCTACTGTAAGACCCTAGTGTAACACACACATTTGTGAAAGCACAGCACATTCACAAAACAACCATTAATGATCAAGAGTAACAAGAGGCTACAGGATGATGTTGGAACTTAGCAAATGCAGTTGGGATGTGTAGCCTATGACCCTTTGTGATCTTAGCCTGTAACCTGGGTATTGATCTAGTTGAAGTCTTTCTTGAAAGAACAATGATGGACTAACTAATCAGAGATCAAAGGCTTAGCCTTCTGATCTGGACAGGCACTTGTGCACATTCACAGAAGTCCTATCATTCCAACATTGCTACAGCAGAAGTATACCCTTTTGTGAAAGACAGAGAAATTCTGCATGGACACTGAATGACCCACTTGACTATAGAACCAGATTAGTGGAAACTAACAGGATGTATCAGCACTTGACTACTGACTAGTAGACATTGTTACAGTCAGGAACAAGCTTTTGCAGAACAAGACAGCAATTAGCAGTGATAAAGATCTCATGATGTCAGATGAGCAGGGGTAAGCACACTTTTGCAAAAGGATGTGTCAGCACTTAAACCCCAAAGAAAACCCAGAGATACTCCTATTGGACAACCTTTCAATAAATCTCCTTTTATTATTAACAATGTGTATGCATCATCCATGTAATTACTCCTTTAGTACTTTTACAAAACCAATATAAACCTTTCTCGAGTATCTAGTCTAGCAAGGAATCTCACCTGCTAAGGCTATGCTTAGAGACTGTCCCACATGACATATCTGAGTGAGTAGTAAAAAGTGTATTGAGCATCCTTTAGTCATAGACCATTAAAGAATTGGAAAACACCTTTTGAGAAAGAACATCACTGTGAGATTCATATAAGTTCAGAGTGTGAAGAAGTCTGGAAAAGACTTATAAGCTGTATATTGCATCTAGTATCTAGAAGTGGTGCTAGTCAGTGTCAGTTATATTGTGATAGTGCCAAGTGTTAGTGAAAGTGACAATTCATGAATACTGGTCTATTATACTTCTGTATTCTAAGGGACTTGTAGTTGTGCAGCATCACATAACCAGGATCATCAAGTACCTTTTGCAAACTGGTCATTCTAGTACAAAACTGGTCTACAGACAACTTCCATCATCTATCATTATCAACTTTTGTGCTTTCATGAAACACCCTTCTTTATTGATTAACCTCCCACAAACTTATATTGAGTTTAGGAGTGTTGGTTGTTATTATTATTAATGTTACCTATTGTTCACTATCTGACTACATTCCCTTTATTACCTTAACAATCACATTTCTGCCTCTTCATCAGATCTTGAACAAGCTGGAGTTCTGGTATGCTGGGTTCTATAGTGTTTGCTGAAGGAGGTTCTCTTAGGAGCTTTGAAGATTGAAAACTGAGGTAAAGGGGGAGAAGAATAGGAAGATGGAGGAGACTGAGAAAAGAAGCAAGAGCACTGTGCCAACTAGCAGCCACAGTGGTAGGTTGCGGTGTGAAGGAAAGGACAGTAACCACCATGACTGTGATACTCAATCAAAGACTACATTCTACTCTGTCATTACATTTAGTTGTAGACTCTCAATATGTGTTCTGATAGGGAACAAGCATATCTTCTCAGTGTGGAAAACCTAGATCTGCCACCAAATAGTGTCCAGGTGGAATATGCAGGTCATAGAAAATGGTATTATGGTAGAGTTGAGTATCAGCAGTGGATCCTTCCCACCCAGCAAAGCAATAGGTAAATTGTAGGTTGAGTTGCAAACAAAAAGGCAGCTCTGGCAAACAAAGCCTTTGCAGTATTGAAAGGCCTCACACTTTACAGCCAGTGGAGAGAAATGAATATGGCTTCCATTAATTACACTAAGACAATGGCAAAAAAAGGGCCACAACTTGCAGTTAATCCTTAACTTGTCTGGTCAATTATCATCTGGGTGTGGAAAATGGACATTTTGATTGTAGAATGTGGGCAATGTTAACACCAGAAGAATTTTCTTGAAGTACCTACCAATATATTGGTGAATTGACTGATCAAATATTCAAGAAAATATGTTATATGTAAATATAATTGTGTTTGCTCATTGGAATCTCTCTCCAGCAAAACAGACCATCATGCCTGCTACACATTGATGCAAAAATATCACAGCTTGCACCCCAAAGTTCACATGTTGTGAATCCTGAAGTCCCATCTCCTGCAACTCTGAAACCAGCTGATGAAATATGTGCTTTCACACCCTGAGTTGTATATGTATCCTGTCTGGATGCCTATGAATGAGCTCCTGAACCCAAGCTTCACCCATTAGTGCAGAAATGTGATACAGAATCTTGACATGTGGTGCTGCTGCCTGAGCCTGGGCTTGGGCTTGGAGGTGTAAGTGAAGGAGATGGCCAACAATCTGCAGAAGGAGAATTATTATAATTTTGAGAATTTCCTCATATACTACAGCAGCAAGAATCTCTGCAGGGGGTTGTTGTACAGACATTGCGAAGGCAAGTATAAAGTAATTATTGTTATCAAACTACGTGATAATCATTTGGACTGATGACAGAGCACTAACCCGAAATAGGACCCAACCTTTTTAAACTCAGATTGATGTCTTTCACGCCAAGAATGATACCCATGCCAACTGTGCCCAGGAACCCGCCTAAAACTTAGGTCAGAACTGGTCACTGAACAGGCTCTTAGTAAAGCTTAATCCATCAGCCACTATCTTGCACAATTGCATTTCATAATGGACATAGACAGCACGCCGGGTTCATCACACATTGTACACTATGTCAGTTCAAATCTCAAGGAACGCGTTCAAGCGGTGGACCCCACCGGAGGCCGCTGCCTCGTCGAGAATTGTTCTTCAACCCGCGCTATCGAATACTGTTATCTGGTGCCACCAAGGTCCTGGCAAATCTCAGGCATTGTATGTGACTCCCACACAATCCCCACCGTCGGTCTTATCGCTCATTCATCATTAGCTCAATGCGCTCGAGTGGCACTGGAACATGCGAGCCAATACCCTGAACCTCGATACTGGTCGTAATGTCTTCCCCGGTAGGCGTCCATCTGCGCTGCTGAGACTTGTTACTCATTACGTTCAAACAGCTGGTGCCTCTGTCCATCACATGTATGACACTGGTCGATGGGTGCTTGCACCCGAGGAGGCTATTGTCCAGCAATACTATGATACTCTTGACCCCATCTGTGGTGCAGTGAGAGCACGTTTTCCAATTATTCCTGTACGTTTGGTCGGTATTGGCAACCATTCTGGGTATCGAACCTCTTTTCAAGGATCGCAACGATTTCCAATACACTCTTATACCTATCAAGGATATGGAAGATATCGCTTTCTCGCGCCAGACCGCAACCGACGCTTCTCCAGTTCCCGACAACTTTACCACTCACCTCTACCCCTATGACACCCTCCCCTTTTTGGTCAGTCACATCCACCCAAAGTATGCCATCGTTTCAGCGGGTCAGAACATGTCGTGTTTGCCATTGGATAGACTTCAGGCTCTCGTGCAATCATTTCCCCGTCTGATCAACATTATGGTCTTGTATCGAGCCTGGATGTTTCACCCCCCTATAAACAACAGGGAGGATGATTCATTTTGGCCCCCGTATGATCCCTCTGGCGACGACGGCAGCGAAGAAAATGAGGAGGGTGATGATCTCAAGGATGCAGTAACTGAGAAAGGACGCTACACAGGAACTCGATTGAAGAGAGCTCGGGAAGAGTCTCCAGCTGGAAATCACCCCCGTATTCGAGCTGCCAATCAGCAATCTGGTGAGGTGGAGGAATATGAGGAAATCGAGGTTAGGGACTGTGACAGTGTGATAACCCGGAAGGGACGCTGCACTGGTAGATATCGGAGGAGAAAGCAGAATCGGCACGAGGTAGCAGACGATCGACTGTCGGCTTCTGGAAAGGAAAAGCAGTCCTGCGGCCTTGCCCAAATGACTGTCGGCGAGCACACCCGTAAGGTCGGTAAAATGGAGTGGAACAGAGATGCCGTTCGCAGCTGGTCCAGTCAGGTTCTCCATGAGAAGCAGGGTGAATCTCATTGAAGTGACCGCTTTGAAAATCGGACATGCAGACGTTTGTGGCGCACCAGATCCTATTCAAATCTGATGCCGCTCACTTACATCGAGTGTTTTCCGTAGTCTCTTCGGGTCTGTTCTGGATGGATGGGTCTCCACCTGGCCTCAGGATCTCAGACAGGTGTTTGGCTCTGAGGCATACCATGACTACATGCGTCACAACATATACGATTACTACTGCTACTGTTGCGAAAGGCGTACGAAAGCAACGGGGGCGTTCACAAAAAGCACAGTAAGCAAGCGAGCAAAAGGGAATGTGGGGATGTATCAAACGAGAGAAGAGGGACGATGAAAAAGCACGACGTGCGCAATGCGGAAATGCGAATGAGAGTTAGGTGAACGATGTAGTAGAAGGATAACAAGAGAGTGTAGAACTTTGCAAAAAAAGAATGATGTGTGTTTATATGATGCTATGGCAAAGATGATAATGTCGAATGCAGACGGTACGAATAGACAAATATACGATTAGCAAATCTTGGCCCCAAGTCCATTGTCGAGCCTTTTCGGTAATCCATGATGCGTTAACGAGTCAAAATGCGGTATATGTATAATAGTAACGGTAGTTTCTTCTTCTTGATTTCTTGAACATTCTCGAGGGAAGGAGGGTATTGGATGATTACTTGAGATGATACCAATTCGGTTCGTGTGTCGTAACAATCTTTTCGTTGTTGGAGATTGGTCGGTCGGTGATAGAAATTTGGGGTAGGGAAAGTGAACGACGAGATGTAGAATGATAGTTGAATGATCGAAATGGGATGTTTGGTGCAGTCTATATGTCACATGAATGATGCAATGATTTGGGGATGAGGGCGATTCTATGATCCCCAGTCGATCACGAGTGGGCTCGTTTCGTGTATTTTGAAGCTGTTAGTCGAAGCAGGTGAAATCGATACTATGAGCTGTTCAGCATCCGTCTGCGGAAAGCTCTCAGTAAACGAAATGAAGCGAAAAGGGAGACACATACAGGTGTTTTTGGTACTCCAGCAGCACTAGGACCAACTGTACTCGAAGGAGACATCACATCCTCTCCTTCAGCGCTTTCCTCTTTCCCCAACGTCATATATTCGGTCACATCCGACTTGGGGGACTGCGGTGGCGGTGGCGGCGGCTGAGGTAGCGCCCCAGACTGTTCTCCAACGATTTTCGATGAAGAAGCCGTTTCTGAAGTTGGCTCGAGGGTCGTGGTCAACTTCAGTGGTGAGCGCCCGCGCATCAGTAAAGGCCTATTGATCGTCCCAATTCCAAAAGCCGGATTTGGGTTGACGAGACGGAGATTAAGGATAGGAAACCTGTCGTCTTCGGGGTTAAGTCCGTCGGTAGGCTCGTCTTCACCTTCGCCGTCGTGGTCGTGGCCTTGTTGGTCAGGTTGGGGAGTGAGACGGGAGCTGGAGCGTGAAGCGGATGAATGATGTTCGTCGACGTAGCCAAGAGGTGATGTGTAGTGATACTGGTGGTGATTAACGGCGTATGTGATTGGGTAACGAGGTGAAGTTGGTACAGGTGATGCAAGGAGTGAGTCGGATGCTGAACGTGATGAAGAGGGGTCTAGTCTGCCAGAGAGGGAACTTGTGGTTCGGTTGTGGAGGTTGAATGGTAGACGGACGTGTAGGTTGACCATTTTACTTGAGAGTATAAATTGAGCATGATATATTTATTATTGTAGACATGATCAACTTACCCCTCTTTTGCGCGGACTATTTCGGTGAGTCGACCTTGTAGCGCTCGCTGTCGTCGTGTAATTTCATCGTCCAGGGATTCACTGCGGATTCAATGTCAATTCCGTTCCTTATGAGCAAATGATAAGGGCTTACGGCTGGGGCTCAGTCGGGATGAGATACGTCTGCTCATCTGGTTGATTCTAAATCCCCTAAATTCAAAAACCATGCTCTTCATTGTTAAACAGTACTACTTACTGGTCTTGAACGTTTTCGAGGAAAACAGCATGAAAATAATTCCATGAGGGTAGAGGTACACATGGCAGTTCGTGACACGAGGGTGAGAGGAGAAGGAGAGCGGAACTTGCCGAATGGGGACAGGGCTGAATTTGCTCTGTCACCTTTACCCATCCTCGCCACTCTCTGCTCCTGGCCTTGAGCTCTTCGAGCGCCTGGAATCGGATTGCGAGTTAACACTTCGAGAGCTTCGGTCGCTCGATATGGCACTCCCGCGAGCCGTTCTCGCGAGCCTGGAAAACGATTAATGGGCGCTAGAATCTTGGATACTTATTCGAGAATTCTAACTCTAAAACTCGACAACGCCTCTTTTTATATCACTGTGCTACCGAGGAAGCATCCACCGTGAGTACCCTTTCGGCCCCTCAGCAATTTATATCGCCCTCGCAAACGGATGACTCAGGGTCGTTGAAAACCAGAATAACTAGCAAGAAGCCAAGTGGCGGACCTGCTCCTCACCATATTCACCAATGCGAGTACCCGAACGATCATGTCGATACTCTAGCGTGATTCTCCGAATCATATCGGTAAGATGTTACCCAGCATCTCAACATTGCTTCATCTGCTGATTCTCGGACTTTAAGCAAAGCATCCACTACGTCGTAGGGAGATGTAAAGTCATTCAGGTTGAGGTTTTGCAAGAAATCTTGTCTTGAACCCTCATGAAGAAGATTACTTACTGTAATCTAGCTGCCCCCGAGAGGCAAGATACTCGCAGGTCGACAGATCGAAGAGCAGCGGAGAGAGACGGGCCGGTGGTGATTGATACTGCGCGCGGCCCGGCACTCCCTGATCATGGTTCCTCTTTCCTTCACCACCATCGCCCTCGGGCTATTCTCAGCCTTTCAATCAGCCTCTAGCAAACTTATCACGCCAGAAACAGATGCCTACATCCAATCTCTCCTATCCCGTTGGAACTCCACCGGACTCTCACTCGCAGTCGTCCGTAAAGACCCCTCAGCGCCAAACGGATGGTACCACGAATACGGTTCTTATGGTATAGCCAACGCAAAAGGGGATCCTGTAACGCCGGATACTGTCTTTGCTATCGCTTCAAATTCGAAATTGTTTCTCTCGTTTTCTGTTGGATTGCTTATCAACAATTCGACTTTGAGAGAGGAGAGAGGGAGGGAGTTGACATGGACGACGAAGGCGAAAGACGTGTTTGGGGAGCTGTGGGAAATGTGGGATGAAGATACGACGCGAGGAGCGAGCTTGCAGGATATGTTATCACATCGGACTGGGTTACCTCGACACGACCTTTCGGGTGTTGCGAGGAAGGGTGGAGTTGGTGAAATGGTACGCCCCCTTTTCTTCACTTCCTTCGAATCGCTTAACTCTCGAGGTTTCCAGATATCAACCCTACGTCACCTCCGACCTTCAGCAGAACTCCGACAAACCTTCCAATACAACAACCTGATGTACGAATCACTCTCGCACCTCCCCACCGTCCTCCTCAACCAGACCTTCGAGTCCTACATCAATCAACACATCTTCTCACCCCTCAACATGACGAGCTCAACTTACAGCGTAGCTGAAGCCGAACGTAGAGGAACATTCGCAGATGGATTCCAAGACCACATGCGTGATCTGACCAGAGGAATTAATGGTACCAAACGCGCGACGGTGCCGTACTTCGCGAGACCAGGAGAAGAAAGGATATGGGCCGGTGCTGGAGGAGTGCTAACTTCTGCTCGTGATTTGGTGTGCCGTGTTCTTTTTCTGTCGATAACTTACTGACGGGATCACTTGGCGTTGAATAGGCGACATGGGTTTCGATGTTGCTTAACGAGGGGAAACACCCATATACGAGCGAGCAGGTGATTCCATCTCAAGTCGTCGAACATGCAGCTACCGGCGTCACTGTCACGGAAGGCAAGGCTTCATACCCAGAACTCGTGAGTTTTTCAATAGCTTCTCTCTCGCTCTCTCTCGCTGTCAACCCCTATCTGACGGCCTTCGCATTTCCAGAGCCCCAAAGTTTACGGTGCAGGCCAATGGAGATACTCATACCGCGGCCGCGAACTCGTCGAGCACGGTGGAAACAATCCAGGCTTCAAAACTCAAGTAACACGATTCCCGAATGATAACCTTGCCATCGTTTCTTTGAGCAATGATGCTAATGGTGGCTGGTTGATGGAATCTGCGAAGTGGCGGATAATCGATGATGTGTTGTTTAGTGGCCAAGACCTGATAGATTGGAATGGGAGGTAAGCTATGCCTTCCTGCTGGTGTTAGCTAAGAGCTGGGACCTTGTACTCATACTTTTTTTCGTCAATGTAGGTACGAAGAGGTCTGGGCAAACTACACACGCGACGCTCAACTCTTAACGCCTCGTCCTTCCCCTCCACAACTACCCTCCTCCCCTATCGAGCTCCTCTCGCAAAGGACATACGATCATCCGACATACGGTGCTCTCCAGCCCTGCCTGGTCCCCTCTTCCTTCTCTACCTCCCTTCCCTCCTCCACTTATCGACCAGACCAACTCGATCAACGTGCAGAGTGCTCGACCATACTCGACTCGTTACCCGTCCGTCGAATTCTCCGAGAAACAAATTTGACCATCCCGACGTTCATTGTACCTTGGAAGAGAAGTTTCGTGACCCATTTGCGGCTACAGCATTTTGATGCGAATTTGTTTAATGTCACCACCATTTGGTCAAACGCTGAAGTTCGACGCAAAGAGGGACTAGCTACGCCTCTACGTCCTTCTCCGATCATGGATTCCCCCATTGCGATTCAGACTCGTGACGGGGGTCAAACTCCTCTTCACACTGATGACGGTGACGATGAGGACGATGGGGATATGTTGATTGGCTTAGATGAACATTTCGAAGTTGAGTGGGTCGTTGGTGAGGAGGAGGGGTTGGCGTTCAAGGGTGGGTTTTGGGGTATGGAAGGACCTGATGCTAAAGCGCCGGGAGGGGTGGGGAAGGAGAGTGCTGAAGTGTGGTTTGTGAGGACGTGAGTTCGGATAAAGTATATACGCGTGTATTCGACGTGGATATAGTGTACGCCCAGACCGTCGTACTTCATCAAGCATTTGGTCGATATCTCACTACCTCTCCTCCCGGTCCTATCTCAATGAAATAGTCGTATCTGATATTATCGCATCCGCATTACAAAAACCGTATTATGAATGATTGAATCGTAACGCCTCGACAATTTTCCTCCAAAGTGGATCCCTGCCTTCATCAATCATTTTACGATCGTCGTGTATCCTTCCGGGCTTTAGTCTAATTACTCTTTGTCTCCAACGACTTCCTTTGATGCAGCGTGTACACACAATCCCTAGTTACTACACGCGCATCATATCTAATGGTGTTATGAGGGTACATTCACAAGATCGACATTAATCACTCATGCCAACAAGGGCCACAATCCCTGTCAAACCGTTCTTTCTCGGAGTACTAATCGTCTTTCAAAACTAGACAGTGCTATCTTGCCGGCCAGCCTTCAGCCTGCGCTCTTCCCTCAGTTTGAGGATAATGCGACAGCCTAATACAGAATGAACAGCTTAGTGGATGCTGAAAGATGCCCAATGTCAGCTACGAAATCTTGGGTTGGTTCTGGTCGCAACTGAGCTTACAGCACGAGCAGAAGGAGGTAGGCGTCCTACATTTTCGGTACAATCAGTCAGAGTGTTCTCGGTCATCAAAAAGGACTCACCGGAAGACTGGCCATAATAACAACATTCAGCATTGCAAGACCTAGTTTTTGACAGCTATTAGCAACAAAACTTTACAAGCCGACTAAACTTACCAAAAATCCAGATATAATACAGAGACCCTTAAGAATACTGTTTAGCAAAATTCGGATTAAAGGTCGTATTCTCACCATCACGAGAAAGGACCTGCAAAAGACGAGAGGTCTCCCCTGCCCGGACTATGGTTGGTGTCTGAGTTGACTAATTCATGTGAGAGTATGGATGGAAGAAGCTACTTACAAGCGACAACCGCCCTGGTGCCTATCAAGGCGAGCATTGCTAGCCGGATTGTTGCCAATCATGTCAACAGGGTCCCAGTAAAAAGGACATACCTCCACTAAATACCCAGACCAGAACATAAATTGACATAACATATAGTTTTGTGTTAATCAAAATACAGCCAACTAGTGGTGGTGCGGGCGAGGCAAGATCTGTGAATAAATCAGCCTGAGTGATGGTTGTTGGATATTTGTTTCACTTACGCAGAGTGAACTTTAGATAAAGGGCTGCAAGAACAAAGATAGCAGTCCACATTGAACCAAAAGCTCCAAACAGGAAATATCCTAATTTCCTCCCTTTTCCCCACAGGACCCAGGTGCCTATGGCCGAGATCACTGCACGATTACAAAGTACCATCAATGGTAGACCTGTAATAGGAAATACAAGAGAACACCCACAGCTAGAGGTGCAACTAGGGATCAGGAAAATCGCTTTTCGTTGCGGTCCGAACGCAAGCCAGTAAGGATTTTTCAGCAGGCCAGTTATGTCGCCAAAAGTGAAATATATACTTACATATTCCCACAACGTACAAAGTCTCACAAGATGCTTGGCCAAGTCCCGCGCCAAATTGATCTTCAAATTCCAGTTAACATCATAATGACTTTCACTATGGGTCAGTAGAAATGTACTCACGATAAAGTATGATTGGGATGGTAACGAAAGGGAAATAACGGTTGATCAGGTAGAGTACCCTCATCATGTTCCATTGAGAGCTCCATATGAGTGAGACTTCCAAGTCAAGGTTCAAAAGCCAGTCGAATACCTATGCCTCGTGTTAAACATCTAGAAATCCTTCAAGCTCCAGTTACTGACCACGATTACAAGCCCCGAAACTGATTTTATGTGACTAAAATTAATTAATTGGAACGGGATTAGAGGCTCACTGCTTGAGGACTTGAGAAAGCTTTGGTGAATGTCATCCCTCAAGAGCGAAGCATAAAGTACACGTACATTTATTTGTCGATATGGTAGGACAATCAGCGGTAAAAGTCCAGCATTAGACATCCTGGTTGCTTTGTGGTGGATGATGTGTGGTTTGCCAGGGCTTCACCAGCCATTTATACTGTGTTAGTAAACGCTAAAATCTAGATGTACTCGATACATCATTCATGTATTAGTGATGATACACTAGTGTGTTGTACAAGCCATCTGTCCAGAACGGGGTTTGGGAGGGTTCGCTTGTCTCTCAAGACGCTCAGCCAGACTGTTCATCATAATTAACCTACAGCTCGATCAGACGAGAAGTCGAGACCCGCATCATCGGAACGGGTCTGTTTTTAGAAAGAATTCGAGGTGATTGGCCAGCTAATTTCAAACAGATTTGTGATTTCCCAAGCATCAGGAAACAGTTCTTCGGGCTTCTATTCACCCGCGCTAAAGATAATAGTCACTTCTCGACCGAGCCAATGACGCCTTATCACGCATGATTACCACCAACCCACTTCTCAAATACAGCTCGACGAACTCTAAGTACAAAGCCCAGTATGCAACTCGAGAGTACAGCTGGGACAAAACTGATATTGTTCACCAGCTCTACTCATCACGATTATACTGTAGTGGCATTTCTGACATTTCTCTTTGACTTGATGTTCGGCGTTCAGTGCTCATAGATGCTCATTAACAATCTGGATGAGAGTGGCGTGCCAGGGGTGATGTGGAGGTACGCTGTGCCCCATCGAAGGGCTGATTGTGGTTCTTCCTTCAGCAGCCCTATCATGACTCTTGCTATTCTCGATTCTCTAATCAACCTCTAACATACTCATCACTTGAAAGACGGATGTCTGCACCGGTTTTTTATAATAGGTATAAATGTAACCTTATCATTCACAATAGCCCCTGGGTGCCAGCTGTCTAAACACTTGGTGCACGCGAATTCCACTCATCTGGTATGGCATTAGTAACAACTGAAAACCATCTCATCTAATACTATATCTCTTAGCGTCTAACTTGAACCTGTTTCTCATAATTTCCATTAGGTTGTTTAAGGATCGGGATGAAAATTGTGGAAGATCTAGGATGATACGATAAGAGGAGCCAGCACACAGGTCATTTCGTCTGATATAACCGGTATACAGTTGCGAGAAACTAGGAGCTGGCACACCTTGTCTTCTTCGCTTCGTTCACTGTCATGTTAAGCCTTACTTTTGGATCACAGCACTTCACATTCAGACTTTCGTCAGAAGATCGACGAATCTTCCAGCGCAGCTGCCTGGTAGTCTCTTCTACACGCCATTCAAGCGGTATAGTGGTCGGCTGATGGGATCTGGGATATGGGACTACTGATGATAATTTGTTTGAGGTATATTGGGACAGAACGTAAGTTGCAATACAAGCATCAAATGATACTGAGGTCCGGTGCGAGTACAATCCGCTTTTTGTTCAGGCATGAAATGCCCAGGTGGATTACACACATTTTGTAATGATAAGCGTCCATTCCTCCGTACCTTCGTTGGTAAACAAACCTCTCGCTTGAGGGTCCTGCAGTGACTCAACTTCGATTTCCGGCTTCGCTGTGCCTTAGAAGCGGGCATGTATCGCCTGAGGCTACAGAAATCCGGTGCGAATTTGCTGAGGGGTTACTTAGCTGCTCTTAGTTGCTATCTGGTTCAGCATCCATGACTGTGACTCGCGAACCGCGATTTCATCCACAACCAAACTCGGATGGCGTTGTCAGTTTATAGGGTACATGGTGGAGTAGATGAAGACAACGGGAACATGCCGATCGGGTTATGGGGTAATCATTTCAAATCCCAGTGGGTCACTAATGAGGAGAAAGGAGGTTTGCCATAGATTTTAGGCGATGGAATGATCTGATACCTCCGCGCCTCGAGAAGGGGAAGGACAGTGCTAGAGCTTGAATTGGTTTAGGCGGTGGACATGGTCAAGAAGATGGGTGTGGTTTACACAAATCTATAGTTCGCGGTGCTGATGATCGCACAGTTCTTGATTTCATTGTACGCGCTTACCGAACCATTTGTAAAGTGTTCAATTTTTTGGGGATCATTATTCCAATCTGACCCATGATTGACCTGGCTTCTTAGCGCTAGCGAAGGATTACAGCCACTCTCTCCTCCTGGTCCTGAGCTCCTCGGGCGCCTGGGTCGTCTGGGGGAACACTTCTGGAATTTAGGTAGCTTGATATGGCACTCCCGCGAGTCGTTGTGACGAACCTGGGGAACGATTGGTGGGCGCGGGGATCTTGGACACTTGTTCGGGATTTCTGACTGTAGGGGTCGATGGCACCTCTTTTTGCATCATGTTACCGTGAAATCACGCACCGTGAATGTCGCTTCTACTGTTTGACTGTCACTCTCGCGAGCTCATGGATTAATGACTCAGGGCCGGCGGTGACAAGAATAACCAGCAGGACGCCAATCGACTGATTTGCTTATTAGCAGAGCCACGAATTCGCACGCATAGGTGAGTAATCAAGAGCTACGTCGACACTATAGCATGGCTTCGGGATCGTATCGGTAAGAATGTGCTCAGCTATATCGAAACATGGCTCCACTAGCTAACTTCTGACCCTTGAGTAGAGCAAGCGTCTCTCACCACTAACGTGGATTGCTCAGCAGTGAGATATCGGAACGACACCTTGGCACCTCGCGGAGACATCCTCAATGTAGATGAGTCGACGAGGAGCGGAAAGCCACGGGCCGGTGGTGATTGATACTCACACGGCCCAGCACTCTCTGATCATGGTTCCTCTTTCCTCTACCACCATCGCCCTCGGGCTATTCTCAGCCTTTCAATCAGCCTCGGGCCAACTCATCACTCCGGAAAGTGATGCCTAATCAAATCCCTTCTATACTTGTAACTCTACCAGACCCTCACTCGTCATCCGTAAAGATTCCTCAGCGCCAAACGGCTTGTACCACGAGTATGGTATAGCCAGCGCAAAAGAGGTTGCTGTAACGCCGGGTATTGTATTCGCTATCGCGTCAAGTCCGAAATTTCTTCTCCATGTCCCTGTTGGATTGCTTATCGACAATTCGACGTTGAGAGAGGAGGGAGGGAGAGAAGTTGGACTGTACGACGAAAGCGAAAGACGCGTTTGGCGAGTTATGGGAGATGTAGGATGAAGATGTGACGCGAGGAGCTGGCTTGTAGGATATGATATCCCATGGGACTGGGCTACCTCCCATAACAACAGCAACAACAATCGACGCGACTTTTCGGGCATTGCGAGGAAAAGTGGAGGTAGTGAAATGGTACGCTCTGCTTCTTAACCCCCTTCAACCACTTTTAACTCCTGAGCTTGTTAGATTTCAATGTTACGACACCCCTGAGCTTCATCAGAACTCTGGCGAGCCTTCCAATACAACAAGCTAATGTATGAACCCCTCTCGCACCTACCCGCCCTTCTCCTCAGCCAAACATCCGAGTCCTACATCAACCAACACATCTCCTCCCTCACCGTGTCAAGCCCAACTTATAGCGTAGCTGAAGCCGAACCTCGAGGAACATCCGCAAAGGGTTTCCAAGACCACATGCATGATTTGACTAGAAGGAATAATGGCACGAAACGCACGACAGTGCCGTACTTTGCGAGTCTGGTAGAAGAGGGAATTTGGACTGGTGCTGGAGGTGTATTGACTTCTGCTCGTGATTTGGTGTGCAGTCTCTTTTTTTCTCCTGTTAACTTACTGACGGGATCGCTTGATGTTAAATAGGCGACGTGGGTTTCGATAATGCTTAATGAGGGGAAGCACGCGTACACGGACAAGCAAGTGATTCCATCTCATGTTGTCGAACATGCAGCTACCGGCGTCACTATCACGGAAGGCAAGGCTTCATACCCAGAACTCGTAAGTTTTTTAATAGCTTCTCTCTCGCTATCACCATTTATCTGACCACCTTCGCATTTCCAGTGCCCCAAAGTTTACATTGCAGGTCGATGGAGATACTCATACCGCGGCCGCGAAATTGTTGAATACGGCGGAAACAACCTGGGGTATAAAACTCAAGTAACCCGATTCCCGAATGATAACCTTGCTATCGTGTCTCTAAGCAATGATGCGAATGGTGGTTGGCTGATGGAATCTGCAAAGTGGCGGATAATCGATGATGTGTCGTTTAAAGGTCAAGACCCGATAGATTGGAACGGGAGGTAAGTCATACTTCCTGGCTGGCATTAGTCGAGAGCTGGAAACCTCGTGCTCATACTTTTTGCATCTGTGTAGGTACGAAGAGGTCTGGGCAAATTACACACGCAACGCTCAGGTCTTGATGCTTCGTCCTTCCCCTCCGAAACCACCTTCCTCCCCTATCGAACTACTCGCACAAAGGACATACGACCACCCAATATATGTACCCTCCAACCCTATCTTGTCCCCTTTTCACTCTCCCTCTCCTCCACAGACCACCAACCCGGCCAACGCGCTGAATGCTCAACCCTACTCAACTCTCTACCCCTTCGTCGAATTCTCCGAGAAACGAATTTGACAATCCTGACGCTCATTGTACCCTGGAAGAGAAGCTTCGCGACGCATTTGCGGCTACAGCATTTGATGCGAATTTGTTTAATGTCACCGCCATTTGGTCAAATGCCAAAGTTCGACGCAAAGAGGGACTAGCTACGCTTCTACATCTCTCTCCAATTATGGATTCCCGCATTGCCATTCAGACTCGCGACAGACAAACTCCTCTAACAGATGATGGTGACGATGGTGACGATGGGGATATGTTGATTGGCTTAGATGAACATTTCGAGGTTGAGTGGGTAGTTGGGGAGGAGGAAGGGTTGGCGTTCAAGGGTGGATTTTGGGGTATGGAAAGTCCTGATGCTAAAGCGCCGGACGGGGTGGGGAAGGAGAGTGCTGAAGTGTGGTTTACGAGGACGTGAGTTCGGATAAAGTATGTACGCATGTATTGAGTAGGGATATGGATGTGGGTGGTGTATGCTCAGCCAGGTCATACTTCATCAAAAGGTTGGTCGGTGCCTCAGCGCCTCTTCTTCCGATCGAATCCAAATGAAACAGCCATCTCCAGTATTATTATCGTATCCACATAACAAAAATCACATCAAGAATAATTGAATCAACGCCGTGAAGTTTTCTCCCAAAGTGGATCCCTCCTTTCAACAATCGCATTACTACGGTTATGTGGCCTTTCAGCTTCAATCTATTAGCTCCCCGTCCTCAACGACTTCCTTTGATCCAGCGCGCACGCACAATGACTCATTGTTGTACGCGCATCATCCCAAGGTGTAATGAGGATCGGTTCACGCGCGATCGTCGCTAATTACTTATGTCAACAGAAGCTACAATATTCATCAAACCTCTGCCTTCTCGATTTTATCTTGCGAGCCAGTCTTCAACCTATGCTGTTCCCTTATGTTCAGAATAATGCGACAGGCCAAAACAGAATGAACAGCCTGATCAAGACTAGAAGTTGCACAACTCAACCACGAAATCATGAGTTAGTTCGGGTTGCGCTGAACTTACACAGCAAGCAGAAGGAGATAATCGTCCTGTGTGTTCGATATGTATGATCAGCCGAAGTGCTCATAGTCATTGGAATAGACCCACAGAAAGACGAGCCATGATAACAACATTCAGCATTTCAAGACCTAGTTTTAGGTGCACTTAGTAATGAAACTTCAGAAACCTACTAAACGCACCAAAAATCCAGATATAATAGATGCACCCTTGAGAAAACTGTTTAGCCAAAATTGGATTAGAGGTTGTTGGCTCACCGTCGCGACAAAGGACTTGCAAAAGATGAGAGGCCTCCCCTCTACGAACTATACTTTGTGTCTCAGTGAACCACTTCATGTGAGCAAACAGATTAAGCAGGCTGCTCACAAGCGACCACCGCCCTTGTGACTATAACCGCGAGCATCACTTGGTGGAAACAGGTCGATTAGTGTCAATCACCCAGATAGCCTGATTCCAACAAGGACCTACCTCCGCTGAACACCCAGGATAGGGCAAAAATTGACAAGATATACGACCTTGCGTTTATCAGGACACAACCAAGTAGTGGCGGTGCAGGTGAGGCGAAGTCTGTGTGAATCCTAAATCAGCCCAGGATATGACTCTTGGATATTTGTTCCACTTACATAGAGTCGATTTTAGATAAAAGACCGTAAGAACTATAACAGCCATCCACACTGAACCAAATGCCCCAAACAGAAAATACGCTAATTTCTTCCCCTTTCCCCACATAACCCAGATGCCTATGGCTGTGATCACTGTACAGTTCCAGAGCACTGTCAAATACGAACTGGAAACAGGAAACATGAGAAAAACCCACAATCAGAGGTACAAATCGAGACCAGGAAACTCCCTTTTTATTGTAATTTGAACACAAGCCAGTGAAGTTTTTTCAGCAGACCAGTTATGTTCCCATACGTGAGATATATACTTACATGTTACCACAATGTACACAGATTTACAGGATGCTTGGTCAAGTCCTTGACCGAATTGATCTTTGAATCTCGGTCAGCTTCCATAAGCATTTTCGTTGCGGGCTTGGGAGAAATGCACTCACGACAGCAAAAGAGCGGGATGGTAATGAAAGGTAAATAACGGCTAGCCAGGTAGAGAACCCTCATTGCGTTCCATTGAGACCTCCATATGAGCGAGACTTCCAGGTCAAGGTTTAAAAGCAAGTCAAATATCTGTACCTAGTATTAATTATCTGGGAGCCCTTCAAAAGTTTCCGGTGACTAACCACGACTACAAGTCCCGAAACTGATTTTATGTATTCAATTTTTGGTTTGAATCACTCGAGCAGTGGGAGCGAGATTAGAGGCTTACTGCTTGAGGACTTGAGAAGGACTTAGTGAATGTTGTCCTCCTCATGAGCAAAGCATGAAGCACACGTACATTCACTTGCCGGTATGGTACAACGATCAATGGTAGAAGTTCAGCAGTGAACATCATGGTTGTTTTTGTGGTGATGATATGTGGTTTGCACGGTGCTGGGTCATTTATACTGTTTCGATAGACTGCTAAAATCTGGATGCACTCGATACATCACCCGAACAAACTATGAATGGATTGAAAATCAGAGATAGGATCATTGGCATGTTAGAAACGAAATGATACTCTAACATCCTACACAAGCCATCTGTCCAGAGCGAGGTTTACTTGCTTCTCAGCAGAGTCAGCATGTGGAACCAGACTGTTCATCACAATAAACCTATGCCTCGATTAGACTAGAAGTCAAGACCTGAATCATCAGCACAGGTCTGTTTTCTTAATAGAGACCTGAAGTGGTTTCCTGACCAACCTCAGGCAGTTTTGTGATTTTCCAAACATGAAGAAGCGATTCTGAGGGCTTCTATTCATCAATACTTAAGATAGAGCATAGATCAGGAAGATTATAATGGCATGCGCCCACTCCTCAACCAAGCCAATGCTGCCCCACCGTGCATGATTGCCACCAACCCACTTCTGGTCATTTCGCAAATCCAGTCCAGTGGGGTCTTATGGGGGTAAATCCAATAGCCCAGTATGCAACTCAAGAGCACGGTCAAGACAAAACATTTCTGTATTTCTCCTTGACTTGATGCTCAGTAATCAATGCTCATAGATGCTCATTAACAATCTGGATGAGAGTGACAGGCTACAGTTGACGTGGACATGTGCTGGCAGTGCCTGATCAACTTGGAAGCACTTGTTGTGGTTCTTTCCTCACGCCCCATCATGACTCTTGTTATTCTCGATTCTCTAATCAACTTAAACACACTCATCACTCTGGAGACAGATCTCTGCACCCATTTTTTTTAATAATAGGTGAAAACACAACTCGTCGTTCACAATAGTCCACTCAGACCCTGAGTACCAAACTGTTTAAGCAATTGGTACACACGAATTCCGCTCATTTTGTATGGCATTAACAACCTCAAACCATTTCATTTGATATCATGTCTTTCTTTGCGTCTAGCCCGAGCCTGCTTTTCGCATTTTCCATTAATTTGCTTAAGTATCGGGATTAGAACTGCAGGAAACCTGGGGTGGTGTATACGATAAGGGGAGTCAAGTCCACAGGACATTTTGTCCGATCTGACTGGTATACCCCGAGATGGTTTTGAAGGAGTCACGAGAAATTTGGTGGCATTTCTTCGCTTAATTCACTACTGCTGTAAATCTTACTTTCGAATCGCAGCACTTCACATCCCTCATCAGAGGATCGACAAATCTTCCAGTGCAACGGCCTGGTGGTTCCTCCCATACACCTGGGCCATGCAAGCGGTAAGGGTGGCTGCTTGACAGAATCGGGGATGTGGGACTGCTGAGGATGGTTCATTTGAGGGCCAGGGATTGATATATTGGGATGGAACATAAGTTGCGATGCTAGCAGATGATACTGAAATCTGGCGCTCGTACAGTCCACTTCTTGCTCAGACACCCAGGGTGAATCACGCACGCTCCGTAACCATAAGCGCCCATTCCTCCCCATGGTTTCAAAATCGTATCGGTAAGCCCGCTGCTCAGCTATATCTAGGCATGGCTCCACTAGCTAGTTCCTGACCTTTAAGTAACGCAAGTGTTTGTCACCACCAATGGGGCTTGTTCAGCAGTGGGATTTTAGGATGAATATGAAGCCTGGATCCAGTCTCCTAGTCGAGGTGCAGCCGAAAGCCACGGGCCGGCGCCGATTGATAGTTCCCGCGGCCCCCCCAGTCCTTGATCCCTACTCTTACCTTCACCACCATCGCCTCGGGCTAGTCTCAGCCTTTCAGCCAGCCCCAAGCAAACTCATCACTCCATACACAGATGCATACATCAAAATTCTTTATCCCGCTGGAGCCCCACCGGACTCTCACATGCAGTCGCCCGTAAAGATCCCTCAGCACCAAATGGCTGGTATCACAAATGTGGCGAGAATCTTATAGTGGTCAACGAAAAAGGAGAGCCTGTAACGTAGGATGCCGTGTCCAGCATCGCGTCGAATTCGAGATTATTTCTCTTGGTTTCTGTTGGGTTACTTATCAACAATTCGATGTTAGAGAGGAGAGGGAGAGGGAGTTGACGTGGACGTGGAAGACAAAAGCGAAAGGCCTGTTAGGCGAACTGTGGGAGATGTGAGATGAAGATGTGACGAGAGGAGCTATTTTGTAGGACATGTTGCCACATAGGACTGGATTACCTCGACACGATTTTTCGGGTGTTGCGAGGCAAGGTGGAGTTGGTGAAATGGTAAGCTTTTTTCTTCACCTCTTATCAATCGCTTAACTCGCGAGTTTTCTAGATCTTAACACTACGAACCTCCATCCTTTAGTAGATTACCGCAAAACATTCAATAGAACAACCTAATGTACAAATCCCTTCGCACCTCCCCACCCGCCTCAAACAAATCTTCCAATCCTACACCAATTAACACATCTTCCCATCTCTCAACGTGCCAAGCTCAACCTACAGCTTATCCAGCTGAACGTCGAGGAACATTCGCAAATGGAATCCAAGACCACATGCGAGATTTGACTAGAGGGATTAATGGTACGAAATGTGCGACGGTGCCTTACTCTGTGAGACTAGGAGAAGAGAGAATTTAGGCTGGTACTGGGGGTGTGTTGACTTCTCCTGTTTTGTGCGTAGTCTCTTTTCTCCCGTTAATTGACTGACGGAATCACTTGATGTTGAATAAGCGATGTGGGTTTCGATATTGCTTATCGAGGGGAAGCACCCGTATACGGGCGGGTAAATCATTTCATCTCATGTCGTCAAACATGCAGCTATAGGCGTTACTGTCACGGAACGCAAGGCTTCATATCCCTAACTCGTGAGTTTTCCGACGGCTCTTCTGAGTTCGAATTCTCCCATCCTTTGTCTGATGTCCTTCACACTCCCAAAGCCCCAGATTCTACGGTGCAGGCCAATGGAGATATTCATGCCGCGGTCGCGAACTCCTCGAATACGGCGGAAACAACCTGGGCTACAAAACTCAAGCAACCCGATTCCGGAATGATAACCCCGCCATTGTATCTTCGAGAAACGATGCTGATAGTGGTTGGTCGATGGAATCCTCGAAGTGGCAGATAATCGGCGATGTGTTGTTTAGTGGTCAAGAGCCGACAGATTGGAATGGGAGGTAAGTCATACTTCCCTACTTACGTGAGTCAAAAACTGAGCCTGGCGCTCATTCTTGTTCTCTAGGTACGAAGAGACCTGGGAAAACTACACACGCAGCGCCTAACTCTTACCGCCTCGTTCTTCTCCAAAGCCACCTTCCTCCTCTAAGTGAACTCCTCGCGCAAACGACATATGATCATCCAACGTTTGGTGCTCTCCAGACCTGCCTTGTTCTCTCCTCCTTCCCCCTTCCCTCCCCCACTCGTCGACTCGGCCAACTCGACCAACGTGCAGAATGCTCGACCGTACTCAACTCTACCCGTTCGTCGAATTATCCATGAAATGAATTTGGCCATCCCAACGTTCACCGTACCTTGGAGAAGCGTTGTGACGCATTTGCGATTACAGTACCTCAAACCGAACTCGTTCAATGTTACCCTTGTTTGATCAAATGCTGAATTCGACCCAAAGACGGACTAGCCATGCCTCCGCGCTCCTCTCCCATCGTGGACCCTCGCATTGCGATTCAGTCTCGCAACAAGGGTCAAACTCCTCTTCACACCGATCGTGGTGACGATGAAGACGATGGAGATATGTTGATGGGTTTAGATGAACATTTCGAAGTTGAGTGGGTCGTTGGGGAGGAGGAAGGGTTGGCGTTCAAGGGTGGATTTTGGGGTATAGAAGGACCCGATGCTAAGGCGCTGGATGGGGTGGGGAATGAGAGCGTTGAAGTGTGGTTTGCGAGGACGTAAGTTCGGATAAGAATCGTACGCATGCATTGAGTAGGGATGTGGATAAGGATGGTGTACGCTCAGGCAGGTCGTACTGCGTCACGATCCTATCTCAATGAGATAGTCATTTCTGGTATTATCACATCCTGTTACGAAATTTGGGTCAAGAATCATATTATTGAATCAACGCTTCGACAGTTTTCTCCCGAAGTGGATCCCTACTTCATCAATGGTATCATGATCGTCGTGTACCTTTTCGGGCTTTGGTCCAACTACTCTTTGTCTCCAACGACTTCCTCTGATCCAGCGTGTACGCACAATCCCTCGTTTCTACACGCGCATCATTTCCAATAGTATAATGAGGATACATTCACAAGGTCGTCATTAATCACTTATGCCAGCAAAGGCCACAATCCCTGTCAAACCACCGCCTTCTCAGAATACTAATTGTCAGAGAAGACTTACGGGAAGGCTTGTCATGATACAAACATTTAGAATTGCAATTCCTGGTTTTAAGAACGTTAGCACCGAAACTTTCGAAGCCTACTAAACGCACCGAAAATGCAGAGATAATAAATGCAGCCTGGAGAAAACTGCTTAGCAGAATTGGGATTAGATCTTGCATGCTCACCATTGCGGCAAAGGATTTGGAAAATGTGAGAGGTCTCCCCCGCCCAAACTATGCTTTGTGTCTTAGTGAACCAATCTGTGCAAGAAAATAGCTACTCACAAGCGACCACCACCCTGGTGGCTATAACGGCGAGCACTACTAGGTGGAAATGGAGTTAACTGATGTCATTTATGCAGACAGGGCCCCAGCAGGAAGGACCTACCTCCACTAAACACACAGACCAGAACATAAATCGACATAACATATGATCTTGCATTTATTAGAACACAGCCAACTAATGATGGTACAGGTGAGGCAAAGTCTTTTGGAATAAATCAGCCTAGGCCGTGGCTCTGGTATATTTGTTCCACTTATGCAGAGTGAATTTCAGATAAAAGGCCACGAGAACAATAACAGCTGTCATCAATGAACCATATGCTCCAAACAGAAAATATGTTGATTTCCTCCCCTTTCCCCACATGACCCAGATGCCTATGGCCGAGATCACTGCATGGTCGCCAAGTGTTGTCAATGATAGACCAGTCGCAGGGAACACAAAAGAACACCCACGACTAGAGGTGCAGCTATGGATCAGGAAAATCGCTTTTTTGATGTAATTCCCCCACAAGCAAGTGAGACTCCCAGTTATGCCACCATAAGTGACACATATACTTACAGATTCCCACGATGTACACAATCTCACAAGATGCTTGGTCAAGTCCTATGGCAAATAGATCTTCAAATTCCAGTTAACATTGTAATGACTTTCACTATGGTTCAGGAGAAATGTACTCATGATACAGAAAGAAGGAGATGCTAATGAAAGGGGAATGACAGCTAATTAGGTATAGTATCCTCATTGTGTTCCATTGAGAGCTCCAGATGAGCAAGACTTCCAGGTCAAGGTTCAAAAGCCAGTCAAATACCTATACCTTTCGTTAATCATCTAGAAATCCTTCAAGCTCCGGTTACTGACCATGATTACAAGCCCTGAAACTGATTTTATGTGATTAAAGTTTTGGTTTGAATTAGTTGAAACAAGATTAGTGGCTCACTGCTTGAGGACTTGAGAAAGATTTGGTCAATGTCATCCCTCAAGAGCAAAGCATGAAATGCATGTACAGTTACTTGCCAGTATCATAAAATGATCAGGGGTAAAAGTCCAACAGTAGACATCCTGGTTACATTGTGGTTGATGATGGGTGGTTTGCCAGGGCATCACAAGTCATTTATACTGTGTTAATGGACTGCTAAAATCTAGATGTACTTGATACAGTGCCCAAAAAAACCATGAAGGGCTTTAAAATCAGAGATACAATCATTGATGTGTTAGGGGTGATGAATCAACTGATACTCCAACATTCTGCACAGGCCAAGATTCTCTGTCCAAAGTGGGGTATGGGGGTTGACCCACCTCTCAGCAGGCCAAACCAAACCTTTCATTGCAATAAACCTATGTCTTGGTTAGGTCAGAAGTGTCAAGGCCTGGATCATCAGAGTGGATTTGTAAGCTGGGATGACTTCCCAGCCAACCTCAATGGTTCACCAAGCATCAAGAGCTCGTTCTGTGCAATACTTAAGATAGAGGGCAGATTAGGAAGGTTGCAATGATGTACACTCACTCCTGGCCTCAACCAAGCCAATGCCACCACATCATACATGATTACTACCAACCCATTAATATGTAATTCCAGTTCAATGAGCACTTTTGAGTGTAAATCCAGAGCCAAGTATACAACTCAAAAGTGTAGTCCAGACACACTGATATTGTTCACCAACTAGGCTATGTGTACCATTTTACTTCTTTCATTTCTCTTCCATTTGATGCTCAGTGCTCATAGGTGTTCTGTAACAATATGGATGAAAGCAACAAGCTGGAGTTGTTGATGTGTGCTGGTAGCAATTGATTGAAATATTTATTGTGTAGTTCTTTCCTCACCAACACCACCATGACTCATTCTATTCTTGATTCTCTATTCAACCTCAGGCACACTCATTGTGCTGGGGACAGATCTCTGAATCCAAATTTTTAATAGTACATGAGAATACCTTGTCCACAATAGTGCATCCGGACCCTAAGTGCTAGACTGTTTAAGTAGTTGGTGCACTGAATTCCTCTCATTTGGTATGGCATTAATAAACCATAAAACTATCTCATCTGATCCCATGTCTTTCTATGCATCTAGTTTGAGCCTGCTTTTTGTATTTTCTATTACATTGATCAATGTTACAACCTTCATTGGAACTCAGGTTGCAACTCTGGCAAAGGCTTGAGAATGAGAAAGGGAAAGATACAATTAGTAAAGCATAAAGAGTACACTCTACCTAGATGTCTATATATACATAACAAAGATGGACCCAGGTATGTATGAGTCAGGGGACTCAGGTAGCTATGACATTTTAGAGGCTTGTTGATGTATTGATATAACACCAAGTGGAGTACTAGCTAGGTAGCTAGAATGTAACCTCAAACAAATTTGAGGGGAAGTATGAGAAATAGATGAGGATTTAGGTAGCTACTGCTGAAAAACACAAAATGTGTGATGAAACTGAATGCTGTACTGGTTACTTTGCGAAATCCTCAAAAACTATACTAGGATCCTGACTAAGTGCACAGTTTGTGACACTTAGATGACTTCTATAACTAAGATCTTTTATCCTGAAGATATCTCTGTTTCTCTCTAAGGTCAACTGGACCTTGTCTATAATCACCCACTCAGTCACACACTGGCACTGGTGTGGTTGATATGCTTTAACTACAAGCCTTCTTAGCTTGGTAGCTACTTCACTATGATGCTATATTGAACCCAAAACATCTTAGAATATTTCTTAGAATAACTAGTAGAAGTCTTTTCTGCTAGAGTTCTTTTAGAAGGTTGATTGCTTATTCACTCAAAAATGCTTAGTTTGTGGTCTGCACACCCTATAGCACTACAGAGGCATAGGATTCCTTGCCTATCTGCATGCTGTTGGGCCCTTTATATATTAATTGAGAGATACAAAAATAGATGAGATATTCTAGAAAGAAATAGATATGACTCAAAATTGACTAATAGACAGTGACTGAATTGTCTGTTAAGATTTACAGTCAGAGTGCCTAGTAACATCACATGTCACAACACATGATTGGGTTACATAAGACAGCAGCTAACTGGTCTTTAACCTACTTCAATTAATTAGCTTGAGTATTCTTGAAAGCTCAGTAAGAGAAGGCCAAGATGACTTAAGGAAGTCAAAGGTAGTATGAGGTTTGAGACAACAACAATGATATGAGTGAATTCAGAGTAGGGCAAGTAAACACAAGTAGTCCAGGAAACAAAGGAAAGATTAAACTTGTGTTTAATCTTCCTAGTACAGAGTTCTTAAATACTAACTAACTGAAATGATATCAAACTATGAAACTACAACTACAAGTCCTATATCATGATCATGATTCTGATAAATACTAATCTGTCTGCTGATGTAACAGCTATCATAGTTAGATATCCAATTGTTCTTATCCAAACATGATGTCCATAAAACAATCATAGTCTGTTCAACAATCTTGTTAGTCCATCTGTTATAAATGTTGACCTGATTGACACCCATTGTGACTTGATCATCTTAGATGCTGACATAGCCACCTGGCCCAAAGCAGTGGTACTTGATTGGGAAGAGTACATTGGTAGGTTTGATGTAGAAGAAGAAAGGTTCAATGTTGATTGGGATGAGTACAACTAGGAGGACATCATCAAGAGAATCAGGAGGAATGGTTTTGCTGTTTGATAGGGATGGACTAACAGGATTGATAAATAGACAATGATTGTTTCAAGGACATTGTGTTTGGATAAGAACAATTAAGTATCTAACTATGATAGCTGTTACATTGGCAGACAGATTAGTATTTATCAGAATCATGATTGTGATAAAGGACTTGTAGTTGTAGTTTCATACCTTGATACCATTTCACTTAGTTAGTATTTAAGAACTTTGTACTAGGAAGATTAAACACAAGTTTAATCTTTCCTTTGTTTCTTGGACTTCTTGTGTTTACTCACCTTGCCTTGAATCCACTCATATCATTGTTGTCTCAAACCTCATGCTACCTTTGACTTACCTTAAGTCATCTTGGCCTTCTCTTACTGGGCTTTCAAGAATACTCAAGCTCATTAATTGAAGTAGGTTAAAGACCAGTTAGCTGCTATCTTATGTAACCCAATCACATGTTGTGACATATGACATTACTAGGTGCTCTGACTGTAAATCTTAACAATAAGATTGAACTTCCTACTGTGCCAATTCCAGTAGTATTCCCTCAACAAACCTGTCACATTTGGTTCTCATTGCCTAGTTGCTGTGCCATCTGACATCTCTTACAAGCTAGTATTGCTTTACACTACACCCAAGAAGAACACTGAACTGATCTATAACCAGCAAGCCTCTGATTAGGAATCACACCCAAGAGTTATACATAACCCCTGGCACATGCCAAAGAACTGACCTGATTCCTTACATACAAATTACAAAGGCAGCCAATCAGAAGAGTCCAACCATGAGTGTCCAACTAGTAGACTAATGTCATCCAAAGAACCCAAATCACCATTGTGGATCAGTGAGATCAACAATTAAACAGAAAATTACTCAGATTATGATTCTGATGAAAATCCAAATTCATCCAACCCTATTGATTCTATTTTTAGAGCTAATATCACTCCTGATATGCAACAATGTATAATTGAACTAATACTTGAATGATATCCATCAATTGTTGTTCATGAATGCCCGAAAGCTCATGTTATAAATGTCAACTTGATTGACACTCACTGTGACTTGATCATCCTAGACACTGACACAGCCACATGGTCTGAAGTGGTGGTTCTTGATTGGGAAGAGTATGTTGGTAAGTTTGATATAGAGGAAGAGTGATTCAATGTGGACTGGGACAAGTACAACTGGACAGATGTTATCAGAAGGATCAGGAGAAATGGTTTTGCTGTTTGATTGTTATGGACTAACAAAGATTGATAAACAGGCAATGATTGATTTATAGACAATGCATTTGGATTGGAACTATTTGATATCTAACTATGATAGCTGTTATATCGGCGGACAGATATGTATTTATCAGAATCATGATAGTGATACCAGACTTGTAGTTGTAGTTTCATAGTCTGATATCATTTCACTTAGTTAGTATTTAAGGACCTTGTATTTGGAAGATTAAACACAAGTTTAATCTTTCCTTTGTTTCCTGGACTACTTGTGTTTACTCGCCTCAACTTGAATTCACTTGTATCATTGTTGTTGTCTCGAACCTTGCGCTACCTTAGACTTACCTCAAGTCTTCTTGGCCTTCTCTTACTGGGCTTTTGAGAATACTCAAGCTCATTAATTGAAGTAGGTTAAAGACCAGTTAGCTGCTGTCTTACATAACCCAATCACATGTTGTGACATGTGATGTTACTAGGTGCTCTGACTGTAAATCTTAATAGCTCATCTTCCAACAATTGTAGAAGAGCAGACCCCCCACACCTTGCAGCATGCCTCTCCAAGAAATTCCAAAGTCATTTCCATCCCAAAAATGAATCCCAAGACTCAACCAGTGAAAATTCACCAACTGAACCCTGAGAATCCCAAAACACCCTCTTCTCTCAACAACTCCCAAACCTTTCAACTGTTACAACCTTCATCAGAACTCAGGTTGCAACTCTGGCAAAGGCTTGAGAATGATAAAGGGAAAGATACAATTGGTAAAGCATAAGGGGTACACTCTACCTAGGGATTTATATATACATAAGAAGGGAGTGGACCCAGGTAAGTATGAGTCAGGGGACTCAGGTAACTATGATGTAGACCATGACGTAGACTATAATGTGGGAGTGGGGTAACTACAAAAATAGAAACTGACATGGGAAGTACTGGAACTGAGTAAAGTCATAACATTACCCCTTTTTATGGTTCAAGTCCTTGTGAACTAATGTAAGTGTCTGTGTAAGATATTGTTGTGTATATACCCCTTCGCAGTATTTTCGGACTTAACTCCTTTTTCCACCTCGCGTATTACATAAGTCACTCTCTTATTTTTCGAGTAGCCTTTCATGCACCTCAGTCTCGTTCTACGATTCTGAGGTGAGCATATTTTGCTTTATGGACAAAATCTCTTTACTTATATTACCTACAGTGTTTATCTTCACTCTAGGTATATTATTATCAATATATATAGTCTCGTTCTACGATTCTGAGTGTTTATCTTCACTCTAGATCCCTGCCGCTCGTTTCAACAGGTTATGGGCCCCGCCTGCCTATAATTATCGATCAGACTCACATCGCAACTTCTATCACATTCCTTTCACACCCACACTCCTTCTATAAACTCCCACCATGTCTGATTCAGCCGGATCTTCTCAGATTGGTGGATCTAATAGACTTTACGACATCCCATCACTCGAAAATGACAGCTCCAACTTCCAGACGTGGAAGTTCCGGATCGGTACAGTCCTCAGGCTTAGGGGACTGATGGGCATTGTGGATGGTACTGACAAACGTCCCGAGCCTATCAGGAATGCAGATGTTATCGAAAATCAATCTGCTATTGATACATGGGATTGTCGAGACATGGAGGCCAAGGCTCAGCTCACTCTGACCTTGAAGGATGAACCTCTCAGTGGTATCATCCATTCTTCCATGGCTGCTGATGTCTGGGACAAGCTAAATTGCCGTTACGAAGGAAAGGGTCAAAATACAGTTGCTTATCTTATCAAGGAGATTTTTCGTGCCACTCTCTCTGATGAGATGCCAATGGAACCTCAGCTCAATGACATGCATCACAAAGCCTATATCCTCAAGACACTTGGTGAACCCATCTCCGACTCCGTTGTCGCTCACGCTATGCTCCTATCACTCCCCGACTCATATTCGACTCTTCGTACCATTCTCAACTCCAGTCCTGCTACCATTGCAGGCTCTTCCCTCTCCACCGACACTGTCATCACTCAGGTCCTTACTGAAGAGAAGAATGCCAAACTCGGAAATTCTCAGGTTGCATTTATTGCACATGGTAAAGGAAAGGGCAAATTATCACATAAGCCTAACTCAGATGGAGACAAGAAGAAGGGTTTGAAATGTAACTACTGCAAAAAGAAGGGTCACATCAAGCCTGAATGCCGAAAACTCAAGGCTGATCTGGCAGCAAAGGAGGGTAAAGGTGGATCGGAGAAGAAGGATGGAGACATGTCAGCAAAGGTGGTGAAGGTGCAGGAGAATTCGGAGGAAGTGATCCGTCTCTTTATGGCAGAGGTTCTGGCTGGTTGGAATGATATGACCTCGAAGTGGGTGGTGGATTCAGGTGCATCGTCGCACATGAGCTCGCGTCGGGACTGGTTCATCACCTATCAAAAGCTCCAGCAGCCTCGTCGGGTCTGGATGGGTGATGAACGCTTCATCCTAGCAATTGGCGTCGGTCAGGTTCAAGTCGTACTCACAGTTAATGGCAAATCACTCACCTATCTCATCCCAAATGTCTACTATATCCCCGAACTCAGCGGAAATCTTCTGTCAGTCTCTGCCCTCGGTCGACGCAGTTATACACTCGAATTCACTAAATCTGGGTGTCAGCTCATCAAGTCTGGTGAAGTCATTGCAACTGCACGAGAGGAGGGAAATCTCTACGTGCTCAATGCTGCACCTCTCACCTCCGAGCATGCCTATATCACCACCACGAGTGACCTGGATTCACTCCTTTGCTCCATCGACATCTCCGAAAATGCTTCTGAGGTTGACTCTACCATCCCCCAGACTGCACTCGTTGCCTCCACCAACACCTCTACTGGCTCCATTGACACATGGCACTGCCGACTTGGTCACGTCATGCTTCGTTCTGTAAAGAAGCTTTTTCAGAAGAACATGGTGAAGGGCATGCATCTTACCGATGATGAAGCCCACGATCCAACTACCTGCAAGGCTTGTCTCGAAGGCAAGCAAACTTGGGCTCCTATCCCCAAGGAGTCTGATGTCCAGAACCCCTCCATGTTGCACAGGGTTTACTCGGACCTTGTAGGACCCATTGAGCCGTGTGGTAGAGGTGGTGAGCGGTACTTCATGATGTTCCTAGATGGCCACTCGCACTACCTTAAAGTCGTGCTGCTGAAGTCCAAGAGTGAAGCGGAGGGGCACCTCAAAAGTCTTATTGAGCGTGCCGAAGTCGAGACAGGCCACCGGTTGAATCACTTCTGGTCAGATGGTGGTGGAGAGTACATGTCCGTGTCGTTGAAGGAGTATTTCGCGTCGAAGGGGATTCATCACGAAATCACGAACCCAGACACTCCACAGGAAAATGGGTCAGCAGAGTGTGTAAACCGCACTATCCTTGACATGGCACGAGCGATGATTCGAGAGTCAGAGTTACCAGAGAGTTTCTGGTCTCACGCCGTCACTTACACCGCTTACATACTCAACAGAGTTCCCACTCGGACTCTAGACAACGACATCACCCCTTACCAGGCCTACACTGGCAACAAACCTTCCATTGCTCATCTTCGTGTCTTTGGCTGTGATGCCCATGCTCTCATTCCCAAGAATAAACGAGCCAAGTTTGGCTGCAAGTCATTACACTGCACTCACTTGGGGTACTCAGCTAGAAGGAAGGCTTATATCCTCATTCACCGCCCCTCTGGTCGCGTTTTTGAAGCACGAGATGTTCGTTTCGACGAGGGAAGTGAAGTAGATCATACTAGAGTGGTCATTGACGCTTACTCCGATGGCCAGGATGGTCAGGACGACGAAAATCCAGGTTTATTGGTCAAAGGGAAGGTTGATGGTGATGAGGACAACTCAGAGGGCGATATCTCGGCAACCGCTGACTCGATCGACTCCAAACAACCTGCGACGGACGCTCCCAGTCCAGACGCATCCGAAGAGTCCGACTACGAGACCGCGAATGAAGCCGATGATCCCGAGCTTCGCCATGTTCTACAGTCTACTCCCATTCGATCCACACGCTCTACCACGAGAACGGCGACACGTGTCGACAAGGGGACTTCATATTCGAGTTCCTCGACCTCAAAAGCCCCCGCACGAGCACCGAACGCGTCCGCCAAGGCCGGATCCATCGCAAAATCGACCATCTTCCCTACTCCATATCCCCTCCCCATTCCACCTCCGGAACTTCGTCGTTCTACTCGAAATCGCCGTGCTCCTGTTCGGGATGACGATCCCATGTATCAGCGTAGCTCATATCGGCGAAACTCCGGTGTGCCGAAGGTCAAGACGACTGTGGAGGAGGTAGAGGATGAGAAAGGTCCTGGAGAGGAGAAGGAGATACCTGAGCCTGTTCAGGCTTCAGTGGGCGATGAAACCGCGAAAACGGCGTCCCTAGATCGTGACCCCGTCACCTACGAGGAGGCAATGGCCCGTCCCGACGCATTTGAGTGGAGAAAAGCGATGGCAGAGGAGCTGGAGGAGTTTACAAGGAAGGAGCTGTTCACGGAGGTTGCAAGGCCTAAGAACCGTCGCGTTGTTGGCTGCAAATGGGTCTTCAAGCGAAAACTCGATGCTGACAGCCAGGTGGAACGCTACAAGGCTCGTTTAGTCGCCCAAGGCTTCTCACAAGTGGAGGGCATAGACTACAATGAGACTTATGCTCCTGTGACAAAACATGCCACCATCCGGACTCTCCTGGCTCTCACAGCGAAGCACCAGTGGTACATCCATCAGATGGATGCAAAGGCTGCATTCCTAAATGGAGATCTCGACGAGGAGATCTATATGAAGATTCCTCCTGGGGCAAAGGAAACTGACGGACTTGTCTGGCGACTGAACCACGCACTCTACGGGCTCAAGCAAGCTGGTCGTGAGTGGTACAAGAAGGTCCGCACTGAATTGGAGTCCATGGGCTTCACTCACAGCGCTTCTGATCATGGTGTTTTTGTCAAAAATGATAATGGCACACTCACCATCATCACTGTCTATGTTGATGACTTTCTCCTTTTCTCTGCCGACCTTTCTGCCATTAAATGTGCCAAATCCGAACTCAACTCTCGTTTCGACATGAAGGATCTTGGCCCTGCAAAGTGGATTCTGCAAATGGAAGTGACGCAAAGTGACGACCGAAAGGAAGTCAGTCTTTCGCAGTCTCAGTACATTGAAGACATCCTCGAACGTCATGGCATGGCCGACTGCCGACTGGTGAAGACCCCGATGGAGAGCACCCTCTCCCTCCCTGTTCTGGAAAATCCTGAAGTTGACATCACGACGTATCAGCAATTCATTGGATCGCTCATGTACGCCAGTGTATGCACTCGTCCGGACATCTCCTATGCAGTGGGCGTTGTAGCCCGTCATGTTGCTGCTCCTGGTGAAGTTCATCTCAAGGCAGTCAAACGCATTTTTCGCTACCTACATGGCACATCTGACTACAAGCTTGTCTATCAGGCTAAAGAAGGACCTGATGAACCAGTTGTCTATTCAGACTCTGACTGGGCTGGCGATCGGACTGATCGTAAGTCCATCACTGGTTTTGTTACTTGTCTCGCTGGTGGTGCTGTCACCTGGGCTTCACGCAAACAAGCTTGCATTTCGACCTCATCTACTGAGGCTGAGTTTATTGCAGCTGCCACAGGTTGTCAGGAAGCCCTTTGGCTTCGAAATTTCTTTGAATCCATTCACCTTCGGATCACCACTCCCACTCCTCTTCATTCCGATAACCAGTCCGCCATCATTCTCATCACCACTGGGAATCTCAATGACCACACGAAGCACATTGACACGAAATATCGATTCATCTGTGATCGTGATGAATCTGGCTACATTTCAACTTCATATATCCCTACAGACCAGCAGCCTGCCGACGGTCTTACCAAGGCACTTGCTACTGTGAAGTTCACTCATTTCATTTCCACTCTTGGTCTCATGTAGATACTTGCTCATTGAGTGGGCGTATTGTGTATATACCCCTTTGCAGTATTTTCGGACTTAACTCCTTTTTCCACCTCGCGTATTACATAAGTCACTCTCTTATTTTTCGAGTAGCCTTTCGTGCACCTCAGTCTCGTTCTACGATTCTGAGGTGAGCATATTTTGCTTTATGGACAAAATCTCTTTACTTATATTACCTACAGTGTTTATCTTCACTCTAGGTATATTATTATCAATATATATAGTCTCGTTCTACGATTCTGAGTGTTTATCTTCACTCTAGATCCCTGCCACTCGTTTCAACAGATATAGCATATAGAAGTGTAGGGGATAGGTTTTAAGTCTTCTTAGAAACCTTCAATGGCTGCATGAGCTGTTGCTTTCTTGGTGGGGCTGATGATGAACCCTCCATTGTCAGGTACAGTGACTATGAAGAAAGGGGCATTTGGTGGGCCACCTTGGAAGCCTTCAATAGAATACCCACTATGGGAGATCTCGAGGTTGCTGTGGGTGGTTACAAAGGTGTTCATGACATTATCCCAATAGATGGCATTGGATTCGCCATCATCTTTCATGGTGTTGAATCCTATTGGTTGGAACCAGGTGACACCTCCATTGTGTCAGTAGGTACGCAGGTATTTCATTAGGTGTTCTGCTTCTTGGGATAAGGCAGGTTTGGATGGAGGTTTGACTGGGGATTCGGCTATGTTGTTGGCTGGTGGGTGCATAAGCATGGGTTTGTTGGCTGATTTGTATGATAGTTGGGAGTGAGAGTTCGAGGAGGCAGTTAGTGTAGGAGAGTGAGGGCATTTGCATTCATTGACTGTAGTAGATGGTAGAGAGCGTTTTGCTATGAGTATTGGTTCTCTCTGTTATGTATATTGATTATATCTAGCATTTGTTCCATCTACAATATGAAGTCAATATTAGCTTTACTTAAGTAATATCGCAATTATGTTTTCTTTTCTATTTGTTATTGTTTTCTTTAGTTTGTTTTGACTCATTTACTTTGTCTCATTATAACTCATTATGACTTGTTTAGATTTGTTTGTGTTTTGATGACATGTGATTATTAAATATAGCTGCACTATATTTGGACTTACCTTGTAATCGATCAGATGATTAAAGAAGAACTTCTAAAAGCTTCTTTGACAGATTGCATCTTATATAGTTTAATTAGCATTAAGGAAGCTGTATGCTTCTCTTCTTTCATTAGAAGCCCTTAGCCCTAGTTAATAATAGATACAGACTTGTATTATATATAAGTCATTGACATCTACCAAGGAGAAACATCATTTCTACTTGGTTAGGTGGAGACTCAATACGAGCCTTTATCTAAACAAAGTCGAATTGAACTTAAGCTCTAAGATCTCAATTACTAAAGTCTTAACTCTATAATCACCATATTATAACTCTGACTTTGTAAATGAGTTTGTTGCTTACTGAGAAGGAGTCCCCTTTGATAAGATCTACTTGATACTTATCACGCCAGCTTAGGACTGGGCCAGCGTCACTATAACATTAAGTAGAAACAATCCTTCTCTGTTAGCACAGAGCCATTACTTTGCCCAGTAACCCAACAATGTTGCAAACACTGTCGATTTGGGTTATCATGGTTATTGCACAAGCTGTTCCAAAACTATTGTGCATAACAACAAAGAGAGGGTTGACACACATTGCTAACTAGTGGAATAGTTGAGGATCACTCTTATTGATCTGAGTGATTACCCATGCTCTTAAAACATTTGGAGGCTTGTGAGAGCTAAGGTCATTGTACCTGAATCTCAAATAAGATACCAGACCCAAGGGTAGATACTCAGAAGGGAGAAATTTGCCAGAAGAATAGGCATATCTCTGAAGATTACCAGACCTGAGGGTAAATACTTGGAAGACAGTATATCTGTTGAAAGTCTTAAGAGACTATAAATACACAGTCCTAGTGACTATAAAAGTGAGTCCAAAGCGACTATAAACTAATTTCCAATCATGACAGAATCAAACTGCAAGTGTGATAATTGTCTTAAGGACAATCTACCATTTAAGACAATACCAGGTGTCTCCTTAGGCACCCATAGTCACAATCCACAATGGATGAAGAACAGTTCCTTAGAGAATGTTTTCCCAAATCAGCCTATAATTCAATCTTCAGTGAATCAGGGAAACACAGAGTCTGGAAGAGCAAAGAAACCAAAAAGCTATACTACAACAAAGGAAACAATGTCTATTATGTCCCTGCCAAGGCTGAATACACAGTTCTACAAGATTTCCAAAATTACCATGGAAAGCAACTCATTGAAGCAGTCAAAGAACAAGTCATACAAAGAGCCGATCCAGATAGACTCGACTCATTTACCTCAAGACAATTCCAAGAGGAAATTGAAAGAAACCCCTCAGAACAACCCTTCTACATCCCAGATACCCCTGCAGAATCCAGCAGAACCATCGAACCAATTGTTGATGCAACCCCAAGAATTGGAGAAACCTCACAAGAAAATAATTCAGAGCCCAGAGTTGACACTCCAAGCTCAGAAGAATCTGAACCTGATGAAGAAGACAAAGAAGAAGACAAAGAAGGAACAGATAGTAGAGAAAGAAGCCAACAAGAATCTGAAGGAAATTGAACCGAAGAGGAAGCAGAAGAACTCGCAAGGGCAATTGATAATCTTAAACTCAAATCCCCAGAAAAGCCCAGAGTTGATAGACCCCCTTCTTACACCTTGAGCCCAGCCCTTGGACATAGCACAAGATTCCTCAGTCCCATTACAAACCCTATCCCCTTTAGCTTTACCAATTCCCCCACTGGTATTGCCAGTACCAGTACCCTACCAACAACCAATCCCAACATTGCTACAGCCAGTACCACCATCACTGTACCCGCTAACACCCAACCAAAAGGGAAAGCAAAGGCAAATATCACCAATACAGGAGGACCTTCAAATTGGAGAAGTCCTACACTGCCACCACCAAGACCACAAGGAGGACCACCAAGTCCCAGAGGTAATCTGCCTGGAGGACTAGGAGGAGGACCACCAAATCCTAATCCAAACCCCCTGCCAAATCCAATAGCACAACCAGGATTCCAACTTAAGTTCCCAAAGCCCAACAGGTTTGATGGCAACCCCAGCTATTATAGACCATGGATGGCAGAAGTTGAACTCTACTTCGACTCATATGGTGTCACAAGCAACACCCAAAGAATCAACTACACCCTTGGATTACTTGATGGAGCTGCCAAGCTATGGCAATAGGATTACAGACTTAGTCAAGCAACTGCAGCTGGACAAGCAGGATACGTCCCACATACCTTTGACAAGTTCAAGAATGTGCTCAAACAGTCATTCACTCCAACACAACAGAGCTTTGAGGCTGAAAGAGAGCTACAATATTATAGACAGCAAGGGAAATACATCAAAGAATACATCACCAATTTTTCCATCCTTGCCTCACGTGCAGGACTTGTTGACAGCACTTCTCTCAGATCCTACTTTGCCGAAGGACTTGACAATGATGTCAGATTTGAAGC
Source organism: Leucocoprinus leucothites (assembly GCA_013368445.1). NCBI lineage: Eukaryota > Fungi > Basidiomycota > Agaricomycetes > Agaricales > Agaricaceae > Leucocoprinus > Leucocoprinus leucothites. The sequence goes on from JAACJO010000021.1 coordinate 553,562, forward strand.
AATTAGAGCTGACCCCCAAACCCTTGCACAGTGTAAAACTGCCACAAGACAAGCATACAAAGTTGTCCAAGAACAAAGGAGATACTGCATTGGAAATGCTAATCAAGGATCTTCAAACCGATCAAGAAAGACCAAAAAGAATAGTCAATCACACAGATTCCAACCATGATTTAATGACATCTATAATCAACCCATATCTAGACCCAAACAATCCGAGTGGGACATGGATATCAACAGAATATCAAGAAGCATATACTGACTATCAATCAAAGATGATTGGGAAGCAGACGACAGAGGTATACAGTGGCTCAAAAAACTGTCCCAATGTTTTCGCATTTTGGACATATTTGCTAATACCAGGGCAGATATATGGCCTAGCATCCTGAAAATATTCACACAGGTACCTTGACATATTGGGAGCATATATTCCCATGATCACATGACCTTGTCCATCAATGAATTATTAATGAATTATCGAAAATATCTACTCATTGGGACAGTTTTTTCAGGATAATGACCCAAAACACACCTCAAAACTGGGACAACAATGGTTTGTGGACAACAACATTCAAGTTCTATCATGCCCTGCACAATCCCCTGACCTAAATCCCATTGAACACCTCTGGACCTACCTGAAGGACCAGCTGAAGGCATATGAAAGACCACCTAAGGGAGTATTTGAATTGTGGGAGAGGCTAGTAGAGGAGTGGAATAAGATTCCAGCAGAAAGGTGCCAAAGGCTGATAGAAACCATGCCCAGAAGGATTGAGGCAGTTGTCAGGGCAAGAGGAGGTCATACAAAGTATTGAGTAGGTAGATAACAGAGGGTCAAAAAACTGTCCCAATGAGTAGATATTTTCGATAATTCATTAATAATTCATTGATGGACAAGGTCATGTGATCATGGGAATATATGCTCCCAATATGTCAAGGTACCTGTGTGAATATTTTCAGGATGCTAGGCCATATATCTGCCCTGGTATTAGCAAATATGTCCAAAATGCGAAAACATTGGGACAGTTTTTTGAGCCACTGTATATGAACTTGGCACAGAGGATGATGATAATCCTGAGGAAGAGGAAAGTGAAGGAGAAGGCATCAATGAAACGTACCATGAAGGACCAAGCAGTCCAGATGGAGACATCTATGGATCACTCTACCACCACATCATCAATAATGTTCTCACTGATGAACAGAGAACTGCACTTAAGAGAGGTGAATGCTTCTTCTGCCACAAGAAAGGACATTTCTATAGATCTTGTCTGGCAAGGAAGGTTTGGTTTAAATCAGTCAGAAAGACAAACATGGGACCAAAGCAGATGCAGAAGTCCAAGCCCAAACCAAAGCAAGGGAATCATAGACCTTTCAAGCCTAAAAGGAAAGATTCCAACACCATGGTCTACAAAATAGATCAAGAAAGTGATGACAATGATCCATTTAAAGAATACTCAAACAAAAATTTTTGAGTACTCATGAAGATCAGATAGACATCATCAATCTTCAATCAAACAAAGGATTAACAGTACATGTACCAATATTGCTCCATACAACTAAAGCAAAACACAACCTACAAGCACTACTCGATTCAGGAGCTAGTGGAGAATTCATCAACCCACAATTAGTCAATACTTACAACTTGCCCAAATACAAAATGAAGAAGGCAATCAAAATTTGTAATGCTGACAGAACACAAAATCTATCTGGAAGTTGTACTCACTATACAAAATTAAAAATAGAAGTGAACAACAAGATTATGACAATCTCTCCAAGAATAGTCAAACTTGGATCAAACCAACTATTCTTAGGAATCACATGGTTAAAAAGATTCAACCCTGACGTTGATTGGCAGAAACTGTCATTACGTTAGCAAGATGAAAACTCAAACACAATCAAACTCACCAAAGCAAAAACTGATTCCATCAATCAGTTATATTACGAAATCAATGTGAAGTCTAACACATCACAACAACTTCACAACTTGGCTACTAAACCAAAATAGGAATCAGACCCTATGAAAGCCATACCTAAGAAATTTCATCAGTTCCTCAAAGTCTTCAATAAAGATGAATCTGAGAAATTACCACCCAGATGTCCTTGGGATCACAAAATCGAGACTATACCTGAATTTGAACACAAACACATGCCAGTTTATCACCTGACACCTCAGGAGAGAACTGAACTTGACAAGTTCATTTCTGAAAACTTACAAAAGGGATATATTCAGAAATCCAAATCACCTATGGCCTCTTCTTTCTTTTTTGTAGGAAAGAGAGGAGGAGACTTACGCCCATGTCAAGATTATTGATTCCTTAACAAGAATACAATAAAAAATGCTCATCCAATACCGAGCATATCACGAATCATGGATAAACTCAAAGGATCTAATTGGTTTACTAAATTAGATGTCCGACTCAGATATAATAAAGTCCGAATCCATGAAGGACATGAATGGAAAGCGGCATTCTGCACCCCTAATGGGTTATACAAACCTACAGTCATGTTCTTTGGAATGACAAATTCACCTGCTACTTTCCAATCTATGATGGATCACATATTCAAAGACCTTACTGAGAAAGGCAGAGTTATTATCTACATGGATGACATCCTTATCCATGTGAAAACAAAAGAACAACTTGAAAGACTTACTAAACAAGTCTTGAAGATTCTACAACAGAATGAGTTGTATTTAAAGACTGAGAAATGCGAATTCGAGAAGCAATGTCTAGAGTATCTCGGAGTTATCATAACTCCTGACTCTATTGAGATGGACCCAATCAAACTAAAGGGAATACAGGATTGGCCTGTACCCAAGTCTGTTCAAAACATCAGACATTTTATTGGTTTCTGCAACTTCTATTGCAAATTCATTCACAACTTCTCAGCTATTGCACAACCACTTAATGCATTACTTCAAAAAACCACGAAATTCAAATGGAACCCAGAAGCACAGAAAAGCTTTGAGAAGCTAAAGGAACAATTCCTTAAGCAACCTATACTACAAATAGTTGACAAATCAAAGCCATTTGAAATTGAATGTCATGCATCAGCATTTGCTACTGGTGCAGTATTACTCCAAAGAGATTCAAATGGAGATAAACACCCTGTGGCATATTATTCACAAACCCTTAACCCTGCTGAACAAAACTATCATGTGTCAGACCAAGAATTCCTTGCTATTATTAGAGCACTAAAGGAATGGCGACACTACCTCAAAGGATCAGCACACCCTATCATCATATGGTCTGATCATGAGAACCTTACCAGATAGCAAGAACCACAACAATTAAACTGATGCCAAGCAAGATGGATGCTATACATGACATGCTTCCATTACTCCATAAAGCACTTGGCTGGAAACAAAAATACTCTTGCTGATGCACTCAGCAGACAACCTGATTTAGTGCCAGAAGGAAAGGATAATGAAGATCTAGTTGCAATTCCATCAGAAAAATTCATTAAGTTCCTTTCTGAGGAAATCACACAACAAATTAAAAATAACCAAACAAAGATCACCCTTTCTGAAAGATTTACTGAAGACAAGGGCACATATAAATATCAGGGAAGACATGTGATACCCAAAGATGCCGAACTTAAAAGAAGTCTTCTACAATATGTATATGATCATAAGACATCAGGACACCCAGGAACAGCCGAAACATTCTGTAAACTATCTAAATTAGTTTACTGGCCTGGAATGAACACATATGTTCAGAACTATGTCAAAGGATGCCCTATTTGTCAACAATACAAAATAAACCGTCATCTGGTTAAACCACCAATGCAACTAATCAAAGGCCCTTCTTCTACAAGACCCTTTTCCCAAATATCCATGGATCTGATCATGGATCTACCACCTGACAATGGATATGATTGTATATTGTCCATAGTGGACCATGGACTTATGAAAGGGATAATTCTAACTCCAACAAAGAAGACAGTAAATGCCAATGGCATTGCTGAAATTCTTATTGACAAAGTATTTTCAAAATATGGAACACCCAACAAAATTATCTCAGATCAAGATCCACAAATTGCTGCTAAATCAATGCAAAAACTATATGAAAAACTGAATATTACACCAGCCCTGTCTACAGCATACCACCCATAGCCAGACAGTACTACTGAAAGATATAACCAAGAAATTGAATTCTATTTAGCAGTTTACACATCACAAAACCCAACCATATGGAAACGAGCACTTCCAATGATCGAATTCATACACAATATGAAACCCCATTCTGGAAGAAAACACTCACCATACGAATTAATCTTAGGATACAACCCACAAGTGTTTATCTCAGACAAAGAGACAGACACACCTTCTATCAATAAGAAGTCTTTATTCTTAGAACAAGTTTGAGAAGCAGCTTTAGAGACACATGAACAAACATATCTAATGATGGCTCAACAAAAGAACCAACCTTGGATGCCATTCAAAGTAGGAGACCAAGTTTGGTTAGATAACCAAAATCTCCCCTTGCCCTATGCTTCTAAGAAGCTCAACCAAAGAAGAGAAGGCCCCTTTACTATTATTAGAAAGACCTCTCCAGTCAACTACAAACTCAAACTACCACCAAAGTGGAAAATTCACAACAAATTCCATGCCTCACTTCTCATGCCAGTAACTGAGATTGACATATATGGGAAATACAACCCTAAACCACCACCTATTCTTGTATCTGGAGAAGAACAATACAAAGTCGAAGCAGTCCTAAATCATAGAACTTGTAAACTATATTCAGGAACAAAAGTAGAATACCTAATACGTCGGAAAGGATATGGACCAACTGAAGACTCATGAGAACCAGAGAAATATCTTGAAAATTCAAAAGAAATAATTCAAGAGTATAAAACCCAGCACAATCTCTCTTAACATTCCCTAGCTTCAATGACTACTCCAGAAGTCAGTGAACAACCAACAGTCCCAGTTTTTGGAACTATTATTTGCAAATCACCCTCACCTCTTACTCCTCCCATTACACTGACCAACACCATTGATGATGCAAACAAGGTCGAAGAAAGTCCTCATCTTGCCCCATTGCAAGAACAAGGCGCCCCCTCCCCTGCCAGAGATGGTACAGGTGGAAACACTAAGAGTGAAAACTCTTCACCCTATTCAGAGAATGCTACCCTTCAACGTGCATTTCTCCGAGAACAAACAGTCATTGACTTTCTGTCTGCCTATGGCAGCAATCCTAGACTCACTTCATATGTATACAACATCAGGAATCGCCTTGATGCTCTTGCTTCTGCACAAAGTGAGTACAAGCATCTCCAGGAAGAAATGGACTTCTACATTGGTGAGCTGGCACACCATATCCCTCGGGGTCCCTATACTCCGAACATCATCAGATGCATCCAATGCACCAACCCAGATGGAAATTACTTCGCTACACTCAACCATAAACAAGCTCCAAACAGACATTCACCACATCCTGAGTGCCCCTCAGCTAATGACCAAGGAGAAACTACCTCTCCTAGTGTCAAACCTCAGCAACATGATGATGTGGCTACATACAATGCCATATTACCGAGTACACCCCCTCCAACACCTACTAACAAACCTCCTCGAAATCCCAATCAAGACGTGACTCAGACTAGATGTCTTGATCAAACCTGCAACATATGTCACAGAATGGGTCATATCAAGATGCTTTGCCTGGGATATCACTGCACCTGGTGTGATACTTTTGCCCCTGGCCATTTCACCAAGTATTGTTCCCAAAATCCTTATAAAGGAATTGCTCGATGGGATCTACCCCCAGTTGCCCTGGCAGCACTTTCCATTACCAAAGGAGTTGATGCTGCCAAGGCTCTTGCTCTGCAGTCCATCTCCAGATCTACCAGAGTACAGCCCGGACAGCCCAGTGTATCAAACAGCAATCACTGTGCCCCCATCACCAATGCTGTTGGACTTTGATCCAAACAACATAATCCAACATCCACAGCCATTAACACCACCACTCTCAGCCCCACCTACAACCCTCCTTTTACGCTGAGATGAGGGCATAAACCCGCACCATGAGGATGACAATATGGTCATCTCCAGACCTCAGTCCATTCCTCCTATCCAAACCATCGAGGATGAAGCCTGAATGGACATCCCTATCATGGCAGGACTACTTGCATCCATGAGGGAGAATGCCCCCTTACACCCCCATATGAAGATGGCAATTACAAATCTTATTACAATGATGAAGCCAACTTCAACATAGATGGTGAAGGTAATCTACCTTAGTGACTTAGATAGTTACTAAGATGTGGACATCTTAGCTAGGAAAGGGATAATGTTATGTATATTGATTATATCTAGCATTTGTTCCATCTACAATATGAAGTCAATATTAGCTTTACTTAAGTAATATCGCAATTATATTTCCCTTCTATTTGTTATTGTTTTCTTTATCTTGTTTTGACTTGGTTACTTTGTTTCATTATGACTTGTTATGACTTGTTTTTGTTTGTGTTTTGATGACATGTGATTATTAAATATAGCTGCGCTATATTTGGACTTACCTTGTGATCAATCAGATGATCAAAGAAGAACTTCTTTAGAAGAACTTCTACAGCTTCTTTGACAGATCGCGTCTTATATAGTTTAATTAGCGTTAAGGAAGCTGTATGCTTCTCTTCTTTCATTAGAAGCCCTTAGCCCTAGTTAATAATAGATACAGACTTGTATTATATATAAGTCATTGACATCTACCAAGGAGAAATATCATTTCTACTTGGTTAGGTGGAGACTCAATATGAGCCTTTATCTAAACAAAGTTGAATTGAACTTAAGCTCTAAGATCTCAATTACTAAAGTCTTAACTCTATAATCACCATATTATAACTCTGACTTTGTAAACAAGTTTGTTGCTTACTGAGAAGGAGTCCCCTTTGATAAGATCTACTTGATACTTATCACACCAGCTTAGGACCAGGCTGGCATCACTATAACATTGGGTTTCAGGTCAAATCACTTTCTGATCTACTCTGCAACCAGATCTCACTGCTCCTTCTGTCTGCACACCTATTTCTGCCAAATTGCCAGCTCCTGATACAATCTCACCACTTTCTGATTCTTCTCCTTCTCAACCTGATGTTCAACTGATTGGCACAGCTGCATTTGTGCATGTCTGTTGTCAACCTGGCTTTATGCATTTTAGTCTGGATCTCTGGCACTCATCTGTGGCTGGAGCTGCTTCTTCTTCTTTGCAGGATCCCATCAACCTTTCTAATGTTCCTTTGGAATATCATGAATTCACAGATATTTTCAGTAAATCCCATGCTAACACTCTTCCACCTTACTGACCTTATGACTTGTGCATTAATCTTGAGGAAGGCACTTCTCCTCCTGTTGGAACAATTTATTTGCTTTCATAGGTTGAGCTTGCTGCACTCCAAGAATTCATTGACAAAAACCTTTCCATTGGCTTTATTTGACCTTCTAATTCTCCTCATGGTACTCCTGTTCTCTTCATCAAAAAGAAAGATGGCTCTCTTCAACTCTGTGTTGATTTCTGTGGTCCTAACTGGATCACTAGGAAAGATTGCTACCCACTACTGCTCATCTCTGACTTGCTGGACTCTCTGCAAAAGGCTGGTATTTATACCAAGATTGATCTCCAACATGCTTATCATCTAGTTTGTATTGTTGAAGGCAATGAGTGGAAAACTGCCTTCTGTACTTACTATGGTTCTTTTGAATGGCTGTTGATGCCTTTTGGTCTCACAAACACTCCTGGTGTTATAGTGATGCCAGCCTGGTCCTAAGCTGGCACGATAAGTATTGAGTAGATCTTATCAAAGGGGACTCCTTCTTGGTAAGCAACAAAGTCATTTACAAAGTCAGAGTTATAATATGGTGATTATAAGAGTAAAGACATTAGTAATTAAGATCTTAGAGCTTAAGTTCAATTCAACTTTGTTTAGATAAAGGCTCATATTGAGTCTCCACCTAACCAAGTAGAAATAATGTTTCTCCTTGGTAGATGTTGATGACTTATATACAATACAAGTCTATATCTAATATTAACTAGGGTCAAGGGCTTCTAATGAAAGAAGAGAAGCGTACAGCTTCCTTAACTCTAATTAAACTATATAAGACACAATCTGTCAAAGAAGCTTTAGAAGTTCTTCTTTGATCATCTGATGCAATCATGAGACTAGTCCAAATATAGCATAGCTATATTTAACAATTACATGTCATCAAATATAAACAAAACCAAACATGACATAACAAGTTATAACAAGTCAAAGTAAATGAGTCAAAACAAACTAAAGAAAATAAGAACAAATAGAAAGAAAACATAATTGTGATATTATCTAAGTAAAGCTAATATCAACTTTGTATTGTAAAGGAAACAAATGTTAGATATAATCAATATACATAACACCTGCTGCCTTCCAGCAATTTATGAATGACATCTTTAAGGATCTTCTTGATACATGCATAACCATTTATCTTGATGATATTCTCATACAGTGGCTCAAAAAACTGTCCCAATGTTTTCATACTTTGGACATATTTGCTAATACCATGGCAGATATATGGCCTAGCATCCTGAAATTATTCACACAGGTACCTTGACATATTGGGCGCATATATTCCCATGATCACATGACCTTGCACATCAATGAATTATTAATGAATTATCGAAAATATCTACTCATTGGGACAGTTTTTTGACCCCCTGTCAGCCTCCCAGTATCTACCTTGTAACATGCCAGGGGAGCATCAGGGCAGGCGTGGGAGTCATAAACAAGATCATGTGACCTTGGTTGACATGTTGAGATGGCTACAACTGTCTTTCTTCCTACCACTACATCATAAAAGCTATCTCCTCTATCCAATACTCCCAAGTCACTTCTCTTCTCAAAGATGGCTATTCCTTGCACCAGATTGAACATAAAACTGGTCTAGGCAAGTCTACTCTGTCTGACCCTGTCACACCCCAAACTGTCAGAAATACCCTTCAGGATAATAGATTTCACTCTGTAACCAAGATCAAATGACCTCTACTCAAAAAGCAACATCATGAGGAATGCCTTGACTTTGCACATGAACATAGGAATTGGATAGTGGAGGACTGGAAGAGGGTGTTGTAGACAGATGAAACAAAGATCAACAGGATTGGGTCAGATGGAAAGGTGTATACCTAGAAGGAGAGGGGGGAACTACTGTCAGATAGGACCACTCTCCCTACTGTCAAACATGGAGGAGGTGGTAACATGATGGTGTGGGGTGTATGGGGTGGAATGGGGTAGGAAAACTGATAGAAGTTCAAGGGAATATGGATGCAGTGCAATACTGCGAGATTTTGGACAATGGAGTGGTGGAAAGCTTTGAAATGTTAGAGATGGAGGAGGAGGAGAGGATATTCCAGCAGGATAATGACCCAAAACACATCTCAAAGCTGGGACAACAATGGTTTGTGGACCACTGTTAAGCGCGCAAACACTATGGATAGGGGGCCAATGTCAAGGACCGGTGGACAGAGGTGTGACAGAGGTAAGACAGGAGCCAGTCGTGGCCTCAACTTATGTGTTGTGCCGACTACTGATGCTTGACCCGGATTTCAGACAAGATAAGAGAGCTGAGGACAAACAGAGAGTAGAGGAAAGTAGCATATCGCTAAGTTGATTATCAGACTGAGGAATCCAAGTACAAAGTCGTGCTACTTATATACGATGCTGAATATAGGATTGGATAAGGAAAACAAGCAAAGTAGTAAATGGAGAAATAATGAAAGTGGAGTCCGCAAATTTTACAAGGCTAGAAGATATAAAATTTACTATTAAATGGTTGTCAGAAAATTTTGACAAGGTGGTATGAATTAATAAAATGGAAGGTGTCAGAATAAGTCTGAAGGTGAAAGACCGATACAAACCGAAGTAACCGATATTCGAAAGCAGATAGGAGTTCATGAAAATAATACCAAGTTCGAACCATCAGCCGTTCTTGAGGTTCAGCTCGTGACAACCACAACATTCAAGTGCTATCATGGCCTGCACAGTCCCCTGACCTAAATCCCATTGAACACCTCTGGACCTACCTGAAGGACCAGCTGAAGGCATATGAAAGACCACCCAAGGGAGTATTTGAATTGTGGGAGAGGCTAGTAGAGGAGTGGAATAAGATTCCAGCAGAAAGGTGCCAAAGGCTGATAGAAACCATGCCCAGAAGGATTGAGGCAGTTATCAGGGCAAGAGGAGGTCATACAAAGTATTGAGTAGGTAGATAACAGAGGGTCAAAAAACCCAATGAGTAGATATTTTCGATAATTCATTAATAATTCATTGATGTACAAGGTCATGTGATCATGGGAATATATTGCCCAATATATCAAGGTACCTGTGTGAATACTTTCAGGATGCTAGGCCATATATCTGCCCTGGTATTAGCAAATATGTCCAAAGTGCGAAAATATTGGGACAGTTTTTTGAGCCACTGTATACTCAGAGGACATTAATTCACATCACAAACACATTTGTGAAGTCTTTAAAAGGTTGCACCAAAATGGCCTTTATGCTCACACTGATAAATGTGAGTTCCACACTGACACAGTTGAATACCTTGGCTATATTCTTTCTCCAGATAGTCTGAAAATGTCAGAAGAAAAGGTAAAAATTATCCAGGATTGGCCCAAACCAAAGAAGGTCAAGGACATACAATCCTTCCTTGGTTTTGCAAATCCCTATTGTTGTTTTATTTATAGTCATTCTGATATTGTTGTACCACTAACTTGTCTTATGTGAAAACACATACAGCAGAACTTTGACAAAAAGGCTCATAAGGCTTTTAACTCCCTTAAGGAGACCTTTACACATGCACCAGTTCTTACCCATTGGATTCCTGATACACAAATTATTGTGGAAACCAATGCCTCTGACTATGCCCTGGTAGCCATACTCTCTATCATTGCTTTTCATTCCTGTACATTTTCCACATCCAAGCTTAACTACAACACCCACAACAGAACTGCTTGCAATTTTTGAAGCATTCCAAATCTGGTGCCATTATTTTGAAGGTACTGTGCTTCCTATAGATGTGGTCACCAATCATAAGAACCTTGAGTATTTCTCTACCACAAAGATACTAATGCACAGACAGGCCAGATGGTCTGAGTACCTATTGCAGTTCAACCTTGTCATTAGATTTAGACCTGGTAAACTTGGAATGAAACCAGATGCCCTAACTAGATGTTGGGACATCTACCCAAAAGGGAGGAATAATAGCTATGCCATGGTTAATCCTCACAATTTCCAACCTATCTTTACTAATAAACAACTTTCTACTTCTATTTGTGCTTCATATCTCTATACACCTGTGCTGCACACTGGTCTTATTATGGACATTTCACAACTTTGCACAGATATTCTTTCTGCTATTTCTACTGATGATTCTGTTTCCAATCATTTTGCTCATCCAGAGGGTCACTGGTCCAAAGACTCTGAGAGTTTCTTGTTACTTGATGGTAGAATCTATGTTCCTGATACTACCAATCTCCATTTGTGCATTTTGCAGTACTATCACAACCATGCACTCACTGGCCATTTTGGTCAAAACAAAACTCTAGAACTTATTCACTATGAGTATACATGGCCAAATATCCATGACTTTGTCAAGGATTACTGCAAAAGTTGTGTTACCTGTTTGAGATTGAAAGCTCAACACCATCACCATTATGGAACTCTCAAGCAACCTCCCATACCATTGTGATCTTGGGATTCAATTTCTATGGATTTCATTGAAAAACTTCACCCTGAAGGTGATAGTCAGACTGAATGAACTAACCAAACTCTTGAACAGTACTTGTGCATTTATTGCAACTACCAACAGAGTTAGCTAAGTTTGCTTTCAATAATTCTCCATCTGCTACCACTGGTATCTCTCCATTCTTTGCTAATAAAGGTTACAATCTTTTGGAATTATATTAGCTACTATGTTCAGGCAATCAAAGAAATGCCCCCATCTCCATTCTTGTTCCATAGTAGATCTTATTGTCATTCTATCATTTAAATACAATAGAGTAAGACATGTATTCCTTGCTGCTTTGCCCCCAAATACACCTGCTTTTTCATCCTCTCACACAATCCTGATATCACAGTTCACCCTGAGAGGGATCTCGCATCAGCTCATGCTCATGACTTTGCTGTGGATTTAGACAAACTACATTCAACTCTCAAGTTGGAAATCACTCATGCCCAGTGTCACTATCAGGCCAATGCTGATGATTACTCTCTTGTTGCACCTGCATTCAAGATTGGTAATAAGGTCTTTGTCAAAGCACTGTACTTCTGCACAACAAGACCTTTGAAGAAACTCTCTGAAAAATACCTTGGACCCCACAAAATTATTTCCCAACCAGGTTCACATTCTTTCACTCTTTGACTTCCTGACTCTATACATACTGTTCATCCTGTATTCCATGTTTCCAATGCTCAAACCTTTCACTCCCAGCTCCATTCCAAATCATGTCACATCACCACCACCTGTAGTGGAGGTTGATGGAGAACCAGAATACAAAGTTGATTGCATTGTTGATTCAAAGATTGATTGACATTGATGCACTTGTAAACTTCTTTATAAAGTAGTATGGCTTGGTTACCAAGATACAGACAAAGCAGAGTCATGGTTACCTGCAACAGAGCTCAAACATGCCATAGACCTAGTTTCCAACTTCCACCACATGTACCCCAATAAGCCTGGACCTCTCACTTTACTCTAAACTACTCACTATCATTTTCAATCTTTTATAGACATTTTTCACATGTGTTTCATAACATTCTTTTTCATTCCAAGTTGATATTCCCAGTCCTTAACATCTCACTTTTGATTTCCCTTTCTTTTTCACACCCATACTCACTTCATTCTGCCAAGAACATCATACATTTCCAACCAAAAGAACCAAGAAAACAAAATATCCAAGTAGTATACAGTTATTCTTTACTAAAAGCAGTGACAATGACAACAACAATATTCATAGTCCTTTCATTATCATCCTTCCTTTCATTCCTCCCTCCTTCCCTTATTTCTGATACCCACATCCCACACCATCCTTCAATCTCTGTGCCACTGCTAACTTCACCTCCTCAATTGCCAAGAGCCTGTCCAGTTGTCTTCCATGCACCTATAAAACCCTCATCTTCTCCCTTGCTGCCAACACCCACTCATCCAATGCACTAACCTGCTGTTCCAACATAACTCAATTCTGAAGCTGCACCTGAGTATTCTCCCTCATTATTACTTCAAGGTTGTCCACTGCTGATGATAGATGTGTGACTTTGTGCAAAAGACTTGGGGAATGACCAGGAGCTTGTGATAGTTGGGATGGAAGGGGCTGAGGAGACTTCCATGCAATTTTAATCCACCTAACTAAGTAGAAACAATGTTTCTCCTTGGTAGATGTTGATGACTTATATACAATACAAATCTAATATTAACTAGGGTCAAGGGCTTCTAATGAAAGAAGAGAAGCACATGGCTTCCTTAACTCTAATTAAACTATATAAGACACGATCTGTCAAAGAAGCTTTAGAAGTTCTTTTTTGATCATATGACATGGTCATGAGACTAGTCCAAATATAGCGCAGCTATATTTAACAATCATATGTCATCAAAACATAAACAAAACCAAACATAATATAATATGTCATAACAATTCAAAGTAAATAAGTTAAAACAAACTAAAGAAAACAATATCAAATAAAAGAGAAAATATAATTGCAATATTACTTAAGTAAAGCTAATATCAACTTCATATTGTAAAGGAAACAAATGTTAGATATAATCAATATACATAACATTATGTCTTTCCTAGCTAAGATGTCCACATCTTAGTATCTATCTAAGTCACTCAAGTAAATTACCTTCACCATCTATGTTGAAGTTGGCCTCATTATTGTAATAAGATTTGTAATTGCCATCTTTGTATGGTTTTTAAGCATGCAAATGCTAAGGATAGGGAGCTGATGTCAAGGACCGGGTGGACAGAGGTGTGACAGAGGTAAGGCAGGAGCCAGTTGTCAGACACGGGAGTGGGTCATGGCCTCAACTTATGTGTTGTGCTGACTACTGACGCTTGACCCGGATTTCAGACAAGATAAGAGAGCAGAGGAAAGTAGCGTATTGCTAAGTTGATTATCAGACTGAGGAATCCAAGTACAAAATCATGCTACTTATATACAATGCGGAATATAGGATTGGATAAGGAAAACAAGCAAAGTAGTAAATGAAGAAATAATCAAAGTGGAGTCCACACATTTAACAAGGCTAGAAGGTATAAAATTTACTATTAAATGATTGTCAGAAAATTTCAACAAGGCAGTATGAATTAATAAAATGGAAGATGTCAGAATAAATCTGAAGGCAAAAGACTGATAGAACTGATGTAACTGATAGGCAAAAGCAGATAAGAGTTCATGAGAATATTACTAAGTCTGAACCTTCAGCCATTCTAGAGGACCAGCTCGTGACAATGGTGGTGTAAGGGGGTATTCTCCCTCATGGATGCAAGTAGTCCCACCATAATGGGGACATCCATTCGGGCTTCATCCTTGATAGTTTGGATGGGAGGAACAGACTGAGATCTTGAGATGACCATACTGTTGTCCTCGTGGTGCGGGTTTACAGCCTCATCACAGTGTAAAAGGAGGGTTGTAGGTTGGGCCAAGAGTGGTGGTGTTAACAGCTGTGGATGTTGGATTATGTTGTTTGGATCAAAGTCCAACAGCATTGGTGATGGGGGTGTGGTGATTGCTGGTTGGTACACTGGACTGTCTGGGCTGTACTCTGTTAGGTCTGGAGATGGACTGCAGAGCAAGAGCCTTGGCAGCATTGACTCTCTCAGTAATGGATAGTGCTGCCAGGGTGACTGGGGGTAAGTCCTGTCAAGCAACTCCTTTATAAGGATTTTGGGCACAATACTTGGCAAAATGGCCAGGGGCAAAAGTATCACACCAGGTGCAGTGATACCCTGGGCAAAGTGTCTTGATATGACCCATTCCATGACATATGTCGCAGGTTTGATCAAGACGTCTAGTCTGAGTCGTATCTTGATTGGGATTTCAAGGAGGTTTTTTAGTAGGCATTGGAGGGGGTGTACTCAGTAATATGGCATTGTGTGTAGCCACATTATCACGTTGCCAAGGTTTGACACTAGGAGAGGTAGTTTCTCCTTGGTCATTAGCTGAGGGGCACTCAGGATGTGGTGAATGTCTGTTTGGAGCTTGTTTATGGTTGAGTGTAGCAAAGTAATTTCCATCTGGGTTGGTGCGTTGGATGCATCTGATGATGTTCAGAGTATAGGGACCCTGAGGGATATGGCGTGCCAGGTCACCAATGTAGAAGTCCATTTCTTCCTGGAGACGCTTGTACTCACTTTGTGCAGAAGCAAGAGCATCAAGGCGATTCCTGATGTTGTAGACATATGAAGTAAGTCTAGGATTGCTGCCATAGGTAGACAGAAAGTCAATGACTGTTTGTTCTTGAAGAAATGTGTGTTGAAGGGTGGCATTCTCCAAATAGGGTGAAGAGTTTTCACTCTTAGTGTTTCCACCTGTACCATCTCTGGCAGGGGAAGGGGTGCCTTGTTCTTGCAATGGGGCAAGATCAGGACTTTCCTTGACTTTGTTCTCATTGTCAATGGTGTTGGAAGGTGTAAGAGGTAAGGGGGATTCACAAATAATAGTTCTGAAAACTGGGACTGGTGGTTGTTCACTGACTTCTGGAGTAGTCATTGAAGCTGGGGAATGTTAGGAGAGATTGTATTGGGTTTTATACTCTTGAATTATTTCTTTTGAATTTTCAAGATTTTTCTCTGGTTCCCATGAGTCTTCAGTTGGTCCATATCCTTTCCAATGTATTAGGTATTCTATTTTTGTTCCAGAGCATAGTCTGCAAGTTCTATGATTTAGGACTGCTTTGACTTTGTATTGTTCTTCTCCAGATACAAGAATAGGTGGTGGTTTAGGGTTGTATTTCCCATATATGTCAATCTCAGTTACTGGCATGAGAAGTGAGGCATGGAATTTGTTGTGAATTTTCCACTTTGGTGGTAGTTTGAGTTTGTAGTTGACTGGAGAGATCTTTCTAATAATAGTAAAGGGGCCTTCTCTTCTTTGGTTGAGCTTCTTAGAAGCATAGGGCAAGGGGAGATTTTGGTTATCTAACCAAACTTGGTCTCCTACTTTGAATGGCATCCAAGGTTGGTTCTTTCGTTGAGCCATCATTAGACATGTTTGTTCATGTGCCTCTAATGCTGCTTATTGAACTTGTTCTAAAAATAAAGACTTCTCATTGATAGAAGGTGTGTCTGTCTCTTTGTCTGAGATAAACACTTGTGGGTTGTATCCTAAGATTAATTCGTATGGTGAGTGTTTTCTTCCAGAATGGGGTTTCATATTGTGTATGAATTCGATCATTGGAAGTGCTCGTTTCCATATGGTTGGGTTTTGTAATGTGTAAACTGCTAAATAGAATTCAATTTCTTGGTTATATCTTTCAGTAGTACTGTCTGGCTGTGGGTGGTATGCTGTAGACAGGGCTGGTGTAATATTCAGTTTTTTGTATAGCTTTTGCATTGATTTAGCAGCAAATCATGGATCTCAATCTGAGATAATTTTGTTGGGTGTTCTGTATTTTGAGAATACTTTGTCTATAAGAATTTCAGCAATGCCATCAGCATTTACTGTCTTCTTTGTAGGAGTTAGAATTATCCCTTTCATAAATCCATGGTCCACTATGGACAATATACAATCATAACCATCATCAGAAGGTAGATTGGTGATTAGATCCATGGATATTTGGGACAAGGGCCTTGTGGAAGAAGGTCCTTTGATTGGTTGCATTGGTGGTTTAACCAGATGACGGTTTATTTTGTATTGTTGACAAATAGGGCATCCTTTGACATAGTTCTGAACATATGTGTTCATCCCAGGCCAGTAAACAAATTTAGATAGTTTACAGAACATTTTGGCTGTTCCTGGGTGTCCTGATATCTCATGATCATGTACACATTGTAGAAGACTTCTTTTTAGTTCAGTATCATCAGGTATCATA
Organism: Leucocoprinus leucothites; assembly: GCA_013368445.1. NCBI lineage: Eukaryota > Fungi > Basidiomycota > Agaricomycetes > Agaricales > Agaricaceae > Leucocoprinus > Leucocoprinus leucothites. The sequence goes on from JAACJO010000021.1 coordinate 570,612, forward strand.
TGTCTTCCCTGATATTTATAGATACCATCATCTTTAGTAAATCTTTCAGAAGGGGTGATTTTTGTTTGGTTATTTTTGATTAGTTATGTGATTTCGTCAGAAAGGAAATTAATGAATTTTTCTGATGGGATTGCAACTAGATCTTTGTTATCTTTTCCTGATAGAACTAAATCTGGTCGTCTGCTGAGTGCATCAGCAAGAGTATTTTTGTTTCTAGCCAAGTGCTTTATGGAGTAATGGAAGCATGTCATATACAGCATCCATCTAGCTTAGCCTCTATTTAACTATTGTGGTTCTTGCCATCTTGTAAGGTTCTTGTAATCAGACCATATGATGATAGGGTGTGCTGATCCTTTGAGATAATGTTGCCATTCCTTTAGTGCTCTAATAATAGCAAGGAATTCTTGGTCTGACACATGATAGTTTCATTAAGCAGGGTTAAGGGTTTGTGAATAGTAGGCTACAGGGTGTTTATCTCCATTTGAATCTCTTTGGAGTAATACTGCACCAGTAGCAAATGCTGATGCATCACATTCAATTTCAAATGGTTTTGATTTGTCTACTATTTGTAGAACAGGTTGCTTAAGGAATTGTTCCTTTAGCTTCTCAAAACTTTTCTGTGCTTCTGAGTTCCATTCAAATTTCGTAGTCTTTTGAAGTAGTGCATTCAGTGGTTGTGCGATAGCTGAGAAGTTATGAATGAATTTGCAATAGAAGTTGCAGAAACCAATAAACTGTCTGATGTTTCGGACAGATTTGGGTACAGGCCAATCCTGTATCCCTTTTAGTTTAATTGGATCCATCGAGTAATCCAAGGGTGTAGTTGATTCTTTGGGTGTTGCTTGTGACACCATATGAGTCGAAGTAGAGTTTGACTTCTGCCATCCATGGTCTATAATAGCTGGGGTTGCCATCAAACCTATTGGGCTTTGGGAACTTAAGTTGGAATCCTGGTTGTGCCATTGAATTTGGTGGGGGGTTCAGATTAGCATTTGGTGGTCCTCCTCCTCCTCCTCCTCCTCCTCCTGGTCCTCCTGGTGGATTACCTCCAGGACTTGGTGGTCCTCCTTGTGGTCTTGGTGGTGGTGGTGTTGGGCTTCTTCAATTTGAAGATCCTCCTGTATTGGTGATATTTGCCTTTGCTTTCCCTTTTGCTTGGGTGTTAGCAGGTACAGTGATGGTGGTACTGGCTGTAGCAATGTTGGGATTGGTTGTTGGTAAGGTACTGGTATGGGCAATACTGGTGGGGGAATTGGTAAAGCTAAAGGGGATAGGGTTTGTAATGGGACTGAGGAGCCTTGGGTTATGTCCAAGGGCTGAGCTCAAGGTGTAAGAAGGGGGTCTATCAACTCTAGGCTTTTCTGGTGATTTAAGATTGAGCTTGTTGATTGCCTTTGTGAGTACTTCTGCTTCCTTTTCAGTTTGATTTCCTTCAGATTCCTGTTGGCTTCTTCCTTCACTTTCTGTTCCTTCTTTGTCTTTGTTTTCATCATCAGATTCAGATTCCTCTGAGCTTGGAGTGTTAACTCTGGGCTCTGAATTATTTTCTTGTGTGGTGTTTTCAGTTCTTGAGATGATGTCAAGGACTGGTTCTGGTTTGATGGTCCTGCTAGATTCTGCAGGGGTTTTGGGTAATGGAGTTTGTCATTCTCTAGCTTCTTTGTTGTACTGTTCTGGGATAACGTCTCAAAGCTCTCCAAATCCTGCTCCTTTTGCAAGTTGTTCTTTGACACCCCTGTGAAGTTGCTTGTGACCAAGTGCAGCAAATTCAGCTTCAAGATTTCCTTCATATTCTTTCTTGATTTGGATATAGACAAGTTTCCCTTGGTATTCTTTGAGGTAGTAGAATCTCCCTGATCCTTTACTTCTGTAAAACCTTGTATTTCTGGTTTCACTGTAGTAGGTACTATAGGATTCTTCTGGGAATTCCTTTCTTGCAAGGACTTCGGCCTTTCTTGCAAATTCTGCTGGGTCCGTTGTGGACTATGTTTATGGGTGCCTATAGAGACACCTGGTATTGTCTTAAATGGTAGATTGTCCTGAAGACAATTATCACACTTGCAGTTTGATTCTGCCATGATTGGAAATTAGTTTATAGTCACTTTGGACTCACTTTTATAGTCACTAGGACTGTGTATTTATAGTCTCTTAAGACTTTCAATAGATATACTGTCTTCCAAGTATTTACCCTCGGGTCTGGTAATCTTCAGAGATATGCCTATTCTTCTGGCAAATTTCTCCCTTCCAAGTATCTACCCTTGGGTCTGGTATCTTATTTGAGATTTAGGTACAATGACCTTAGATCTCACAGGCCTCCAAATGTTTTAAAGAGCATGGGTAATCGCTCAGATCAATAAGAGTAATCCTCAACTATTCCACTAGTTGGCAATGTGTGTCAACCCTCTCTTTGTTGTAATGCACAATAGATTTGGGACAGCTTGTGCTATAACTGCAATAACCCAAATCAACAGTATTTGTAATGTTGTTGGGTTACTGGGCAAAGTAATGGCTCTGTGCTAACAGAGAAGGATCATTTCTACTTAATGTTATAGTAATGCTGGCCCAGTCCTAAGCTGGCACAATAAGTATTGAGTAGATCTTATCAAAGGGGACTCCTTCTCAGTAAGCAATAAAGTTGTTTACAAAGTCAGAGTTATAATACGACAATTATAGAGTTAAGACTTCAGTAATTGAGATCTTAGGGCTTAAGTTCAATTCAACTTTGTTTAGATAAAGGCTCGTATTGAGTCTCCACCTAACCAAGTAGAAATGATGTTTCTCCTTGGTAGATGTCAATGACTTATATATGATACAAGTCTGTATCTAATATTAACTAGAGTCAAGGGCTTCTAATGAAAGAAGAGAAGCGCATGGCTTCCTTAACTCTAATTAAACTATATAAGACATGATCTGTCAAAGAAGCTTTAGAAGTTCTTCTAAAGAAGTTCTTCTTTGATCATATGATACGGTCATGAGACTAGTCCAAATATAGCACAGCTATATTTAACAATCATATGTCATCAAAACATAAACAAAACCAAATATAATATAACATGTCATAACAATTTAAAGCAAATGAGTTAAAACAAACTAAAGAAAATAATATCAAATAAAAGAGAAAACATAATTGTGATATTACTTAAGTAAAGCTAATATTGACTTTGTATTGTAAAGGAAACAAATGTTAGATATAATCAATATACATAACACTTTGCCAATACCTGCAACTCCTCCTCTTCATCATCATTATCATCATCATTTCAAACTATCTGCCATGATTGGGTGGCCCTCCTGGTTACTGGAGGAGCAGTATTCATTGTTGCACTGGTATTTGGTTGATTGGTTGATATTCCTGAAACAGCAGTCATCGCTGATTGCACATTTTCCCCCTGCTCAGTATTCTGACATTGGAGCTCTGCCATGAGCTCATCATTTGTCATTGTACTCAGATTGGGGGTTTTCTTTGAGGAGTGGGGAGCCATGGTGGTAGGAGGCAAGATGATCTTGATAAGAGATCAAGGATTAGTAAGTCCTCAAGGACTCAGTCCTAAAGGGGGAATACTGTCATGATCTGTTACTCTTGGTTTCTGCTGGATTGCTTATTGACAATCTGATGTTGGCAGAGCAAAAAGGGAGGGAGTTGACATGAACCACAAAAGTGAAGGACATGTTTAGCAAACTGTGGGAGAGATGTTGAACAAGGATGCAATGAAGGGAGTGAGTTTCCAGGGTATATTATCCCATAACACTGGGTTACCTTGCCTTGATTTTATCATATGCTCCAAGGAAGTGCAGAGTTGGCAAAAATGGTATATTACTTTCTCTTCAATTCCACCCAATCATCTTCTAACTCCCACTTTTCCAGATACCAACACTATGACACCTGTGACCTTCAGCAGAACTCTGATGACCCTTCCAATACAATGACCTGATGTACAAATCCCTCACACCTTCCCACCCTCCTCAACCAAACCTATATCAACTAACACATCTCCTCCCCCTTGCCACCATGTTCAACTCAACTTAGAGCATAGTGGAAGCTGAACATCAATGAATATTCCCATATGGATATCAAGACCACATGCATGACCTGACTAGAGGGATTAATGGCACAAAACACATGACAGTGCCATGTTTTGTGAGACTGGGAGAAGAGGGGATTTGGGCTGATGCTGGGGCCATGCAGACTTCTGCTCACAGTTTGGTGTGTTGTCTCTTCTTGGTTTAAGGTATCATTTAATGACTGTTGTGTAGACAATGTGGGTTTCAATACTGCCTAATGAGGGGAAGCATCTGTATATGAGTGAGCAAGTGATTCCTTCTTATGCTGTTGAATATGCAGCTGCTGGCATTACTGTCCTGGAAGGCAAAGCTTCATAGATTCCTGTGTTGTCATTCAGACTTGCAATGAGGGTCAGACTCCTCTCCACACTGATTGTGGTGATGATAAAGATGACAGGGACAGGTTGTTTGGTTTAGATGCACACTTTGAAGTTGAGTGGGTTACTAGCAAAGAGGGTGAAGAAGGGCTGGTGTTCAAAGGTAGATTTTTGGGTGTGAAAGGATCTGATGCCAAGTTGCCTACTGGAGTTGGGAAGGAGAGTGCCAAAGTTTGGTTTATGAAGATGTGAGCAATAAGATATGTATGCATGTATTGAGTAGGGATGTAGATGTGGATGGTGTATGCCCAGACAGGTCATACTTCATCAAGAATTGGCTAGTGTCCTGATACCTCTTCTTCCTGTCCTATCTCAATGAAAAATCCGCAATCTCATTGTCTTTGGTATTATCATATCTGCATAGCAAGAACTACAACATGGCTTATCAAATAATCAAACTTCAGCAGGTCACTTCTGAAGTTGGTTCCTTCCTTCATCATTCATATTATGTGCACTAGAGGTTTCATCAATGCCTACACATGCTGATAGACTCACTCACCCATCACTACCAAGTTGCAATCACCATGTGCCCTCCTGTACTTTGGGGCTAACCTATCATGATCTGCAATTGTGACCTCTCCAATTTGATCTCCAACTATTCTTTCAATTTCCAATTCCCACAATTTTTCAGAGTCTACCATTTCTATAAATATTTCACAGTCTGTTTCTGCTCATCATTCTATCCTCCTTTCATTTGCACTCATATTTGTTTCTGCCATTCCATTTATGTTTGTCATTCTCCATCATGTCACATCTGTTATTGTCTATTTACCTTTTGTTTATCTGTTTATTTGTTTATTGTTGCATTGTGAGTTTTGCAATATTTACATGTTATTTGTCCAATTTTGCATTATCTTAAATATGTTGCTACTAGCTCATGTATTACCCATTTCTGAATATCAACTAAGATTCCACTCTGACTCTCTGTCTGTTATTCCTTCAGTGTTGAATTCCAATTCACACTGCCTGTTATCTTCCTTGTAGACCAAATCAGTCAACACAATATTGGAAGGGCACAGCACATATGCTGAAGCTGATGACCAACCTCTCCATAACTTTTGCATGTTTAGTAAGTGCCAGTAATTTGCAAATCTTGACATAACCACTCTATCTCAATTTCCTTTGTTTCAGTGCACACACACAATCACTTGTGTCTACACATATACCATCTCTAGTGGTGTAATTTGGAGGATACATTCATGGGATTGGCATTAATTACTTATGCCAACAAAGGCCACAATCTCTATCAAATGCTATCTTATCAACCAGTCTTTGACCTGCCCTGTTCCCTTATTTTTAGAATAATGCGACAGGCCAACACAGAATGAACAGTCTGGTGAAGGCTGTAAGTTGCCCAATGTCAATCACAAAATCATGAGTTGGTTTGGGTTGCACTGAACTTACATAGTAAGCAGAAGGAGATAATCATCCTGTGTTTTTGATATGATATGGTCAGCCAAAATGCTTATAGTCATCGGAATAGACTTACTGGAAGACCTGCCATGATGATCACATTAAGCATAGCAAGACCTGGTTTTTGAAAGCTTTTAGTTACAAAAATCTACAAGCTGACTAAACACACCAAAAATCCAGATATAATACATAGACCCTTAAGAACACTGTTTAGCCAAAATTGGATTAGAGGTTGTATCCTCACCATCACGGAAGAGGACTTGCAAGAGATGAGGGGTCTCCCCTATATGAACTATATTTTGTGTCTTAATGGACCAGTTCATGTGAGAAAGCAAATTTAACAAACTACTCACAAGCGACCACCACCCTGGCAACTACAACAGCAAGCATCACTACATGGAACAAGGTCAACTAATGCCAATCATACAAATAGCCTGGTCCAAACAAGATGGACCTACCTCCACTGAACACCCAAGAAAGGACAAAAATTGACAAAATATACAACTTGGCATTTATCATGAAACAACCAACTAGTGGTGGTGCAAGTGGGGCAAGGTCTATGTGAATAAATCAGCCCAGGAGATGGGTGTGGGTATTTGTTTCACTCACACAGGTTGGACCTTAGATAAAGGGCTGTAAGAACAATAATGGCCATCCACATTGAACCAAATGCTCCGAACAGAAAATATGCTAATTTCCTTTGTTTTCCCCACATGACCCAGGTGCCTATGGCCGAGATAACTGTACAGTCACAGAGCACAGTCAATGGTAGATGGGTAGCATGAAACATGAAAAACACCCACAACCAGAGGTGCAGATAGGAACCAGGAAAATCGCTTGTTGTTGCAATTCCAACATAAACCAGTGAAAATTTTCAACAGGCCAGTTATGCCACCATAAGGATATATACTCACATACTCCCACAACATACACTGTCTTACACGATACTTGATCAAGTCCTGCACCAAATTGATCTTTGAATCCCAATTTCATAAGCACTTTTACTATGAATTCAGGAGAAATGCACTCACGAATAAAAAAGGCTGGGATGGTAACGAAAGGTATATAACGGTTAATGAGGTAGAGCACCCTCATCATGTTCCATTGAGAGCCCCATATAAATGTGACTTCCAGGTCAAAATTCAAAAGCCAGTCATATACCTATACTTTGTGCTAAATGTCTGGAAGCCCTTCAATCTCAGCAGTATACCAATCACTGACCACGATTACAATCCCAGAAACTGATTTTACGCAATCAAACATTGGGTATGAACTGCTCGAAACAAGAGTAGGGGCTCACTGTTTAAGGACTTGTGAAAGACTCGATGAATTACATCCTTCTCATGAGCAAAGGATGAAGCCCACTTACATTTACTTGTTGATATCGTAGAGCAATCAACGGGAAAAGTCCAGTGGTGGACATCCTTGCTAGGTTGCGGATGATGTGTGGTTCACTGGCGGGGTGAACTTCACCAGTCACTTATACTGTGTTAATATAGAGTCTGGATACACTTGATACATCATCCAAACATGGTTGGCCTGGAAATCAGAGATATAATTATCGGTGCATTAGGAATGATAATTTAATTGATATTCCAGCATTCCACGCAAGCCATCTGTCTGGAGTAGGCTCTAGGGGTTTACTCGCCTCTCAGTACGCTAAACCAAACTGTTCGTCAAAATAAACCTGTATTGATCAGACTAGAACTCAGTACCTACATCTGTCACCATCGGAACAGATTTGTAGAAAATAAACTGAGATGATTGCCTGGCTAACATCCGACGCACCAAACAGTTTCATGGTTTTGCAAGTATCAAAAGACAATTTCGAATCTTGGGGCTTTCATCTTAACGTAGAAAATAGATTAGGAAGATTGCGATGGTGTGCACTCCTCAACCAGGTCAATGTTTCCTTGCCATGCATGATTGCCACGATCTAACAAGTCTTTTCATTTAGTAAACTCGGCTCAATGAGTGTTGTAGATTTATAGCCCCTATACAACTCAAAGGTACGGTAAAACCGTAACGATCTGTGATCTGGAGAGTGTTGGGCCGGTTAACACCGCTGACAGTACTTGATCGAAGCGCTTGTTCTCTTTGCAGACACCATCATCACCCTTTTCATTCTCGGTTCTCTAATCAGCCTCAAATATAGTCGTCGCTCTGGAGATGGATCTCCACATCAGCTCTTTCTAATAACAGGTGGGTTGTGACCTCGTCATCTGCGACAGTCCCGCCGGGCCCTGTGTGCCGAACTGTTGAAGCAGATGGCCTTTGGTATATGAGTTCCACTCATTTGATATGGCATTGGCAACCGTAAACTTTCGCATATAATATCATATCTTCCCTAACATCTAACTCGAGCCTGCTTCTCGTATTTTTCCTTATGTTGATTAAGGACGGAGATGAGAATTGTAGGAGATCTGGGCGGTGATACAACAAGAGGACTCAGCTCACTGGACATTTTGCCGGATCTGACTAGTATACTCCGACATGGTTTCCGGGAAGCTGTGAGAGATTTGGAGTTACTTTCTCACTCATTCACTACCGTTTTGAACCTTACTCTCAGATCTCAACACCTCACGTCCCCAGCCCTCATCAGAAGACCGACAAATCTTCCAACACAGCCGCCTGGTCTTCCTTCCTATACGTCCATCTCGAACCAAACCTGTTAAGTGGTATGGTGGTTGCCTGATGAATTTGGGATGTGGGAGTATTGATGATGCATTGACGATTTGCTTGAGGGCCAGTCCTCCCTACCTTCATCTCCAATCAAACTTCTCGCTTAGAAGTCCCAAGGCGACTCTGCATCCAGTTCTCCTCAACCTTGCATTACCCCCATTCACTTCCTTACAGCGCTCGAACTTCCACCACTGGCTACCCATGAATTCTGTACGAGACACAACTCAAGTTTCCAACTTCACTGTGCCTTAAAAACGGGTACTATGTATCACTCGCCTGAGGCTACAGCAGTCCGAAGCGAATTTGCTCAGGGATTGCTTAGCTGCTCTTAGTCGCTATCTGGCTCAGCATACCCTCGAATCGCGATTCCATCCCATAACCAAACTCGGATGGCATTATCTGTTCATAAGGTGCATGGTGATTTATGTGAAATCAAAGGGAACATGCCGATCGAGTCATTGGGTAAGCATTCCAAAGTCTAGTATGTCGCTAATGAGGGGAAAGGAATGTTTGCATTCGGCTGCAGATTTTGACCGAAGGAAGGACCTGATGCCGCCACGCTTCGAGAAGGGATAAGAGAGTGCTAGAGCTCTGGAACTTGGTTTAGCCTGCGGACAGGATCAACAAGATGTGCGTAGCTTACGGAAATGTATAGCTCGCTATGCTGATGATCGCACGGTTCTTGATCTTACTGTATGCGCTTACCGAGCCATTCGTAAAATGTTCAATAATTTAAGAGACCATTATTCAACTCTGACCCGTGTTTTGTCCGACTTCTGAACGTTAGTGTTCAGGGACGCTTCGTAGTCTAATGATTATAGTGGAGGAATAAATGTTCTCCATAGTGCCAGTGCAGCGCCCGCCTGCAACCGGCGCTGGAAGCTCCGGACTTCTCGTGTTTCACCTTGGACAATTCTGGTATTGGGCGCTTTTCCTGTGACCTGATCATCATGGAAGCCTGTGGCTTTTATCACCTCTAATCCCGAAGCTTTCAACGTACAAAAAGTCCGACCCTTGGTAATTCCCATATTGTCCAAGATGTTGGCGAGGGTTCTCTGCTACCAAAGGTCCAGATTTTGGAGGAGATTGAAAGACTTCGCTCCCCACGGACAGGATCACAATTCAGCGCTTGACGCAAACCCTAGGACCTGACTTTACTTAGCCATGCTCTTTAGTCTTATGGGCTTGCCGACAGAAGCATCCTTATGTCGTCACACGATAACCTTGAATATTATCATCTGACGCCCTGCCTGATGAAGATGCAACGTAGAAAGTTCCCGAAAAGGGAGCTCAGCCCTTGGTTATTGCTCAACAATATATTTAATCTGACTCAAATGGTACGTCTGAAGGATACTTAGAACACTTAAGCAAGCCACCTTTACTACCTGACTATTCGCTTTTTCCTGCCACATCCACTCCCGTCCCCGAAATGTCGTCCGCCCAACAGCTCGTTCCCGATTTGGACGTCGCCCTTAAAGATGCGATTCTGACACTCAAGTACGCAAAGAAAGAACCTGGGAAGAAAGAAAAGGCATTTGATAAAGTCGGTTCGTTGACCCAACCATAACCACTCCTAGCTCGCCCCTTAACTGACAGCTCTTGTCTAAAGCCAATGCCATCTCAAAAGCCGATGTTTCTCCCTCCCTTGCTTTCTTGAACGACTTCTATACCACCAATAGCGCTTTGATCAGCAATGCCACAGCCGGCTTCGCATCTCTCGATAACAAAACGATTGACGCCACCATCACTGGGTTCTCCGAAACTGTCAAGGTCGTCATGAATGGTCTCGACGCCCTCGGCACAGTTCACCCATTTGTCGGAGGTGTGTCTTCAGTTCATTCTACATAGACCGATAATCATATAGGTTGCAGTTGCAGTGGCTGCGTTTAAACTGGTCGTGACCCTCGACCTGACAAGGCGAGTGAACAACCAGAAGATCCTGGCTGTGAATGTACAGATGCAACAAATGATGTGTACGCTCTTTCAGTCAGTATGTTTCGTCGTTTGTGCGACTTCACCGCCAACCGCTTCATGGACTGCGTCGAATCGGAGACCCTGAAGAAATAGGGCCGGACGGAACTGTACTCAAGGATCGAATGCAGCCGCTGATGGAGCAGATCGCCCGCGATATCAAGGAGTGTGGTTCAGCGTGTGACGTCTATCTGAAAAAGACCTTCATTGGTATGCCCTCTGCTTCTATGAGATGGTACTCACAGCTCAATCAAACTAGCTAAGATGCTTAAATCAAAGATCTACGAGGGTCGTCTTGCCGGTTATACACCCAAATTCATGGATTACAGAGACCAGCTCGATAAGGCCCTGACAGTTCACATTGCCCTTGGCGTGGATGCCGCCAATGTGAAGCTCGACTCTCAGTCGTCCCAACTGGACTCAATCGAAGAAAAGCTCGACATGCTTACTAACGTTTTCCGCTGTCTCGACACGCCGCATGAGAAGGAGGTGAGGAATTCATCGAGGAAAGCGGCGGCCCCAACGCAATCATCGAGCGCAACGATCTAGTACTCGCGCTTGTGGACAAATCAGGAGAGAACCTGTCCAACCTTTCTGATAAAGCACGCTCTGGTGGAAAGTCAGAATTGGATTCCGTTCGAGAAAAGTTGCAGAAGGAGGTCACAGAGGACCTAGACGTTGTTCTGAAACAAAACTTTGTTCTCTTTGACCGCAAACTCGAGATTCAGAGTCGGAATATCGTGGACGCAGTCGAGAAGCAAGGTCAGTATATTGTTAGCGCCCTTTCAGCAGGTGCCCATGACAGGATAGGGGACACTGTGAGTCACCTCCCATCCTTGCTTATCAGATATGAACCGCTTAAATGTCAGGACCTACACATTTTATGGAAAGTGATGGTACGCTCATCGTTGCTTTCAGTGTGATATATGATGACCAGTTTTTGAAGGACTGGAAGGGCAGTGTCAAGGCCCGCCATTTTGTCCTAGCTCTTCGAGACTATTTCACGAATTAGTTCTCCGCCAAGACGCCTCTTTCAGGCGATTTAATCATTCAGGTTCCCTCTCCCAGCAATAATCTTACCTTCCCCAATCAGTTCATGGGATAGCCAGGGTCGAAACCCGTTCTTCATATTGACAACTGGGCTCTTCAATATATTAATGTCGCTCACCTAAGCACTATCCTAGAAGCCATCGATGACGATGGAACAGGATTTATCAACATCAAAGAGGCCAACACATTCGCAAATGAGCATCCAAAAGGCTGGGGGTTCGTTTGCACTTTTCCCTCGACTCTTCTACCCATTTGACACTGACTTCATGAACTTGCAGATTGTTACCCTGGATTGCATTCTGGGCTAAGGGTGCGCTTCGTTTGCGTTTTCTCATTGACTTTGTTACTTACGTTTTAAAAGGATGGGAGACAAGTCCCGCGGATTACAAGAACCGGATTATCATGATTTTACAGGAAATGGACCGACTCCACCATGACACACTTGCTGAGAATCAACGACTTGTTGATCTATACCTTTCGGACTCTACGATCCTCAGCACTCATCTTGTTTTGAAATCAACTAAAGCAGAACGGAAATACTCGGACTCAGTGGCTCCCGAGCTTCTCTCTACCACTCGAGAGTATACAAAGGTGGAGGAGGACAGACTGGATCAGAATCTGGGAAATATTGGTTATGACCTGGATAGTCCAGGTACCGTAATGCTTATCGCCGGACGTGGAAGAATTGAACGCGTCAGTTCCAATTCTCCTTTCTATGTTCCTAGATACTCACACATAGATAGTATCTTTTCCCCCTCTTATAATTAGTCCTCAAACGGGATTTGGAGGTTTTCCGTTACGCTTGCAGGTCTATTGTCGACGACGACGAATTTACACACATGACAACTTCACTCAGATCAATATTTGGTGTCGTGAGACAGCGAATAGACAATCTCAGAGGTGAGTCTGAATACCTTCAGGCCTCCTTGGATACTCACGAACCAACATGTTTAGTGATCTGCAGACAGGTACATTTGGACTTCAACGCATTTGGAAAGCTTTGCTCTAGGGATAGTAAATATCACATTTTCGAATTCCGGACTACTACTTAACTACATAAATATTAGTTCCACGACCATAATTTTCACAATTTTGATGCTGGATATACCTACAACTATGGGCCAGAACAAAGTCTCTTTATGACATGGAGGAATTCCTCACCCTCGAAGGACGAGGCTACAGGTTATGAATCTCGTGACGCTCCCAAAACTGCCAAACCGCTACTCACGTCTCACTTCCCTGGTCAAATAGACGTTGTGGACGAATTGATGGAGTAGCCACGCCATTCCTTTGACAACCACATGTTCACCGGCAGGATGGATGGGTTCTGGACAGGTCATTTGTGGACTAGGAAGGGAAACGCTCTCGCTCCTTCTCTACTATTTGGGTTGACCCAACTCAAAATTGACTTCGACTCCTCGGACGAGCAAGCCCTCGGAGGGTATGCAATTACTTTCCTCGACAAGTATGCTGTACAGGGGAACCGACGAGTAGCTGATGGAGCGGAGGAATTCGATGTCTTGTTGCGGCGACCCAAAATGAATGGCTTGTCGATCAGGCTGATCGGAAGATATGTTGCGAAAGACGAGACGCTCGAAGGAAATTGGATGATAATACGGAGGGATGAGGTTGGAAACAGTTATGGCGACCGTCTATTCTCTCTTCAACCCCCACAACAGGACCAGCCGTTTCCTCTGACACTGACAGACCAGGAGGACGCTAGCATCCGCACACCTCGTGTCGATCTTGAGTCGGGACCAGTCGAGACACCTGGTGTAAGAATATTCGTTTTCCAAAGAACACCTGTGGAGGTGGCCGGATTTTGCCGCCTTCCGGAAGAAGGAATGAAGTACAATGCCAACTCCCGCTGGAGGTTCCTTCGTGATGCTGTCTTGCATCTTGTACGCAGCCAACTCTGGTCTCAGAACAAAATCGTTTCTTGGAGCGCCGATCGCCACAAATTTCTGGATCTTTTCACCAGACAACGTCTCCGACGTCAGGGGTTCTCAATACCCAATCCTTTGGGTCCCGAGGAACAACTAGAGTTCTAGGATCTTCGGTACCGTTTGCCTCCATCCAACATTAAGCCGTGTATCGCATCTGTAATTTGGACCCTCGAGGGAATGCCATTCCATTAGTATGTTTTCATCAGTGGTTGCGATTCATCGGAGTTAACAGTTGAATCTTCAGTTCCACGTATTGTGACGGCTGCAACCAAAACATTCTCGATATCAAGTTCACTTGCTTAACCTGCCTTGACCCGGGCATGTCCAATACATTCGACCTTTGCGTTCAATGTATGGATAAACGAATCGAACGGTCAGGCTTCGTACACACAACCGATCATACATTGATGAAATGCCTTCGGTACACGCAACCATATTCTTTCTCTAGGCATATCCGGGAAGCACAGTCCATGACGGAGCGCTTAAAGAAAGCCTTGACAGAGGCATCCACCTGCCATACTCACGATGATAAGCTCGGGTTAGTGGAGACTCATGAAACGTCTTCGGAAATGCACTTACAAATGCGGTGTGGGTGTTGCACGAATCTAATAACGATCCCTTTCTGGGCATGTATCACTTGCGGTGAGTATACTATATACTCATCTACTGATGATGGTCTCAATGACCTCCAGCACCCGACACTTTGATATGTGACGATTGCGAGACAAAAGGAGCATCCTTGTCGAGTGGTCTCCCCAATAAACCCTCGCACCGCCCTGATCACCCACTCCTTCGACTTCACAACCTTCTGCAGGAGCAGTTCAAACCCAAAAAGATTGATTCGACTGTGACGATAATCAACGACCTAGAAACGTCTGTCGAAAAGAGTTTTACGGAGATGGATGCGAGAATGGCCAAACTCGAGGGGACGGTCGAGACGAGACTGAAATTGTTCGAGTCACTCCTTCAGAAAATTGCCCTTCAGTTGAATACTGCCCAAGGGGATATGTGATAGATAAGCAACTAACCTCTTATGTGATAGATCAACTTATTCTTCCTCTTACTTCGCCATCAATTGCTCAGTCCATTGTCATTTTCGACTCCATTGTGCTCCTGGAAAGTAAATGCTAAGAAATAATGGAAGTGTTGTGTATAGGCACAAACGGATGTAATTATGAATTTGACTCCGCTTATACCAAAACATCGCGACCCACTGAGTACGAGCCTGACGAGCCCAGTGCCAGGTTCCCCAGATCTCAACATTTTGAAGCCACTTGGATCATATTTCATCTTTCTGGCTGGCTGGTGCTTTCCAGAGTCAAATCGAGAGACCAGGTAAGCGTTACATGGGCTTGTGTCCTATCTGGAGTCTGATCTGCTTCGTTAGGCCGTGGCTAGATAACTCCGCAGCGGGGCCCTTGGGACACCGACTGATGTCATCCATCCAATGCCATCCAACCTATCTTGTAACTAAATCAATCAATTCGACTGGCACTAAATAGATAGAGATCTGCTCATATCAGGACGAGTGCGGAACGAAGTGCGTGGCCCTGGCACTAGAGACAAGGCCGGTTCGGTGGCCGGTCACGAAGGTACTGAGGAATCAATCCACGAGATTAATTCTTCATTTGATTCGTGACCTACCGCATGTTCCATGCCAGGAATGAAATAGACAATTGATTCAATGAAGAATCAAGGGGCATCGTCACGAACTAAGCATCGTACAACGATCACGAGACATCAACTCAATTGTTTTTTAGGTTCCTCGGCTGTTCTCGGTTCTAATTCAAGGCTAAAGCCCTTTATCCATCATTAAACCAATCGTGGATTTTGATTTTTGGATAGAATCGGTGGTGGGTCACGATTCAGCCGCCGGATTTAATTCTTGATTTAATTCATGTGTACTTTCGTTGGCGGTCACAGATCCGGATTTGTTTCTGGTGTGGATGTCTGCTTCTGGTGCCCAAAGCCAAGTGGCGGTCAGTGATGTTGACGGACATCTCGGCAGGGGCGTGGGAAGATTCTATACAAACCCTTGTAACTTATGTACGCCGCTCAGGATATCCCCACCAGCGAAGGTCTGAACATCTCATGTCTCTGGCTCGTTTAAGTCTGCCCCAGGTAAAGGAAGGATGATTGGACTCATTAAGGCATCTCATTCAACACTCTTCATGTTCTTCTCGTGCGTCAAGCCACGCTCAATAATGGAAACTTGCCTTCACCTGGGCCTGTCACGGACTAGAATGGGCTGTTGGCGGAGAGAACTTAGGGCCGTTTAACAGTAGTAAGTATTCCTATTTGCGGTCATCCACATTCCGAACTGATCATGAGGCACAGAGCAGGTCTCCAAACGGAAATATCTACCCCTGCATTGTCGATCAAGCCCAGATTAAACACTGATCCTGATTACCATTTCGAAGAATTCTCCTGATGCTTGAAGACCGGAGCTATCCGCATCCTTATTAAATGTTGAAACCGGAGGTGGTATTCGATTTTCTAGACACCCTCCTACCGATACGATGTCGGCAATCGAACCACCCCCTTCCAATACTGAGGCTGCTCTCAAAGATGCGTATCTGACTCTCAAGAACTCAAAGGAAGGACCTGGCAAAAAGGAGCAGACTTTTGATAACCTTGGTTCGTTAAAGCTATACCCAACCCCTCCTAGTTCACCCTTTTGACTGATCGTTCTGATGCAAAGCAAATGCCGTCTCAAGTGCAGAGACTTCTCCCTCGCTAGTTTTCTTGAATAACTTTTATACCGCCAACAGCGCGCTGATTGGCAGCGCCGCAGCAGGCTTCGCGTCTCTCGATAACAAAACGATCGACGCTGCCATCACTGGCTTCTCCGAGTCCGTCAAAGTCGTCATGGATGGTCTCGACGCCCTAGGCGCAGTGCATCCTTTCGTTGGAGGTGTGTCCCCAGTTCTCTACAAACAGGCGTTTCTGATACAGAATTTAGTGGCTGTGATCGCGTTTAAGTTGGTCGTGACTCTCGATCTAACGAGGCGAGGGAACAACCAGAAGGTCTTGGCTGTGAAAGTACAGATGCAACAAATGATGTGCACACTCTTTCAGTGAGTATGTTTCGTCGTTCGTGCGACTTCACCGCCAACCGCTTTATAGACTGCGTCGAATCCAGGACCCTGAAGAAATCGGACCAGATGGGACTGTATTGAAGGATAGAATGCAGCCGCTGATGGAGCAGATCGCCCGCGATATCAAAGAGTGTGGTTCAGCGTGTGACGTCTATCTGAAAAAGAGCTTCATTGGTATGCCTTCTGCTTCTATGAGATGGTACTCGCGGCTCAATCAAACTAGCCAAGACACTGAAATCAAAGATCTACGAGGGTCGTCTTGCCGGCTATGCATCCAAATTCATAGATTACAGGGACCAGCTCGACAAGGCCCTGACAGTTCACATTGCTCTTGGCGTAGATGCCGCCAATTTGAAGCTCGACTCTCAGTCGTCCCAACTGGACTCAATCGAAGAAAAGCTTGACATACTTACCGACGTTTTCCGCCGGCTTGACACGCCACGTGAGAAGGAGGTGATGGAATTCATCGAGGAAAGCGGGGGTCCCAACGCAATCGTCGAGCGCAACGATCTAGTGCTCGCACTTGTCGATAAATCAGGGGAGACCCTGTCTAACCTTTCCAACAAGGCACGCTCTGGTGGAAAGTCGGAGCTGGATTCCGTCCGAGAGAAGCTGCAGAAGGAGGTTGCGGAAGACCTAGATGCTGTTCTGAAACAAAACTTTGCCCTCTTTGACCGCAAACTCGAGATTCAGAATCGGAATATCATGGACGCAGTCAAGAAGGAAGGACAGTATATCGTTAGTGCCCTTTCAGCGGGGTCACACGACAGAATCAGGGATACGGTGAAGACAAGGTTACCTTTTGTCCCTTGCTGCTAAACTAACAATTTGTTTAAGGATCTACAAAATCTCTGGAGAGAAATGGTATGTCTGTTATCATATTAAGTATTCACCCTCTGAGGGGCTGCCCAAGGGCTGGAAAGGCAGTGTAAAAGCCCGCCATTTCGTGCTGGCGCTCCGCGATTATTTCACTGATCAGTTCTCCATCAATACCCCTCATCCAAGCGACTTGATGATACAAATACCCACACCTGAAACTGCTGTCAATCCCGATAAGCAACTAATGCGACTGACAGCATCAAAACCCATACTGCACCAGGACCTCTGGGCCCTTCAATATATCAACGTTTCCCATCTGAACGCTATTCTAGAAGCCATCGATGACGACGGAACAGGCTTCATCAGCATCAAAGAGGCTAATACGTTCGCGAATGAGCGACCAAGGGGTTGGGGGTTCGTTTATACTTCTTTCCATCCTCTTCCAGCCCCTGACCCCTGAGATAGACTTTTGACATGGATTGCATTCTGGTCGAAGGGTAAGTACCTGTAAATGTCCACTCTGATTTCTCGCTGACCATGTGGAAGGATGGGAGTCAAGCCTTGCCGATTACAAGAACCGGATCATCTTGATTCTCCAGGAAATGGATCGACTTCACCATGATATACTCGCTGACAACACATGCCTTACTGATCTGTATCTCTCGGATTCTACGATTCTCGGCACTCATCTTGTCTTAAAATCGACCGACGTAGGGCAAGAATACGATTTAGTAGCTCCTGAGTTGCTTTCCATCACTCGGGAGTATACTACGGCGGAAGAGGAAAGGTTAAAACAGAATCTAGAAAGTATTGGTTATGACCTGGACACTCCTGGAACGGTTACACTTATAACTGGACCTGGAAGGATTGAGCGCGTCAGTTGATCTCCCGATTTTATCCACCCAGCCACTTACATCAAAACAGTATCTATTTCCCCTACTGTTCTTAGTCCTCAAACGACACCTCGAAGCCTTTTACTATGCTCGCAAGCACATTGTTAGCGATGACGAATTTTCCCGTATGACCACGTCCCTTAATTCGATCTTTGACGTCGTCAGACAGCGAATTGACAGTCTTAGAGGTCAGTCTGATGATTAACAGGTGTCGTTGAAACTTTACAACTCATTGTATTTAGCCATCTACAAACAGGTGCACATGGACTCGAGCTCGGTCCTGAAAAGTTTTTCTCTGGGGATGGTAAACATCCACGTTCTCTTTCTTGGAGTGTCAGCTGATCACATACTTCTAGTTTTACGACTACAGCACTCACGATTTCGACGCGGATACCGGGTACGGGTACGGGCCCGAACCAAGCCTTATCATGAGCTGGGAGGATACATCGACAACTAAGAATGAAGCCACAGAAAGTGCAATCATTGAATCGCCTGAATCCGCTAAACCCTTATTCTCGTCCGAATCCCCCGGCCAGATAAACGCCTTACAGGAGCTGGTGGAGTGGCCTCGTCACTCCTTCGACACGGATCCGTACACCGGTAGGATGGATGGCTTTTGGACCGGTCATCTTTGGATCACAAAGGGAGACACCCCTGCTCCTTTCCTGCTCTTTGGCCTTGCACAGCTGAAGCTTATTTTTGATCCCGAAAATGAACAAGCGCTCAGAGGGCATTTCATCACATATTTAGCAAAGCAGGAGGTGCAGGGACGTCGACGAATGGTGGACGGAGTGGAGGAGTTCGATGTCCTGTTGCCATTTGACATAGATGTCCTGTCCATCAGGCTGGTGGGGAAGTTTGTTACAGAAAGTGAGACACTTGAAGGAGGCTGGCTGATGTTCGTACGGAAGGACGAGGCTAAAAAAGGCTATGATGAACATCCGTTCTCTCTTTACCCTCCGCTACCTGTTCAACCAGCAGCTCCGACAGAGCCAGAGAACGCTGATACCCCTAAACCTGCTGACGACGCCGAGTCAAAACCCGTCCAGTTGCCTCGCCTAAGCAAGTTTATTTTCCGAAGGACACCTACAGAGGTGGGCGGATTCTGCCGCCTTCCGGAAGATGGAATGCAACACGACGCCAAGTCGCGCTGGAGGTTCCTTCGTGACGCTGTTTTGCACCTTGTACGAAGTCAACTCTGGTCCCAGAGTTTGATTCGTGCTTGGTGTGCTGATCGTCACAAGTTCCTTGATCTTTACACAATTGATCGACTCCAAGGTTACGAGTTTTCTCTACCAAACCCTTTGGGCCCCGACGAATTACCAGCGTTTCATGATCTTCGGTATCGTCTGCCTCCATCCAACATCAACCCTTCTGTAGCATCTGCAACCTGGACACTCGACAGGATGTCTTTTCATTAGTACGTTTGATCAGCAGCTCGAGCTGATTTGAACTAACAACATCGTGCCCAGTTCTATTGGTTGCGATGGCTGTGAACAATCCGTTCTCGACGTCAACTTCACCTGTTTGACCTGTATTGACCCAGAGATGTCCAATTCATTCGACTTTTGCCCTCAGTGTATCGACAAGCCCGCTGAGCGTGATGGGACCATTCACACTGTCGACCATACCTTGATCAAATGCCGTCGTTACACTCAGCCGTATACCATGTCCTGGCAAATTCGTGAAGCGCGATCCATGACGGAGCGCTTAAAGAAGGCCTTGATAGAAGCGTCGACTATTAATAGCTCGGACAACAACCTTGGCCTAGGTAATACCCAGGTAGTATCATCGGAGAAACGTTCCGAGCTGCAGTGTAGCTTTTGCACAAAACCAGTAACGGTACCTTGCTGGGCTTGCATTACATGTGGTGAGTGTATCTCCTACTTTTCCAACGCATACTTGGCTAAATCAGTTTCCAGCACCCGATATTTTGATATGTGAAGATTGCGAGAAAAAAGGTGCCTCTTTGTTGGAGACCCCTCCCGCTGGCACTTCACACCGCATTGATCATCCTCTTATTCGACTCCACAACCTATTGCCAGAACGATTTGAACAAGAGAAGGTGGATGTTACTGTAGCCAGAATTGACGATCTGGAGACTTCTGTCGGAAAGAAGGTCGCGGAGCTAGACACTAGGATCGCCAACCTCGAGAGTACGATTGAGGCAAAGCTGGCCTCGTTCGAGTCTCTCCTCAAGAAGATCGCGCTCCAACTGGACGTTCCTCAAGAAGATTAAATTCTGTTTAACATCTACATCCAGGCCTTACTGTACTGTACCGGCTCGACTGGGTGATCCACGTTCGAATACACTCCCTCAGCTTTGTATGAGATTTATCTATATTTTACCCGCCTTCAGCTGTCAAGAGATGAGCAACACAGTCTCTCGTTTACCAACTTGGTGTGAGAGCGACGGACCACAAGCTTGGTCAAATTAACAATGACCACTGTCCTGAAACCACCACGACCTATCCTCCTCGATTTCGCCTGTGTGAAACTCACTTCACGGCCCAGGAGAGAAAAAAAGATGAACATTGTACATCAACAGCGACGCAATAATGTTGCTCAGCATCGTTCCTTCTTAGCTCAGTTGGTAGAGCGCGTCACTAGTAATGACGAGGTCAGTCGTTCGAGTCGGCTAGAAGGAATCCTTCCCCAGACCCGTTTTTTTTTTTACCCTTTCACAGTGGAATTTCCCCGAGACAAATCCGTTGATTGCTAGGCAGTCGCTCTATGGCGCTCTCGGAGGGCATATTCCTAAGTCAATGATGAAAATGTACTTAGTGGTGCATTTCCTATCGAGAACTGAGGACTTGGAGGATAACGAGTTCGAAAAAGCTCTCCCACTTGTTCTAGGTAATAGACAACAAGTTTTTTATGGCGTGCCTACGGCACACCTGTGAAGCGCAATGGTGAATCTGAGTTCCAAAACACAATCTATTTCATAGTTCAAGTCCACCCAATATCTCTTTGTAAACTACATTTGGTGTTCTACCACTTTCTTGAGCCTGTTCTGGCAATACTATAGAGATCCTGGATGCAGATGTACATCGTGAAAATCCTACATACAGCTGCCCATGTGAAAAAACTGAAGTTGTCAAGTTGATTCCTACATTATTCACAGACTGTCCTTGAGACTTGTTAATTGTTATTGCAAATGCAAGTCGAACTGGGAATTGCTGTCGTTTCAATGGAATGGGTAGAGTCTCTGTATTAGGGCTCAGCACAATTCTTGGGATAAACACCTGCTTTCCTGCAAACTGTCTATCTCTGCTGATAATCCGGCACCTCAGGACTTTTCTCCATATTTCCAATACTACCATTCTTGTCCCATTACACAGCCCACTTGCTGGGTCCAAATTTCTCAGCAACATCACTGGGCAACCAAGTTTAAGCCGTAGATGTGCAGGAGGAAGGCCAGCAACATTGAGTGACTGCAGGTACTCAGGTGGATACATCTGGTGCATCCCATCCTCCTGTGAGACTGAGTCTACACTGCGCAGCAAATGTGTTTCATCACCACCACTGAACTGGTACTTC
This sequence comes from Leucocoprinus leucothites, assembly GCA_013368445.1. NCBI lineage: Eukaryota > Fungi > Basidiomycota > Agaricomycetes > Agaricales > Agaricaceae > Leucocoprinus > Leucocoprinus leucothites. The sequence continues at coordinate 592,463 of JAACJO010000021.1, forward strand.
TCTAGGACAGTATCATTGACTTCATCAACTTCATTGTTCCGTGGACAGAGGATGGTATGGTCCAAAAACCAATCATCATCCTTGGCTCCAGGTTGTTCAACTCCAGGATAGAGTTGGGTGATAAGATCATCAATAGTATCCAGAAGCATGGGCCTGGGAATTTGCACCATTTCATTGTTGTCCATAGTTGTTCCAGCACCAATCTCCAGCAACCACTGAGCATGCTGGTCATCCTCTGCAGATCTTCCCAGCCACATATTAGTCCGAAGATAATATGTGGTAACATGTCACCAGATTCTTCCACTCCTCCTAATAGAAAGTCCTACCACCTCCTGTCATGTTGCAGATGGCATCACAGGAAGTGTCTGACAGAAGTCACCTCCAAAGACCACTGTAATTCCACCAAATGGTGCTCTTTTCTTTAGGAATATATTAGCAATATATTTTAAAAGGTTATCATATATTCTCACCTGAAGCAAGTTCTGAAGACATTTATCTACTGCATCAACAGCATACTTGTTCTGCATGGGCACTTCATCCCAGATAATGACCTTGGTTTTCTTGATAACTTCTGCGATGTTTTTATTAGAAGTTTCTGAGATTGGGCAAACAGAAGCCTCATTGGCTGGAATAGGAATTTTGAACATCCAGTGTGCCGTTCGTTCTCCATCCAAAAGCAAAGCAGCAATGCCAGATGATGCCACATATAAAGCAATATCACCTCTACTCCAGACTTTAGCTGCAATAGTATTGCAAACAAAAGTCTTTCCACATCCCCCAGCACTATGAATAAAAATAACCTCACTATGCTCTGGATTATCAATTGAGGCCATAACAGCTTCATAAGCTGCTCTCTGCTCATCATTGAACTGCTCTGTGTTTGCAGTCACAATTGCTTCCATAGCATCTTCATCATAGTTTTCTTCTGCCTCCAGGACTGGATTACGTGTTATAGATCCCCATGGCATCTGAGGAAGAGGCATTGGTGGATATTTCTCTAGAGTGTCTCCTGAAAGCATAAGGTGTTTGTTGAGGAGGTAAAGACCAAAGTCCCACACATCTGCCTGTGGAATATGGTCCATTGATGGTAGAAGCCGATAATTGCATCTATTGTCATGGTAGAGCCTCTACCTCAGATCATCACATAGTCCTTCCTTGTACTGCTCCCAAAGCTCCAGTGGATCGGTTGGCTGCCCAAACATCAGGATCACTGCAAACAACTGCCAACACAACTCTCCTGGTTGAGACTGAATAGCCTCATCCAAACAGTTTGCCCACTCTGTCATCCTCCAATAATCCTCAAGCTACACATGCTGCCTTGAAGGTTGGATGCTCAGTGCCCTCAAAAGTGCGCAAGTTCTCCCAACTTGTGGCCCCTGGAACTGCTGTCAAGAGCAACCAGAGGTAGAATCGCTCTCCCTGTGCAGGTGATGCAAAGTACATCCTCCCAATCACATAATTCCTGTCTCTAGGCTTCCATCTCTTTGTCTTATCCACAAATGTGTAGTGCTGTGGAAAATCCTGGTAGAGCACATGGTGGCATCCATCATTATGTTCACGGTTGTATTCAAACCAAGCAGTAAGCTGAGTCCTCTCCACATTTTGTCTTGCCAAAACCTCAGCAGGAGGCTGGTCATTATGGAAGTTGACATAGTGCTGGTTTGGGAGGTGAACTGGAAGGCAGTAGACAGATGGGTACTCGGCATGCATTCCAAACTCAAGCAAGTGCTAGATAGCTTCTGGAGGTGAAACATATTGGGCATCCAGATACTCCTTGATTTCATCCCAAACATGGATCTCTGCAGAGACCTCAAGCGTAGTGCGATCTCTACCTTTGTAGATGTACTTGCTGATATACTTGACAGCCCATACACCAGCACTGACTTCAAGATTGAGATGACACAGGAATTTGAGCAGGAGAAGTTGATTATTGGGGACAACCCAATGGTTGTCATAAATAAAGCCATTGCGCTCAATGGTGTGACCATTGTTGGGCTGAGCATATTGTGGGTATCCATTTTCACTCCACTCTGTCTCCTCTCTAAATGGTTTGGGATAGCCCTTGCTACACTTCCCATTCACCATGCACTTTGCCTTGAGATAGCCAGGACCACATGGGCCATGTAGCATATATTTTCCAACAGCAGCAGAAAGAAGGGGATGGGTTTCTGGATCAGGAAGCTGAGCAGAGACTAATGCATCAATCTGCTCAATACTCCGGATGCAATCAGGATGCTTGAGGAAGATGAGGATATGTGCATAGGGAAGACCATGTTTCTGGAACTCAAGGGTATGAACTCTGGCTCCAAGTTCACCCAGAATTCCTTCATCTAGCATCTTGATAAGAGCATTCTTCTTTTGCTCAAAGACCTGTGCCACTGTCATGAGCCAAACCTCAAGAACGGCTGATGGTTCGAACTTAGTATTATTTTCATGAACTCCTATCCGCTTTCGAATATCGGTTACTTTGGTTTGTATCGGTCTTTCGCCTTCGGACTTATTCTGACACCTTCCATTTTATTAATTCATACCGCCTTGTCGAAATTTTCTGACAACCGTTTAATAGTAAATTTTATATCTTCTAGCCTTGTAAAATTTGCGGACTCCACTTTGATTATTTCTCCATTTACTACTTTGCTTGTTTTCCTTATCCGATCCTATATTCAGCATCGTATATACAGTGGCTCAAAAAACTGTCCCAATGTTTTCGCATTTTGGACATATTTGCTAATACCAGGGCAGATATATGGCCTAGCATCCTGAAAATATTCACACAGGTACCTTGACATATTGGGAGCATATATTCCCATGATCACATGACCTTGTCCATCAATGAATTAGTAATGAATTATTAAAAATATCTACTCATTGGGACAGTTTTTTGACCCCCTGTCAGCCTCCCAGTATCTATCTTGTAACATGCCAGGGGAGCATCAGGGCAGGTGTGGGAGTAGTAAACAAGATCATGTGACCTTGGTTGACATGTTGAGATGGCTACAACTGTCTTTCTTCCTGCCACTACATCATGAAAGCTATCTCCTCTACCTAATACTCCCAAGTCACTTCTCTTCTCAAAGATGGCTATTCCTTGTGCCATATTGAACATAAAACTAGTCTAGGCAAGTCTACTGTTGGGAGGATCAATAAAGAAGTTGATGGGGACAAGGAAAACAACAAGGGAGGACGTCCTTCCAAGCTTTCTCCTCATGATAAAAAAGCAATAATTCACCAAATAATCTCTGGAAAGCTAGATAATGCTGTCCAGGCTACAAATTTCATTAACTCTACTCTGTCTGACCCTGTCACACCCCAAACTGTCAGAAATACCCTTCAGGATAATGGATTTTGCTCTGTAACCAAGATCAAATGACCTCTACTCAAAAAGCAACATTGTGAGGAATGCCTTGACTCTGCACATGAACATAGGAATTGGACAGTGGAGGACTGGAAGAGGGTGTTGTGGACAGATGAAACAAAGATCAACAGGATTGGGTCAGATGGAAAGGTGTATACCTGGAAGGAGAGGGGGGAACCACTGTCAGATAGGACCACTCTCCCTACTGTCAAACATGGAGGAGGTGGTAACATGATGGTGTGGGGGTGTATGGGGTGGAATGGGGTAAAAAAGCTGATTGAGGTTCAAGGGAATATGGATGCAGTGAAATACTGCGAGATTTTGGACAATGGGGTGGTGGAAAGCTTTGAAAAGTTGGAGATGGAGGAGGAGGAGAGGATATTCCAGCAGGATAATGACCCAAAACACACCTCAAAACTGGGACAACAATGGTTTGTGGACAACAACATTCAAGTTCTATCATGCCCTGCACAATCCCCTGACCTAAATCCCATTGAACACCTCTGGACCTACCTGAAGGACCAGCTGAAGGCATATGAAAGACCACCTAAGGGAGTATTTGAATTGTGGGAGAGGCTAGTAGAGGAGTGGAATAAGATTCCAGCAGAAAGGTGCCAAAGGCTGATAGAAACCATGCCCAGAAGGATTGAGGCAGTTGTCAGGGCAAGAGGAGGTCATACAAAGTATTGAGTAGGTAGATAACAGAGGGTCAAAAAACTGTCCCAATGAGTAGATATTTTCGATAATTCATTAATAATTCATTGATGGACAAGGTCATGTGATCATGGGAATATATGCTCCCAATATGTCAAGGTACCTGTGTGAATATTTTCAGGATGCTAGGCCATATATCTGCCCTGGTATTAGCAAATATGTCCAAAATGCGAAAACATTGGGACAGTTTTTTGAGCCACTGTAAGTAGCATGACTTTGTACTTGGATTTCTTAGTCTGATAATCAAATTAGCGATACACTACTTTCCTCTGCTCTCTGTTCGTCCTCAGCTCTCTTATATTGTCTGAAATCCAGGTCAAGCGTCAGTAGTCGGCACAACACATAAGTTGAGGCCACGACCCACTCCCGTGTCCGACAACCGGCTCCTGCCTTACCTCTGTCACACCTCTGTCCAACTGGTCCTTGACATCAGCTCCCTATCCATAGCGTTTGCACGCTTAACAGCTACCATATCTGGACGGTCAATGGCCTTTTGTCCAGGAAGAAGATTGTCCTTGATTTCTGACTAATCAGGATCAGTTGTCATAGTGAGAAAGAGGTCAGGTTTCCCAAATTTCCTGACAATGGCCATAGAATCTTGAAACAACTGCTGCATAAATCTTGGACTCCCCACATGAGATGATGGTAGAATCTTCCACTGGCCAATAACCCTCTGGTTTTCTCCATCCTCTCCATCAGCCTGAACAACATCCTGAAGGCCTTGATAGACCTCAGCCCTCAGCTTCTTCTGGTTGTCTCTGAGATATTTGAGCTTGCTTTGCTCACAGGAAGCCTATGCATCAACAACAATTTGTTGGAAAAGCTTTCTGCCATAAAAGAGTGGTGGTTGTGGATGGTGAAGTCCAACATGGAATCAATGAGCCCAGTAGCACTGCTCAGAGACTTTGTTAGACCTCACACCAACTGCTTGTCTCCCTGCCTGCTCTGCCCTTTGTCTTGCTGCTGCCATTTCTCCTGTAATATGAATTGGAATGTTTGGGTGCCATCCATCCTCCCCATAGGGAAAAAGAAGAACATAGTGAAGAGCAGCATATGAGGGATTTAGCTGGCTGATTCTCCGGAGCCCTCCTCCTTGTACCCATAAAACGATATCCCTCATGTCTATTGCTTCATCAACTCCAGCCTCTGGCACAATAACGGCGACCTTGTTAGCAGTAGGGGCATTGTATGTTCTCTGATCCTGCTGGCGATCTACATGTAGCCTAACACTAATTGTCTGCTGCTCTTCTGGTGGCTTATCCTGCAAGATATTAGCTGCTTGTCTATATACTCTAGTATATGGATGTGTCCAGTGTAGCATGTCCTGAAGGTCTTGCATTACTACACCATTGAGTGTATTGGCATTGTTCCTCCGGCGTATATCCAGTTGCTCAGCAGGATCATGGATATATATTTGTGCATATTTGGGTGTCTTGTTTTCTGATGGTAAGAGTGCACCTGTGAGATGGTGGAGTGCACCTTGAATCTTGAAGGAGTATGGGCCAGTGCCTTAGAAGATAGACCGGTCCATCATTACACCAACTGATGTCATAGCAAAAGCAGCATTATAGTGCCGGATATTGTCAAAGAACTCAGCCACCAAAAAGTCTGGCTTTTCACCCTGCATATATTGGCCAAGAGTATCATCAAGAGGATGAAAACGCTCAAGCCTGATTTGTCCCTGTAAACAGCAGACACCAAACTTGGGGTTGTTTCTAGTTGATGCTGTGAGTTTCTCACTGTCAAAGTGGAGTGCTTGACAATGGTGGCAAACAATGTTTATTGGGCCTAAGTCATGTCGGTTGACATTGGCCTCAATAATTGGCTGACCTGCAGGTGGAAGACGTGCAGGATTATGGAGAGGTGGTAGTGGTAGTGGTGGCAGTGGTGGTGGATCATCCTCATATTCAACCTCATTCTATTATATTTTAGCAGGATTGTTAAGCTCTATAGATATAATTATCATACCTCATTTTGTTCTTCTTGGTTTGGTTGATCTTCATCATTCCTATCCTCTAGTTCCTAAAAAAAACATCAATCACAAATCAAATTCATATAATAGCTAAACTCACCCTCCTATTCAAATTATTCAAATTCTGTTCTATATGGGCATCTAACTCTCGGTCTTGTTCTTCATCATTACCCTCAAAGTCCAAAGCATCCTGCTGCTCATTTCTCCATTCCTCTATCATTTGATTGATATTAGCCATGCGTTCAGGCTCAGCTTATTCCTCCAGTTGCTGTCGTAGTTCAAGCTCCTGTTGAGCCCTTATTGCCTGTCTCTGTAGTTCCTCTTCTCTTAATCTCTGCTCTTGCTGCTGGATTCTCTGTACTTGTTCCTATTGTTGATACTCCACTTCTGCTTATCTTTGTCTCTCCACTTGTTGTAATCTCCTCTCCTGCTCCTGCTGCCAGTGTTGAGCCTACTGCTGCTGTTGTTGAGCTCTCTCTACTTCAGCTCTCCTCTGAAGCTGCTGGTGACCTTGCTGTTCAGCCTCTTCCCATCTTCTACGCAAGTCAGCCATTACATCTTCTAAGTTCTGTACAACAGGTAGTGGTGGAGCTATATGTCTACCCCGTGGTTGACCTCTAACTGGAGCAGCTGGTATTTCAAGGGGTCTATTAAATCCTTCAGGTATTACTACCTGTGGAATTTGGGAAAGTCACAGAATAGCAGGCAGTGGTGCATTAAGATGAGCAGGAATATGTGTCTGAGGAATCTGAAGAGCAAGAAGTGCTCCATGGTTCAGTAGTTGCTGAATAGGGGTAGGTGAGACAGGATGTAATTGTGGTGGAAGTGGTAATGGTCTATTGTTTATGCGATCTCATTGTGCTTCAGGGCTTGTCATCTGATGTTGTTCACACTCTTCTGCATGTGCAGCTTCATGTCGTTGTTCAGGAGTGGTGGGAGGTGAGGGATCCCTAGATTATATATAGTCATAGCTGAGAATCTATAATAATGCAGATATATATAACAACACACTCACATGATCAAGTCCAGTCTTTGGATGTGTATAATAAAGAATACACCAACAAAGTCTCTATTAATTTATCAGAATGACATGTGCATACAGATTTCTCATAAATCCTCACTCTTTGACTCACAAAAGAGCCTCAGAATATCCAGAAAAGCGAAATATACAGTCTATTTATTTTTTATTTATGGTTTACTCAGAAAGAATCTCACTTCTCAGTCAAGACAGTACCTTAGAAAACACACAAAAGCGAAATTGATATCTTAGACACTTAAATGTCAGATGTACAGGTAAAGGGAGGTGGTGGTAGAAGGAGAGGAGCATACACAGCCACATAGGCAGCCCCAACACACACCATACCCGAAAAAGTTGAGGGCATAACTTCAGGGCAGGTGCATTGATGCGTAAATAAGCGCCGATGAACGTGGGACAGTAATAACGGGAGGAGGATTGCTTAGTCAAGCTGACCTCAGCAGTTTGTCAGCATGACTAAATCTGACTCAGCGCCATCATCGGTCTTGGGGAATATTGAGAAAGGACACTAGCCAATCCGCTCTGGTACACGCCCTCAACTTTCATTCCCAGCCATATCTCGGGTCCCCCAAATTCTAACCACGGAGGGAAAACAGAGACCATACCTCTTCAACTAAGCTATCTAGTTTCTGAAAATACGAGATCCAGTGAACTCTTCCGAATGTTCTTGGCTCGACGGGCCTCCTGAACAGACGTAAGTCCTAGTTTCCTCTCCGACAAATAGCCTAATCAAACCCATCCAGCCTGCGTAAATTCCAAGCCCAAGAAGCACCCGCTTAAACACAACCTGAAGCTGTAGCATAAATGTAATGAAGTTTAAACTCCTACTGTAATATACCTAAACTTAGGCCGCTGTATAACTCTACAGTGGCCAGACGAATGTCAACAAGGACTACACAGAAAAACCTCAAAACATCACGCAAAGAACGATATATTTCCAAAACCAGACATCCGGAAAGCTGTACTCGACTCCACAAACATCGATATCATTGCCAAAACCAAAAAACTTGAACTTGTAAAGAAATCTTGTGAAATACGTTAAAAACTTCAATAAACAACACAAATTGTTCACATTTCAAAACCAAAAAATCTTCAGACCGAACGCACACACTTGACTCGAAAGACAAAAACGAGCGAAAAGTCCGCAGTGCGGACAAACACAAGCGATAAAGGACGGACGTCAAGAAGGGCACAAAACGAAAGCTACTACTAATCAAATCTAAGTACTCAAAACTGCGAAACCACCAACTGGAGCATAAGCGCATACACTTGCAAGATATAAACCTGCAAAACAGGGAAACGCGCAAACGGCATCATAGCAGCTGCAGGAGCAACGATCGCGTATCCTGCCTCATGTCGCCTGGTGAGCGCCATGGTACTACCAGTAGCAACAGCAGCGGTAGTCGATGCAGGAGTATCGGAGGAAGAAGTGGGTGTCGAAGACGTATCAACAGTCGAAGAAAGGTCCATGAATGAATCTGATCCAGAATTATTATCGTTGTTGTTGTTGTTGCCGGTCGAAAAAGAAGGGACGAGTATGAACGAGGAAGAAGCGACGCCGCCATCATCATCACCACCGTCTATTGCCTGCGTCGTCTCCCCAGTACCTTCACCGAGTCACGCCTCGCTCCACTCCGAAGCAGACGAAGGTGGTACATCCTCCTCCTCATCACTCACATCTCCCCCCACCTCCTTCTCAGCCTCGGGTTCAACTTCATCCTTCTTCTCTTGAACCTCCACGTCCGCAGCAACACCCTCAACGGGTTTCTTCTCCGCTTCCTCCTTCTCCTTCGCTAACCTCTCAGCTTCCTTCTTCTTCCTCTCCTCCTCTTTCTCTTTAAGCTGCTGCCTCATCCTCTCAAGCTCTTCCTCTTTCTCCTTTTCTGCGAGCCGTTGCTTAACCTTTTCAAGCTCTGCTTCCTTCTTTTTGAGTTCGCGCTCTTCTTTGTCTTTGGCGGCATTGGCTTTACGACGGCGTTCGCGCTAATGAAGGAAAATGAATATTAGACTAGGTAAAGGGAAGGAGGCGGCGGTGGATACGTACTGCAGCCTTTTCTCTCAGCTCCCTCGCCTCTTTCTCTTTCTTCAGTCTTTCCCTCATCTGACGCTCCTTCTCAACCCACTCAACAACGCCATCCGCCGCCATCTCCGGCTTCGACTTATTCTTCAACAGATCTATAATAAAAAAACAAATCTCAGCCTTCAACTTTGACACCAAACAAACAACAAAAATCACATACACCCCTGCAACGCAGCCACACTAAACTCCTCCTCCGGAATCCCATCCGCAAACTTCTTCGCAAGCTCATTGAGCGTTTTCTTATCTAGGGGAGCCGCTGAGTGTCGGCTGTTCACCACGCTCTCCGCAGGCGGAGGCGGGCGGTACGCAGTGTTCGACGCACCGAACTGGTCTCCCTCAAGGAACCTCGCCATCGTTGGATTGTTTGGCTGCTGCGCTCCGGTATCAGTGTTAGTAGTAGTAGCTGCGACGAGAGCAGGGGGAGAGGAGAGCGAGGGGGTGGAGGGGATGGATGATGGTGGTGTGCGTGGCTCAGCTCCTTCACTGGGGAAGGGAGATAGCGAGGAAGCGCGCGACCAGAGGGAGGATATGGCGCCGGAGGAGGGTGTAGCTATGGGAGATGTGTTTATCGAGGGCGTGGGCGGGGTAGCCATGTATGAGCGAGCAGAAGTCGAGGACGCCCTTGAAGCAGGTCTGGACCCAGGGTTGTTAACCTCTACCTTGACATCCACACCCTCCAACTCTACCTCATCAATCGGCACTTCATCCTCCGCACAAGGGAAAAAGTTCCTGAACAACGCCTCCGCCTGCCACTTGCTAGCATTCCTAAACTCGATCCACACATCCATACGTCCAGGCCTCGACAGGGCCGGATCCAACCTCTCGAGGTGATTTGTCGTGGCGAACAAGAGCCTTCCCTCTGCCGCGGCAACGCCATCGAGTGCATTCAGGAGACCGCTCAAAGAGAGGGTGTTGACATCGCTCATTTGATCACGGCGTCTGCGGCTTGATGAAGACCCACTGTTATTCGACTTTTCACCCTCTCCGTCTTTCTTGTCTTTATCTTTATCGCCATCCATGTCCGACCCATCTCGGCTCGTGCTACGCGTGAAAGCAGCATCAAGATCCTCTAGGAGCACGACACAGCGCGCTGGGACACGACCCATGAGCGTTGTGAGCGTAGAGTCGGAGATCCATGATGCAGACAAGGAAACAACGTAGATGTCGAGTTGTAGCGCTCCTGCGAGGGCGTGGATAAGAGACGACTTTCCAGAGCCCGGGACACCGTGGAGGAGGTAGCCACGGCGGAAAGGAATACCACGGTCAGCGTACCACTGTAAATGCGTGTGTTAGCTAACAAGCCACTAAAAATAACACAACTGGGGATGATCGGTGGCAGGCACCGATCCGCCGGTTCGAGGCGTGGGAACAGAGGGCCAATTGACAACTGGCTTGGACCCAAGTGACGAGCGTGACTACAAACACGCCGCCATCACGGCATAATATGTGGGGGAGGGATCCGAATAACAACTGACCTGTTCTGAACGCAGGAAGTCTTTGGTGTCTTCAAGAAGCATCTCCTTGACGCCGGGGTTTAGTACGATGCTACCCATAGGGCGCTTGTGTCGTGAGTCGGTCCAGCGCCATGACCCGTGCGAGTCGGCAAAGTAGATTTGGATACGATGAATCGCCTCCGCTTCATACTCGCGTTTAGCCTGTAGTACAAGCTGCTTGAGAATAGTGTTGGAGCGGGCTACGACACTGTCAGAAACGACAATCAGAAATTGGGGTCACACTGAGTCATTAGACGAATAGTCGGTTTCTCACCTGATGGACAGCTGTTCACACCCGTCGGGTTTGCGGCCACGCCTGACCCGTAGCCAGTGGCCGCGGTAGAAGATGGTGTGGGTAGTGTCAAGCGTAGGCTGGAAGACGACTCGAGTTTTGGGTCGACCTTCATGGTCAAACTCGCTCTCGTCGTTCTCCGCCTCCTCCTCCTCTTCTTCCCAGCCGTCAACACCACTTGACCCACCAGGCCCCGACGTCCTTGTCGTCGTCTCAAACTCTCTCGAACGCTGCCACTCTGGCCTGCGTGAGAGCCATAGCATCAACCAATCAAAGGGATAATCCTCTTCGCTGAAATGGGCGGTGAGGAAGAAAGCTGTCAGGGGAAGGGCGTTAGAGCGCTATAGTTCCCTCCCCTGTAAAGGCTGTTCAAAACCCAATCTACTCACAATTAACAAAGTGAGACCTGGGATTCGAGTGTCAAGAAGATGTGTGGGTGCTGTTAAGACAGGTTGACACGTACCATGCTGAGCTGGAAACCCTGCGTGCTGTTTCAACAGTGCCACCGAGAACGACGAGCTTCATGCCGTCAACGACCGAGGAGCCGCCGCCGCCGCCTACGAGGGGTTGGATGAGTGACTTGAAAGCGTCCATAGTTCAAAGTCAGCTTGGAGGTTGAGCTGGCTGTAATAGTCAGTGGACAAGAGGGTCTGGAAGCCAACGTGTACGAGTTGGAAAGGGAGAACAGGATATGTGTGGTGGTGGAAGTAGTAGTTACTGGTTGTAAATAGAAGAATGGGGGAATATGACAGGCTGTGCAGAGATACTGTACAGCAGTTGTCTGTAGTAGTTGGGATGACTAGAAATACGTAGGCGGTCCCGGGTGACGGATGAGGTCAGGCGGGCGCTGCAGAGACAAACAACAAGTGTGGCAGGAGGAACAAACTCAGAACGTGTCACGTCTCTCTCAGCATTTGACTCAGGGAAACAGCGCTAACCTATTCACTTTGCCCCACAAGTCTACCGCATCATCCCACCCGGGTTCAGCGGTCCGCCTTCTTTTTCCTCTTTATACCCATTGCACTGCGACATGCACAGACGAAATACATTCTGTCGGTGGTCAGTGCGCAGCTGGTGAAACCTCGACCTCGATTGCGTCGCAGCAAGTGACGACAACGAGCCAATTAGCCGAGCGCTTATTACATCCCAATGGGGAAATAGCATAATTCCCGCTTTCGACGAATTTTCAAACTCCGTTTAGCGATTCCGAGTCCCCTCTTGGGAAAATAAAATAAACATTGAGTCTCGTCGTTACAACACTCGCCTACATTCTCAACGTACACCCAACCACTTGTAGATCTAGACCATTCGCATCATCATCACTCTCCATTCTTCAGAAAACCCGAAGCACACTTACCCATCAACATCTCATAGCCTCTGGAGATCAAGAAGCCGCAGCCTGGCTATATCACTGCCATTGCTGTGTCTTATCTTTAGCTCCGAGTCTCCGGTGCTTGACATGACCGCGTGCAACCGAATGGTTGCTTTGCTATTAAAATCTCCTCCTTTGGAAAATTGGATGATCTTTCCTTTCCACTGGCTCCTCTTCTCGGTCTTGATCCTGGGGTGGTGGTCAGCGTTCTTGTTCTCTTCTTGGTTTGCGAAAACTTTTTTGTCCCATCTCCCTCCCAGCACACTTTCTCGCCATCGATCAAGACTTGCGATAAGCCCTAGGCACGGCACGCTCAGTGAACTCCCAATGGGGGAGTGGCCAGCTTAGACCATCGACGATCAGCGGATCCCGAATATCCAAAAGCATTTATCATATATCACCGCTCACAAGTCATTAATAGCCGCCAGTGGCGCTAATCTCAACAGCAAACCCATCCAAGCTTCCAGTTCTTATTCTTCTCCAATGTTCGACGCTTTCTCACTTTCCCAGCTGCCCACGATCCCCATTCTACCATTCCACATACCCACAACCGGTCAAGAATCAATTCCCGCGTTAAATCTTACACGAAACCAAAAGAATCCTTCGCATACTTTTTCGTTCATTCTCCAAGTCTTCCACAAGGTCTTCTAGCGCTTCGATACCAGCCCCTAAGCTCTCGGAAAACATACGGAAACATTGTACGGTGAAAACCACCTTCAAGAGACAGCTAATTATACCTAATGGATACCACTACGCTATCCACTCGGTTTTTGTTCGGTTATATACTTCATATTCCATAGCTGATACGGCGCACGCGAGAAGTGGTGGTGGCGCATAGATTAATTAACTCACCAAGTTCGATTGTCGCGGTCTAGAACCACCAGGGCGTCTAAGTGTGTTTTTTCTTCGGTATATGTAATACGTGAACAGCATCTTTCGCGAACGAGCGCTATCCATTGTGCAGAACGACCCTACAGTTGACTCAGGCTCTCTTCCTCTATACGTCCGTGATCCACGATACATTGGAGCTGAACTCAGTATCCAAATACCCAAGTCTGAAAAATGACTCGATGTTTGTAAATGAGCATCAGGAATGTAATACCAAGTTCCTATGACTGCGAAATATGAATTCATCCAGTCATTTATCCGATTATGTATGGACCTTGGCGATCATGGAAACGAATCAATTGGACCGTAACCGTAACCATACAGACTTCTAGTGACTCCTATAGCCACAACGTCATAAACCTGACTATACTTAGTGACGCTGTAAATTTTCGAGCGCTCGACCCTACAATTAGGTTTTCAGAACGATCAAGCTCCGAGGTGGGGGGTCGTCCGAATCATTGTGATTAGCCCTGATCAGCCGTACGTATCACTGATGTATCGATTCATGCTTTCAACCCTCGCTTTTGCCGAAATGCGATGTCGCAGACGTTCTGGGCTGTACTTACTGCATATTCGAGAACAGTAAAACAAATCAATGTCATCACTTCACTTCCTTCTAGCCGACTTCAATGATTGACTTCATCATTGCTAGCGACGCGCTCTACCAACTGTACTAAGAAGGATTTAATGTTGACAGGGCTATACGTTTTCTCAAGCGCCTGTCGACTTTTCATCGGCTATGCATAATAGTTGTTGAATTGGCTTATCAAGGACTAACTCTTATCCTCGACGAATCCTAGAGCGCGCTCGCACGACAATTACGGACGGACTAATTGATAACTACATTTACATGGTGTGAAAAGAGGGAATTATTATATCTAATACTGACTGGCCGGAGTGAATATGAGCCTTTGAGCTGACGAGTTCGTACAGAGGTATACATGCCATCAACATACTAAATACCTAACAACAATCGTGAGTCTGCGAATAATCCCATTCCCTATCTAGCTCGAAGCCGCTTAGACCTTCTTGTGCCTGTATGAAATCGTTATGTGATCAGATTGAAAAACACCTAGGCACAATATAGACTCACCCTCTGTCGGAGTCTTAGTTCGACGCCGCTTTGACTTTTTTGTGTCTGTATGAAATATATACGCATTCAGATTAAAATATGCATATGCATAATACAGACTCACCCTTCGCCAAAGTTTCAGCAGACGCTTCTTTTTCAGGCTGAACGTAAGGGAAGATATAAATCCAGAATTGATCGGAAAACTCGAAACCCATCAGTGCAAGCCTCTCTTTGCCATTTCCAAGTATGTAAACAGGACATTGGGGATTGACGACGGTGACTGTTGCAAGCTGTTCTTGGATATGAGCTTTCCAGTCAGGACATTTCGAGAGGATGATGTCACAGCTGGAATCGCATTCACTGCCCAGGCTTTCGTAATCATGCCAGTAAGTATCCTGGACATGCAGTGGATGAGCAGTTGCAGGAGACTCGGTATGACAGTTGGTGACGTACAGTAGTGGATATGCGCATGAAACGACCTATGGGATCGGGGAACTCAATGTCAAATTCACGGCGCCTGAACCCATCTCTGGAGTGACCTCCCTCAAATAAAGTTGGCCACAAGTCATCGAGTTCACCAAAACTGGTTACATTCATTTCCTTATCGACATTGATACTGTGGAAGTTAAAGCTTTGGATGTCAGTTTCTGATAACAGTCCCCAATTGAGGAGTTTTAATGAAGTGGGCTGGGAGAATGTGTTAGGAGTGTTATAGAAGCAGAGCTACAAGACAAACCTCAATTGCTAACCCGACCAAGTCAACAGTATGATAAAGAATGTCCTGGGACGGAAGAGTTGGGCAAAGGGCTTGGAAAAATCGTGATAGTTCATCGAAGCCGCATTCCTCTATAACATCGGCACCCATCCGCATAAAGGCTTCAAGCATGTACCTTAAGATATCCGAGTGTTGGTCATAAGACTGCCCGAGTGGCCAGGTCAAGTGAATGCGCTCCTTGTCAATGAGATTATTGACTGTGTACTGTGTATGAGATAACAAGAAAACCGTAAAGAGATATTGTCATACTTGGATTGTAGGACTCGGCAAGGATACGAGTAGCACATTTAAATACCCGCCTCTGCGCATAATCAGGGTCTAAGTGGAATACACCTGAGCGAGACTGGTGGTGCAGATAGTCCCAGAAGGAAGCATGGTATGGGCCGGTGGTTGTGACTTTTGCCACTTCGGGCTCCGGTACCCTGATAATGGAATGGAGCTTATGGAGAGCGGCATAAGCTTCAGCCTGAGTGACACTGAAAACACAACAGATATTGACCAATTCAGGAACGAAAGTGGCGCTGGCACGATGAAGGAGGTCCTTTACAATACACCAGTGTTCATCGGAGACGGCGGAAAGGATTTCCGTATAAAGAGCATCAAGAGTCGCAAAAGGATTTGATTCCGATACGGAGATTCTGTCAATGATGCAGATAACCTTTTCAAGTTGAGATATAGGATTCGCGTAGGCTGTATCGCAGATAAACTGTATGATCACGGAGGCGAAGATAAACATGCCATAGGCACGGTTCGCGATTTTTGTGAATTGCACTTCTGACGGCCATTGTTTTATTGAAGTTGAAAATGATGTTGAATATTCCACCCGTATTTCTTGGAATTTGTCGTGCAAATAGCGTTCAACGTCCTGGCAGGCTTGGTCGGAGTCAATGGGAACCAGGAGCTCTCGATAATTCGCTTCACCAAGTTTCTTGAACGCGGATCGTATGTGAGGCTCTGGGCGACTGGCGATGATCCAGATGATGGGAGATGTTGGATGCTGAATGACCAGTTGACCAATCAGAGAGACGATCTCTTGTTGGGCACGCTCTCCTTTACACTCGTCCAAACCGTCAAGTGCGATTAAGATGGTCTCGTGATGTCCCTTGAACAAGACTTTGGCAATAATAGGCTGGAGTATGAAGTGTTTGAATTGCTCTCGCATGGATTTATGGACGATGCGGGGGTCGCGAGTGAGCATATTGACCACGTGGGCCCTGTACGATGGGTACTTTTGGGCCAGCTGGTACGCAATAGTCACGAATACGCGTTGCGGATCGTCTCGTCTGGCTTTCGCGAAGAAGAGGGTAGCAGCCAAAATTGAATTCGGGGATTCGGAGTCACGTTCGGAAATGGTCTGTATGATGGCCGATTTGCCAACACCAGCGGGACCATCAAGCCACAGGATCGACACTGTGCGTGCAAGGTCATCTATCCACGACTGGATTTCTCCGGATATGTCGAGTCGTGTTCCGGGATGACATCTGGGGGGAGGGTCCCGCTCCGAAGAATCGAATTCCGCACCACGAAGCGACTCCTTGTCCAGGAGCCGAATAGCTTCTTTGTCGTTGTCAGTTGATTGGCCTGTTCGTTCAGTTGGCATTTGGGCTTTTAGTCTCATCTGGGTAATAGTTGTACTGACCCATCATTGTGAGGTTGTCAATCTTGAAGCCGTGCGCATTCTCAAATATGGAGCCTGAAGACAAGGGGGCATTCCTAAGATTTTGGAGGCTCCGAGAGTTGCTTTGAGCCATCATTGGAATGGTTTTGGGGAGACGGAGAGGCCACGTAGGCAGAAAGAACCGCCAACTCAGAATCGTCGCACGGGCTTTTCATGTCACGAATTGAGTGGCAGTGCATAGGAAACTGGCAAGTAATCTAAAACTCGGGTAGTGCACAGTAATGAGGCAGTGCCGATATAACTTCTGATTCAAAGATTCTTCGCTTTGTGAGTTGCTGTGGCCCAATGGCCTCCGATATGTTGGGCGTTCAATAAAGCAACTTTTACGAGCTCTCAGTATGGTCGGGTGATAATCAGAACACAACCGCTATTAGTTCTGCCAACTTGACTGCCATCGGACTGAGACCTGTCAGTTGCTTGCGTCTCATAGTCCTGCATCTTATTCTCCTACAGTAATCATGCTCGGCATATGAGCATCACATTTAATCCTTGACGGGAGTCATTCTCAATGAAAACACCTGCACGCGATACCGACCCGTAGCAAAAACGCATATCAGGGTACGATGGCAATTCGGAATGGCAGGGGTAAAGCCAGCACCATGGGGACTCCTTTTCATCCCAAAGCAATGCATACGTCCCAACGACCCACGGTACGTGGAGCTGAGCCCATGATCCAGATGCCCAAAGTGACTCGACGTCTGTAAACGAGCACCAGAAATGTAACACCAGGTACTTATGACTGCGAAATATGAATCTGTTCAGTTGTTTATCCGATTATGTATGGACTTGGCAGGAATTGGGATAGATCAATTGAACCCAAATCATACAGACTTTTAGTGGCCCAGATAGCCACAACGTCATTAACCTGATTATAGTGACACTGTAAATTTTCGAGGGCTCGACCCTACAATTAGGTTTTCAGAACGATCAAGCTCTGAGGTGGGGGGTCGTCCGGATCACTGTGATAAGCCATGATCAGCCGTACGTATCACTGATGTCTCGATTCATGCTTTCAACCCTCGCTTTGCCGAAATGTGACGTCGCAGGCGTTCTGGGGCTGTATTTACTGCATATTCGAGAACAGTAAAAAAAAATCAGTGTTTTCACTTCCTTCTAGTCGACTCCAATGACTCGGATTGACTTCATCATTGCCAGCGACGCGCTCTACCAACTGTGCTAAGAAGGATTTTATCTTAACACGGCTGTACGTTTTCTCAAGCGCCTGTCGACTTTTCATCGGCTATACATAATAGTTGTTGAATTGGATTATTAGGGACTGACTCTTCAATATCCTCGACGAATCCTAGAGCGTGCTCACACGACAAACACAGACGGACTAATTGATAACTACATTTACATGGTGTGAAAAGAGAGAATTATTATATCTAATACTGACTGGCCGGAGTGAATATGAGCCTTTGAGCTGACGAGTTCGTACAGAGGTATACACGCCATCAGCATACTAAATACCTAACAACAATAGTGAATCCGTGAATAACACCCCATTCCCTACCCAGTTCGAAGCCGCTTAGACCTTCTTGTGCCTGTATGAAATCGTTATGTGATCAGATTGAAAAACACCTAGGCACAACATAGACTCACCCTCTGTCGGAGTCTTAGTTCGACGCCGCTTTGACTTTTTTGTGTCTGTATGAAATATATACGCATTCAGATTAAAATATGCATATGCATAATACAGACTCACCCTTCGCCAAAGTTTCAGCAGACGCTTCTTTTTCAGGCTGAACGTAAGGGAAGATATAAATCCAGAATTGATCGGAAAACTCGAAACCCATCAGTGCAAGCCTCTCTTTGCCATTTCCAAGTATGTAAACAGGACATTGGGGATTGACGACGGTGACTGTTGCAAGCTGTTCTTGGATATGAGCTTTCCAGTCAGGACATTTCGAGAGGATGATGTCACAGCTGGAATCGCATTCACTGCCCAGGCTTTCGTAATCATGCCAGTAAGTATCCTGGACATGCAGTGGATGAGCAGTTGCAGGAGACTCGGTATGACAGTTGGTGACGTACAGTAGTGGATATGCGCATGAAACGACCTATGGGATCGGGGAACTCAATGTCAAATTCACGGTGCCTGAACCCATCTCTGGAGTGACCTCCCTCAAATAAAGTTGGCCACAAGTCATCGAGTTCACCAAAACTGGTTACATTCATTTCCTTATTGACATTGATGCTGTGGAAGTTAAAGCTTTGGATGTCAGTTTCTGATAACAGTCCCCAATTGAGGAGTTTTAATGAAATGGGCTGGGAGAATGTGTTAGGAGTGTTATAGAAGCAGAGCTACAAGACAAACCTCAATTGCTAACCCGATCAAGTCAACAGTATGATAAAGAATGTCCTGGGACGGAAGAGTTAGGCAAAGGGCTTGGAAAAATTGTGATAGTTCATCGAAGCCGCATTCCTCTATAACATCGGCACCCATCCGCATAAAGGCTTCAAGCATGTCCCTAAAGATATCCGAGTGTTGGTCATAAGACTGCCCGAGTGGCCAGGTCAAGTGAATGCGCTCCTTGTCAATGAGATTATTGACTGTGTACTGTGTATGAGATAACAAGAAAACCGTAAAGAGATATTGTCATACTTGGATTGTAGGACTCGGCAAGGATACGAGTAGCACATTTAAATGCCCGCCTATGCAAATAATCACGGTCTAAGTGGAATACACCTGAGCGAGACTGGTGGTGCAGATAGTCCCAGAAGGAAGCATGGTATGGGCCGGTGTTTGTGACTTTTGCCACTTCGGGCTCCGGTACCCTGATAATGGAATGGAGCTTATGGAGAGCGGCATAAGCTTCAGCCTGAGTGACACTGAAAACACAACAGATATTGACCAATTCAAGAGCGAGAATGGTGCTGGCACGATGAAGGAGGTCCTTTACAATACACCAGTGTTCATCGGAGACGGCGGAAAGGATTTCCGTATAAAGAGCGTCAAGAGTCGCAAAAGGATTTGATTCTGATACGGAGATTCTGTCAATGATGCAGATAACCTTTTCAAGTTGAGATATAGGATTCGCGTAGGCTGTATCGCAGATAAACTGTATGATCGTGGAGGCGAAGATAAACATGCCATAGGCACGGTTCGCGATTTTTGTGAATTGCACTTCTGACGGCCATTGTGTTATTGAAGTTGGAAATGATGTTGAATATTCCACCCGTATTTCTTGGAATTTGTCGTGCAAATAGCGTTCAACGTCCTGGCAGGCTTGGTCGGAGTCGACGGGAACCAGGAGCTCTCGATAATTTGCTTCACCAAGTTTCTTGAACGCGGATCGGATGTGAGGCTCTGGGCGACTGGTGATGATCCAGATGATGGGAGAAGTTGGATGCTCGGTGACCAATTGGCCAATCAGAGAGACGATCTCTTGTTGGGCGCGCTCTCCTTTACACTCGTCCAAACCGTCTAGTGCAATTAAGATGGTCTCGTGATGTCCGTTGAACAAGACTTTGGCAATAATAGGCTGGAGTATGAAGTGTTTGAATTGCTCTCGCATAGATTTATGGACGATGCGGGGGTCACGAGTGAGCATATCGACTACATAGGCCCTGTACGATGGGTACTTTTGGGCCAGCTGGTACGCAATAGTCACGAATACACGCTGTGGGTCGTGTCGTCTGGCTTTTGAGAAGAAGAGGGTGGCAGCCAAAATTGAATTCGAGGATTCGGAGTCACGTTCGGAAATGGTCTGTATGATGGCCGATTTGCCAACACCAGCGGGACCATCAAGCCACAGGATCGACACTGTGCGTGCAAGGTCATCTATCCACGACTGGATTTCTCCAGATGTATCGAGTCGTGTTCCGGGATGACATCTGGGCGGGGGGTCCCGCTCTGAAGAATCGAATTCCGCACCACGAAGCGACTCCTTGTCCAGGAGCCGAATAGCTTCTTTGTCGTTGTCAGTTGATTGGCCTGTTCGTTCAGTTGGCATTTGGGCTTTTAGTCTCATCTGGGTAATAGTTGTACTGACCCATCATTGTGAGGTTGTCAATCTTGAAGCCGTGCGCATTCTCAAATATGGAGCCTGAAGACAAGGGGGCATTCCTAAGATTTTGGAGGCTCCGAGAGTTGCTTTGAGCCATCATTGGAATGGTTTTGGGGAGATGGGGAGGCCGCGTAGGCAGAAGTGGAGGACTTGCCAAGGAACGAGGCAAGTGCGATTTCTTGTGACATGAGTGACACGTCACGGGGATTGGGTTAGTGCGCCAGCGCACTCCTTTTCATATTCGTACTTTATTGTACCTTCCGGTTTCGACTGCATTATGGTGTCGAAACCTCCAGATTTTTTATTTTCCCGCCCACCCATACCCCTAACCACCATTCCTTCTAACTAAACTCCAATTCTAACATAGACTAACTACTCAGACAGCCACACAGTGAGCCGAAGGCGAACATGCGGTTTGGGGTGACCCGTCCGCGTTCTCCTTCGGCCCTACAAACAAGGAAATTGGCCGCTTATAGCCGCCATTTCCTTTCCCCACACTTTGTGTGTGGTTGTCCGGTATGACATAAATTAGAGTACCCTGCATGGAATGAATAGTCACAAGAAGAACCGCCAACTCAGAATCGTCGCATGGGCTTTTCATGTCACGAGTTGAGTGGCAGTGCATAGGAAACTGGCAAGTAATCTAAAACTCGGGTAGTGCACAGTAATGAGGCAGTGCCAATATAACTTCTGATTCAAAGATTCTTCGCTTTGTGAGTTGCTGTGGCTCAATGGCCTCCGATATGTTGGGCGTTCAATAAAGCAACTTTTACGAGCTCTCAGTATGGTCGGGTGATAATCAGAACACAACCACTACTAGTACTGCCAACTTGACTGCCATAGGACTGGGACCTGTCAGTTGCTTGCGTCTCATAGTCCTGCATCTTATTCTCCTACAGTAATCATGCTCGGCATATGAGCATCACATTTAACCCTGGATGGGAGTCATTTTTCAATGCAAACACCTCCACATGGTACCAACCCGTAGCGAAAACGTATATCAGGGTTCGATGGCAACTCGGAGCGGCAAGGGTCAAGCCAACATCATGCAGACTCCTTTTCATCCCAAAACAATGCAAATGTTTCAAGGATCCACGGTACGTAGAGCAGAGCTCATGTTCCAGATGTCCAAGTCCCGCCCAAAGTGACTCGACGTCTGTAGACGAGCATCAGAAATGTAATACCAAGTACTTATGGCTGCGAAATATGAATCCGTTCAATCATTTATCCGGTTGCGTATGGCCTTGGAGGACACTGAGATAGATCAATTGAATCGAAATCATACAGACTTTTAGTGGCTCGGATAGTCAGAACGTCATTAACCTGATTATCGTGACGCTGTAAATTTTCGAGGGCTCGACTCCCCTACAATTAGGTTTCCAGAATGCTCAAGCTCTGGGTTGGGGAAATTGGATAGATCAATTGAACCGAAATCATGCAGGCTTTTATTGGCTCGGATAGTCACAACGTCGTTTACCTGATTATATGATGCTGTAATTTTGAGGGCTCGACCCTACAATTAAGTTTTCAGAACGCTCAAGCTCTAAGGCGGGGGCGGTTCGGATCACTATGGTAATCCATGATCAGTATGTACTATCTCTCAAGCGCCTGTCGACTTTTGACCACGCGCGATTGTTCATTGGCTATACATACTAGTTGTTGAGTCTGATTATTGGGGCTGAGTCTTATCCTTGACGCATCCCAGAGTGCCCTTGTAGCCTCGCATAACATTTGCAGACGGCTCAGTCCACTGTGAAAGGGAGGCAGTGAAGTACAGCGAATCGTGACCGATGAACAGCAAGCGAAAATTCGAATGAGACGTTTACATTTACGTGGGATGAATAAATGTCTTCGCTACATCTGATACTAACTGGCTGTGAGTATGAGCCTTTGAGCTGACGAGTCCTTACAGAGGTATACATATAAGCAATGTCACGAGCATTTCCAAAACCTAACAACAATGGTGAGTCCGGGTATCACGTCTCATTCCCTACTCTATTCGACGCCGCTTTGACTCCCTTGTGTCTGTATGAATTATTTACGCGATCAGATTAAACATGCACATGCATAATATAGACTCACCCTTCGCCAAAGTTTCAGCAGACGCTTCCTTTTCGGGCAGAACACAAGGGAAGGCATAAACCCAGAATTGTTTTGGTTTGCGAAACTCGAGACCCATTAGTGCAAGCCTCTCTTTTCCATTTCCGAGTATGTAAACAGGACATTGGGGGTTGACAGCGGAGACAGTTGCAAGTTGTTCTTGAATGTGGGCTTGCCAGACAGGGCATTTCGCGAGGATAATTTCACTAGTAGAATCGAGATTACCGGGGGAATCGTCATAATCATCCCAGTAAGCATCCTGGACATGCAGTGGATGAGGAGTAGAAGGAGACTTGGAATGACAATTCGTGACTTACAGTGGTGGACAAGTCCATGAAACGGATCATGGGATTGAAGGCGCTGAGGTAATATTTGCTGCAATTGAACCCATCTCTGTCATGACTTCCCTCAAATAGAGTTGGCCACAAGTCATCAAGCTCCCCAAAACTGACTACATTTATTTTCTTATCGACGTTGATACTGTTAAAGCTAAAGCTTTGAATATCAGTTTCTGATAACAGTCCCCAGCCGCGGAGTTTTGATGAAATGGGCTGGGAGAATGTGTTAAGAGCGCCATGGAAGCAGAGCCATAAGGCAAACCTCAATTGCTAAGCCGACGAAGTCAGCAGTGCAAAAAAGAACGTCCTGGGACGGAAGAGTTGGGCAAAGGGCTCGGAAAAATTGTGATAGTTCATCGAAGCCGCATTCCTCTATAACATCGACATCCGTCCTCATAAAGGCTTCAAGCATGTACCCAAAGGTATCCGAGTGTTGGCCATCCCACCACTCGAGTGACCAGGTCAAGTGAATGCGCTCCTTGTCAATGAGATTATTGACTGTGTATTGTGTATGAGATAACGAGAAAACCATAAAGAGATATTGTCATACTTGGATTGTAGGACTCTGCAAGGATACGAATAGCACATTTAAACACCCGCCTCTGCACATAACCACGGTCTGAGTGGAATATGCCAGAGCGGGACTGGTGGCACAGATAGTCCATGAAGGAAGCATGGTATGGGCTGATGCTTGTAAACGCTGCCTCTCTGGGCTCCGGTACCCGAATAATGGAGTGGAGTTTATGGAGAGCAGCATAAGCCTCAGCCTGAGTGACACTGAAAACACAACAGGTATGGACCAATTCAAGATAGTACACGGTGTAAGCACCATGAAGGAGGTCCTTTACAATACACCAGTGCTCATCGGAGACGGCGGAAAGGATTTCCGTATAAAGAGCGTCAAGAGTCGCAAAAGGATTTGATTCCGATACGGAGATTCTGTCAATGACACTGATAACCTTTTCAAGTTGAGATATAGGATTTGCGTAATCTGGATCGTTGATGAACTGTATGATTGCGGAGGCAAAGATGAACATGCCATAGGCACGGTTCGCGATTTTTGTGAAATGCACTTCTGACGGCCATTGTTTTATTGAAGTTGGAAATGACACTGAATATTCCACTCGGATTTCTTGGAATTTGTCACGCAAATAACGTTCAACGTCCTGGCAGGCCTCGTTGGAGTCAGTGGGGACCAAGAACTCTCGATAGTTTGCTTCACCAAGTTTGTTGAACGCGGATCGGATGTGAGGCTCTGGGCGGCTGGCTATGATCCAGATGATGGGAGATGTTGGATGCTCGGTGACCATTTGGCCAATCAGAGAGACGAGTTCTTGTTGGGTGCGCTCTCCTTTACACTCGTCCAAACCGTCAAGTGCGATTAAGATGGTCTCGTTATGTCCGTTGAACAAGACTTTGGCAATAATAGGCTGGAGTATGAAGTGTTTGAATTGCTCTCGCATGGATTTATGGACGATGCGGGGGTCGCGAGTGAGCATATTGACCACGTGGGCCCTGTACGATGGGTACTTTTGGGCCAGCTGGTACGCAATAGTCACGAATACACGTTGCGGATCGTCTCGTCTGGCTTTCGCGAAGAAGAGGGTAGCAGCCAAAATTGAATTCGAGAATTCGGAGTCACGTTCGGAAATAGTCTGTATGATGGCCGATTTGCCAACACCAGCGGGACCATTAAGCCACACGATCGACGCTGTGCGTACAAGGTCATCTATCCACGCCTTGATTTCTCCCGATATGTCGAGCCGTGTTCCGGGATGACATTTGGGCGGGGGGTCCCGCTCCGAAGAATCGAATTCAGCACCAGGAAGTGACTCCTTTGCCAAGAGCCAAATAGCTTCTTTATCGTTGTCAGTCGATTGGCCTGTTCGTTCAGTTGGTATTTGGGGTTTTAGTCTCATCCGGGTAATAGTTGTACTGACCCATCATTGTGAGGTTGTCAATCTTGAAGCCATGTGCGTTCTCAAACATGGAGCCTGAAGACAAGGGGGCATTCCTAAGATTTTGGAGGCTCCGAAAGTTCCTTTGGGCCATCATTGGAATGGTCTCGATGAGAGTGGGAGGCGACGTAGGCAGGAAGAACCACCAGCCCATATATACAGAATCTTCTCATGGGCACTTCATGTCACGAGCTGATTGGCAGTGCGGAGTTTTGGAAACCAGGTACTTACTGTAAATCTAGAACTCGAGCACAGGTATGGGGCAGAATACATGATGTACCGATATAACTTTTGGTTCGAAGGTTCTTCGTTATGCGAGTCGTCTGACTTCGTGGAAGCTGCCGAGCTGCCGAGCATTAAAGCTTCAACAGCTCTCGGTACCTATGGTCGGCGGTATATAAATATAGAATTCTCTCTCTCCCTCACGGTGTGGTCAGGTGATAATCAGAACATAGCACGTGATGATTAAAACGCGACCGCGATGTCGGACTGGGCTTGTCACTTGCTTGTATCTCGTAGTCCTGGACATCCGACTCATCTTACTCCCCTACGGTCATCATGCTCAGCGCACGAGCATCACATTTAGCCCTTGATGGGAGCCAGTTCCCAATGAAAACACCTGCGCGTGGTACTAGAACCCGTAGCGAAAACGCACATCAGGGCGCGATGACAATTCAAAACGGCAAGGGTAAAGCCAACGTCATGCGGACTCCTTTTCATCCAAAAACAGCGCGTATGTTTCAAAATCTTGTTATTGTGCAAGGTTGCTCATATTGGGTGACGAGGCAGAACCCCAACGGCTCTTGAAAGACGGTCCAGGGTCAACTTCGGCCAAAGCTCCAATTCACTTGATCACTCGGTCCAATAAACCACTGGCAGACAAAACCCCTTTTGCGAACCGTACACTTAACATCTATCATACTCCCGCACCGGACCACAAGCCCCCTAAGCTCAACCTTCTCGCCCCAGTTGTACATGATCAGCACACGACGCCAGACTCAGGTCCTGGATCTGCACGGGCCAGCTCCACGAGACGGCACTCAAGGGCTCCAAAGCCCTCTGTTGCATTTCAAACCCCAGCTAACCAAGGGAATCACTGGGATGTGAGTGACGGCGATATCGTGGTTCCTGAGATGGAGCAGGTTCTCGAGATTGAGGAGGAGTTTGATGATTCGGAAGAAATTGAGTATATGCCTCCTAATACACTGGGTAAAGCTCCTTTACATTTTTTTGCGACTAGTCTGACCTCATCCGATGTTGTGATTGTTCTCAGACCTACCCTACCACCCACCATTCGAATTCGACCTCCCCGACTACAAGCTTCTAGGCCAAGCGGCACTGCGAAGCGTCTACACCTACGTGAACGAAGAGCTCCCTGCCCCAACCTTCGACTTCACGATATCGGATCAAGATCTGATGAAGTGGGACTCGCTTTCCCTCCCATCGCTCCTATATCAAGACGAGTCCTCCGTTTTTGCTTCCAAGAGCACTGTCAAACGATCTATGACGAACTCATTCACAGCCACTGCGAGACGACACCCAACTATTCGTGCTACTTCCGCTCTCACTTCTACCTCTCGTTTAAATTCCAGGCCAACGACTGCCACCTCTATACGTCCCGCCACCTCGGCATCTACCAAAACACCAACAGCGAAACCTTCCACCCGACTTGCCGCCCCTACCAAAACCGTTCGTGTAACCTCCACGATCACCCGTCCACCTTCCACTACCCTTCGAGCCGCATCCTCCGCTGCGCGTCAGTCTCATGCTCCCACTACTACTCGCATCACTCGCCCGCAGGCTGACACCTTCACAAGGGCCGTATCTACCAACCCCAGTCGTGCCACGACAATCGGGAAAACTACAGGTATCCCCGCGAAACCTGTAACGACGACTTCAAACAGACCTATTATCCCGAGGAGGCCTGCAGCCATATCTTCTACAGCCAGGCCCGCGTCATCAGCATCGGCCCTCCCAACTACCAAAGCTAGTGCTGTGAAGCCTACACGAACCGCCACAGCTTCTCGGGCTACATCTGCCGCTAGTATTTCGAGGAAACCTCCTGTTCCAAGACTTGCTGAAGTTCACGTCTCTGCTGTGATGCGAGCCAAATCGAGTGTAGCTGCGAGTGCTAGTATGAAGCAGGCGACAGCGTCAACCAAAATATCCGGAAAGTTAATTAAATCTTCAGGGACGATCGTAAAGTTGTCCAAGAAATCAGTTCATGACGTCGTCGGTCCAAAACAGGCTCCCATAGTCTCGGCTAATGAGGATGGTACAATGCCCCTAGGCGACCAAATTGTGGAAGTGGTTGTTGCTCTGGGCGAAGTCATTGGTTGTGACGCCGAACGGCCGGAGAAAGCGGAGGACCGAGGGAAGGTTAAACTTGACCTAAGCATAGGGCAACCTACGGACGATTCGAAGGCGATAGCAAGTGTTCTCAACAACGCGTCAGCGGTCGGCGTCCGGGAGAATGAGGGGGATGAACTTGAAAGTAAGGATCCACTCTCACTCGCTCAGGTTTCCAGCGCGAGTGATGAAGCTCGGGTTAGTGCGGCCGAAGAGAGCGGGGGTGATACACGAGTAGCTGAGAGGACCGTGATCGGATCCGGGGAAACTCGATAGTGCTTCTCAAACTGGACTTGGCGGATCTATGAATCCTTTCGCAGAGGCCGAAGCAGCGACGGGTTTGATGGCGCCAGCGGTGGGCGAAGGGCTCGTTCACGGTGTTGAACAGGTCAATGCTGGCCAGGTTGCCTTGGAGGTGACCCTAAACGAGGGCATCCAGGATGTGGCCAAAGGAGCTGAGGTCTCGAATACGAGTACAGGCTAAACCTGTTTAGTGAGGAGTGGTCTTTTTTATTCGTTAATTATTTTCTTGTTTTGTAGCAACTTCATGGCTTTCTTGGAGTGCAGAGGAATGTGTTGCGGGTTGAAATCGCATTCAAGTTGAATTTGTCCCATGCGGAATTGAGTTGCATGCTGAGCATTTCCGAACTTGAGTCATTGCAGCTGATACACGCGATGTGTCGACTATGGTGGTAAACAGCGAATGTGCGAGTGGGCGGACATAAGCTATATGAAAGCTATGTATGACATCGGTTGGGCGCTCCAGTGGGAACAATCAACACCGGTCAGGACCTGTCAGGACACGAAGGAAGTACTTCTCTTCTACCATAGAAACAATGACAGATCTTCCTAATCGCCCCGATAGGTCAATAATACTGACATAATTCTCATTGATTTCGTACGAAGACAACTGATATCTTATTGATGAACCATAATCATGTAGCTTAGTATGGAATGTTATACCGTTTACAGTGGAAGATTCAAAGGAAGCTCTCAAGAATACATATGTCCAAAACTACGGTAATGCTATTGATGATCCAGGTCAATGTGGGCTGGGGATAATCATCCTGCTGCTGATTTCGACATAACGCATGTGGGTGGTAAGGTTTTCCACGGGACTGGAGGCTTCAAAGCGAGTTGTCCGATAAGGAGGTAACTTCTCCCACCACAAACACGTACCCCTGCTTCTGTTATGCAGGTTGGAGATTAGGTGCGGCAGGCCATTGTAGTAAGCTCACCGAGCCTCAAATCTGAAACAGCTTGAGGCTTCATTTGGGTCGGACCGGAAGCGAATATCTGACTAGTCGGGCGCGAATGGAGCAAGAAGGTTTTTTGCTTTGCCGCATTCGGAGGTTTCATGGGGTGATAGTGATAACAATCTTATCCTATGCTTCTCTCCCATCTCCTGCACCCAATCGAAAGATCATACTTAACAATTTGATGTAAGCATGAAGCATACTCTACAAAGACAGACATACCCACAGTGCCGGCGTACGCCCATCATCACTATCAAGAAGTTGGATCGGAATCGACTATTTCTGGTTAGGGCTTGATGAACGGACATGTGGCATGAAGATTTGAATAGCTTGGGTTTTACAATCATCTCACCACTGAGGTAAGCCTGTGCAGTTTGATTGTACTCTCATCATCATCATAATTCAGTGGAGGCTGCATTGACCGCGGGATGTCAGCCACCACTTCTTGATTTATACCCTTTGGTTACATACCCTCGGCCATATTGTCATTTCCACCTTGTCCATCCCCTCCCTCAACCATGAGCGTAGCTCGACGAACTAGTATAAGCAGTTTCGTCGCCCCGCTGACGGCTGCTCCTCCGGTAGAGAATGCAGAGGCCCTGAATCGTATGATCGAAGAGGATATAAGGGTATGTGTGTTGCTGTTGATGGGAATCGGTTCTTAGTAGAAGGTGTTCTCGTTTACAGAAGGAGAATGCTAGGCGTAAGGAAGAGAGGAGAAAGGAAGTCAAAGGTAAGTCGTTCAATATCGGAAGGTCTCGGTTAATGAACGGAGAGCGCTTCTACCAGTGATGCTCCTTGGGCAGGCCGAGTCAGGTATACTTCTTGCTGTACAACAGCTATTCGATGCGTCTCATGCGGGATCTCAGGCAAATCGACACTTCAGAAGCAATTTCAAATATATTACGCAAAGAAATCCCTCGATGGCGAGCGACCGTGCTGGAAACCGGTCGTGTATTTCAACATAATCAAAGCTGTTCGCCTCGTGTTCAACGAGCTCGAATATCAATTCTCTACGCAGGGGCGCGAAAATACAGAAGCACCAAAGGCGATACAAGACCAGATTGCAGAGTTGCGTACAAAACTTCTTCCGTTGACCGCCTTGGAGGAATTGTTGGCATCACATCTGAGTGGTGGTGCCACTATTGGGACAGGGGGACGGACAGGGGCCTTTGTGCGCACGGGATGGCAGTCCTTAGTGGGTGGTCGCGGATCTTCGTCAAATGACGTCAAATCTACTCAGGCTCTTGCGCGGACGGCTGAAGTTTCGAGCATCGCTGCAAAGTATTTGGCGAATTCGGTCAAGGATGTGCAAGCGCTATGGGCGCATCCTTCGGTGAAGCTACTGTTACATAACCAGAAGGTGCGATTGGAGGACTCGGCTTCCTTGTGAGTGCAACCTCGTTTGTTTGGGGGAACTCAACTCCCCGTTGGACTCGGCTTGACGAACTGCCATCGCTTGCAATGATAGTTTCCTAGATGAAATTGCTCGGATAGCGGAGCCCGACTATGTTCCTTCGACAGGTTGAGCTATCTTTCAAGTTTTATCAGCGCATCACCACTAAAATTTTTGATATGGCCCCTTAGACGATATTCTCAATGTCCGGCTACAAACACTGGGTGTGATGGAGCACTCATTTCCGATAACTATGGGCGGTCTTTCGTACAACTGGAAGATTTATGATGTTGGAGGCGCGGTAAGTGTCTTCGGTGACGGGTTTTCTATATCAATTTTATTGACTCATGATACCGTATCATCTCTCCGTCCACAATACTTCCGATCCCTTCCGGCGTCTCCTGGCTTCTTCCTCCTCTCTAACAACCTTTCATCACGAATGATTTGATTTGCCTATACTTATCCTTATGATTCCCAGCGCGGACAAGTAGGTGCTATAATCAATCCCACACTCCAATGGTTATTAACGACGCTTGTGAATTATCTTTTGCGACGATAGAGGCAGACTTGGATACCGTTTTTTGATGATGGTGAGCAACTCCCATGGTTTCTGACTTTCCATTCCTTCATGGTATCCACTTCCTATGCATTTCTAAGGCACCTGATCCCTGATGATATCAGGATCAAACGCCTCGCACCGCTGCGGCATCCACTTCCTTTTATTGCCAACGTCTTCCTCACAGTGGCTGACTCTTTGGTTTCTGGTGCTTCCGCAACAGCAACGGCCATTATATTTTTAGGTGAGATCAATGCATCAAGCCCGAGATCATTCCAACACGACTTATACTTGGCATTTGCCAGCACCAATAAGTGCCTTTGACCAGGTGGGTTATCGTCTGGCCCATTATCATCGAATCACCTTTCTCACAATCTCCCACCGATACGACAATTATCCTCCCCGACAAACCCGTCACTCGCGTTCAAAAACGTCTATGCACTCACGATCCCTTCGTACACTTCGAAACACTGTCCTGCTCTCCTGGTCATTGACTTCTTCTCCGCGGTATTCGCCATCGTTCCGTCGAACAATCATGAACAATACCTCTTTTGTTCACCGATACCATTCTACTGGTTGAATCAACCAATCTCCACCACTGAACCCTGGAATTACCGTTTTATGGGGCTCGTTATTATAGTACCTTGATGAAGATCCCAAGATCAACAGAATCGAAGATTCTCTCCAACTTTTTACCGCCGTATGCTCCAACAAGTTGCTCAAAGATGCGCACCTGGTGCTGCTACTAAACAAGGTACAGGATTCGCCTTTTTTTGCCATTCGACATCAACAGATAACTAACACATTACTCAGACTGACTTACTCAAGAAAAAGCTCGCGCAGGGAATTGGTATCCGGAAATAGTAAGTCAACTCCGTGATCCCCTCCCTCTCGACTTCTGCACCTACATACCCTGTTACAAATCCCTCTCCTTCTCCCCCTTACTCGAAACTTCTCGAAACTTCTCGAGATCCAAAACTAGACTGATCTTCTCATCACTACTATTCTTCTTTCATCATAGCATCACGAGCTACGCAGAACGTCCGAACACCTACGAGACCGCAGCGAGTTATTTCAAGTCACATTTCCAACAGGCGCATAAGAAGAAAGATGCTTGGAAACGAGTATTGTGGGTGGTAAGTGATACTAGTTCATCAGCGTTGGATGTATTTTTGGTGAATAGCGATGCTAACCAAATTGGCCATTGATATAGCATTATACAAGTATGCTGGTGAGTGTTTTTGAGGATGTTCTGATTTGGTCGATTGGAGTTTCTGATTTCTCTCAAAAGGACGTGAAGGCGACGCAGAGCATCATTTCGAATGGTAAGTTGTTCTTGTTATCTGTTATCCATCTTTCGAGTGGCAGATGGCGGACGCCCGAGGGGACGAATAAGATATCGGGTCAGACCTGCGAACTCTAGGGTCGCTGGACAGCATAGATGGAAGTCTTGATCATATGATCAATTGCCGACGCTAACTAGAACCCTACGACTATCCATTCCATCCATCGACAACTTCACTCCCACCCTACCCATTTCCCATGCTTATGACACCTATCGCTCTCATACTAACACTTTTTCATTCGACAGTTGGCGAAGCGATCATTCGGAAGCATATTGCTGAAATCGGCCTGACCTAAGTGGATCAAGTGTCTTGGAGTGTTTAGCCTCAAACACGACATGACGTGGGCCCGAAGCGTAAAGCGAGGAGAGGAGTAGAGTGTGTGGTGCGAGGAGAGGAGTGGAAGATGTTTGGTGTGGTGTGAGGAACGGGAGGGAGTGTTCTTAGATGACTAGAGCGAGGGTTATCAGTGGTGTCGTGGAGTAACGAGGCGAGAGCTAGAGGGGTTTAGGGCGGCGTGGAGTTTTGGTGCGGTTTTGCTGCCGAATGTTTTATTTTTTCAAATTTTCGATCTTTAATATTTCTTGATTTACACCTTGGCAATGTTGTTGATTTTTCTTTATTTATTTAATGTCTTTCACGTGGTTCCTTGTTCACGAGATGATCAACCTGAGAAACATCAGTGACCTCAAGGTAATCAATTCAATTCTCAAAATGCTCGAGAGCGTACAAAAAGTCATCCCAATTCCATTGTTGCGATTTAATTAAGTAATCAACCAGCTGAAAAAAAAACAGGCATAATGCATAGCTATGAATATTTGAACATTGAGTGGTGAGTAAACATAATGTCAACGAGTGAACATAAAACGAAAAAATTGAATATAAACAGAATGAGTGGTGGTTGAAGCATAATGATGAAGATCTGATATTGCATGATTGACCGAGAAAAGAAAAAACCGAAAAAACAATGAAGGAAAATAATGATGTATGCATGCTGATGAAACAAGTGTTACCGAAAAAATGCAAAAGCGAAACAAATTCTGATTCTGATTCCGACCCACACACAACAACGACGACAACACCAGCTGCGACTCCGACACTCACTTATTTCTCACCTTCAAAACTCCTCAACCTAGGCCCACATATCCTCCCAATCGATCTCTGACTCTTCAATCCCAACTGATAAACCCTCACAACCCCACCACTCTTACCCTTCCTGACACTAGCACTATCATCACAATCCGACTCGCTTTCTCGCTCCTCCCCCTCCTCCCCACAATCCGAATTCAACCTCGTCCTCACACCTCTCAACGCCTCCTTCACCCTCAAAAAATCTGCAGAAGTCGATTGTGCGAATAACCCAACATCGAGTTGGTGTAATGGCGTAGGGAGGAATGAGAGTATCGAGTCGAGGGAGGACCAGGTTGGTTCGAGTTTATTGTATAGAGTAAACGATCGTCTTTGGCGAGGAGGGGGAGTCTGCGCGCGCTCGTTTAATGACGCTGAAGAAGAGTTGTTTAGTGTCAGGGCTGAGGAACTTGAAAGCGGGGAAGAAGATGTTGGGGGTGATGATGACGGAAGTAGAGAAGGGGTTGATCGGTTCGGTGAATTAGACAAGGACGACGATGCCGTTGACGAAGCCGAAGATGAAGAGGAGGTAGAAGCAGCTGAGAGCTTCTTGAGATCAGTCCAGAATTCGAGTGAGATGTGTGAAAGTGAAAGTTCGTCCGCGTCGTCTGAATATCCGGAATACGTGGAAGAAGAGGAAGACGAGGAGGACGAGAAGAATCCGGATGGAGCAAGCGAAGATAAGAGTGTCGTACACCAACTCAGTGCCGTTTCGGATTTTTCCAGTGTCAGTCGTAGTGACTTGAGATTCGGGTTCCGCTTCAAGTCAAATGAAAACACTAAGAAAAATTGGATTAGAATACAACCCTCCGTACGGCTTCGCCCTTGGAAGACAAGTTCGCGACTTACCATCCCATGACCCAGGTTTCAAATGCAAATACTCCAACGACGCCCCGATCGAAATCAATATTTGTTCCACGACAAGAGGATCAGCAGACCGTGATATCCTCAACTCTCGCAATGTAGCAAAGTTGATGGGTGACGGGGACTGCGAGGGTGCAAAGAGCCAATAACCGAGATAACCGAAATTGACATAGTCGAGTGAGAGGGCCTCGAGGTGGGGTTGACGAACACGTGTGTTCACCGTGTCAGTGTCAGAGCCACTCTCGACACCTGGATCATCCTCGTTGTGGTCATGGTCATGGTCATGGTAGAATTCCGTGTCGATTCCGAGCCCCTCTGTGTCGGTGGAATGTCGATAGCGGCCGTGGTCTGAGTTGGCGCTGCTAACGAGGAGTGGAGGTGAAAGCTGTGTTGTGGGTGGCGGAGGTAAAGTGATTGATTTGGTTTGACCCGAAGGTTCGGAGTGATGGTGGAGTTCTTCGTCGACTGTGACGGAGGATAATGAGAGTCCTTTCAAGTTCTGGCAGGAGGAAATGACTGCAGCGAGAGAGACGAGGTTGGGAAAGGTCCAGGTGTGTAGTCGGACGAATGAGAGTGTTGGAAGTTTCAGCACTGTGCATATGGCGTTCTGGAGTGTGAATGGAAGTGATTTCCATTGAAGAGGAGATGAAGGTGAGGATGCGCCCAGCTCGAGTTGTCTGAGATGAGTGAGGAGTTTAAGTAGAGGAGGTAAACTCCGTTCGCTGGTGATCCATTGGCGAGTGGGTACATTGGGCGAAGAGCCTCCATCCACGATTTGCAAGTGCCGTATGTATTGTATTATCGCTGGGCTGTCCTGCAGCACGCGATACAGTCTCTGGCACGATACCTGTGGAAGAGATTTTCCCGAGGAATGTGGTGAGAGAGAGATATTGGCGAATAAATAATGACGACTGGAGTGCAGCCAGGAGCGGCTGACTTGAGCACAAGAGACAAGAGTAGCACGATCGTCATCGACATAAGCAATAATGCTGTCGACGAGTTCTTGCGGGAGGTGTAGAGGAACTTGTGCCATGGCGGAAGGAACGGAAAGAGTTCGGACGTGGGGTTGTTGGCACGAGCGAGGCAGGCTACTACTAAAAGTAATTGATCGATATGATCGATCACGCACACCCCATTTTCTCAATTCATCCGGCCCTCCCTTTCCGTATGCCCAACCTCCCCCGCCATACATCAATTCGGTCAGCAGGGGCTAACCTGTCTTTGGAAAGTCGCTTTTCAGGGTCGCTTTATCAGCGAGAATGTTTTCCGGAGGTCTTGTTTAGTGTGGGGTTGGAAGCGAATATTTAGTGCGCTCTCACCACTTAGCCTAGAAGGAGCAGAAGAAGTGGGGTGCCGAGTTATCTCATTTCGTTTGTTCTGTCAAAAGGTCTCATGATCACGTCGAAAGACAATTCGGTGTAAATGTGCTCATTTGGCTATAAATAAAGCGCCACTGAAGAAATATTAGACGTGCATCATCATATCATTCAACAGCCACTGGGCTGTGGAGGTTATGCTGTTTTGAACGCGGTGGCCTGCTTGTCACTACACCCTTGAACAGCCATTTGCGACATGAGAAAAGTCTGTCTGCTATAGGTGTCGCGTTTGAGACCCACCTCGGTTGCAAGTATGTATGGAGAATGCAATAAATGAGGCTAGATTGTTTGTCATGTCTCGACTCAGCGCTCAGCTTGATGGTGGTGACTTGCCCCATGGTGGATGGTATTGCCCAGGTATCGCGGGCGCGCACAGCAGATAACGACACCTTGTGATTAGATAGTGGAATTGAGTGGAAGCCCTTCGTCGCGGGCTTCGTGTAATCCAAGAATGGGAATTGTCCTTCCCTTTTGACCGCTGTAGGGAATTCGTTATTGGATTCAAGTGGACTTGAGGTATACATAGATCATAGTCTCAGGCATTGTCGATCATTTGGCAGAATCCATACAACTGCCAATATCTGTGAAAATGCATAGTACATATACGCTCCTGCATCATATACTCATATATATATGGCCTATCTGGGTTGATAGTACAAGTACTACTCATCACCCATGCCCCCTGTAGCTTGAAGTTCGCTGCACCATCCAACACTATCTAAGAGAGGTACTCACTAACTCACCTCACAGACCATGAAATTCACCATCGGCGCATCCACCACTATCATCACCTTCCTCGCCTTAGCCATCCAATCCAGTGCTCAGGCTAAATGTGAAGGGCACATAGCAGAAGGCTCAGACATGTTGGGGGACTGTTTCCCTGAACCGGCAGGCTGCCCACCAGGTTTTCCGGAACCTGTTTTCTTGACATTTCCGTGCATTATCCCTGGGACGGTTTGTTGTCTACCACCTGGGGCAGTCTAGTAGTGGGTGAGAGGTAGGTGTATAGTTAATTTGTTATGGAACTGGCATCAATGTGATCTATGGTTTTTTGAAGAATGGCCGGAGGAAGTAGGCTGAGCTTCTTCTTTTTCTGTGCTGATATGTATGCGTTTATAACGTCAAGCTAAACAAATGTAACATTTTGCTGGGTGAATCAATCACAACGAGGTACAAGAAGAGAACAGTCATTTTCTACTTCTCTGGTACTGATATAAGAAACAACGCTTATCATCATTTGGATCACGGAGGAGATTCGGGATTGTTCCTTCTTTTGGGATCCGTTTTTAGCACTAGCCAGCCGTCACCGTCCCTTTGTAGAATTACAAGCACCAAGAACTTCAAGAGGTGGTGCTGTTGGAGATAACCTCTCTATAATGACACACAAGCAGGTCCAGCAGACTAAATGGAGATCGAGGTCCTCAGGATCTAGATGACACTGAACCTAACGTCTGCGGAACCAAACAAGACCACACTCACCCCTCCTACTACCACAATCATTATCATCCGTTCTCATTCATGGCGGTTGTCCCAGACTCGCCTCCTCCACCACCTCCACCTTTAGAAGGATTAGAAGGAGAAGAACTCACACATACGCAGACGCGCTCTTCCATCAATGCAGGAAACGCAGTCGTCAGTGAAACTGTCAATATCCTCAATGATCCACCACCACCGTACCCCTCACGAGATGGCCGTCGAGCACCCAGACGTTCCGGGAGACGTCTAAACCAGAATGTCCAACATATCCAGACATCCCATCTTCATCCACATCATCAACAGTATTCGTCGTCGGATTCGCAGTACGACGCGCGAACGTCGCCGGTATCCCCTGGTGGCGGTGGAGGGATGCACACGGATGAGGAAGGAGAACCGACTGAAACGACGTTGCTTTTGTCTCATGGAACTAGTGGAAGACCAAGGTCTTATTCGCATGCGAGTACGATGTCTGCTGCGCCTTCTTTTGCGCAGACTGTGTTTTCGTTGTTCCAGACTGAAGAGGATGGGGATGAGCGTGATGAGCGTTATTTACGCGTGGAGGAGGAGCATCATGAGCAGCATGCGAGAAGTGGTGGTGCTGATGGAGAGAGGAGAGGGAGAGTGAGAAGGGGTTTCTTTTCGGTTGCTGCGTGGAAACGATATTACCGTCCTTTGGCAAGGAGAGCGTATTATAGCTCTTTTCTCCATCTTGCGGTTATCAATTTCCCATATGCGTTGGCTGCATGGGTGTACCTATTTGTGTTCACCGTGGTGCGTATCTATCAACCGTCTGCACGAAATCACTAAATCTCATATTCGTGCACTTAGACTGGAGCAACACTCCTCATGGCACTCCCACTTGGTGCTGTCCTCTGTTTCTTCAATCTCCTAGGCGCACGAACATTCGCAAGAGGAGAGCTTTCACTCCAATATCGATTCCATTACCCGCTATCTTATCCCCCGCCGTATCCCCCCAGACCTATTTTCACTCGATACCGGGAACCGAGTTTGTCTGAGATCGAGTCTGGAAGGGCGGTTGAGGGAAGGTTGGTCAGAGAAACGTCGTTTTATAGAAATACTTATGCTATGGTGAATTTCTTCTTATCTTCTCTATTACCTGACCAATCCCTAATTTTCATTTGTCTTTATAGTTCACCGATTCGACATCATATCAAGCGCTCTTCTATTTCCTAGTGATCAAACCAGCAATTACGCTGCTCCTATCTATTGCCATATGGGCAGTCGGTGTGCCGCTTATAGTGCTTGTGCTACCTGCCCCTGCTGTTTTGCGTGCTGTACGAAGGCTAGGGATTTGGCAGGCCAATGTGTCGATTGAGGGGTTGTATTTGGCTGTTCGATGATGCAAAGACGATGCTTTCTGCTGGGTACGACTTGAGGCGTTGTTGTCCACTTTTTCTACTGCATGCTTTCCTATTCCTCCTTCCCCCCTTTTCCTATTTTATCTTGATATCCGAGAATAATACTATGATTGTTTCTTTGGGTCTTCTGTTTGTTGACTTGATTGGAAGAACCGGAGAAGCACTGAGCTCCTGAATGAGGCAAGTCACATGACGTCACCGATCGCGAAGATAAAGAAATTCAAGGTTTTCATCATTTTTGTTTCCCCAGATCAGCCAGGTTTCTCGTCGTCGGGGAACGAGTAGAGGTGTGTTTCCCTACCATAAAACATATTCTTTATTATCTAATTCCTTCTGTAAGCAATGCTCATCCTCCTAGGGTCTTCCTCTATCTCCCAACCAAAACGCGATGCTCTCCTCCAAAGTATTCAAAAGCTCGCTCCAGTCGTGGCTTTCGTCGACGCAGTCTGGGTTCACCTAGTGAAATGCAGGACGGAGAAGCTGGAAGCGGAGCTTACGAATGCTCAGTCGCAGAGCAGGAAGATTCTGGATCAGCTGTTGACTTATGGAGACAATACTCAACTTGCCTCGACTGCTGAGTATATCAAGGGTGGAAGCAAGAATGTCGTCTATGTTACTCCACGACCGGGATCGATATCGCCTTGGTCGAGTAAAGCTACGGATATTGCTGGTTTATGCAACCTTGGAGCTCATGTCGAACGCCTTGAACGCGGCGTTGTTTATGTTTTCACCACATCCAATGACCAACCACTCTCCCTCGATCAACTATCGAAATTCTCCAACCTCATTCATGATCGTATGACCCAAATCGCTCAATTCGAACTCCCACGTGAAGATCTCATTTTTGCGCACCATGAACCTCGGCCGCTCATCACTGTCGACTTACACTCCTCTACTCAAGTTGACGCCAAGACGAAACTTGCGACCGCGAATAAGGAACTTGGGTTAGCGCTAGCGGCGGATGAGATTGATTATCTCGTTGATGCATATATCACTGGTCCGACTGCGATGGGTCGAAATCCTACCGATGCGGAGTTGTTCATGTTTGCTCAAGTCAATTCTGAACATTGTCGACATAAGATATTCAACGCTTCGTGGACGGTTGATGGGCAGCAACTCGATCTATCACTTTTCCAGATGATCAGAAACACGGAGGCGCTCAACGGTACTGGTACAATATCCGCATATTCCGATAACGCGGCTGTGTTGGAAGGCCATCCCGCTCCTCGATTCTCAGTTTCTAAAATTGGGTCCAATGATGGACCCAACCCCTCCCTTGCCCACCTCTATCAATCTCACATCGAAGACACTCCCATCCTGATCAAAGTCGAGACACACAACCACCCAACTGCCGTCTCCCCCTACCCAGGCGCTGCCACCGGCTCAGGTGGCGAAATCCGTGACGAAGGTGCCGTCGGCCGAGGCTCGAAACCTAAAGCAGGTCTCGCAGGATTCACAGTATCCAACCTCCTCATACCCGGCTTCGAACAACCTTGGGAAACCGATTTCGGTCGACCAGCGCATATCGCTTCTGCATTGGATATCATGATTGACGGTCCCATCGGTGCTAGTGCGTTTAATAACGAATTCGGTAGACCAGCGTTAACGGGGTATTTCCGTACCTTTGCGGAAAGCGTTCCTCTGTCCCAGGATGGAAGACTTCGTGAGGTTAGGGGGTATCATAAACCTATTATGATTGCTGGCGGGTACGGTACCGTTCGTCTGCCGTTTGCGTTAAAGACACCGTTTAAAGCCGGCGCAAGGATAGTTGTTATGGGAGGACCGGGACTGTTGATTGGTTTGGGAGGTGGGGCGGCATCGAGTCAAGTTTCCGGTGCTAGTTCTGCGGAATTGGATTTCGCTTCGGTGCAGAGGGATAATGCGGAGATGCAGAGGAGATGTCAGCAGGTTATTGACGCATGTGTTGCGCTTGACGATGGGTTGAACCCGATTCAGAGTATACATGATGTCGGTGCTGGTGGGTTATCGAATGCGTTACCTGAATTGGTGCATGATTCGGGGTTGGGAGCGACGTTTGAGATTAGGGATGTGTTGGTGGCGGATTCGTCAATGTCACCGATGGAGATTTGGTGTAATGAGAGTCAGGAGAGGTATGTCCTTGCTGTGAGTGAGGACGGGATTGAGGAGTTTGAGAGGATAGCGAAGAGGGAGAGGTGTCCGTTTTCGGTTGTAGGGGTTGTGACGGAGGAGGAAGAGTTGATGGTGACGGATAGGTTGTTGGGTGGGGAGGTGATTAGGTTGAAGATGAATACCTTGTTTGGGAAGCCGCCGAGGATGTCGAGGAAGGATGTAAAGAGGGTGATTGAGAGACCCGAGTTTGACAATTCGTTGACTACGTATCTTCCCTCCTCACCGTCACTGAAGGAAAGGTTGGATCAAGCCGTGCAAAGGGTTCTCCGCCTCCCTTCCGTCGGATCGAAATCATTCTTAATCACCATCGGCGATCGTACAATTACCGGTCTAGTCACTCGCGATCAAATGGTAGGACCTTGGCAAGTCCCCGTCGCAGATGTCGCAGTCACTCGTTCATCATACGGTTTTGACACCATCACAGGCGAAGCCATGGCCATGGGTGAACGTACACCTCTAGCATTACTCAACGCTGCATCATCAGCTCGTATGGCTGTAGCTGAATCCTTGACCAATATCGCCGCCGCATCTATCACCGATATTTCTCGTATCAAACTCAGTGCGAATTGGATGTGTGCTGCGTCAAAAGAAGGCGAAGGTGCTGCGTTGTATGAAGCCGTACAGGCGATTGGAATGCATCTGTGTCCCGCTTTGGGTGTGGGTATCCCAGTGGGTAAGGATTCGATGTCGATGTCGATGAAATGGAAACAGGGCGGGGAGCAGAAGGAAGTTAGTGCGCCTTTGTCGTTGATCGTCACGGCCTTTGCTCCTGTCAACGATGTGAGCAAAACTTGGACACCGCAATTGCGTACGGATGTGGGCGAACCTACGACGCTGGTGTTCTTTGATTTGGCAGGTGGAAAAGCGAGATTGGGAGGATCGGCTGTTGCACAGGTATTTAAAGAGATTGGGGTTAATGCGCCAGATGTGGAGGATCCGAAGGTGGTCAAGGCGTTCTTCCAGGCTTGTCAGGAGGTCAAGGTGAAAGAGCCTGGATTGGTGTTGGCGTATCACGATCGATCAGATGGCGGGTTGTTCACGACGATTGTGGAGATGTGCTTTGCTGGACGAGTTGGTGTTGAGGTTTCGTTGGATGTGTTACATTCGAGCGAGAATCCAGTTGCGGTGTTGTTTAATGAAGAGTTGGGGGCAGTAGTGCAGGTTAAGGAGTCGGAGATTCAGAAGTTGTCAAATGTGTTTGTTGGTGCTGGGTTCCCTTCGACCTCGATTCACATCCTTGGGCGGGTCAATGCCGCTGGCGATCAGGCGATTAGGATTGTTCATGGAGGCGAGACTATCTTTACCGGACATCGTGGCGATCTCCAACAAGCCTGGGCGGAGACTTCGTACCAGATGCAGACCATCCGAGACGACGCCGCTGGTGCAAAGGAAGAATTCGACCTCATCAAAGACGACGCCCATACCGGCCTCTTTTACGACCTTACATTCTCCTATCAACCCTCTCGCGATCTCTTCCGTCGACCAAAGGTGGCCATTCTGCGTGAACAAGGTGTCAACGGACAAGTGGAAATGGCCTGGGCATTCACTGCCGCCGGTTTCGACGCCGTCGACGTACATATGTCCGATATCCTCAGTGGTTCTGTACTCCTCAGCGACTTCCGTGGTTTTGCTGCTTGTGGTGGATTCTCTTATGGTGACGTCCTAGGTGCAGGAAAAGGCTGGGCTCATTCGGCGCTGCTAAACGATATCGCTCGCAAGGAGTTTGTC
Organism: Leucocoprinus leucothites; assembly: GCA_013368445.1. Taxonomy (NCBI): domain Eukaryota; kingdom Fungi; phylum Basidiomycota; class Agaricomycetes; order Agaricales; family Agaricaceae; genus Leucocoprinus; species Leucocoprinus leucothites. The sequence continues at coordinate 634,598 of JAACJO010000021.1, forward strand.
GACTTTTTTAAACGTGAAGATACGTTTGCTCTTGGAGTTTGTAATGGTTGTCAATTCCTCAGTCATCTCAGAGACATTATTCCTGGTGCTCATGATTGGCCTTTGTTCAAGGGGAATAGGAGCGAGAGGTTCGAAGGGCGTGTGTCGATGGTGGAGATAGCGGATAACGAAGTGACGAGGAAATCACCCTTCCTTTCGCAGATGGCTAGATCGAAACTTCCGGTCGCTGTCGCTCACGGTGAAGGTCGTGCGTCGTTTGATAAAGAAGGTCAGATGCAGGCGTTGGAAGCTCAAGGCCTTGCTGCATTACGATACGTGGATTCGAAAGGCCGACCAACGGAAGTGTATCCGTTAAATCCGAATGGAAGTCCCGGGGGTATAACGGGTGTGCAGACACCAAACGGACGCGTGTTGGCGTTGATGCCTCACCCGGAGCGGATTGTTACGTTGGAGAGTAATAGTTGGTATCCACCTGAATTTACGGAGGTGTGGAAGGGAACGGGTCCTTGGTTCAGGCTTTTCCAGAGTGCGAGGGTTTGGTGTGGTTGATCGATGGAAGAAATTCCGGTTTGCTAGAAACTTGTCTTGGGATTATTTCTAATTTAAATGATATTTTGGTCAGCCTCCGTCGCCACTCTTTGCACCACGTGAACTAGAAGCGCAAACGCAGTCCTCAATAACAAGACATACCTCGTTTCCTCTTTCCGTGAAGGCGCACGATCTTGTGATCAATAATATTATCTCCTAGGCGTAGCGCTTCCCATTCCATCGGACGCCATCCCTTCTAGATCGTAATAGAGATAAGAATACCCACGTTCTTGCCAACGAAGGTGTAGAAAAATGTAATAGAGCTGCTTGCCAGAGCTGAGCCTGATTAATACAAGTAGCATTCATTACTCCTTTTCATCCTTAGGGGGAATCAGAGCACCTGGTTCTGACTCGATTATTAGCCTAGATAGTACCAGAATAACGGGAAGAGTCAAGAAGTTGTCAGCGGGTTCATTTTTATTGTGTCTATTTCCTTTTCTATCGTCATCCTTATTTTGCTCTTTAAATGTGGGTCCAGCCTACGCCCAATGGCATAACGTTTGGCGAGCCCATGTCAACAGTCTTCCATCATAACTACGAAGCTTTGATTTTCTGAAGGTGATCCTCAGTTGTCAACACGACTTTATTGTGCACTGAGTACATTCTCTGAGAGAGTTACATGGTTAAGGAAGAAGGTTCTGACATCTGGATAGGAAGTGGCGTGAAATGGGTCTACTTCCGGCTTATTGGTGCTGACCTCTGTCAGTTTTTCTCCGACCATAGTTCTCAATGTTCTTATAGTAATCTGCATGTTCCCCAGGCGATCTGCCTGCTACTGAAGGAATTCGTGCTCTTCTCAATGCTATGAACGTCCAAATCTTGCTGGGCACATTTAGAGAAGGCTAGGACTGACCTACAAGCACCGAGCACAAATAGTTAGATTTGTTTCTCCACATCGTAGCCTTCCGCCATATCCCCCAGCACCAAGCTTCCTCAGTGTCAGTCGCCCAGCTATTGCCCAGTCAGCACCCCTCTAAGATCATATTGACAGATCTACATTCAGCCGCCCTGCCCATATTCTCATCAGTTGAGAGCTTGCAGGAGAATAACTCGCAGCAGTCTCCATCTGTAGTCCCTGAACGACATGCCACCAAAAACTGGGACAGCCAGCAAGGTAAAGACCATCGAATAATATCCGATATAAATCCCATATCTTTGTGCCTCTAGGAATTTCGAGTTCTATTTTTCGTTGGGTCTCGCCTGTATGCCGCAGCTTCCCTGTGTTCGACTCTATCCGACCCTGGAACCAGGCCATAGACGGTCAGGCAGCCATGGTAACAAAAGTGGTATATTCAAAGGACCCGGAGGAAGCTCAGTCAGTTCCCCGATTTGTTGATATCCTCATCCTTGTGGATATACTCCAGAATTCCCTTGGCAGCTACCATGCATGTGGTCACAACTGCTATTTTTTGTAGTTACAGGGCATTCGGTATTATACTGACACATCATGGCTTATTCTACTATAACTGTTGGGTTGATATGACCTGCAGGCATATGCAGTGTGATTCCCCAATTTCAAATATTTTCACATCAAATGTTAGAGGCGGCAAAACGTGTGACGAGGGCGTGCATCCGCTGTATTGATGCTGTGGATTGACTAGACCACATAGATGCTCAGAGAAATGTTGCGGCCAACTCAGGCCTCCATCTTACCTTTCAACATTCATAGCCGCTTTTTGGTCACTGTTGGTGCGAAGAAGCTTGATCCAACTGAAATATTGCCATTAGGGATACTTCAAATAGTAAATTGCCGATATACAACTATGTCAACTATTATACTATCAAACATCTTGTGGCGGCCACTGGTCAAATCCACAGGTGCTTGTTGCCCCAATCATCACCCAGCTAGCTAGGAAGGGATTTTGTTCAGCGCAAAGTTTGGTGGAGCGTGATGCTACAGTATACCCTACAGCCTATGGCTACATGGCTGCCGTGGTTGGATTTGTAAACAATCAGGACTAGAGCCAGTTGGATCGGACAAAGTTGCAAACACCTTCATTCTCAATAACATACTACTACTGGTACAGATTGAGATCAGAGGTCATTGGGAGCATATTTGGGAAGAATCCAAATTGTCAGTATTCTCAGTGTTGTTCTTCTGCCCCTATCGCAGATTCCGCCTTCGAGCTCCACAGAAACACCAACGATCAGGTGGCTGAGACAAAGCAATCAGAACATCCAGAGAAAATAACAAGACAGATAATTGCTTACATCTTGATTATTCTCCAACATAAAACCATCACTATCCCATTGCCGCCTGGGAATTGTCTCATTCTCTCCGTGCCCCAAAATCCAGACACTCCCGAAGCGTTTGCATTCTGGGATCGGACAATTGGCGCGTCGAATGATCCCGTCACGAAGTTCAGCTGAGAGCTGCAAACACCAGTACATAATGAACGATAATCCTAGGAAACAAACAGTATTAGAAACATACATTGTCTCTTACTCGGCTAGCAACAACCGGCCACCCATTATTGCGACCTGTTAACCCGAGCATTTTCCCAAAGGAAAGCTCTTCAAGCGACATAGCGGTCTCGGAATCAAACGGATGCTCGGGTACACCACAAAGTGTCCAAAACCAGGTCAAAGCACGGTAGTAGTGATTGGTGTGTGATACGCCTTCTGGGAGAACAGTACTTAGGGGAAACACAATGTGCGAGGAATCTACGAGTGACATGGCACCTTATCAGAGCAAAAAAGCATTGGGTGGACTCGGGCACGGTACCTGTACTGCGTGAGCAGACTTCATGCAGCCACCCCAAAAGCTCCCGTCGATACCCAATCAAAAAGTCACCCATAATACATAGCTCCTTGGACCGTAGGGGATCTTTCATGAAGTCGAGGAATGACGCGTGGTAGAATTTTATGCGCATGGATTCTAAGTCAGGGCCCTGGACCTCCATGACTGACTGGATGGAAGTACATACACGACGGAGCTGCTGTGACGAAAGGCAGAGGATCATAGACATAATGGATAGAGGAGGACTCATGAGCACGTGGTTAATCAAGAGGATTTTTCGCGCTATCGTCCTGAGCTTTGATGAGACTCGTTGCATGATGAGGGTATAAAAGAAATCCATCTCAGCCAAGGGATTGTCTTGCAGGACATTAGCAGAGACCTCCTTCGCAAACTCAATCACGATTTGTAACTGGTCTTCGGGGCCAAGAGAATTTTCATCTTTGATGAAACGAACCATAGTCGCCACGTAGATCCAAAGCCCAGCACAACGTTCAACAAGAAGGGTGAGCGCTTCCTCTGATGGCCACGAGTCGGGGAGGCTGTAATCCTCGCGGACCTGCCTGAGCTCGTCGGTCAGATAAACTAGGATCTCGTGATCAATCGCACGGGATACAGGAAGTTTGATATAAGAATGAACGGGAGATACAACAGCAGAATTCATTGTCCGGCTGATAGAGTCTTCGGGGCGGCTGGTGATGAACCAGCGGAAGGGGGTTGTCCGCTTGCGAGCGGAAGTTGCGATGATCTTAATAATCTCGCACTGCTCGGCCGTTCCCCGGCACTCATCCAGTCCATCAATGATCACTACACGTCCGTCAAGACCACTCTCTGCAGTATCAACCCCACGAAGAGGGTGAACGAGCAAGTTTTCAAACTGTGTTGACAGTGATGTCATCGCAAGAGCAGGATCACTGATCATGCGCTGGTCGATGATTTCCCGGAATGTAGGGCATGTCGCAGCAATCTGATACGCAATGGACGTGATGACTCGTCGAGGATCGTCACGATCAGCATTGGAACGGGAGAAGAAGAGGGTGCCAGCAAGTTTATTTATGGGTGCCAGGGCCTCAGCACAGCTCTGTGCAATAGCTGACTTGCCAATGCCAAAGGGACCGTGCATCCAGAGAACGGGTTCCTTGCGATCCGACTGTTCCAGCGCCCAGTTGGTGATGAGGGTGATGTAGTCGTTTCGAGTGCCAAGGTGGCATTTTGGGGGTGGGTAGCGAGCGCTGGAGTTGTAGAATGCGTCTGGCATTGAGTACCTGAGGAGTGCTTGGAGGCCTATTTACCACATGAGATCAGTGATCCAGCTCGAGGGCGCAGTGAAGCTCACCAAAGCCCGTGGGGGAGGAATCAACGAATTGAGAATTACTGATAATAAAGTTTTGGGCATTGTGGAACATTCCGTTTCCACGGAAATGCGGTGGATGTGGGGAAGGGGTATGTGGCAGGATGGCTGGAGACGAAATAGCAGGTGTGAGATTCAAATGCTCCGGATAACGGAGCGTAGTAAGGGCCGTGGAAGGAGGCGCCGGGACCCAGGCTGGGAAGCGGCAGGCGTGCGGATATCAGGTTGCAGAAATGGAGTGGGATGCTGAAGAGCTGAAGAGGTGGGTGAAGAAACAGACGATTCCTGAGGCAGGGGAGTAGCAAGTCGAACGGGTGGAGGCCGAGGAGTAAGATCTTCGGACTGGGTTGTATTTGTAGCCTCGTCAGGGTGTGGAGAGCGTCTAGCGATAAGCTTGCGAGAGCGGTCTGCGGGCATTTTGTATGGAGGTGTGGTCGCAGGAGAGGGTGAGAGGAGAATGATGAGGCAAGTCCCTGAAGTTGATCGATGATCATTACGAGACGCCCGTGTTTGATATTCTCATCGAGAACATAATGTTAACACGCGTGGAGGCAGTGATTCGATGACCAATGGTCACCGTCTTCGGATAGCTTCTAAAGCGTTTCAACTTGGAAAATGGGCCATGAAATCAAAGGACATACAGGGTGTATTGATACATACATCTCGTAGGAAAAAATTTTCCACCTCTGCGCTAGCTCTCGATAAAACGCTGGATTCGAAAGGCATATATAACCAAGTTGCATCACGCCACTCTCCGTTTCTAAATCGTGCATCAAGCTGTGTAGGCTCGGGTGAATCGTAGTAGTGGCCAATCAAGTATACGCCATCCCCGACTCAACCAACCAGAAGGAGGGTCCTGTCAGCATCGAACACTTGACCTCTTTTAAAAAGCACCTCTGATATTGAATCGGAGTCGGGGATTGGCGCCTGCATGACACGCTGTTACAATAATATAGCGAAAGGTTTACCACAAAGCTTGGGCAAATTCTGCTCTGCACAGGGTAATTTGCCAAGTCCTAGTGTATTGCGCCTGAAGTGGTAGTCACGATGCAGCAGAGTAATTAGAAGCATGCAGTTCCCGAGCAACGAGCATTTCACCTAATAGAGGGAGTCAGTAGCCGGCAAGGTCCGGTTTTGTTCGGTTAAATAAGTCATCAGGAGTTGACCAGTATGTCTTAGACAGCAACTATCTGTGACAATGCGCCATGCCCACATTTCTCTCTAACCGCATAGATTCCTAGAAAATGTCGCGACTAACTCAGGTCTCCATATTGCCCTTCGACATTCATAGCCGCTTTTTGGTCACCGTTGGTGTGAAGAAGCTTGATCCAACTGAAATATGGCCGTTCACGATACTGGCGAACAGTAAATTGCCAATCTACAATTATGTCAACTACTATCAAACATCTCGTAGCTGGTCAAATCCACAGACGCGTGCTGCCCCAATTATCACCCAATTGGCTAGGAAGGAATTTCATTCTGCTCAAAGTTCGGTGGAGCACGAGTATATCGTTGCCACTGTATACCCGTCCATTGTTCAACTCTGCCGAGGTGAGGGGAAAACTAAATTGGTTTTCGAACGCACCACACTCAGAGGCCGGGGCTTCTGTGGTGAGCTTCGAATTCTCTCTCCTCCTAACTGCTGATTCATGGATGAACAGGCACAGTTTCACAAATTGTGTCGTTCATCACGGGGTCATCCAGAGCTCTTAACTTGTGCCCCGACGACACCGTCCGATTATGGGACAAAACCAGAGATAAGCAGACTTCGACACTAGCTTACATCAAGTTCCCAATACTCGTTACGAACTCCAAAAGCACGGATAAGAACGAACATGAACAAGCTTCACTGCCGTTTTGGCGTTTTATCGTCCTTATTGACGCGGTTGATCGATTACTCGGGGATTATAATACGTCGGGCCATAATTGTCATTTTTTCAGTAGTGCCATCATGGGTGCTATAGAAAGAATCACAGGACGTCATGCAACATTGAACAACCTCGATGACAATGTGCCCCGCAGGTGTGTTGTAAAGAAAAAATTCCAGTGGCGAGTCCCAGTCATTGTATCGCCAAGGGTACCATTTGGGGGGGACATATATCCGCCTGGATATTGTCACGGAATCGGAGTGCAAAAGGAACCGACTGAGAAGTTTCATCGAGATGTACTTTTGAAATTTATTGAGTTATGCTCTGGTTTCAGGGCCAATGTCGGTTGCTATATCCTCTAAAGTTGATGTCTTCATACTCACTGCGTTTGTGAAATAGGAAGAAAAATATGCCCAACTCAATCCGCCGTGGCTCCAGTGACCTGGGTCAAACACGATGTTCATGGCTCGAGTCCAAAGGCAGATTTGAATTATGATGAGACTCAGTGGACCGCTGGACGTCATCAAGAGGCTGGGATGCTGATAACCTTGTTGGCAACTCTGTTAGAGACAAGTTTGTGTATGTAGTATGTCCAATCTATAGGCCCGCCCTTCTCCTTTGAGCCGTAGGCCTCGACCTAATCAGTGTCAATCACAGAATGTGCTCATTAAATGGAACAACATTAAGCCCAGTACAACGTTTAACAAGGAGGGTAAGTGCTTCCTCTGATGGCCACGAGTTGGGGAGGCTGTGATCCCCGCGGATCTTCTTGAACTCGTCGGTCAGATAGATTAGGATCTCGTGATCGACTGCGCGGGATACAGGAAATTTGTCATAAGGACGAACGGGAGATACTGTAGCATAATTCATGGTCCGCCTGATCGAGTCTCCCGGGTGGCTCGTGATGAACCGGCGGAAGGGGGTTGCCCGCTTGCGAGCGGAAGTTACGATAATCTCAATAATATCACACTGCTCGGCCGTTCCACGACACTCATCCAGCCCATTAATGATCACGGCACGTCCGTCAAGACCACACTCTGCAGTATCAACCCCACGAAGGGGGTGAACGAACAAGTTTTCAAACTGTGTTGACATTGACGTCGTCGCGAGGCAGGATCACTGATCATGCGCTGGTCAATGATTTCCCGGAATGTGGGGCATGTCGTAGCAATGTGATACACAATGGGTGCGACGACTCGTCGAGGGTCGTCACGATCAACATTGGAATGGGAGAAGAAGAGGGTTATTGCGAGACGCACATGATCACTATTCTTATTGAGAACATGATGTTAACACGCGTGGAGGCAGATAATTTGATGTCCGATGGCCACCTCTTCGGATAGCTTCTAAAGAGTTTCAACTTACGAAAATGGGCCGTGAAAGCAAAGGACATACAGGGTTCATCGATACCTCTGGTAGTAGGAAAACTTTTTCCACCTCTGTGCTAGCTCTCGACAAAAGTAAACCAAACTGGGTGGCTGCGCTAGGCTCGGAGGGCCACATCATGCTACTCTTCGTTTCTAAACAGCGGCATTGTAACGAGACCATAGGGATGTTGAATCACGTGCGCGTTTACACGCTGCTATGTTCGTGTTCACTCTCAATTATGACATATGCATTCTATTATTAGATACCACTATGTTCACGCACCGATACTTCGTGCGGACTATACATGTTTTACTATACGTTTTACCTGTACCCTTTACCACCTCGAAACGATGGTGTAATACTCTCTTTATAGTAGAAATTATTCGAACTCTTTAGTATAAATACCTTGTATTTTCTTCGTTATTCTACAGTAAATTCTACATTCTCAGTTGCAACTACTACCTCGAACATACTCCCATAACAGACCAACTGCCTAGTAAAGTGAGTACTGACCTCGTCGTCTACCTTCACCGCTACGCTCCCCGTTGCTGCTTCGACAGGTTATGGGCCCTGATCGCCAGCTCAATATCGCACTAGCTGAGTAGCTCGCTGTGCTTGATGTCTGAGAAGGACTAGATCGACCTGTTATGGGAAGGCCGCTTCCTAGCGCCACCACTGTACCTTGTAAAGGGCCCAGCATCCCTTCTCATTTCTGTGTCTTACCCTAGCCCTTAGGTGATTTGGGTTCGAAACCTTGCTTGATTAGCGCATCACTGCTGCTTCTAACGAACAACGTTGACTGACGACTTCTTTTCAGAATGTCTTCTATCAACAACGGAGCTTCTCGCATCCCTATCCTTCAAGGCCCCCAGAACTACCAGTTTTGGTCCATGAGGATGCAGGGATACCTTTCCATGATCACGACCCCTGGAACCCCTCTTACAGGTTGGACCATCACAACTGGCTTGACTCCTGCGCTTCCACCTCTTGTTGCTCCAGAAATGGACACTGACGGTAACGTCACAAATGCTGCTGAAGCTTCTGCTTCCCATGTGCTTCGAACAGAGGAAGAACCCCGAAGGAACTTCCTTGAGCAATCTGCGATAGGCCTGCTTATCCAAGCGGTCCCAGATTCCATGCTCCACTTGATCATCCAAGGAGATCCAACCACTACTTGGGATGGTCTCCAACGCCTTTATGGTGTCCAAGGTCCTGCATCAGTTTATGGCGACTTCGTCCACGCCGTCTCCTGGTCTCTCCCCGGAAACATGGATCCGGCTCAGTCCATCGCTGAGCTCGAATCTCTATTCACTCAGATAGAAGGTGCGACTGCGCGACTTCCCAAGGTGATCCGTGCCATGATTCTGCTTCACACTGTCCCGCAAGGGATGGAAACCTTAGCACAGTCAATCCTTGCGAACCAAATGCAAATGTCCCAGCTTACATGGGATCTGGTCCGTAGCGCCATCCAGGCTGCTTGGTCCCAGAAAATGACTGCTTCCGCTTCTCGCGCCGGCTGCTCCAACAGCCAATGGCAGCAGAACCAGAACCCCGGCAACCAACAATGTCAGGGGCAAGGACAACAACAAGGGCCGTTTCGATCACAGCCCCAGCAGCAGCCACAGCAGCAGCAGCCTCCTAATCAGAGCGCTGGCCAGAAGCCTGGTAACCCCCAGACTGGCAATCCCGGCGGAGATGGCAAGAAAGGAAAACGCGGTAAGAGAGGAGGCAAAAAAGGTAAGGGCGCTGCTAATGAAGCTGCGACCGATGCCGACACCTCCAACTCCTCTGGAGTCACCACCGTCGCTCCTTAATATGGCACTTCCAGTGCCATTGGTTTCACTGCCCCCACTATCGCTAACCATCCTCTCCTCGCGAACTGGATCGCCTCGCTGGCAGAACCAGCTAATGCAAGCCCTTCGTCATCCACACGCCACCTTGTTGCAGAAGCGCGAAAGAATACACCGCGGTTTCAGGAGCGAATCTCCGAATCTCCTCAGTCCGAGGGATATTGTCGCAGAAGCTCGAAAGCTACCAAGGATAAAGTGCTAAAAATTTGGGATGAAAGGCTCGCCGACCTCGCGGTCGAAGCCGAAACGACGGGCTCCATAATTGAAGAAATTCCTTATTATGGAGGAGATATGGACGAATGCCCACCGTCGCCAAGGATGACACCTCCGGCTGATCCGATACTCGAATCCGACTCCGAGGGGGAGGATTCTGACGGGTGGACCTCTGGGTTGTGGACAACGCAAGTCTTTTCTTCTATCTCTGATTGGATTAACACTGATACGGTGATGCCACAGCACGACCGAGAAAGGGCCTGTCGCCCAACTCGAGCCCACTCCCATGTGAGCGCTCCTGGCCACACTGAACATTTTCACGGACTAGTTACGTCGTCTCCGGCTCCTGTATATACATGCTTTGTATCGCGCACTATTTCGGTCGCCCCTGTGGGGCTTTTATTAAATTGTGATTTGACCTCTGTGCCGCGCTGTGTAAATCTGTCTAAGTGTGAGAAAGCTTTATGTTGTCACTGTAAGGGAAAGAAAGCACCTTCACGGGCTGCTTCTTGGATTCTTGATTCGGGTGCTTCCGCACATTTTACACCCTATTTAGACGATTTTTCTACAATCGAAATGGGGAAATTTGGTGAAATTCAGACAGCTAACAAGAACGCTCCCCTATTCATATCGGGTCAAGGCACTGTCTTGATCGAACACGAGATCCATGATAACGGAAAAACAATCACTGCGACGACTTCATTGTCTCCGGTGTTCTATGTAAAGGGTATGCACAATTGCCTCATGTCTGCCGGTCAACTCCTGGAATCCAGGTTGCGCAGCGAGGCCGATAAACATGGTACAACCTTTCGGGATGAGTCAGGCAATGCTGTCTTGTCAGCGGCTCCTCGTTCTGAGTTGCAGCCTACGCTGCAAACAGTAAGATGTCGAATTGTACATTCGAATGCTTCGAGCCACGTAGCTCAGCATCCTGACTATAACACCTGGCATCAACGTTTAGGACATCTGTCTAATCGCGTGTTGAGCAAAACAAATGACTCCATGTTGAATGGACCTCAGGTTTCAATTCCCGATCATTCGCGCCCTTGTCCAGGCTGCATGAAAGGGAAGATGCACCAGAAACCCTTTAACGATAACCCGATTCGGGCTAAAGAAGCCTTTGAGCACGTTCACAGTGATCTCTTTGAGCTCCCCATCGTATCTTATCACAAGTACAAATGGGTCATGACCTTATTGGATGATTACTCCTCTTTTGCCCACGTGGTGCTTCTGCGATCAAAGCCAAAGCAGCTCCCTGCATGGTTGAGCTTCTAACTTACGTTCAGAACCAATTTGGCAAAACGATTCGTCGATTTACATCCGATCGAGGAGGAGAATTCGTAGCAGGTACCCTGCAAGATTATCTTAGGGTGAAAGGGATTGAGTTCACACCAAGTGCGCCCCATGTCCATCAACAGAACGGGCGAGCAGAAAGATTGAATTGAACACTGCATGAGAAGGCGCAAGCCATGTGACTTCACGCGTGTCTTCCAGATTCATGGTGGGATTTCGCGATTAACACCACAACCCATATCTACAATCGCACATCGATGAACCACATCCAATGGAAAACTCCTTTTGAGTTAGTGCATGGACATAAACCTGACATCAGTCACCTACGAGTATTCAGTTGTGCTGCATATGTGTTCCTTCCAGACGAAATGCGCCCGAATAAATTATCTGCGAAATCTGAACTGATAATCTTCATTGGATATGATCAGGAGAAGAACTATATCTTTCTCCGCCATACTTGAGGGAATGCTGAGTTTATCTCGCCGACTGTCATCTTTGATGAAAAGATGTTCCCAAAATGTCCAGATCAAAAACCTGCGGTTTACCCCGAGCCACCTCGCACTGAGATTCCTCCAATCTCGACTATTCTGAATGTTCCAAAAATAGACCATCCGCCTGCACCTCGAGGAGGAGAGCCGCCTCGTGTGCCTTCACCTCGTGCTCCTCCACGCCCTAAAACACCTTCACCTCCTAGATCGCCAAGTCCACCTCTCTCTTATGCTGATCCTGAAGATCGCGATCCAAAAGAAGAGGAAGAAGAAGTTGAGTTACCTCCTTCTCCAGGACCTTCGCGAAAGGAACCTGGTCCACGTAAACGTGCTCGGTCTCCATCTCCACCCAAGGTACCGCCACCGCGACCTTCGGTCCAGGATGATCTTGATGCACTAGAACGGCTCGACCGCTGGGTCACCGAACGTGAAAACCGCCGTCCCAGGCGAAATGTTCAACCTCCGAACAGACCAGGAAATGTGTATGGTGATAGGAGTGACCCTCTTGATGTCATTCGACGATATAGGGAACTCAATCCTAACTTACCACGCAATCATGCTCAATATCGACCTATTCCTGGAGCAATTTCCGATGAGGAAGCTCGGAACAGATTACGAAATTGGAATATCCCTCATCCGGATAGTAGTATCGACACTAAACCGTCATCTACCGATTTTGCGAAGTTCGTGAAGGAAGGGGGGGTAAAATTAGTTGATTTCCTTCTCGCACAACGCGCCAATGGGCTGGTTCCCGAACAGTTTCGAGATATCGCGAATTTAGATGCTGATACTCAAACCAAATGGCAAAAAGCGATGCTTGAGGAATTAGACACGCTTCACAAGCGAGGTGTATACGAGCTCGTTGATCTCCCAAAAGGAAGGAGAGCTATTAAAAATAGATGGGTTTATAACATCAAGTCCGATAACCGATATCGCTCTCGCCTTGTTGTGAAAGGATTCTCCCAGATCGAGGGAATCGACTTTGATGAACTCTTTTCTCCAGTTGTCCGATATGAGACCGCGCGCCTACTTCTTGGCATTGCAGCGCTTGAGGATTTTGACCTTCACTCTGTTGATGTCAAAACAGCCTATTTATATGGCGATCTGGATGAAGAAATCTATATGGAGCAGCCAGAAGGATTCCGACTTCCTGGCCAAGAGAAGAAAGTCTGGAGATTACACAAAGTGATCTACGGTCTAAAACAAGCTGGCTTATCTTGGTGGAAAGCACTCACTTCATCGATGCTGAAACTTGGATTCAAGCGCTGTAAGTCCGACACTGGCGTTTATCATTTTACACATCCCAAGACCGGCGAGCGTGTCTTTGCGGTCGTTTATGTGGATGATGTCTTTTTTATGGGTAATAAGAATTCCCTGCTCCTCTCTGAGTTGAAGCAAAAATTCATGACCACTTGGGAATGTCGTGACCAAGGTGAACTTTCCGAGTTCCTAGGCATGAACATATCATGCGATCGAAAAGAGAGAAAACTCTATATAGATCAAGTGAAATACCTCAATAAGGTTCTTGAGAAATTTGAGATTCCCAAAGGCGCGAAATTCACACCGCTGCCATCCGGATTCATTTTCGAACCCTATGTCGACAAGGTAGATCCTAAGTTTAGGACTCGTTACCAACAGTTAGTTGGATTGCTGATGTATCTTATGATCGGATCGAGACCTGACATATCCTTTGCGGTTGTCAAACTCTCCCAGCAATCTGCCGCCCCTTCTAATGCACACTTTCGGGCTGGACTCCATGTGCTGCAATATTTGCGATCAACGCGCAATTATTGACTCGTCTTTGATGGAGCTTCTAACCAGGCCGTCATTGCTTGTTCCAATAGTGATTGGGCGCAAGATGGACAATCTCAACGATCTGTTACAGGTAACTTTGTCACAATAGCGCGTGGACCTGTAAGCTGGCTTAGCCGCAAACAGAAAACTGTCGCTTTGTCATCTACTGAAGCTGAGTATATGGCGCTGTCTGACTGCAGCTGTCAGTTGATGTGGATTCGACAACTTCTCGAAGAGATAGGTTTCAAAATACCTGCTCCGATTCTCTATGGTGATAATATCGGATCTATCTTCTGGAGCGAGAACCCTGTTCAAGAAAAACGCTCGAAGCATATTGATATACGATACCACTATATCCGAGACATCGTTGAAGAAGGTTCCGTTGAGTTGGAATTCATCGAGGGCTCAAACAACCCTGCCGATATTCTGACGAAAAACCTCGGTTCAATTCTCTTCAATAAATTTGTTTATTCTCTAGGTATTGAATTTCTTTAGCACTTTAATAGCCGCTTAAAACGAAGCGCTTTCATAGTCGCTCAATTATGCATCTCCCGCCATCTCGAGTGAGGAGGAGTGTTGAATCACGTGCGCGTTTACACGCTGCTATGTTCGTGTTCACTCTCAATTATGACATATGCATTCTATTATTAGATACCACTATGTTCACGCACCGATACTTCGTGCGGACTATACATGTTTTACTATACGTTTTACCTGTACCCTTTACCACCTCGAAACGATGGTGTAATACTCTCTTTATAGTAGAAATTATTCGAACTCTTTAGTATAAATACCTTGTATTTTCTTCGTTATTCTACAGTAAATTCTACATTCTCAGTTGCAACTACTACCTCGAACATACTCCCATAACAGACCAACTGCCTAGTAAAGTGAGTACTGACCTCGTCGTCTACCTTCACCGCTACGCTCCCCGTTGCTGCTTCGACAAGGGAAAGGTTTACCACAAAGTTTGGGTAAATTCTGCTCTTGTGATTATTCATTCCATGTAGGGTAATATAATTTATTTCAAACCCAGACAACCACACAAAAACCACCCAGCCGTCGTGTTCAGCGAGACCGAGCGAGAGCTAACCCCCCAAAAAGAGTTTTTTAAAAGTTGGCCTAGAGATGTTCTGAAAACGGTAACCCCCGCCCCTACTTAAGTGTAAACAAGTTGTATCCCGGCGTGCCTGCTCGAAACCTGTAGTAGCATGGTAATAAGTAATCGGCTGGCCCGCCTCAGGCAAGTAGTGAAGGGATGTCTAAGTGTATTGAACTTCACAGGGGTGTGGGGCCGTAATCATAGCCTCAATAAGGAGGTGCAAAGTCATAGCCTCATTAGGGAGGTGCGTAGTCGTAGATTCGTTCCGAGGTGCAAGGCGCGTATCCATGTTATTGATAATATGGCTATATGTATATGTACTGGTCCGCGATAGATGCCTAGTTGCCTCGTTTCGTCGTATCGCGTCGATGTGTCGTTGCACCGTTTTGTGCCATCGAGCGTGCTGGTTCCTGATTGGGTCCATTGGATGTAGGAATAGTGTATGGAGGGCGGAGAAATTAAAATCCAGGGGTTTCAACTGCATTATGGCGTCCAAACCGGAAAGATACAATGAAGTACACATATGAAAGGGAGTGTGCTGGCACACAAAACCAAGTCCCAGTGAATCGCACATGAAATGATAGTCACGATACAGCGGAGTAATTAGAAGCACTGCAGTTCCCGAACAACGAGCATGTCACCTAACAGAGGGAGTTAGAGTAGCCGGCCAAGGTCCGGTTTTGCTCGATCATTAAATAGGTCATCAGGAGTTGACGAGTATGTCTTAGACAACAACCATCTGTGACAATGCGGCATGCCCACATTTCTCTCCAACCGCATAGATTCCTAGAAAATGTCGCGACCAACTCAGGTCTCCATATTGCCCTTCGACATTCATAACCGCTTTTTGGTCACCGTCGGTGTGAAGAAGCTTAATCCAACTGAAATATGGCCGTTCACGATACTGGCGAACAGTAAACTGCCGATCTACAATTATGTCAACTACTATCAAATATCTCGTGATGGCAGACACTGGTCAAACCCACAGAGGCGTGCTGCCCCAATCATCACCCAATTGGCTAGGAAGGAATTTCGTTCTGCTCAAAGTTCGGTGGAGCACGAATATATTGTTGCCACGGTATACCCTTCCCTTGTCCAACTCCGCCGAGGTGAGAGGAAAACTAAAATGGTTTCGAACGTACCACACTTAGAGGCCGGGGCTTCTGTGGTGAGCTTCGAGGGGCCAGGCTCTCTTTTCCTAACTGCTGATCCATGGATGAACAGGCACAGTTTCACAAATTGTGTCGCTTGTCACGGGGTCATCCAGAGCTCTTAACTTGTGCCCCGACGACACCGTCCGATTATGGGACAAAACCAGAGATAAGCAGACTTCGACACTAGCTTACATCAAGTTCCCAATACTCGTTACGAACTCCAAAAGCACGGATAAGAACGAACATGAACAAGCTTCACTGCCGTTTTGGCGTTTTATCGTCCTTATTGACGCGGTTGATCGATTACTCGGGGATTATAATACGTCGGGCCATAATTGTCATTTTTTCAGTAGTGCCATCATGGGTGCTATAGAAAGAATCACAGGACGTCATGCAACATTGAACAACCTCGACGAAATTGTGCCTCGCAGGTGTGCTCTAAAGAAAAAATTCCAGTGGCGAGTCCCAGTCATTGTATCGCCAAGGGTACCCTTCGGAGGGGACATATATCCGCCTGGATATTGTCACGGAATCGGAGTGCAAAAGGAACCGACTGAGAAGTTTCATCGAGATGTACTTTTGAAATTTATTGAGTTATGCTCTGGTTTCAGGGCCAATGTCGGTTGCTATATCCTCTAAAGTTGATGTCTTCATACTCACTGTGTTTGTGAAATAGGAAGAAAAATTCGCCTGACTCGATCCGCCGTGGCTCCATGACTGGGTCAGAACACGAGTCCAAAGGTAAAATTCAAATGTGATGAGACTGAGTGGGCTGCTGGACATCATAAGGAGGCTGGAATGCTGAGAACCCTGTTGAAAATATTATCGGAGCTAGAGATAAGAAATGTAGGGTGTCTAATCCATAGACTCGCTTTTCTTCTGTGAGCCGTAGGTCGAACTAATCAATGTCAATCACAGAATGTACTCATTAAATACAATAACATTGCCCGCCTAGCTCAATCGGATAGAGCGTCAGACTCTTACTGACAGGTGGGGCATCTGAAGGCTGCGAGTTCGACCCTCGCGGTGGGCTATTAAGATTTTGCTTTCCTGATATCCCTCTAGCAAAGGGCATGAATGATCATTTATATAAAACTACCGAGCCCGCCTAGCTCAATTGGCCAGAGCGTCAGACTTTTACGCATGTCTATATGCTTCAAAGTTCTAAATCTGAAGGCTGCGAGTTCGAGCCTCGCGGTGGGCTTTTTTGTTCTTGATTCCAGAGATTCCTCTTCGGTCTTTCCCTCCCGAGGAATTACCCTATTTTAAAGCCGTATCTCATCGATACTTTCGAACGAATCAAGATAGTCTTTAAACGACGCGCAAATATGATCTGAAAGTCGCAGGATTCACGATGGGGATATCTATAATAATATAGCAACACAGTATCGACGTATAAACAACAACACTTGAAAGCAATAATGCACACAAACACATCAGTCCAGAGCAAGCCTTTGCACAAAAACAGATAAATGAACAGCAAATAGAACAAAGGACGACCAAAAGCAAGAAAACTGATGCAACACACACAGAGACAGAGAGAACAAAAGGAACCCAAAGAAAACAAAGAGCAGAGAAACGAATACCATTACATAAATCTTTTTAACTATACCCCAGAAGCTCCCCAATCAACGCCAACGCACTCTCATCCATCCCAGCATCCTCCAACACCGCCAACACATTCGGCGCATCAATACTATCCGCCATAAACCGCTTCACAATACTCTGCAACGCGTTCTGTATTCGAACCGTAAACGAGTCAAGGGTCATGAGCAAATCATGATCCGTCCACCTCGTCGTCATCGGCGGCAACACATTCTCCGGGTCCACATGCAACTCTCTCCACATCTCATTCCACGACTCTACAAACTGTTGCTGTTGTTGCTGTTGATCCTCTTCCTCCCCCTCCCCCTCTCCAAACGTCATCCCCAGATCTGTATCCCTACTCAACATCAACGAAGGGGTGAATATCCTCCCAGAGGACAACGCCTCCAACCTCAAACACAACATCCCCATCTCCCTCACATGTGCCACATTCAAAATCACACTCGCCGGCGTCACCTCCTCCGACCCCAAATCATGCCTCGCCTCCAACCCCGACGGATAAATCGCCGAAACAAACTCTGGTACCTCCAACCCCTTCAACTTTCTCTCCCCCACATCCTTAATCACCACCCCCAACTGCTTCACAGCATCAACCGCTTTGAGAGGCTGAAACTTGGACAATTCCGTCCTCTCCATCGCTCCCAACACGGACGCATTAATCTCCCTTATCACCTCTGCCGAACACATAATCTGACCTCCCTGCGCCAACCCACTCACTCTCGCCGCCCTATTCGTCACCGGACCCAAATAATCCATCCGATGCGTCACCGGATCCTGCACACACAACGGCGTCCCACAATGAATCCCCATCCTCACCGACACACCCTGCGCAATCAAATTCCCCCCAGGATCCTTAATTGGCTGCCCATCCTCACACTCCAATATCTCCTTGGGCCAATGCTCCTGCAACAACTGCACCTGCACCGACAAACAAAACCACACCGCAGCCATCACAGTCGGAAAACTACACAAAAACGCATCTCCCTCCGTCTTAAACTCGTACCCCCCACAATCCCTCAACCGTCTCCTCATCAAATCATTGTGCAACTGAATGGCAGCTGGCATCCCCGGGTTAACTTCCCACAAATGCGTCGAATTCCGGATATCCGTAAACACCAACGCAATGTGTCCTGTCGGAGGCGCGACCTCGGGTGAGGAATGTCGCACAGACTTGTCCACGACCATATTACTATGTCCCTTCGTCGACACCACCGACGGCTGTGACGGTGGCATCAACCCAGGCTCCAAAATCGTCGAAGACCGAACAAGCGCAGATCTATCATGCACATCCCTCAACCTAATCGCCATCACCATAATATTCCCCGTCGACCCATAACTCATCGCAAAATCCCTCAACTTTTGCGCAACGAGCGCAGGCTCATTCGTCGTACTCGCCACATCCACCGCCGTCTGAAAACTCACATAATCCCACAACCCCCGATTCCCCATAATCAAAAACTCGTCCGTGTCCGAGATATCGTACTCGCACATGTCGGGGGATGCGTTGACGACGGGCAAGAGGTGATAATACCCAAACGACCTTGTCACATCCACTTCATCATTCACCAATCCACTAGGCGAGACCCACCCCTCACTCTTCCTTATCCTCCTCAACTCGTCAGGGTTCCAAGGACAATGCTTCTTCGACAACTCAAACGGCTGGCCCTTCCTCGATATAATCCCCAACGAACTCCCAACATTCGCAGCAAACAACTTGCGATCCTCAATATACACCACCAACCCCGAACAACCCCCCTCGCCGTAACAGGATTCACACCCGGGAACGCACTCCCCTGTCCTCCCGTCCCACTACCAACAGTCACATGACCATGAACAGTGGCCACCGTTGCCACTGACCCCTTCCTCGCACCCGGTACAAACAACTGATTATGAATCTCCTGATGCAACCCCAAAAACGACCTCCTCAACACATCCACAGCCAAATGCTTCCCATCCTGCATATCCTTATTCTGCATCTGTCCCTGGAAAAATCCCAAAAAGTGGTCGTGCAAGAACTTGGCATGCCTATTAGGCGATATTCCAGGTCGGAGAGCTTTGGGTGGAGAGACGTTCCCAAACATCGCAAATAATGCGCGACTGTTGGGTCTATGTCCGCCATTGGAGTTGGAGGAGGAAGAGGATGGGGAAGGCGGAAACTCGTGTACGAGATCCAACATCGTCAACGCGCCTTCTCGACCCAAACAATCAGAGATCCCATACCCTAACCCGCCAACCACACTCGCCGTAGACCGAATTCGTCGATCTTCAGTTTCGTCGGGAAGGTCGCTGGCTGTTACTGTGAGATCCATTAAGCCGAGATTACGTAGGTGCCTGAGGGACGCGAAACCGGAAAGCGAGCCTGGATGATGACTTTCCCGACTGCTGCGCGAGGTACCGATGTGCCGATTGTCGGGCTTGATCTGCAGTCGTTTATTGCCCGAGAGATTGAGGTAACGAATGTTCTCATTATAGTTCCTGAATCATACCCCCGAATCAGCACCCATCCGTACAAATTGAAGCAAGAAGACTCACCAATTCCAATCAAACTCATAATTATTAATATTATACCTCAAATTATTATTACTCACATCAATCACCCTCAACTGCTCCAACCTCGTCAACTCCGCAGGTAACACCGTCAACTTATTCCCACTCAAATAAACCACCCTCAACTCTCTCATCCTCACAAAATCATCACTCTGCAGACTCGTAATCCCATTCCCACACAAATACACCTCTCTCAATTTCGGTGCCAAGTTGCGGAAGAATCCAGGTGGGAAATCCGTGATCTCGTTGTAGGAGAGGTTGAGTGAATGAAGCGAGCGCAAGAACGCCATGTTTCGTAGACCGAGGTTCCCAGGTGAGTCAGGTGGGTAAGACGAGATTCGATTTTCGGAGAGGTAGAGCGCGATTAGGGAGAACGAGAGTGGAGGGTATAGGTGTCCCAGAATAACATGCATCGGATTATAATCCTCCGGCACTTCACCCCCTTTCATCGCCCCATCCTGCTGCAGCACTTGTTGGCCATGCATCGGGATAATAGTCGGCGGCGGGAAAGTCGTCACGAAATTCGTACTCAAATTCAACCTCTCCAAACACCCACAATCCCAAATCGTACCAGGCACCTCCCGCAAATTGTTCCCATGCGCATCCAACACCTTCAACTTCTTCAACTTCCCAATCGTCTCCGGCAATTTAATCAACCGATTCTCAAAACAATACAACTCTTCCAACTCGACCAGTTCGCCCAGTGTATCAGGGATGTAACTCAAACTGTTGTGCTGTAGCTTGAGTATTTTGAGAGTGACGAGTTTGTCTAGGACACCGGCATCAAGGGTGGTGAGACTTGCATGGGAGAGGTCGAGAGAGGTAAGGAGCCGAGATGCAGAGCCAAAGGGAGGAAGGGAAACCACAACTTGGGTAATCTCATTATGCGACACATCAACAATGTTAATGTTTCTACCCATGGATAAATCCAGGAGATGTATCGCATTATGATCGGCGTAGAGGATTTTGATTCGGGGGAGGTTCATGACGATCGTCAGGTCTACTATTTGATTCCGTCGACAGTCAACATATTCGAGGTGTCGGAGCTTGTAAAAGCTATCCGGGATTTGGGGTACAGAGTTTCCGAGGAAGAGGAACCGATCCAGTTGGAACAGATCGCCAATGTTTTCGGGGAGTGATTCGAGATAATTGAACGATACGTCCAAATCACGTAGAGTCTTGATTTTGGTCACCACCTCCGGAATTGATCGTAGTCTGTTATTGGATATGTTGAGTGTAGTGAGGGTCTCAAGGTTTGCAAATGTCGAGGGGAGGTCCTTGAGTAGGTTGTTTTGGAGGAAGAGAGACAATAGCTCGGGGATCTTGTGCAATCGACCACCCTCGAGTTCTCGAACTTTGATATAATTCGACGATAGGTCTAGCCTCTGTAACCACTTGGCTGCAGTCAGGTTGGCGGGTACTTTTCGCATCGACATGTTGGACAGCCGTAGGTCGCGCAGTGCCGTACAAGCTTCGATGAAGTCGAGAGGAAGATCAATCATGGGATTTCGCGACAACTTGAGTGAAATGATTTGATCCGCGTGTTGGTGTAATACGACAGGTATAGCGCGTAGACTCCGACCTGCGAGGTCGACATAATCGAACGTTTCAAGTCGGAGCTCATTGTTTGAGGGTTCGGCAAAGGAAGAGTGGTGGGTTGGGGGTTCTGAAAATGATGGGCGGCCCATACCGATTCCGAGGTCTGGATCGCGATAGATGAATTTGAGAAGGAAAGAGAGGTGTTCGCCGCCGAGGAGGATTAGCCCGTCGTTCCATGTATAGCCAGCTTCTGCCATCCGACGATAGATGATGTGCAGAGGCAGCTCCCTCACATCCAATATTCGTTCTACAGAGTCAAATTTAGCATATGTCTGATGAACCGCCTGTGAACACTTACCCTTTCCCCGCTCCTTCAAAAATAGCCGACTCGTCTGCTTGTCGTTCGACAGCGTCCTCCTATGCAACGCAGGCAACAAATCATACACTGTCAAACTAACCCCAACAGCAGCCGAATGATAAAACCCATTCGGTCGGTATATGCGCACAGTCAATTCACTATCATCCGGCATAGCCCTCTCTTTGCCCTTTCTCGACGGTTTAATTGACTCTGCAACATGTATCGAGGGCGGGTGCAACGGCCCGTGATGACCATTCACACCACCGGCGGCCATCGTCCTCAAATCCACCACACTCGCACCGCCGCCCCTTCTTGCTCTGGCAGCACCACCATCATCCTCCGAATCGGAATCCTCGGGCGCTGTCATATCAAGTTTCCCATTCTGCAAACCGTGTTCATCAATTACGGCCCAACTTTCGGGTGCTTTCCACGTTCCGTCATCCGCACGCGGCGCATCAGGGTCGTCTTGCCCACCTCCTGCTGCTGGTGGTGCAGAGGTACTAGGCGACGCAATGCTAAACCCATTGACAGGGCCAGTGCCATTGACGTGGGGAACGACGGTAGTAGGAGAAACACGAGTGGGACCAAAAGCGGATGTCGGGATAACATCGGTGGAAGAGCTGAAAGGGTCGCTGAAGGTTGGTGGACTGCTGAGCGCCGAGGAGCTCCCCGTGGGCTGTAGCAGATGCGGCTGGGAGTGGGAGTGGTGTTGATGGCCCCCCGACCCCGAAAACGATGCTGAGCCGCTTCCTGGGGAGTTGGGGTTGAGTTGGTCGTGGGCCACCCGTGAGACGTCGATGATGCCTTCCATGCTCTCCAGGTTGGTATCAAGAGGATAGAGGGACGTATCGTCTTTTGGCGGAACTTCCGGAGGTCCATTTCGTTTGCCTTTTCCTCGTTTCTTCTTGTCCTTCTCCTTTGACTTGTCTTTTGGAGGCACGGGAGGACCTACAGCGAGGTACGCGAGAGGGTGGGGCGGTTCAACAGGATTGTTGTACACATTGTTGTGATTGATGTTGGTAGGAAGAGGAGGCGGCGGGGAGGAAGCTTCGTCTCGCGAGTCTTGGTGAAGATGGGCTTTGCTTCCTCGGCGTTTGAGAAGTCCAAGATTAAACTTGGAGGGTCTCTTACGGAGTTCGTGGTGTGATGAGTGTTGGGGAGAAGTCGAAGGATTTGGGGGATAGTACGTCGCTGTCCGCACCGAATCAGCGTCGTCAGACGATCGCCGTTTTGACTCGGCTAATGAGAGATGCGATGTCGAGCCAGAGCCAGACCCTCGAGTCGACCGTAGCAAACTTGTGTTACTCGTCAGACCCGATCCCCTGAACGAGAGAAACGACGACAGTGAACTCTTGGCGAATCCACCTTTTGACGACGTGGAAGGTAATGATAGCGATGGTTGATAATTGTACGTCGTGGCCGGCGACGGCTAGTAGCAAAGTACTCAGTGCAACCACGAAATGCAGATAAGAAGAAAAAAACACGCACGGGTTCATCTACGAGAAACGGAGCAATGTTGGTGTCAATAGTCATATCATTTGAAGAACGGCCAGGCGTTGGAAGGTCAGGAATTTCAGGAATGACCTGGCCTGTATCGTCTACGACATCGTCGATACGCAGTTGGATATCCGACTGCTCGTGCAACGACACATGTGACCCATCTCCAGCGAACATCGCGTGGGGTGAAAAGGTGAGAAGAAGAGGATGGGGTCCTTTGGATTGACGGGAACGGAAGAGAGGAAGGTGCTAAGGTAAGTAATGTACAAGTGCAAGTATACACGGAGAAACGACCCACAGATGTCAAACCGATGACAGTTGCTGGATATGGTAATCTCCCCGCCCGGCGTTCACTACATCTGCCGGGGACCTTGATCGATGATCACTTTTCAGTACCAGCTTCAACCTCCGACTCTCGCTTTTTGTCGGTTAGTTACCAGCTACCGTCGTCGTTCTCATCCGCATGCATATATGGTTGCATACCGTTCTGGCGAAATTGCTCATTCCGGGATGCATATCACACACCGCCATTCAGGGACAGCGCTCTGGGTCGATGTAAATCAAATAAGCCTACACGAGGCAAAGTTTTTGACGTGTAGTTGAGCTATTTAGTACAATGTGAAAAATAAATAGGTGTAAAAACTATCGGGTTATCTTTGGGTGTTTGGCGAGGGGGGAACAAGGCCCGGGTGTACTCGTACAATGTATAAGAACACACGTTCTGATGCGCCACCATCAGTACCACCAATCATTCGACCCATCCCGGCATACGTCGACCAACCAACTCGCACCAACGCATAACGCAGGTCTTTTCATGTTCTACAGCTATTGTATTTTATCATCGGTTCGTGAAGAATCCCGCTCTGAAAAAACACCCGTGTCTTTGACGATCATTTATCAACTTCCCCAACGTTCCATGAGTCGCTCCAGTGACCATATGCTTCTCTCTCCAAGCTTCTTCATCAAATAAGTAACCACACCTCGGGTGTCATAACCCTGTTCAGTGGATAACATTTCAAAATAATCTCATGTAAACGTCAAGCCTTCCATCTTTCACGTCTTGTCTACCTACGTAGCGCTCAATGCCTACCATCAAACCACCGAGCTCATTATAGCTCTGATTAATTCGCAAACCTCAAGGCCTCACCTCTCAGTTTCGTCCCGAATAATTCCCCGTATACCCAAAGGCCTCACGCCACAATCAAATCCCCCCTCCCATTTCTCGACATCATACCGGCATTCTTCATATAAACCCCCCTCCGTCCTCGGACTCGGAAACTCGGGTGCACGGGGACTCTTCAAGGAATCCATTAAACCCCACCAATCTGGTGCGAATTGACGCTCATTTGAACCCTCACTCCACTAAAGGTTACCAAGTGAGTATATAATGTGATCTTTGATTATGGCCGTGACTGAATACACGTATATGTTATCTACAAATGGTTTTGTGGCGTGTTGCTCATTAGTATAGTTTTCGGAATGTGATGATATAATGTGGCGAGATGAGATTTGTAGCGTCTTCTCATACAACAGCTCACTGGCACAGCGGGCTTTTCTCTTCCATCCATCGAGCGCATGACATGTTTGCATCAACTTAACCTTTACCATCACCAGTCATTCCTTCCTTGTACCGAGCTTTCTGCGGCTTACCAAGTCTTCTCTAGTATGCTGGGCTCAATGCCCACCGCTAAACACTCCCACTATAAGCTTGATCAATTGGTGAATCTCGTCTCTCGCTACTAGATAATTACCAAGTACTCGGACTCACTCTCGCCCCTGGTCTTATCCAATCCCCCCCCTCCCCCCCCCCTTACTCAAAGCTTCCCGCCACATTCAAAATCTATCCATTTCCCGAAATCACACCAATCCCCTCCTCGGACTCGGGGACTGCCCCTCAAAATCAACCCATTAACCCCAATATAGTGCAAGCTGACGCTCAAC
This sequence comes from Leucocoprinus leucothites, assembly GCA_013368445.1. Taxonomy (NCBI): domain Eukaryota; kingdom Fungi; phylum Basidiomycota; class Agaricomycetes; order Agaricales; family Agaricaceae; genus Leucocoprinus; species Leucocoprinus leucothites. Next base: position 659,891 of record JAACJO010000021.1, read on the forward strand.
CCCTTGGACCCTATTGCTCTGCATACGTTGCCCACAAAAGGCTCGGTAGCGTATGCTCATTAGCCGGTAATCACTGTCATGGTTGGATCAGATGAGCATTTGTAAGTATTTATAGCCCTTCCGAGGTATGATAATAATGACCGAGCCCTATTTTTTATACACATGTGTACGCGTGTATACAAACCCGGATGGGTAGGTGATGTCTTGACATCAACCTCTTTTACACAGACTTCAGACCCAAAGTCTCGAGACAACGCCTCCAACAAGGTTCGACATGAATAAAATTATCATGGCAGCTACCACCTCTTCTCATACCACAGCTGGCTTGCACAGCGACCATGGCCCGTCATTCCGTCTCCACACTACGCTCTATACTAATCAACAATTGACTTACTTACTGCGACCTTGGGACGTTGCTTGGCCCATCAGACAATCATAAACCCAGAAGTTGTACGATTATTGCCATATAGCCAATACACGACACACTGGCAGTGGTTTAGACCTTCGATATACTGGCATTTCTCAATGACTCGGATGTACTGACAACGCTCAAGACCTTCGACGGGATGACGATGCTTAAGAGCATCGATGCGCGAACAACATGATTTAAGAACTTCAGTTTCACGCAATGGTAGGCATTACATCTCTTTCACCTTGCATCTCTACCCCCGACTGCGTCGCCACACACAATGGCTCTACACATCGGTCCATAGTTTGAGGCAGCCGTTGCGTCCCTCAAATCGGGCCGAGAAATTCAGATAAGCGTTGAATTGTAACACATTTTTCCCACATAGCCTTTACCACCTGCATCGAGAAATTCCTTTCTGGATTAATGCGTGACTCCAGCTCATTGCCGACGCTAATATCCTACCGGATTACAGCAGCTGGAGCGTTGTAGATGATTCTAACATCGACGAGCAGACGCCGAGCTCTGATGCGCCACCAGGCGCCTGGAAAACTCGCTTTCGGGTCGAGCTTGTCTCCCCCGTCTACTATGACACGGATCAGGAGATGTGGAAGGAGGATATCCGCTTAGCGCCGTTGTTCCTGCGTTCATTCCAACGTGCAGCGCTTAGGTACCACGACCACTCTTCATATATGAGACATTACATGCCATGCCCCTCCTAGCTTGGGCGTTGACCGGAGATTCTCGGTTTTTGTTGTAAATATGGTGGATGTAAGGGAGAGATGATGATAGGATTGAAGGAAGCAGGAAACGACAGTACGGTTCGCTCGCAGCACTGCCTAGTCAACAAGAATTCATGATGATCGGGTTATCTTGTTGTTGGCTGATGTACTTAGAGATCTAATTTCGCCGTTATCACCTGGCACCAATTATCGTCAAATGAATTTTCACTTGGGCTCAGTGATGTTGCAGACTTCTCCCCAGGAACGTGGGAAGACTCGATACAAATGCTCATAAGTAGCATGTGCACCAGGCAGCGCTCAGAACATTGCTGCTTGCGAAGGTCCGAGCATCTCGTACTTCTGGTTACCGTTCAAGCATTCTCTAGATAAGGGGAGGGGAATTGGACTTGGCACTTGGGCATGCTATCCAACACTCTTCATGCTCTTCTCGTGCGTCAAGCCATGTCCAACGACAGAACCTTACCTTCTTTGTTTTCAGCCTGGTCTGTCACAGGCTGTTGAGTGAGAGAACTTGGGTTGCTTCACAGCGGTAAGTACTCCCATCCGCAGTCATGCAGGTTCCGAACTGATCAGAACACGTCTCTGAACAGAACAACATTCCCTGCATCGTCGATCAAGCCCAGATTAAACACTGATTCTGAATAGCATTTCGGAGAATTCTCCTGATGCTTGAAGACCGGAGCTATCCGTATTCTTAAATGTTGAAACCGGAACTGCTATCCCATTGTTTGGATACCCTCCCACCGATACGATGTCGGCAGTCGAACCACCCCCTCCCCATACTGAGGCTGCTCTCAAAGACGCACATCTAACTCTCAAGAACTCAAAGGAAGGGCCTGGAAAGAAGGAGCAGACTTTTGATAAATTCGGTCCGTCAGAGCTACACCCAACTCCTCCTAGTTCACCCTTTTGACTGATAGCTCTGATGTAAAGCAAATGCCGTCTCCAGTACAGAAGCTTCTCCTTCGCTCACTTCCTTGAATAGCTTCTATACCGCTAACAGCGCGCTGATCAGCAGCGCCGCGGCAGGCTTCGCATCTCTCGATAACAAAACGATCGACGCCGCCATCACTGGCTTCTCCGAGTCTGTCAAAGTCGTCATGGATGGTCTCGACGCCCTTGGCGCAGTGCATCCCTTCGTTGGAGGTGTGTACTCAGTTCTCTAGAACCAGGCTGTTTCTGATCCAGAGATTAGTGGCTGTGATCGCGTTTAAATTGGTTGTGACTCTCGATCTGACGAGACGAGGGAACAACCAGAAGGTCTTGGCTGTCAAGGTGCAGATGCAGCAAATGATGTGCACACTCTTTCAGTGAGTATGTTCTCGCATTTGTGCGACTTCGCCGCTAACCGCTTCATAGACTGCGTCGAATCCAGGACCCTGAAGAAATCGGACCGGATGGGACTGTATTGAAGGATAGAATGCAGCCTTTGATGGAGCAGATCGCCCGCGATATCAAAGAATGCGGCTCAGCATGTGATGTTTATTTGAAAAAGAGCTTCATTAGTATGCCTTTCGCTTTTTTGGGATGGTGCTCGCGACTCAGTCAAACTAGAAAAGACATTGAAATCAAAGATCTACGAGGGTCGTCTCTCCGATTATGGGTCAAAGTTCATAGATCACAGGGACCAACTCGATAAGGCCCTGACAGTTCACATTGCCCTTGGTGTAGATGCCGCCAATTTGAAGCTCGACTCTCAGTCGTCCCAACTGGACTCGATCGAAGAAAAACTCGACATGCTTACCAACGTTTTCCGTCGGCTCGATACTCCACAGGAGAAGGAGGTGATGGAATTCATCGAGAAGAACGGGGGCCCCAACGCAGTCGTCGCGCGTAATGATCTAGTGAAAGCACTTGTCGACAAATCAGGAGAGACCTTGTCGAATCTTTCCGACAAGGCACGCTCTGGTGGAAAGTCGGAAACTGGATTCTGTCCGAGAGAAGCTGCAGAAGGAGGTTGCGGAGGACCTTGACCTTGTTCTCAAACGAAATTCTACTCTCTTCGATCGCAAACTTGATATTCAGAGTAAGAACATTACGGATGCAGTTGAGAGGCAGGGACAGTATATTGTTAGTGCCCTTTCGGCGGGGACACATGACAGAGTCAGAGATCCGGTAAAGAAAAGCTTACGTATTTTACCTTTGGATACCACTGACAACTCGTTTTAGGACCTACAAAACCTCTGGAGAGAAATGGTATGTCTGCTATCACATCAAGTACTCACCCTCTGAGAGACTGTCCCAGGGCTGGAAAGGCAGCGTCAAAGCCCGCCATTTCGTGCTGGCACTCCGCGATTATTTCACTGATCAGTTCTCCGTCAATACCCCTCATCCAAACGACTTGATAATACAAATACCCACACCCGAAACAGCTGTCAATCCCAACAATCACCTAATGCAACTTACAGCATCAAAACCCATACTTCACCAGGATCTCTGGACCCTTCAATACATCAACGTTTCCCACCTGAGTGCTATTCTAGAAGCCATCGACGACGACGGAACTGGCTTCATCAGCATCAAAGAGGCCAACACATTCGCAAATCAGCGACCAAAAGGCTGGGGGTTCGTTTATACTTCTTTCCATCCCCCTCAGTCCGATCACTGACCCCTTGAGATAGACTATTGATGTGGATTGCATTCTGGTCGAAGGGTAAGTCTTCGTAAATGTCTGCTCTGATTTCCTTACTGACGACGTGGAAGGATGGGAGACGAGCCTTGCTGATTATAAGAACCGGATCATCTTGATTCTACAGGAAATGGACCGACTTCACCATGATATACTTGCTGACAACCGACGCTTTGCTGATCTGTATCTCATGGATTCTACGATTCTTAGTACCCATCTTGTCTTGAAATCGACTCACGCGGGCCAAGGATACGATTCCATAGCTCCTGAGCTGCTTTACATCACTCGGGAGTATACTGCGGCAGAAGAGGAAAGGTTAAAAAAAAATCTAGAAAATATTGGTTATGACCTGGACACTCCTGGAACGGTCACGCTCATAACTGGACCTGGGAGGATTGAGCGCGTCAGTTGTCTCTCCTGCTTTTATCCACCCAACCACTTACATTAAAACAGTATCTATTTCCCCTACTCTTCTTAGTCCTCAAACGACACCTCGAGGCCTTTTACTATGCTCGCAAGCACATTGTTAGCGATGACGAATTTTCCCGCATGACCACGTCCCTTGATTCGATCTTTGACGTCGTCAGACAGCGAATCGACAGTCTTAGAGGTCAGTCTGATGATTAACAGGTGTCGTTGAAACTTTACAACTCATTGTATTTAGCCATATACAAACAGGTGCACATGGACTCGAGCTCGGTCCTGAAAAGTTTTTCTCTGGGGATGGTAAACATCCACGTTCTCCTTCTTGGAGTGTCAGCTGATCACATACTTCTAGTTTTACGACTACAGCACTCACGACCCCGACGCGGATACCGAATACGGGTACGGGCCCGAACCAAGTCTTATCGTGAGCTGGGAGGACACATCAACAACCAAGAATGAAGCCACAGAAAGTGCAATCATTGAATCGCCTGAATCCGCTAAGCCGTTATTCTCATCCGAATCCCCCGGTCGGATAGACGTCTTACAGGAGCTGGTGGAGTGGCCTCGTCATTCCTTTGGCACGGATCCGTGCACCGGTAGGATGGATGGCTTTTGGACTGGTCATCTCTGGACTACGGAGGAAGACACCCCTACTCCTCTTCTGCTCTTTGGCCTTGCACAGCTAAAGCTTAATTTTGATCCCGAAAATGAGCAAGCCCTCAGTGGGTATCTCATCACATATTTAGCAAAGCAGGAGGTGCACGGACGTCGACGAATGGTTGACGGAGTAGAGGAGTTCGATATCCTGTTACCATTGGACTTGTTTTCCCTGTCCATCAGACTGGTTGGAAAGTTCGTTGCAGACAGCGAAACACTCGAAGGAAGCTGGATGCTGTTTAAAGAGGAGGATGAGGCCAAAGAAGACTACGATGAACATCCATTCTCTCTCCAACCGACTACTCCGACACAGCCAGAGGAGGCTGATACCACTAAGCCAGTTGACGATAACGAATCAAAACCTGTCCAGCCACCTCGCAGAAGGAAGTTTATTTTTCGAAGAACGCCTGCTGAGGTGGGTGGATTCTGCCCCCTTCCAGAAGATGGAATGCAACACGATGCAAGTCACGCTGGAGGTTCCTTCGTGACGCTGTTTTGCACCTTGTACGAGGTCAACTCTGGTCCAGAGTCTGATTTATGCTTGGTGTACCGATCGCCGCAAGTTCCTCGAACTTTACACAATCAGACGACTCGAAATTTATAACTTTTCTCTACCAAACCCCTTGGGCCCCGACAATTTACTAGTGTTTCAAGATCTTCGGTATCGTTTACCTCCATCCAACATCAACCCCTGTGTAGCATCTGCAACTGGACGCTCGACAGAATGCCTTTTCATTAGTACGTTGGACCAGTAGCTGGAACTGTCTTTAACTAAGGCCACCATCTCTAGTGTTTATTGCGACAGCTGTCATCAAAATGTTCTCGACGTCAACTTCACCTGCTTGACCTGCATAGACACAGAGATATCTGATTCATTCGACTTTTGCCCTCGATGCATCGGCAAGCCTGCTGAGCGTAAAGGCATCATTCACACTGTCGACCATACCTTGGTCAAATGCCGTCGTATTATTCAGTCGTATGCTAGGTCCTGGCAGATTCGTGAAGCGCGATCTATGACAGAGCGCTTAAAGAAGGCCTTGACAGAAGTGTCGACGAATAGTAGCCAGGACAACAACCCCGGCCTAGGTGATTCCCAGGTAGTATCATCGGAGAAACGTTCAAAGTTGCAGTGTAGTTTTTTGCACAAAGCCAGTAATGGTACCCTGTTGGGCTTGCATTACATGTGGTGAGTGTATCCCCCTACCTTTCCAACACAGGCTTGGTTAAAGTCAGATTTCAGCACTCGATATTTTTGATATGTGAAGATTGCGAGACAAAGGGCGCCTCCTTATTGGAGGCACTCCCACCTAACACTTCACATAGTATTGATCATCCTCTTATTCGGCTTCACAACCTATTGCCAGACCGGTTCGAACAGGAGAAGGTGGACCCTACTGTAGCCAGAATCAACGACCTAGAAAAGTCCGTTGGAAACAAGGTCGCGGAAACTAGACACTAGGCTCACCACTAGAATGGCCAATCTTGAGAGCGCGGTTGAGGCTAAATTGGCTTCGTTCGAGTCTCTCCTCAAGAAGATTGCACTCCAGCTGAATGTTCCTCAAGAAGATTAAACCCTGTCCAGCATATATATCGAAACTTTACTATGCTGTACCGGGCCTGGCCACGTGATCAGTGCTTGAATACATTTCCCTCAGTTTCGTATGAGATCTTTCTGTGTATGCCCATCTCAGGCTGTCAGGAGACGAGCAACTCAATCCGTCATTCACCAATTTGACGCGCGATTGACAGGGTCACAGGGGTGTCTATCAGAAATTTCCGAAGGGGAGTCGATGAACACAATGTAATGCTCTTCATTTACAACAACATTAAAACTTCATGTAATGAGCTAAACCCACTGCGACGCGTCATCCATTATGCCGTGTGGTTCATTTGTCCGGAAGTGGAGATGAATTGCTGTGCATCATCATGATGACTCTGAGTGAGTGCTTGAAGGTTCGAGAGGATACCGGTTTGGCTGGAATGGGTTCATATGTAGGATGAGTGAGGTTTGTTGATTAGTTGGAAAGGGAGTACTGTAGATACTTGGCCGCCGGTGGCGTTTTCTTTCTCCTAATTAGTAGAAACGTGTATGGTTATCAGAATTAACGAATTTTCGACCAGAATTTCGAAGAATTGGGTTCTTTTGCTTATCATTTGCATAAGTACAGCTGCGTGCATCATAGTAGTCTATTGAACGTCCCTCGTTCTTGAAGTCGCCTTGCCGCTCTAACTCCAACCAGTAAGTAAGCTTAAGCGCGGACGCAAGGTTTCGCAGTTATGTTTTAGAGCTCGTTGATCCCCGTTTTTTTCGAATCCAGTAAAACCCATCAACCTATCTAGGTCCGCCGTCACCCGCCACCACGTTCCACATCTCAGCCCATCTCGTTGAGAAGAAATTCTCTAAAACGTGTTCCACCGGTGGCGCCCAGCACATTTAGCTTAGGGTTCAAAAAGTACACTATTCGTTTGAACTTTGAAGCATGTGGGGAGATGATGATAGTGTGTGTGGGGGATCAAATCAAATTAGAGATATCAGGGACTTAGAAGTTCTTCGAGGGGCCACCAGGGGGCGCCGTTTAGATGAGTGATGCTCATTGCGTCGCTGTTCGGACCGTGCAGGGTTTGAAATTCAAGCACGGGTCCGAGGGAAAAAAGCTCGAGTTCGAGAGTCGTGGCGAACACGAACCAGTCAGTGACTAAAAAAAGAGTCCGAATCACCAAAGAGAGTGTGACACGAGGATAAGAATAAAGCTCAGTCGTGCTTTCCTTTCTTCCTTCCGTCTTGTCTTTGTCTTGTCCATCTTTTGTCATCAGAAATATAGCCTTAGTAAGGTCGACACGGCGACTTGGCTGCGCCTTTTGAGCTGAGGGAAGGGATTGAATTGGATCAGTTGATTGGTTGCACGTTTATGCCTCGAGGCAAACCTGGGAAGCTTCCGAGTTTCTCAAATAGCCAAGGTTTGAGTTCGTATGTTATACTCCAGGGCCAGGTCAGGGGGTGTCAGGTTCGGTAGCGAGAAGGATTAAGTGGCCTGTTGTGGGCAGTGGGTTTGAGTGGACGAGTGGGGAAGATCGGAGGTTGAGTGCTGTGCGAGGGAGCTCTTGAGGAGGAATAGCATGAGGCGCCGCAGTACTCCCTGTCGCACTCGCGATTAGTGAGACCGTAAATACGGCTCAAACCCACGTCATATATTAACCACCAGTGACTGCGATATAAGATATTCCAGAAAACGAAGATAGGAAGGACCGTGGTCCGAAGTGGACTGTTCAGGTGAGCAGTGGGAGAGTGGTAGATGTGTCCCAGATAGGCAACTCCGGGGACCCATGAGAGAAAACCGGGTGATCATCTCCGTTGATGAATCCAAAAAATAGCAGGATTGTTTGCTTACATGATCCCGAAATTCTGGGGCGTTCTCGGCGCTAGTAGCCTGTCGCCTCGTGAGTGTTCTCTTCTCCGCCAAAGCAACTTACTCTCAAACCACGACGCTGCCATGCCTCCTCCTCCCCCTCCTCCCCCTCCTCCACCACCGCCTATCTGCTTCCCTTTCATTTCAAAGAAACAAAAACGCAGACTCTCCATTGGCGAAGCTTCGGAAATATCTCACAATTTGAGTCCGAGCGGTGGACGACACACACGTACGGCTTCGACGTCCCATATTGGCAGGCATCCTTCGTTTGCGCCTAGCACATCGACGTTGACGACGAACGCTGACAAATTTGACCTTTCGTACCGACTCGGAAAAGTACTCTGAAGTACCGTCTTTGGTTGGGGGTGAAGAGCATTACTACCCGAGGGATATCAAGGAGAAGGACACCATGAAGACCTTTACTAGTCCGATTTCTGTGAATTTGAAGAGGGGGAATACAATGTCTGGCACGAAAAAGTCTGGCAATTCGGGCTCAAAGTGGGGATATGGATGGGGATTAGGGAGGAAAGAGAAGGAAAGTAGAGGCAGATTTGGCGAGAATGTCGGATACAACAACGCCGCTGCCTTTGTATCAGGCTGAGAGGTCATCGTCCTCGGATAGAGAACAGGGCGAGATGATGGTTCCTCATCCTCACAGGTCAAACTCGAAATCGACCCAAGGCAGTCACAGTACTATCCGCGCTTCCCCTTCACACAGTTCCCCTCATGGTACACTCGGACGCCGAGATACAGCAAAATCACGAGACACTACACGAACGAGGGATACTACTCGTACAAGGGATACCGCTCGTACAAAAGACAGTAGGATGACCTCGAGCAGCAAGTCTTCTGCACTACCAAGACCGCCACTCATGGCTTCAGACTCGACCAGCACACTCGTCGGAAGCGCACTAGAGAGAAAGAGATCCAGGGTGATGTCGAGAGCATACCTGACAGGAGCGTCAACACAACGGAGAGGCTGGCGGACCTTAGAGCAGAGATGGAGAAAGCCGGTGTTGATTACTAGTGAGTATCGACTCCGTGGTGCTCGATGTTGTTGCTGGTACTCATCAATCTTTCAGCATCGTCCCATCAGAGGACGCCCACGGGTCCGAGTATGTCGCAGCAAGTGACAAACGTCGCGAGTTTCATCACAGGGTAACTTTCCTATCTCCTCGCACACCTCACCTCTCTTTGCTCACTACTTTACAGCTTCACCGGCTCGGCAGGCGTGGCCATCATTACCCAGTCTGCCGCGTACCTCGTATCGGATTCTCGATACTGGATTCAAGCTGAAGCACAGACCGACAGGAACTGGCAAATTATTAGAGCTGGTGATATCTATGGCTCTGATGGGCGCTCAAGAAGCAATGTCGTCAAAGACTGGGTTGACTTTTTCTTGGTACGTATCCCTCACCTCGCTCCGCTCCACCACAAAAATTTTCTGCAATATGGGCTATTTTGATAATATGTCTATTCACACGTCAATGGCTGTGCTAACTTGTTGCCTCCACAGTCGTTGCTAACCAGGGGCCAAGCGAATCGGAATTGACGCCCGAATGATCTCACACGAAAAGGCTGCCTTGATCAACTCCAAGTTATCCCCACTCGATTGTAAATTTATGTTTCCGTCGCAGAATTTTGGTGGATTTGGTGTGGAAGGATAAGCCTAGTAAACCGAGGGGTGTGGTGTATGTTCAGAGTGTGGAGTATACTGGTGAGACTTGTGTGCGTTTGGAGATGTGGATGGTGGCTGATTTAGTGGTGGTTTTTAGGCGCAGATGCGACGTACAAGATATTCAAGTTGCGGGAATGGATCAAGGCACAGCCACCTTCGATTCCCTCCTATTCCAAATCCACAGAGCCTACGCCGCAACAAATACATGTTGGGATGCTCGTCACTTCTCTTTCCTGCATTGGTACGTCATCCTTCCCTTCATCATTCTGCTCGCTAATCTCATATCCACGTATAGCATGGACACTCAACCTCCGCGGCGTGGATATACCCTTCAACCCTCTCTTCCACGCATACCTCTATATCGGTCTAGACAAAGTCATACTTTTCCTTGATTCGTCCAAGGTAGATGAGACCGTGACGCAGTATCTGGAAAAGATGAATGTGGAGAGGAGGAATTATACGGATTTGTGGCCGTTTTTGAGAAGGAGAGAGTGGGGTGAAGGAAAGGTGCGTTACTCGTTAGTATTAGCGAGATGAAGCTGAAGTGTTTTTGGTAGTTGTTGATTCCGCCGACGACGTCGTATGCGATTTCGTTGATGCTGACGCATTTCCGGTATACCCTCGCGCCAAATAGAGTAGAGTATATGATGTCGATTAAGAATGAGAGAGAGTTTGGAGGATTGAAGAAGGGCTTATATCCGGGATGGAGCTGCTTTTGTACGTCATCTTTTCCTTCCTCGAGCTTTAATCGCTCATCGCTTGTACAGGTGCAATTCCTCGCATGGCTAGAGAATAAGCTCAACTCTGGATACGACATCACCGAATGGGAAGCGGCATGGCGTATCAAAGAGTTTAGAATGAAGCAAAAAAAGTTCATGGGTCTTGCATATGAGACGATTTCGGCGTCGGGGCCGAATGCGGCGTTACCGCATTATACACCGAAGAAACATTCGGCGAGGATGATTGATCGGGAGACGCCTTATCTCAAGTGAGTAGTTTCTTACTGATGAGTGAGATGGTATTGATGGGCTGTAGTGATTCGGGAGGGCAGTATAGAGATGGGACGTGTGATACGACGAGGACCGTTCATTTTGGAAGGCCGACCCCGGATCAGTGTGAGGCGTATACGAGGGTTTTGCAGGGTCATGTATGTTTCCTTTTTCTTCAGTTTCAGGGAAAGTTGACTGATAGGGTTGGTAGATTGCGATTGATAGTGCGGTGTATCCTGAAGGCACGTCTGGGTATCAGTTGGATGTGTTGGCGAGGAAGGCGTTGTGGAAGGATGGTTTGAATTATATGGTGCGTATACCATGATGAAGGGCATGGGTTGAGACTGATGGTGTGGGTTTTTTTTTGTAGCATGGAACGGGACATGGATTTGGATCGTTTTTGACGGTGCATGAGGGTGAACATGGGTTTAATAGCAGTGTGCCTCTTATGCCTGGACACGTTATCACTAACGAACCAGGATTCTGTACGTCCTCCTTCCCTCCACAAATACATTCGCCAACTAACCCATTTCACATAGACATCAAAGACAAATGGGGCGTCCGAATCGAATCCGCACTCATAGTCCGACGCATCCAAACCAAACACGAATTCAACGGTAACATCTGGCTGGGATTCGAACGTCTCACCTGTGTTCCTATTCAAACGCGTATGGTGAAAGAGAGTATGTTGACAAAGGAGGAGAAGAGTTGGTTGAAGGAACATAATCAGAGATGTTGGGATGTGTTGAGTCCGTTGTTGAGGGAGGATAAGGTGGCGTTGAAGTGGTTGAGGAGGGAGGCGGATAGGGGGATTGGGATTGCGACGGGTCCGGGGGGATGGCTATTGATTGGGATTGAGCGTGGTTTCTTTTTTTTAGATGTGTGGGTGTGCTCTCATCCTCGCTTTCTGCTCCTTTTCTCTCGCCCGCTCTCGCTCTCTGCTTATTTTTTGACCTTTGCTCCCTCGACTCTCCATGCGATACCTCCACCCCTACCCCTCTGAGACGAATCCTTGCTTCTATTTATATCCACGCGGACCCGGATGCCGTCCCCTAATTTATCCCCCACCCCGTCCCGGACACCTCTCTCTCTCTCTCTCTCTCTCTCTCCGCGGGACATGTTCAACATGTGCCCGTTATTGTAGCTTTAAAACCTCTGATCTCTGACCCTCCTGACTTGACACACGATCTGGCTGGGCCTGGATGACGGAAGGATTTACGATTTTGGAATATATACTGATATACCTCGATTTTTTACTTAGTTGTTTTCTTTGTTTACTTTTTTTGCTTTTTTTTTGTGCTCGTGCTCGTGCTTGTGCTTGTGATGTCCTCTTCCGAGTTGGGGTACTTGTCTGTGTTAGTATATGGATTTAGTTTTGTTGGATTTTACTTATGTGATTGAGATTTTGGTTTATGGATTTGAGGGCGACTGAGCTTGATGCGAGTACAAGTTTATTGATGAAGTGTATATGGATACATTGTACATGTGATATGACGAGAGGAAGTAAGAAATCATCTTCTGTCAGTTTTTCCGCCTTTTCGTTTCCCAGCGAACAAGTGCTTGGGCTGAATAAAAAATCGTTAGAGGATGAACTGTATGCAAAGCGCGTGGCGTACCATCTTAACTTTGATAGCGCGATCGCTCTCACCGGCTTTTGCGAGCATGTTGCGAGGTCGTTGGCCGAGATTACGCAGTTTCGTAGCGCGTGTGGCTTGCTATACAAGGGGTTATTCGAATAAATGGATGAATGGATGAATAATCGTACGGCTTCGTCTCGCGTTCCAGCCAGAGTACGATCAGATCTCGGCATCCGTTTCGCAACAATGTTACCACTATTCGCCTTAACCCTTTTCTTCGACGGTTTCTCAACGTTATCCACATCCATATCATTATCACTGTCTTCCCATCCTTCATCTCCCTCACCATCCACATCCATCTCTTCGTCCTCGTCTTCGTCTCTCTTGCGTTTACGCTGCGTAGCTTGAAGTTTAGCCAGATGCTCTGCACGTTCTTGTATCCGACTGGGGTCCAACCCGGCTTTCAGTGAGTTCGTCAGTG